>CM048745.1:481154257-482358757 GCA_026315105.1 Locusta migratoria
GGAGATAGAGAAATCAAGGCTGAAGTGGTATGGGCATATTAAGCGAATGGAGGAGAGGAGAATACCCAGGAGGATGCACGAGATGAAACTGGAAGGGAAGAGACCAAGAGAAAGACCGAGAGACAGATGGCTGAAAGGAGTGGAGGAAGGTGCAAAGATGAAAGGAGAAGACTGGACCAAGGTGAAGATGGAGAGATGGTTGGAAGACAATGGAGAGGCTTATGTTCGAAGCAGACCCAGCCAGAGGCTGGAAACTGTCCAAGATGATGATGACTTGTAACACATTCAGTCTAGGTTCTTCTTTCGCACTGTCAAGATGTGTGATGACACATTGAACCAGCATTTTACTGTTCTTTGCTTTTGAGGCAGCAATAAGCCCCAAGTCCAGAGGTTGAACATGAAAAAGATGCCAGTTCTATGTTGCTGAATTATTATGCCATAGAATGAACTGAACAATTTTCCAGAAGCAAAAGTGTTTTCCTCTTCTCATGATGCAAGCTTATCGAGATGACTCTTAAAGAGGTTTGCAGTCATCTATGCCTTCTTGTTTGACTTATACTTGGTGGCATACGACTTCATGTCCTAGAAACATCGAGGCTTCAGTGACTTTCCAATCGCTAGTGGTCATAGTTTATCAATGCCATCTGTGTTTGTGGTAACTCTTTGCTTGTTTCTCTTTCCCACAAAGCAAGTATCACCCTGAAATGCTAATGTTTGTCAGGCAACAAGTGGGAGATCACACTCCTTCCAACATTCTACAGTGAGTTATTCGCACTATTAGCTTCCCCACAAACTCTGTGGACAGAAATGCTACTTCTTACTTTGAAGTGGTGTAACCAACCAGAACAAGCATGAAATTTTTCAACATTTCAACTTTTTTGCAACTTCTGAAGACTTTTCTTTCTGTATTGTGCCTGAAATAGGTTATTTGCTGCACACTGTTGCTGTTTGTAAGTGGTTTTCCATGTTGCAAACTTCCCGCCCTGGATACGCATGTTTCTCACCATTAGGGCTGGCTTTCGAAGCACTAAATTTTATCTGCATTTTATTGACCTATATGGTAGTAACCACTCCCATGAACCACAGACATTGCTGAGGTGGGGTGGCTTGCGTGCCTCAACGATACAGATAGCCGTACCGTAGGTGCAACCACAGCGGAGGGGTATCTGTGGAGAGGCCAGACAAACGTGTGGTTCCTGAAGAGGGGCAGCAGCCTCTTCAGTAGTTACAGGGGCAACAGTCTGGATGATTGACTGAGCTGGCCTTGTAACATCAGCTAATGTGGCTTTGCCACACAGCTACTGCGAATGGCTGAAAGCAAGGGGAAACTACAGCCGTTACCTTTCCCGAGGACATGCAGCTCTACTGTATGAACATATGATGATGGCATCCTCTCGGGTAAAATATTCCGGAGGTAAAATAGTCCCCCATTCGGATCTCCGGGCGGGGACTACTCAGGAGGATGTGATCATCAGGGAAGACAATACTGGCATTCTACGGGTCGGAGCGTGGAATGTTAGATCCCTTAATCGTGTAGGAAAATTAGAAAATTTAAAAAGGGAAATGGATAGGTTGAAGTTAGATATAGTGGGGATTAGTGAAGTTCGGTGGCAGGATGAACAGGATTTCTGGTCAGGTGAGTACAGGATTATAAATACAAAATCAGTTGGGGGTATCACAGGAGTAGGATTGATATTGAATAAGAAAATAGGAATGCGGGTAAACTACTATGACCAGCACAGTGATCGCATTATCATTGTCAAGATAGATACGAAGCCAACACCGACAACAGTAGTACAGGTTTATATGCCAACTAGCTCTGCCGATGATGAGGAAATCGAAGAAATATATGAGGAGCTAAAGGAAATTATTCAGACAATTAAGGGAGAGGAAAATTTAATTGTTATGGGAGACTGGAATTCGGTAGTAGGACAAGGCAGTGAAGGGAAGATAGTAGGTGAATATGGTCTGGGCAAAAGGAATGAAAGAGGAAGCCGCCTGGTAGAATTTTGCACAGAACATAATTTAGTTATAACAAACACCTGGTTCAAGAATCACAAAAGAAGGTTTTATACGTGGAAGAGACCAGGAGACACCGGAAGATATCAGATAGATTTTATAATGGTAAGACATAGATTTCGGAATCAGGTTCTACAGTGTAAGACATACCCAGGGGCAGATATAGACTCTGACCATAACTTGTTGGTTATGAACTGTAGGCTGAAACTAAAGAAACTACAAAAAGGTAGGAAAATAAGGAGATGGAACCTGGATAAATTGAAGGAACCTGAGGTTCTTAAAAATTTCAGAGGGAGCTTTAGGCAACAATTGACAGAAACGGGGGGAAATAAAACAGTAGAGGAGGAATGGGTAAAATTGAGAGATGAAATAGTGAAGGTAGCAGAGGACAAAATAGGTAGGAAGGCAAGACCTACAAAAAATCCTTGGATATCACAGGAAATACTAAATTTAATCGATGAAAGGAGAAAATATAAAAATGCAGTAAATGAAACAGGCAAAATGGAGTACAGACGACTAAGAAATGAGATTGACAGGAAGAGCAAAATGGCTAAGCAGGAGTGGCTAGAAGGCAAATGCAAGGATGTAGAAGAATGTATAAATAGGGGAAAAATAGATACAGCCTACAGGAAAATAAAAGAAACATTTGGAGATAAGAAAAACAGCTCTATGAATATCAAGGACACTGATGGAAAACCAGTTCTCAGCAAAGAAGGGAAAGCTGAAAGGTGGAAAGAATATATAGAGGGGCTCTACAAAGGAAATGAACTTCTAGACAATATTGTAGGAAGGGAAGAGGATGTAGATGAAGATGAAATAGGAGATACTGTACTGAGAGAAGAATTTGACAGAGCCCTGAAAGACCTAAGTCGAAACAAGGCCCCTGGAATAGATGATATTCCCTCAGAGCTACTGAAGTCTCTGGGAGAACCAGCCATGACAAAATTGTTTCACCTGGTGTGTAAGATGTATGAGACAGGTGAAGTACCCTCAGACTTTAAGAAAAATGTTATAATCCCCATCCCTAAGAAAGCAGGTGCAGACAGGTGTGAAAACTACAGAACCATCAGTTTAATAAGTCATGGCTGCAAAATATTAACGCGAATTATATACAGAAGGATGGAAAAGCTGGTAGAAGCCGACCTCGGGGAAGATCAGTTTGGGTTCAGGAGAAATGTAGGAACACGGGAGGCAATACTCACTTTACGGCTTATCCTAGAAGATAGATTAAGAAAAGGCAAATCTACATTTCTAGCTTTTGTAGATTTGGAGAAGGCTTTTGACAATGTTGATTGGAATAAACTCTTTAAAGTTCTGAAAAAAGCAGGAGTAAATTATAGGGAGCGTAAGGTTATTTACAACTTGTACAAAAACCAGACAGCGGTTGTCAGAGTTGAAGGGCATGAAAGGGATGCAGTGGTTGGGAAGGGAGTGAGACAGGGTTGTAGCCTTTCTCCAATGTTATTCAATTTGTACATTGAACAAGCTATAAAGGGAAGCAAGGAGAAATTTGGTGAAGGTATAAAAGTTCAGGGGGAAGAATTAAAAACATTGCGTTTTGCCGATGACATAGTAATTCTGTCAGATACAGCAAAGGACCTGGAAGAGCAATTGAATGGAATGGACAGTGTGCTGAAAGGTGCATATAAGATGAACATTAACAAGAGCAAAACTAGGGTAATGGAGTGCAGTGTAAGAAAATCAGGTGATGCTGAAGGAATTAGATTGGGAAACGAAGCAATAAAGGAGGTAGATGAGTTTTGTTACTTGGGCAGTAAAATAACAAATGATGGGCGCAGTACAGAGGATATAAAATGCAGAATGGCAATGGGTAGAAAAGCGTTTTTGAAAAAGAGAAATTTGTTAACATCGAATATTGATTTAGGCCTAAGGAAGTCCTTTCTGAGGGCATTTGTATGGAGTGTTGCCTTGTATGGGAGTGAGACATGGACGATAAACAGTGCGGACAGGAAGAGGATTGAGGCTTTTGAAATATGGTGCTACAGAAGAATGCTGAAGATTAGGTGGGTGGATCGCGTAACTAATGAGGAGGTACTGAACAGAATTGGGGAGAAAAGGAATTTCTGGCATACCTTGACTAAAAGAAGGGATAGATTGGTAGGACACATTCTTAGACATCAAGGAATTGTTAATTTAGCGTTGGAGGGAAGTGTGTGGGGAAAAAATCGCAGGGGAAGACCAAGAGATGGATACAGTAAGCAGATTCAGACAGATGTAGGTTGTCGTTCTTATGTGGAGATGAAGAGGCTTGCTCAGGATAGGGTATTGTGGAGAGCTGCATCAAACCAGTCTCCGGACTGAAGACCACAACAACAACATGGTAGTAAAGGTTGAATATGGGATTTTGAGCCAGTTTGCGATGTTCACTTTAGGTTTGTACTACTACAATTACGTTTATTTTCTCTTGCATAGAAAAACAGCTTCTTTTACTTTGTGATGACTTATCCTTCTCACATTCACGACAATTGTAAACTGCTGTAAACAAAAAATTTGATTTCACTCTTTGCAAAAAAACACCTGCTTACACTAACATCAGGTGCCACTGGTACATACAGTATTGTGTACTTTCGGACTGCGGGCAGAACTCCCACTGTTTTAATGTAATGTCCCATTACACGACGCCATTGAGAGCCCTATTCTGCAAAGCTCATTCCTTACCACGGGATGGAGCATCATGTCGCCACTGAGAACAGGTGCAAATGTTACTGTGAAAAACATTGGTGCTGCCTCTATTGCTGCTGTTTTCGACTTCCGACTTTAATATGTGGCTACCCACAGCTTGGATAATCAACATCACCCTTGAGTGTCATGTTGTGAAGGCTGCAGTGTTCCATCAAGTTAATATCTAAAAATGCCTTCAAAAAGGTCAGTGACAACATTGTCGCAATAATAACCATGACTTTCCATACAGGCAGCAAACCAACAGTCACGGGCCACACCACTTTTTTGAGACGATTTCTTGGTATTTATAAAGTATAAATGTGACTTAGGAGGAGTAAAAATAATAGCATAAAAGTGCAAAAATGTATAAATGGAATATGTGAAAGTGAGGTAATTTTGCAAGCAAAATCGAAAAAGTGCACAGTATACAAGTGCGAAAAAACGTAGAACTGGGAAACATATAAATGAGGTTTTACTGTATCTCCTATTTCATCTTCATCTACTTCCTCTTCCCTTCCTATAATATTGTCTCGAAGTTTATTTCCTTTGTAGAGCACCTCTATACACTCTTTTCACTTTTGGCTTTCCTTCCTTTATTCAGAACTGGTTTTCCATCTGAGTTCTTGATATCCATGTAGTTATTTTTCTTGTCTCCAAATGTCCCATTTTATCTATTTTTCTCCTAGTTATATATTCTTCTACAGACTTGCATTTGACTTCTAGCCACTCCTGCTTATCCATTTTGCACTTCCTTTCAGTCTCATTTCTTAGTCGTTTGTACTCCATTATACATGCTTCATTTACTGCATTTTTCTCTTCTCCTTTCATCGATTAAATTTAATATTTCCTGTGATATCCAAAGATTTTTTGTATGTCTTGCCTTTTCATCCATTTGGTCCTCTGTTACTTTGACTATTTCATTTCTCAAAGCTACCCATTCCCCCCCTCTACTGTTTCATTTACCCCATTTCTGTCAATTGTTGCCTAAAGCTCCCTCTGAAATTCTCAACAACATTAAGTTCCTTCAATTTATCCAGGTCCCATCTCCTTATTTTCCTACCTTTTTGCAGTTTGAGTGTACAGTTCATACGCAACAAGATATGATGAGAGTCTTTATCTGCCCATTCCATGCCCTTCTGTCATGATTCTTGAGCCAGGTGATTAAATTATGTTCTGCACAAAATTCCTCTTTCTTTCCTTTTGCCCAGTCCATATTCACCTACTATTTTCCCTGCACTTGATTTTTCTACTACCGAATTCCAATCCTAAATCACAATTAAGTTTTCCTCTCCCTTAACTGTCTGAATAATTTCCTTTACTTCCTCATACATTTCTTCAATCTCCTCATCAACAGCACAGCTATTGGGTATATAAACTTATACTACTGTGTTCGGTTTTGGCTTTGTTTGACTACAGTAATGCGATTACTGCGCTGCTTATAGTAGTTTATCTGCATTCCTGTTTTCTCATTCATTATTAGACCAGATTTTGTATTTATAATCCTGTCCCTCTTTTCACAAAACTTCACTAATCTCAGCTATATCTAATTCAACCTATCCATTTCCCTTTTTAAATGTCGTCAGGAAAAGTAACAACTGTAGTTTCCCCTTGCTTTCAGCTGTTCGCAGTAACTGTATGGCAAAGCCACATTAGCTGATGTTACAAGGTCAGGTCAGTCAGTCATCCAGACTGTTGCCCCTGTAACCACTGAAAAGGCTGCTACCCGTCTTCAGGAACTAACGTTTGTCTGGCATCTCCACAGACACGTCTCTGCTGTGTTTGCACATATGGTGCGGCTATCTGTATTGTTGAGACATGCAAGCCACCTCACCATGGCAGCGTCTGTGGTTCAAGGGGGGTAGCTGTGAAGTATACTACCTATAAATTATGATTGGTGCTATTCTGTTCATACTGATAATTTTGGAAATTAGTTTTGAATTTCTTGTATACATTATGTATATTAAAGTTAAAATAGCTTCTATGAGAATAAAAGAAAGGAATGCTGCTGATTCTTCTATACTTCCAACAAAGCAAAGATATAACTTTTCATGGATCACTTTGAGCTGTCAAAATACTGACAAAGTCAAGATGTCTGTAATATAAGCATTAAAGGTGAGTTCAACTATTATTTAAATTTTCTTGCCTGTTAAACTTTAGCATCAGAATATAAAATTTCATTCTGAAATTTACATTACTTATAATATTGTGTTTCTGAGTTGCACAATTTATCCTAAATTGAGTTTTATTATTAACAACAAATACCTTGATGAATTGTGTGTATTGGTATATAAGGGTAAGAATCCATAAATCACTGAAGAGGATTCTGCAGGATGTTTTGATATCAAGTTATACAGAATGAACACTTGTTTGATTTTAGCTGCATTGTTTGGAAAGATTATGACAGTTCAATACTGACTGATAGTATTATCTATTAAAGTCATCACAATTAGATTGATGTATAAGGTTTTGTTAACTTGTCAAGATGCTGTTTTTAGCTGTTTGTTATCTGTCTCGAACTTCACAGAGTACCTCTACTTTGGGGAGATGTAACTCAAGTTGATTTCTTTGAAACTGTATAATGAGAGTGTTTGTAAGGTGACCAGTAACATGAAATGATTATATGGCTTTTTGAAGCCAGGATATCTTCCTAAGGGTTCGGCCATTTACTGCAAGTCTTTCTATTGACATCACTTCGGCAACTTGTGTGTCGATGCTGATGATGAAAGTGATGAGGACAAACACACAACACCCAGTATCCTGCCAGGAATCGAACCCAGGCCACTTGCATCAGCGATCAGTGTCACTGTCACTGAGCTACAGAGGAAGACAAGTTGACCAGTTATTGTTTGCTATAAATCAATTATATTGTTCTGACTGTGTCTGATGTGAATAGAGTACAAGTAACAGAAGGCTATATTGTTGAGGAATTGAGTGGTTGATTTGTAGCCAAGGTTATTGTTAATAATAAAACCCTTATGTAATTATTGATTTAAAAAGAAAATGCTTTACTTGTTACACTAACCACTAAGCAACACTGCATGCACAATGGCTCATAGCAGTATAGGAAGAAAATCAAATGGGATGTGGATGTTCACTTCTTTTATTTAAAAGCTCTATTGTGTTATAAAACATTACACAAGTTTTCTTGCTTCATCAATCTTACAATTGTAGAAATTAAGATTATGTTGATGTTATTGTAATTACACTTTCACATTATGGATGTGCAATTCGAACCTAAAATACCAAAGTGTATACTTTTTGGCCACGATAACGTGAAGATTTTATTGGTGCTGCTACAAACAGAGAAAATCAGCACTAGTTGAATGGTATTTATTTATTTACAGACACTCAAACATTACCATGTTTATTGACATGAAGTATTACTGTACACATTGTTAGGACAACGGTTCAGCACTCCAGCAAGCAGCCAATGGTGGCATCCCCCCACTGCTCCTCTCCCAGCAGCAGCTGTGGGTGGAAGGCACGCCTCCAGTAGCTTCAACAGTCACCACCCAAATTGTGAAGTTATTGTGGCCAAACAGTATAATGTCCCACAAAGAGTCCTTGGTTAAAACATAGCCTAATGAAAATTTAGGAATTTTTATGGATAATCTTTTCACACTATATGAAATAAAATGTCAACCTTTTTGTATTTCCAGAGTCAACAGGGTCTGCCTTCACATTATCAACAAACAAAGAACAGTATTCTGCGTGGATATCAAGTTCACCACATGTTACCCAACACTTATTAAAATATGGTGATAACTAAAGAAACGTGTTAATTTCATTGGCTGACATTAATATGTCTGATTAAGAACTAATATTTGTAAAATATCTTTAATTATGTTGCTGCTGCCAACAGTCAATTTGTATAAGTGCATTAATTCATATTTAATAATATTTTGTTTTTAAAGAATTACAATATTATAGTTATTTACTTCATACCTGTAAAACTTTCCAGGTGTATAATTTATTCAATGAAAATATAAGGGAGGAATTTAAGTGTAGTATATGTGTATGTTCCTTTTCCTTGGAATTTTATCATTATTGATTTCTTAAATGCAAGATTGTAGTGGTCCACTTCATCAACCTGTAGTGAACGCACTATGTATACAAATGGATGCTTCTGAGAGGGAAGTGGAGATAGATAGAGGGAACTGATGGAGAAAGTGGTGTATGGGGGGGGGGGGGGTTAGGAGAAAAGGACAGAGAAGGAGGGGGAGGAGAAGTAGATGGGCAGAAATGGGAGGGGAGAGGAAATGGCTGAGAAAAGGGACAGGAGGGGATGAGCAGAGGAAGGGGGAAGGAGGAACTGGGCAGAGTGTAGGCAAGGAGGTGATGGAGAAAGGCGGGGAGAGGCATATGGACAGAGGGATGGGGGAAGGTGGAGAGGGGGGGGGGGATCTATGCAATGTATGTACTACGCATGTACATGTGTTAGCAGCAATCTGACTTATGGATGCAGTGATTAAGAGGAGACACGGATGGGTTGGGAAAGGGATAGTAGGGGAAAAGGGGGGGGGGATATTGTGGTACTTGCGGGAACAGACATAGGGAGACAGGATTTCTAGGTGCTGGGACAGAAAAGAAATATGTTGGTGGAATAGAAGGCCTGTGTAGTGCTAGAGTTGGAGCAGGGAAGGGAAAGGAGGGCAGGACAGGACTAGAGGTGGTTGAGGATAAGGGGTCTAGGGAACAAAGGATTTGTTGTAAGCTGATTTCCTACCTGCCCAAAGCAAGAAAGGTAGTGTTGGTAGGAAAGGGGTAGGTTGGGTTGTTTTTTTGGGATAGGGGGGACTAAATTACTGAGGTTATCAGTCCTCCTGGTGAGGAAGGGAAGGAGTGAGGATAAGAAAGGAGGGGAGGGGGAAAGGAAATGCAGTCCGGGAAGTAAAAAAGCAAGGAAGAAAGACTGCATTAGCTCGTGGTCCCATGCTCGCAACACACATACTCAAGAAAGAACCGTAAGCCCCCTGGGAGGTTGGTAGTGGTGGTCGTAGTAAGGACAGTGTTATGAGCAGCATGTTCAGAAAGTTAGTGGTCTAGCTGTCATTTGGCTACATTTTTCTAGTGGTCATTCCTGCAGGCAAAATTTTTCTTGTTGTCATGGCCACACAAAAGTTTTAGTACAGTTTGTAAGTCGCATGACTACTTTTACAGGTAGATCTGTCTGTGACATACCTGGAGTAGGTGGTAATTGGAGGATGTATGGAGCATGTGATGGATCTATCTCTTGCTGGGATTTTAGGGTTGATACTAGGGGCTGAAGTAAGAATAGACAAGGATATTGCATAGGTTTGGTGGGCAGCAAAACGCCAGTGTGCAAAAAGTGCTGAGTTAGGTAGGATAATCCTTATTTCAGGGCTCAGAAGAAAGTAAACAAAACCCTAGCACAGAATGTACCTCACTTGCTCCAGTGCTTTCTGGGATTGAGTCATGAAAGACGTGTTATGTGACTAAAGACCCTAGGCAAGGGTATCTGTTTCTATACAAAGTTAGGAGGTTAATAATAATTTCGTGACAAGTATGGAGAGGGACTGCTAGTTATAACAGATGCAATAATGGTGGGTAGTAAGCTGTTTGGAAGAGACTTCTCTAGTTTAATATACTTGCTTGTAACTTAATAAAAGAAATGGATGAAGAAAATTTGTTGGATTTGTTAATAAAACACCTTTTTGTCCCTTTTTCACCTTACATTAGCACCTTTACCCTTTTGTGACTAAACACATAACACATTGAAACACACAATAATATAGCCATGTTAGAAAGTTTTAAAGCAGCCAATTTTTAAATATTTCTTTCAAATAGTTGTTCAGAATGAATTAGATGAGATAGTTGTATATGTAATGTATAGTAGGGTAATTACATGTCAAAGTACACTCAACCCAATCCATTAACGTTTCTTTGGAATTTGGTGCTTTAAATGACCCAGATAAGAAAGGAAACACTGCTAAATTGCATAATTATGTGACAATTGTGGACATATTTAACAGATCTACAAAGTCTGGAAATAGTATGAAATTTACTTGTGTCTTTTTAAACATAAATAAACTATAGTTATCATTTTAATACAGATACAACAATGTAAATAAAATTTTTAAAAAGAAAGCATTCTAGTGGTTACGATGAAAAATGTACAACGTTAATTAAAGTGTACTCTTGTGAATTTAGCATAATTTAAGTTATTTGTGTAACCAGTCTATTATAACCGGAACATTTCCTGATTGGCCAAAACATGTGGCTATTAAACCTCTATTCAAGAAAGGGGATAAAAAGATACCATCAAACTACAGACAGATTTCACTTTTGCAAGTATTGTCAAAAATTCTAGAAAAGGTAATGTACAAGCAGCTTCTCAGCCAACTGACCACAAATGACATATTGTCCGGAACACAGTTTGGATTTCTGAAAGGTACCGATATCAACAAGGCTATTTACACCTACAGAAGGAATGTACTTAATTCTTTAGATTATAAATTACAAGCAGCAGATCATGTATTTTCTGTGATTTGTGAAAGGCATTTGATTGTGTGAACCACAACATCCTTTTAAGTAAATTAGAATTATATGATGTCATGGGCATTGCTGAAAAATTCTTCAAGTCATACCTCACTAACAGGAAACAAAGGGTGTCAGTGCAAGGCCCTAGTGAATTAAGCCATCAGTCATCATCAGATTGGGAAGAAATTACATGTGGTATCCCTCAAGGATCCATCCTAGGGTCATTGCTTTTTCTTGTGTATATTAATGACCTCTCACCAGTTACACTGCCAGAAGCAGAGTTCGTTTTATTTGCAGTTGATACAAATATTGCAATAAATATCATGTTGAGCATAGTTCTAGAAATGTTTGTTAATGGTATTTTCCATGAACATTAATAAATGATTTAAACCCAACTCATTGACGTTGTGGTCCTCAATCTGCAGACTGGTTTGATGCAGCTCTCGACGCTACTCTGTCCTATGCAAGCTCTTCATCTGAGAATATGTACAGCAACCTACATCCTTTTGAATCCGCTTATGTATTCATCCCTCGGCCTTCCTGTACGATTTTTACCCCACACACTTCCTTTTAATGCTAAGTTGATGATTCCTTGATGTCTCAGAATGTGTCCGATCAATCTATCTTATCAGTTTTATTTAGTAAAGGCAGTTCAAATACTGCACACATGGAGTAACTTCATCATAACTTTGATGCCAATAGTTGAAATGGTTGAGCAGTCTATCAGCATTCTGCAGTAAGCAACAAAATTGCACCTCTGGACACTTGCTCATTATGCACAACTCTCTTACAGTGCATTAGATTATTTTTTGACATAGTCTGCAGTACAGTTTGGACACTTGTTGCTTCGTTGTCCTTGGGTATTCAGACCAATAAAATGTGTTACCTTCTCATCTGAAGTGAATCATGGACCTGAGGCGACCGAGCACATAACCTCATCTGTTATGTTTCCTGCCTCTCAAAGTTTTGTAACATGTTCACAATATTAATGTATGCATCACATTCAGTTGGCACATAGAAAAAGCAATTTCAAAAATAAGCTTCATCTGGTATCATTTTATCATTCACTTCATTCTGCAGATAAAAATATAGATAAGGACATAATTAGTTGAACTATACATTCATATAGTATGAGTAGGCATATTCCTTCTCTTAGTCAGGACAGCCGCGGCGGCGTGGCCAAGCGTATTGAGGTGCTATGCTATGATGCGCGAGGCCATTCCCCATCGGGAAATCTTTACTAAAAGATGTTAAGAATCTCCTCATTAGTTACATGATGTACCCAACCAATCATCATTCGTCTGTAGCACCACATTTCGAAAGCTTCTATTATCTTTTTGTCTCAATGGTTGCGAAAGCATGAACTATTTATTTATTTATTTTGTGACTGTCTATGAGTCTGTGCTTTGGGTAAGTTATTTGATTTCTATTATTTATCCCACCAGGAAAGTTTCTTTCTATAATATATACAAATAACTTACCCTAAGGACAGGGTAGTAGATAGGTACAAAATAACACAAATAAAAACACACACAAACACAAGATACAAGCTTTCGCAACCGATGGCCACTTCTTCAGGAAAAGAGAAAGGAAGGAGGGGAGAAAGGGAAGAATGCAGGTTTTAAGGGAATGTAAGGACTTACCTTAGGGGGGAAGTGCACACACACCCACACACATACACACGCAAACACACCAAGGTAGAAAATGCTATTATTGTGCAATTCAAGCACAGTAGTGAGTAGTTCATTTAACAGCTTGCATAGACTTTCCCGGCGTAGTAACTGATAATATTCATCTCAGGTATGCAGACGGATACCGTCGTCAACTAGACACGATATTTCAGCAGACCAACTGGCTGCCATCTTCAGGTGAGAGCGCAAAACACTAACTCGCCGGAAACTGAATTCAGTTCATTTAACACTCTCAACACAAAGCTGTGCAAGTCACATGGTCTAAACGCACATGTGTATAATGCAGCATTTCAGGTGGGTTTTCTGGCTGTTTTTGTTTTTCAACTGAAGTCAGAAGGTTAAATACATGTGAATGGCAGATGACTGTTTTGGCTACTGTGCGAGATATTCCACACATATTTCAATGAGTAATTTGAGAATGACATTAACAAAAACATGTGTTTTTTTTTTTTTGTATTACATTGCTATGGGTTGGAGACACATCATTTTCCCCCTTGCTAACATTGTATGCAACCTGAGGTTATAAATATATTAAATAGTGAGATCATGCACCAATGACATCATATGGGGGGGGGGGGGGGATGTATTTTGTCACCATCATTACACCAGCAAAATGCAGAATCCGCTTTTTTCCACAACAGTATCCAATAGTAGTCACTATTACCCTGAACAATTTAACATTTCTTGCACAACTAGCCAATCAGACAGACTTTTATTTCAACCAGTCATTAATTGCTTGAATCACGACTGTTGCTTGTTTTATAAAACTGCTATGTATTTTTGCTGTGGAATAGGTATTTAGTAGCAGTTGAAATGGATTTCAAGTCAAAGATGTAGTACTGTACTCCATTTGAGGAAGCTGGTCATGCAAGAGTTCAGAAAATTTGAGAAATATTTAGGTATGAATGGTGAATTGTTAGGTGCAAAAGTTTGCAGCTAATGTAGAAATCAAAGATCATAAAATCCATCAACTCCTGCAGATGTTATCACAGATGCTTAAGTATTTTGAGTGGAGATATAAGTGAAGATGAAATAGTATCAGAACTGGCATTTGATTCCTTAAATACTAGCCTTCGGCATTTAGGCGAAACTCCAGTGGATAAGATGATTTCAGTGTGAAAGTACCCATAGGTACAAAAGGGTGTCTCAGTGTCAGAGTATACTTATGTGGCACAAATGGAAAAAGATGTGTTAAAAATAAATGGAGGAAAAGAAATCATGGCCCAATTGAAAGATAAGTTTCACAATAAGACTGTATATGTAACAAAAAAGGTACTTCTAAAGAGCTGGAGTTTAAGGAAGACTGAAACAATTTTCCACTTCAGATTAAATGGTATGAAGAGCAAAACAATTGCCATATTTACATGTGTGTGTGCAAGTTGATGGTTGAAGAGAGGCAATTGAAAGACCTAATAAATTCTGAAGAGCACACAATACTCTCATCTAAGCACTTTATAGGATTTGTTACATGCAATCCTGGACTAACGGCATGTTTCTTTGGCACACGTTTCTATTGTCCCAATATTACAAGACTGACAGAATATTTGTGTTTTAGGATGAAGTGCAGGGATTTCATTGGAATAATTCACAGGCTACAGTTCACCCATTTGCAGCTTACGTCAGAGAGCCATACTAATGAAATACACCACGTTTCATACGTGAAAATATGAGACAACCTTACGCATGAAATGAAATGATCGAATGCCACTGTTTTCCGGGAGATCCCATATGGGATTGTTCAGCCACCATAGTGCAAGTCTTGTGAGATGATGCCACTTGGGCAACTTACATGCAGACATTGACGATTAGGACAACACACAACACCCAGTCCCCTGCCAGAAATCGAACCAGGGCACCTTGCCTCAGTGGTCAGAGACACTACCACTGAGCTAAGTAGGCAGACAACCTTCTGCATGATACAACATGAGTAAGCGGGTACAGCGAGCTACCAGGTAAGAGTCATTGAAGGACCAACAAAGTTTCCCATCAAACATTAGTACCAGGAATTTCATTGTGTCAATGAATGAAAGTGTCTAAGAATCTGTGAAAGGGTTGGGAGGGGGGGGGGGGGGGGGGAGAAACTCTATATGCCACTGTTGGTGCTCCTTGCGTGTAGATGGTTCAGACACCACTAAGATGCCACTCAAATAGTTCATTGAGAGCTGCAATAAATAGCAAAGTCATCAATAAAGAGAGAGAGACTGACATATGTACTAGACAGTCTATAATAGGGTTAATTGCAGTTGTAAACAGAACAACACTCGACACAGCACCTGAGGTTATTCTCTTGATTAAAAGTGTTCCACATAGCCAAACCCCCATGCACTTTAAAACACAGTCTTAAGAATTCCTGAATGAAAAAAATGCAGGAATCCCCAAGTGTGTAAAGCAAAGAGGATATTCATCCTCCAACAGGTGTCGTATGCCTTCTCCAGATCAAAAAACGCTGCTACTATTTTGCACTTTTGCAAAACATTGTTCTTGTATGAGTTGATAGGGTGACACGATGATCAGCTGCAGAACAGTACTTACGAAAACCACATTGTGCATTTGTAAGGGGATTCCGAGACCCTGACTAATCAATCATTCATTCAATCACCTGGTGAGTGAAATTGGACAGTAGGTGGAAGGAAGATGTTTGTCATTCCTAGGCTTCGGTATGGGAATTACTATGGTTTCATGCCAGCATCTAGGAAACATGCTATCTGTTGTAGGTTTGAAGAAGAAAATGGAGCTTGGGAGAAAGGTATTTTAACATTTGTACATGAATACCTTGCAGTTCCGTAGAGAAGGATGATGATGATGAGTGTGTGTTGAAGCTTCTTCATAGTAAAATCTGTTATAATATTCACGATTCTGAGAGGAGAAAGATACCGCCCTCACTTCTGTTGTCCTTTTCCAAGGAAGAAAGTAGGATGATAGTGTGTGTTACTCGAAATATTGGTCCAAGGTGTTAGGGATGTTAACACTTTCGCTGTGGCTGACACTACCCTACATTGAGCGTGGACGCTTATAAGTGTCAGCCGCAGCGAAAGTGTTAACGGCATCCACAATTATTGCATTTGCTTTAGTCAGACTGGGAATCCGGGAATGATCCGAGTTCCAATAAACTCATTGAAAGTTACCGCAAACAATTTAATTGGGGATAAAACTGTTAAGGAAGAGAGAAAATGTTCCAATGTATGTTAAGCTTATGGGACTTAACTGCGGGGTCATCAGTCCCTAAACTTACACATACTTATAAACTCGCTTATACTAAAGGCAGCACAAACATCCATGCCGGAGGGAGGATTCAAACCCCCAACGGGGAACGGCTTCATGCATCAGAGCATAGCGCCTCAATGCATTCTGCCACTGCACCGCAGCTAAAAGAGATAGTAAATGAGCTAGTTGACTTTCATTTACTATGTCCAGAATGGTGATGGCACTGTGCAAGTAACCATTTGTAATGAGTACTGTTCTCTAATGTGGGATGGCATTTCAAGTTGCTGAGAACCCGTCTCCAACCTCTGAGTGCATCATGGCATGCCTCAGTCCAAGTCCTGGCAAGGAAGAAGTACAAGGGATGGAACATTGTGACAGTGAGGATTTTAACAACGAGATATTCAACCTGCATGTCTATACTAGAAGAATAAAGCTGCCAGATCTGAAAGGCTTGTTCAGTGCTCCAAATACAAATGCAGTGGAATTTAAGGCATGCAGTGAAATGTATTCAGAATGAGAGTGCTAGAAACACTCCACTCTTGTTGAACATGCCATTTCTTGATTTCAACCTGTGGCAGAAAATGACAGACTGCATATTGAACACATCATGCACCTGTCACATAACAATTAGAAACCAATGTAATTTTGGTTTTTAAGCAGATTTTGATCACAGGAATATGGTATGACAAAGGACAGGGAAAATTTGTTTTAACAATAACTCAAATTTCATGGTTTTTAAGGAAATAATGTGAATTAGTCGATTTTGTGGATTAACATGAAATCCAATTACCCTGTATTTGGATAAGAAACACCGTAACTATAATGTTGTTGACATATTTGATGTAGAAACATTCCATATCCAAATGTAGTGGATACTTTATTATTTTGAAATACATATTGTAATAATATAGAGCCATACATTGTTAGACTTGCATATTGACAGTAGTACGTTTGCCGATTGATTATTGTCGGCAAGTTTATTTATCTTTGTGTTACGAAAATATTACTGTTATTGATAAGATTATTTTCAAATGTCGGTGGATTTCTGCGCTGAAATGTTTCTAGCATTTTGAAGCAATTTTGAATTATTTTCCATAATTAAATGCTGACCTGGCAATTTGTAATTTTGACGTACTGCAAATGCGCAGCTTTCTCTGACAGAGCTAAATGGGTGGCTGAGAGTCTATACCTACTCCCTACAAATGAATTGGAGGTTTCAAAAATAATTGGTGCACTAAAAAATAAAAATACAGAGGGTCTAGATGGCATATCAGCAAAAATAGTAAAACATTGTGCTAAATATCTTGCAACACCTTTGACATTCCTGATAAATCTAACAATGAAGGAAGGAGTTTTTCCGAACTGTTTAAAAAGGAGCAAGGTAGTGCCAGTTTTTAAAGGAGGTGATAAAGAAGATCCTGGAAACTATAGACCAATCACGATCACAACTGTTCTGTCTAAAATAGTAGAAAGAGTGATTAATGATAGAATTGTAAATTTCATAGACAAACATAACATCTTAAATGAAGCTCAACATGGGTTCAGAAAGGGGAGATCAACTAAGACAGCAGTGGCAAATTTCATAACATACATAACAGAAGCCCTGGAACAACGAAGGAAAGTGTCTGGTATATACTTAGACCTTTCCAAAGCCTTTGATTGTGTCTGCCACAAAACTCTTCTAAAAAAACTAAACTGTTATGGCATAAAAGGAAATGCTGCAGACATTATAAAAACATTTGCTGAAAACAGACAACAGTGTGTGGAATTAAAACATAAATGTAGGAACAAAGAAGAAAAAGTCTATTCTGAATTCCAGCAGGTAAAGTATGGGGTAGCTCACGGTTCGATATTGGGACCTCTGCTCTTCATACTGTACATAAATGATATGCCCACTGAAATAAATGAAAAAGTAATAATGTATGCTGACGACACAACTTTGTTAGTATGTGGTGACACAGTGAAAGATTTGGAAAAGAGAGCCACTGAAAACTTTCAAATGGCAGAAAGGTATTTTACAGAAAATAATCTACTGATCAACAGAAAGAAAACAAAATGTACTAAATTTGAAACAAAGATAACAAAAAGCTCAGAGGTGTTTACACTGAAGATTGGCAGTGCAGACATAGCAGAAGTGGACTGTAATAGATTTCTGGGAATAGAGGTGGACAAGCATCTGTCATGGGAAAATCACATTGATAAGGTTTGTTCGAAAATAAGCACAAATATATTCTTAATGAGAAAAATGTGCTATACAGTGGACACAGAAACCCTGTTAAAAATGAATTATGGACTTATCTTCCCACACTTATCTTATGGTATACCACTATGGGGAGGAGCAGCTGATGTACACATACAGAGACTTTTAAAACTTCAAAAGAAAGCCATCAGATGCCTAGCCAAACTATCACCAAGGGAATCATGCAAAAACAAATTTAAAGAATTTAAGATACTAACTGTACCAAGTCTGTATATATATGAGACAATAGTTTTCCTTATGGTAAACTGTACAGCTCCACTAAACAGTGATATTCATAACCACAATACAAGAACTAAAGAACAATACCATTTTTTCAGCAAAAGGCTAAACATGAGAGATAGGGATCCTATAAACGCAGGATGCAGATTCTTCAACAAATTGCCTCTTAGCATCAGATGCATAAAGGAACGTAGTACCTTCAAAAGAAAATTAAAGGAACATCTCATCTCTGGATGCTGGTATAAGGTGAAGGAGTATTTAATAGAAAATTTGTAATTTAAAAAGAACTGATGTAGTGCTGGAAACAGAGAAGTGGACTGTGTCTTTTCACTAAATTTCTAATACTTAAATACCACATGTTATATTTATAAATGACAAATTTGTAAAATTTTCTTTCTTTCTTATGTTATATAAAATTAACAACATTACTTGTCTAATATCATTGTAAATATGATCTACAGACAAATAAATTATTATTGTTATTATTTTAACCCTTCCGTTCTGTGTTGTTCATTGACAACAATGCATGAAGAGCTGATTTATATCATTATGTATGTCAATCCTTAAAGTGGCATTGTTGTTGATGAACAACATGCTTCTAGTACAACATTTTGTCGTTTGGTACAGAGTCTAGCAACTTCAGAGGCTATAAATCTATCCGACTTGGAGGTTGTGATACATTGCAGATTGTACGTAGCTGCGAGTGTGATTCATGTTATTTCAGCAGTAAATTGTCTTGTCTTTATGGCACTGTGGCGAAGATTATGCTGGTATTATTGACCTGACAGTATTAACTATCAATAAAATAATGTCCCAAGTAATAATATACCTTGATACAAGTGTGTGTTTGTGTGTGTGTGTGTGTGTGTGTGTGTGTGTGTGTGTGTGTGTGTGTGAAATACGTGACCATAAAAAAGCCAACATTTTATCAAAAATTTTAAAACATTTAGTTTGAGGCTTATTGCACTGCTTTAATACAGAAGATACTGAATTTTAATTTTTACAAAGCTGAATTCATAATGTGGGACTGAAAGGGTTAATAACATCTTTGAAAAGTGTTGAAGCCGAACAGTTTTCTCGTTAAATTCTTTGACTGTACTGTTATTGTTATCATTATTGTTTCGTTGCGACTTAGATAATTACTTTTGGAGTTGTTGGATTTCTCTCAGGCTTGTAATCACCGCAATTGAATTTAAACAAATGCGTCTTTTTTGTATGCTCATTTTTACCATCTTTGGACTGTGTCCATTTTAAACTAAAATTTTATTTACAATAGTGCTGGCCTATCGTGCTAATATTGGAAACGGTCATTGAATGTTCTTGGAAAACAATCACATAAAATGAAGGGAATAAACTTTTGTATTAACCACAAAATAAATAATGCTGCTGTATTATTAAAAGGTTCTTTTGTGAACCCTTGTCTGGTCAGTCAATTATCCTCGCAAAATGAACATTTCGTTGTTAACGTTAGCATACTACAACACCGCTGTTGTAAAATTTAAATTTTTCAAATGTTTACTTGACGTAGCTTCTCTATTACAAGGCTGAACACAACTACTTTAGTTTAAAGATGGATTTGTTTTTGTCAGTTTTTACACTACTTTTTCCAGAGGTTTGTAGAAACTGCTCATATTTTGGAGGAGGACGCAACAAAAGTACACCTAGCGGGAGGCGGTTGGAGAGGAGGAAGAGTGCGTGTGTCCTGGTTGGGTGAAGTCATAGATCCGGCACTGAAAAACAGCTGAAAATGCAGAGCATAAATGAGACTTACTACTATTAGTTTGTGTGTAAAAAGTAAGCGAATGTTAAAAGAAATATTTTTGAATGAAAAGTTTGTATTACCGACGGGAAACAGAAGTAATGAGATGGAACTTGACTCCATACATGTAAACGTGAAATTTCTTCAAGGCATACACAATGGCTAAAGCCTCTTTTTCAATTTGAGAGTATCGTTGCTGGGTAGCCGTCAATTTCTTACATTCATATGCAACGGGGCGCTCTGACCCAGTCAAAACAGCACCAACGCCATGTTGAGAAGTGTCTGTAGCCAGAACCAAATGTTGCCCAGGAACATATGCTGCCCTATTTCACCCTACAGTGGCACTTCTTGACAAAGCAGCTCATAGACTGCAGATGGCCTCTCTTCCTTTCTCATTATAATTATGAGATCCATTTTCATGTGACAGCACAACATGCTAATGCGAACACTTTATCTCGCCTCTCGGCAGGTCCTGATCCTGACTGATAGAGAAGTACTTTTGTGCTTTTATCTGGATGAGGAATCTCCAGCTACTGTTGATGGTTATCCTATTACTGCACCAGTCTTGGCTAGGGCAGTGACGTCCGATCCGATGCTGCGGCACGTTCTTCACTAAATTCATGTGGGCTGGCCAGACGCCCCTCCGTGTGGAGCTTCAGATCCCCTCCAAAACTATTATTCCTTCCGTTTTCGTCTGTCCGAATGGGACGGGGTCCTCCTTTTGGCTACAAATGGACAATCTCCGCAAGTACTGATCCAGGCGGAACTTCGTCCAAAAGTACTTCAGATGCTTCATGAAGGACACTGGGGAGTTTCCCCACATGAAAACATTGGCTTGCCGACATGTGTTTTGGCCCAGTATCGATGGTGACATTGTGAGGCTGGCGGTTAAGTGTTCATTGTGCACTTCACAACAGGTGGCGCCTCAGGTGTCTCTCTCTTCTTGGCCACACCAACAGCCGTGGGAATGCCTGCATATGGATTGTGCAGGACCTTTCCTTAACTCTTATTGGTTTTTTTCTTGTGGATACTTATTCAAATTTTCCACACATTTTTTGTTGTGGTACAATGTCCACTGCTTTAACTATTCAGTCGAAGTTTTCGCCTTGGAGGATTTTCCGCATACACTTGTTTCGGATAATGGCACTCAATTTACTTCTTCCATTTTTCAAGATTTTTGTACTCATCTGGGCATTTGCCACATTACGGCTCCTCTGGTTCATCCTCAGTCTAATGGTGAGGTGGAACGACTTGTGCATACTTTTAAAGTTCAAATGCACAAATATATGACCCCCTGCTCTGTGGATGATGCCATTATTCGTTTCTTGATGTCCTATCGATTCATGCCAGCAGGGAAACAGTCCCGAAGAATTGGTTTATAGCAGGCAACCTCACACTCTCTTCCATTTGTTGTTCACCCAGGCGTCTAGTGCTCCGGCACGACCACCAGATCGCTGTGTTCTGGGTCCTCTAATCTGGGCACGAGGTTATGGCCATCATCCTCGTTGGCTGGCGGGTAAGGTGAAGACACGTCTTGGCCGCCACCTCTGCACTGTGGATATTACTGTAGGCACTCTTTGTCACTGGGATCAGTTGCACCCACGACTCCCGGCATATCCGCAATCGCCACCTCCGCCCACGCCGTTTCCAGAGCCCGTTCCGCTGACATCGTGCTGACAGCTTCGGTTGGGTCGGCTCCTGCATTGAGCGCGTGCTTGCCCGAGCACCATCGGCTGTCTATGTGCCTTCTCCAGCACTGGCACTGTTTCTGGCAGTCACACACTTGGGAAGATGGGTGATGCTGTCTCCTGCATCCTTGTCTGCGTCTTCGAAGGGGGAGGGAGGGGGGGGGGTCACGGCAATCAAATTCATGGACACCCTGACACCCAAAATGGATTTGAACCAACGTGTGAGTACTGCAACCATTCCTTTTTTATCTCCAGTGCTGGGATCGGATTGTGCGTCCTCATTCCCGGTGATTGCGAGCAAAATTCATAGATTTTCCAGCCACTCTCGGCAAGTAAGATGAGGACACTATTGGGCTTAAGGGTTAGTGCCGATCCGAAGTTTGCAGCCAGATATGGACGATGCATCCCCATGGACATAGCGTGGGTGCATTCGGCACCCCTGGACATTACACCGTGAAGGGAAAGGGATGTGGTAACGAGCGACGTGCCATCCGTTACAAGGACTGGCCGTTGTGTGGCGCTGGCTGGGCTATCAAACTGCGCCCTGCCAGCTGCGTGACTGTTAAAGAGAGCTGCCGGGCCCGTCTGCGGCCGCTTCTACCCGGTATGGTTTCATCGGTGTTTATGAACTAGTGTGTGCTTCGTGACTGTACTTTGTGCTGTTCACATGGACTGAAGTGGGAACCGCTCGCATTGTAGGTCCTCAGACGCCCAAATGAGACAATCCAAGACTTCCGTACTGGGCGCAGCTTACATAGGTGTGTTACTCATTATTACATTAAAAATAATATTAAATTTTGTCACTTTTTAACCTTGAGTTAAATGCCCTTTCTAATTGCTTATAAATATTTTGTTCCTGAGAAATACTTTAAAAATTGTGTACCTTTACGTGATTTTCATTTAACAGTGTGTCGTAGTTGTAGCCAAGACTTAATTCATTCACAATACCGTCGCAATGGCAAAGACATTTCTTCAGCTACAGTAAAATATATTACTCTATTTTTCAATATTGTTATTCTCTAAGAAATTGTGAAAATATAACATATATAAGTTGGCAAGAAAAGTCGTAGTGTCAAAAACAGTTTGCAAGCCTGAAAAGAGGGGTAACCTGCTGGATACAATAACTGGAAACTACCTGTTTTCACAGTATTTAAAATACCTGGTGTATACAAAAGGATTTCTAGATACTTATTAGCATCAATATTTTTTTTCGACACCTATATCAAATTTGAGCCACCCTATCTTATGAAGTGTCATTTTCAACATACCATTGAAAATTGTTAAATATGACAAAAGTATAGTACTGAAAATAAGAGATTGCCAGAAAATAACACCGTAAAGTGGGGGAGAAAAAAAAAAAAAAAAACACCCACACATACCGATTTTGGCCATAAAACATTTTTTCCTGTCCCTGTGTATGACCCTGTTGTGGTGGATGGGCTTACAGTTTGATTCACCTCACATTTGTAGTTGGCCCCATTTAAGCTACATTTTTTACTATACTATTTATTTGTAAAATTTTCATTATTACTTTATTCTGTAACTTTTCCCCCTGCATCAATATTATTCTGTTTAAATTTGATGTCATTCGGATCAGCAGTACTCTTTCTACAGTGTTCAGAAACTGGAACTTTGATTAGGACATCCTTTAGATATAACAACATTTTGTTGAAACATCTTTTAACCCTGTGTATCACTGGAATGTATTCATTGTATTTCAGCTCCTGACACATTTGACAATCTAAATTGAAACTTGTCTGATGATATCCCTATAAGATAGCACAAAGTGTTGCATTTCATAAATGGAATCAACTGAATCAGTCATTTCAAAAAGGCCATAGCCCATACATAACATTTTACCATTTTAGTTCAAGATTTGGACATAATCTTAAGAAACGTGCATTCCCTGTGATAAGATCGTATCCTACACTGTTAATCTAAATGTAAAAGAATACTATGGAGGGAAACATTCCTTGTAGGAAAAAAAATATATATAAAAAATTAAAGATGGTGTAACTTACCAGATTAAATACACACACATAATTAATAAATAAAAACGCACATATCCACAAGCACATACAAATGCTGAGCTTTTGCAACCCAAGGCCCCTTCTTCAGAAAAAGAGGACAGAAGGAGAGGGGAAAAAGGAAAGGATACGGACGTGGGTTTGGGAGTGACTGAGATGTTATTCCAATCCCAGGAGCAGAAGAACTTGCCTAAAGCCGTGCTCACACGGGACGTGTTGTTCCGTGGTGCAGGCCGGATGTGCTGTCTACCTAGCTACAACATGCTCTAAAACGATCCGCTACATCCCACAGAATGTGCTGCGCATTGTAATTTGCTTTGAGACCACAGCGTTCTACAGCACCCATTGCGGGCTGGCGTGTAGATCATTGTGTTTACGAAGATAGGTGTGCGTCAAATTACATGGTACGTCTGTCAGTGATAGTCTGAAAAAACGAAATGCTTTCTTAGGCTTGCATGTGGCATGCAATACTCTTACTGAAATTTTATTTATTTTCTTCAAGACACAAAAAGAGGGTACATTTATCTAAAAGCAGTTCAGAATAATAACGAAATTTACGACAAAATCACTTTTGGCAGAAATTCTTAAAAAAATTGTCAACGGTTAAATACATCATTTGCACCAGCTCCAATTGCCTTGCTCTTATATTCTCAATTTTCCACATTGTTCATATTCTGCATATTCAGAGATAATTCTGACCAATACATTTTACTTGTTATACACATGGGACAATGCCTTAGCTTGACAAGGATCGTTTTGATAAGTTTTGCTTTTAGTATCTTATGTCAACACTGTTCCTCCTACACTGCATCTGCTTCCGTAACTATGCACTAGCCATGTTCACTTATCACTGTGAAACAACTATTCCAACACTATACTGAACTGCAATTTAAACACTGTGGGGGAAAACCGAGTGACATAGGGTACTGTTTTGAATTTTATTTGTTCCTGTGGACTAGAACGAAAAACTCAACAAATTCTCTAGTAGACAAAGTTTGTTCTTGTTTCTAATAAAGAAAGTAGAATACCAAATATTATAATTGTATTACATAAATCGTAATTTAACCAAAATCATTAAAAAGTCTGGTAGAAAGTAGATGCAAACATGTTATTTACACCTCTTTCCCTCCAGAGCTTGTGATCCTAACCACCACGCTAATATGTCATCTTAAAATTAACAACAACAATGTATATCCAGATTGGCCACCAAATCTTCATTTTCAAATTCAAGGTTTTTTCCAGGTTAAAAATAATTGTTTTCCAGGTTTTCATGAAACCTAATTTTGCTCAAAGGGGTTAGAAATCAACTATACCGTAAAGAAACTAGTTACATATTTTTAAAACACATGTCATCCAAGTTGAACCATGTCACGTTTAATATACACCAAGCAGTGCGAATCCAGGATTTGTGTTGCGGAGAGGGGGAGGGGGAGCAGAGCTCATAAAAATTGTGGCATTATACCTCAAACTGATCTAAAAAGAACCAGCTCATATGAGGTTTTCTCATGGTTTTTGGTGATCTGCATCCCCTTAGACCCCCGCCCCCCCCCCCACCCCTGATTAGACTTTGACACAATGTGTAGTACAGGGTGTACGTCTTAAGTTGACAAACTGGAATAACTAGAAAAAAAAAACAGTGTATATTCAACAATGGCTTTCACCATTATGAACGGACGGTAGAGGCTTAGGAAATGATACTAAACTTTAACTAAACTTGTCTCCACCGTTTGGGAGCGGTATGTGTGGCTAGTGTAAAATTTTAAACGGAAACTCCAATTTTTTATTGTAGATTCAGATTCTGCTGACCAAATCATGTAGGGCCTATATTTTGGTTGAATATTTGTTCTTTCAATTGGCAACATATTGCACTGTAATGGTAAGAATTATTTGCCATACTGCTGAAGAAATGTACCACCCAGGAAAGATAATAAAGGTTAATCATATTGATGATGCTTCAGAACCCAACCAAATGATACCAGATGTACATTCCTTCCAGGCTAGTTCAGTTTTCGGTAATTCATAACTGGTATTCAGACAAGGGCAATCTGGACTAAGGTATCACTTTGGAAGACTGCCCTGTCCACTGCAGGGAGAGGGAGGGATCGTTTTGGTGATCATTTGATAGCATTCTGAAGCACCATGAATATGGTTTTCATTTATTTTGTTTCCTGTTTAGTACATCTTCTCCAGTATGGCAAGTATTTCTTACTATTACAGCGTGATCTATCGTAAATTATATATATAATCTCAACCAGATGCATGAGGTGGGCCTTACATTTCGAATCTGCAATAAAAAAATAAATAAATAAATAAAATAAAAAAAATCGGGGTTCACATTTAAAATTTTACATTTGACACTCCCCCCCCCCCTCCTAACAAATAGTGGAAACTGTTCAGGTTGAGTATTATTTACTAAGCCTCTGCCATCCGCACATGCTGGTGAAACCCATTTTTGAATATCTACTGTTTTTCCGAGTTATTCCGGTTTGTCAACTTAAGATTTACACCTTGTATAATGGACTAAGTTGAGTTCAAGTAGTTGGAGAATACTGTACATTTGAATGTGAATTGCATTCGTTTATGGAACATAGCCCGTTCATTTATACTAGACTTCCTGATACACTAAAATACAGTCCCATCTCATGAACTAGTGATTAAGAAGTGAATACATGTATTATGATTTACTTTACCTTCAGGATATGAACAACCTTTTCACCTCTTTCAAGTTTTCATTGTAAGTTTTGCCCTGGAAAACTCTAGCTAAAAGATCAATGAATATTAATGATCCTGCATGCGTAATAATGCACAACGTTGTGGGCGAGTTCTTGAACTTCGAGGAAATGAAATGAGGAATGCAAAAAAATCTGGAGCAACAGCTGTGTGGTATTTGCATTCAAGTGTCATCTGGTAAAATAACATTCAACAGCAAATTTTAACGAAAACATGATTTTGTTCTAATGGAATTGTTTCATTTTTTTTAAATTCTTGTAGTACTAAACAGACAGTGAAATAGGCCTATATATTGTGGAAAGCAACACACTTCCATTTGCTAATGGAAACTATGTTTCTTGCTTCTTGCGTGGCTGTTCAAAGCACTCTTCCCCATTGTAGAAATATTTATCTTCGTGTTGCACCAAGAGCATAATGCATTCGTTTGTGGTTTGGGATCACATATAACCCACGGATACACTGTCTCGTATGAGCTCTGTTATCGAGTCGTACTCTGTTTTGACATGACGGACAACACTTCATTCCAAAACACGTTGAATTACTTCATCTGTGCGGGCACAGGTAGGGTCGATTCACACTTGGATCACTCTATTGTTCTCTGCAACGATTGTTTTACTCTGTTACATCTCAGAAAGATGTCAATGGCATTAGTCTCTAAATATATTTAACGATATTTTCAATATATTGTTATAAGACAGCTGTTAAAGCAATAAATTACAACTGAAAGAAATTGGCTTTTCGCAAAAGTCGTGTACAGTATTACACAGCTATACTTACATGTTTTTGGAGGCCAATTAGCAGGTCAAAAAGTCGCAAAAACAATGTTAAAACTGTATTGCGTACGGGCCCGGCTAGCGCTCACTAGGTGGCGTTACGTGTACATATGCTTTTTGAAAACCCACTAACATATAACAATGGGAATAATCTTTTGTGTTGACCATAAAAAATAATTAATGCTGTTCCTGCTCTATGTTCGATAGGGTCTCGATGTACCCTTGTCCGCTAAGTATATTAACTATCCTCGTGATTGTTACTGCGACTCCTCATTGGCGCTAGCCAGGCCCACATGAAAAACAGTTCAGCCATCAACGATACGTAGATGATGATTGTGTTTACTATTTATATATTACCACTGTTACGTCAGTCACAGTAATCGCCTATAATTATTACTAACGAACATAAGCGCCGACTTTCCAAAATCTTGGGGTATGTTCAGTGGTGTACCCAGGTACTTCTAAATAAATACAAAGCAAAGCCAAAAATGTATACAAAACATACACGCTATCGATTCCATATCACCGTCACCATCACGATTATAAGTCGAAGTCCTTTTGTATTTCACTATACACTTATCCATTTTAACGATTTTCACAAGCAAGACATTAACCCTTTTAACCCCAAAGATTACTGATTTATGAAAAAAATATTTCTTTGCATATATGTATAAATAATGATTGGATTAATGTATATTTGACTGAATTTTTGATTATTTTTAGTTTTTGGAAGGAAATTTGGGAAGACTACAGATGACATCGGTGTGCAGATTATGTTCCCTTTATCGTAACCAATAACATTTTCAAACCGTTGACTACTAATTTAGACATTGGACAATTATTTAGTAATGAAGTTTTTAATTCTTTTGTTTCCTTTACCTTGATACAATTATTTGAAAGTATTCTTGCATTTACTCCAACTTAGACATCAAGCACTGATATATTTTGACAATGCATTGTAGCCTAATGGTAGACAATCTAGTCACAATGAGTTATTGGAAGCCCTGCAATGTTATTTTCAATCTTTGAACAAATGGTTGTGGCTAGACGGACAGATAAAGATGAGAGGAGGGAAAGGGTTAAGACGTAATTCCATGCACAGGTGACAGGTCAAAAAGAGCAGAAACTAAGGTCCAACTACAAAGTTCAATTGTTGTCAAATTCAGGAAAAAAAAAAAAAAAAAAAAAAAAAATCTATCACTAGCTGTTGCGTTTCGAGAATTTTGTAGAGCTGCCAATTAAAACACAAAGACCTTCCCAAGTTGTTATGAGGCCTGTCTGTTTACAGAATGTTTTAGCTACAAGGGATAGGGAAGGATTCACAACAAGTATGTCAGTTCCTGGTAATGTATGTGGTTGTCAAAAGGTTATCTCAAAAGATACCGGGAATTAAATTCGTAGTGTAAACATTTTCAATGTATCGTAACAAACCCACTTCATTTCTAGTTATTTAATGCAATTAAAGATTGCCGCCTTCAGTTTACAATATTGACTTAACAAGCAGAATTCCATTGACATTTGGACTATTTAGAAAACGGTCACTTCACTCACATGTGACCGTGGATTTTAATGCCTACGAATTCAATTACCTGTTTAAAATAATCTATTTAGAGTGGTGTCTTACAAAAGCCAGCCGGCCATCAATGGGATGAGAGGGTCGATTTTAATTACAGTCAAGAAATATAACAAAGAAAAAATGATACCAAAATTTTCAGTGGAGTATGCCTTGCATACCCACTCAAATTTTGGGGTATGCTTCAGCGACCGAGCATAGTCTTAGTCGATGCCTATGCTAACGAAGCATCACAATACCAACTTTTACGGAATTTATAGTTAAAATAAGCAAAATGCTTCCGTAAAGCGATTTTTCAACACAGAATCAGACAAATGAGATCTGTGTTGATGAGTATCACTGGGGAGGGGGGAAGAGGAGAATCAATTACGAAAATTGCAGAAATTTAGTGCAACAAAATATCTCCTTTCATTCTAGCTGCGATTTAGTAGTCGCGTCTTATGATAAAATCGCATTTCTTCGACATACATCGTGATGAATTGAGTCGCATGGTTGAACGACACTTCGAGATAAATACAGAAATAGATACAGAATACATAACCTATAATTATAAAACTTTTTACACCACTCGGAAATATATTTGACAATGTTTTTGTACACAAAAATGAAGCGATGGATATTATTTACCCCGCGGGCACTAGCGATCTGAGCATTTTGCTCACCGTAACTTTAAAATGAATGGCATTTTGTTACTTTAATATTTAAAACTGAGGTTTTTTCTTACTAAAACTATAGGGATTACTTATTTACACTTATTAAGTATATTTGGAACTGATCGTGTAATCTGAGGATAAGGCTATACACGCCAATGATCGTTTAACTCAAAGCCGCGAAATCTCATGCGTTAAAAATCCCGGTTTCAGGCTGAAATTCAAGGTGTTTTCCCGGTTTTTTCAAATGCAAGGCTTTTTTGCGGTTTCAAAGTTCGGTGGCCACCCTGATAACGGATATTATTCTTAAATTAGCAAGAAAGAAACCAGAAATGTTAAGGAAACAAAAAAGGAAAAAGATAATATCTCAGAAGTGCACAGTTGTGAACCTCTTCCACTTCGAAACTACACCACCGCCTGCGACGCAACCAACTGCGCTATTTCTGTTAGGGAGCAATACGTTCTGCTTTTCGGTATACTATGCTTTTAAAACGCATTGAAATATGTTACTTAGGTATGACATAGCATCACAAAGATGCTTCTTTGATAGAATACACACACACACACACACACACACACACACACACACCAAGGCAAAGAATTTGGACAGAGATGCCAGTCGAGGCAGAGGCTCTTTCCAGAGACAAAGATGATAATGAATGGTGGGTGGGTATTTGAAATTAACGGAGGTTGGGAAGAAAGAATATGCTGAAGGGCAAGTTCCCATCTTCAAAGTTCTGAAACGTTGGTGTTGCTGGGTAGTATCCAGATAACACGGACAGTTTAACAGTGTGCCAAGATGTGCTGGCTGTGGGCCAAAGCATGCTTAGCCACAGGGTGATCCTCATTACCAACAAACACTGTTCGCCTGTGTCCAATCATGCGAATGGACAGTTTGTTGCTGGTCATTCCCACATAGAAGACTTCACAGTGGAGGCATGTCAGTTGGCAAATCACGTGGGTGCTGTCGGAAATGGCTCTGCCTTTAATCTTTTACAACTTTCGGGTTACAGACCTGTGTGTGTGTGTGTGTGTGTGTGTGTGTGTGTGTGTGTGTGTGTGTGTGTGTGTGTGTATTTACATGTGTATCAACAAACCTGTGCTTTTTTTGCTCAGTAAGTTACACCATCTTTACTTTTACACTTCGATATTTGTATACAGTTCTTTACCTCTCCTAAAAAATTTACTCTGGTGCATATAAGGCCATTTTAAATTGACTAATGCAATGGTACAACTGGATTAGCTGTGACATAAGGTAACTTGTGCAAAAAGCAAAAAATACAAAATTTCAAAAACAACATTAAGCAAGTTTTATTATCACACAAAAATGAAATTTAAGACAAATGAGAAAGAGCAATTGGTTCTCTCTTTCATCAAATACAGTTCACTTCTTTTGTTTCTTTTTCTCAGCTTCTTCCTCCTTTTCTTTTTCAATTTCCACCACATATTCTTCTATTTTGTCAGCATCTAACATCTGAAATTAAAGATTAATAATAATGTCAATATTAATAAGAAAAAATGTATTTTTCCACAACTGAAATATTTAATACTGTATTTCTTCAAAACAAGATTTCTTTGAACTACAATAGAACCCAGCTTTTACACTTTTCAAGGGACTCAATGAAAATTGTGTAAAATGTGGGAAAGCATAAAATGCGGGGAAATAATGGTTTAAATAGTAAAATATGCTTACAGGATAACTTTCATTTTTGTTATTTATTTGTGACATGTGAACATAACAGGCATAATAGTTTATTATGTAAAAAGGTTATCAGAATTTTAATAGTTTTTGATGTTTCACACACCAATATTCGAAAATTTATTCGTGTTCTTGAGTGCAAATATAGGCATAAATATTTTTGTGACAATTGCACAAGGTCAGCATCTCACACTGTAATCGCGTTTTTGATGTTACACGGTACCTTCTTCACTGGGCAGAAAATCATATGCAAGCAAACCATCAGTCCCACCGCTTATAGAACTTCACAGAAAATACTTAGATAAATATTTTCATTTCACAATAAGAATAAATTCTTGAAACACATCAAGCAAAGCACGAAAATCTACCAGTTGTGTAAACAAAGCTGCCACACGGCGTGGGTGGGCTGATGAGAGATTCTCCGTCGCGAGTAAACTAAGCACGTACTGGAAACAACGAAACACGAAATATAGGTTTCAAAAACGTAAAATGTCAAAAAACTTGACTGTGTAACAATTCTAAACACTATAGTTTAAGGAAAAAGCTATGCCAGCATAAATTTATGTAAATTATGTAACTTTTTTCTTCATTAACATGGTTTCAAAAAGTGTAAATATGTTAATGCAGAAACGGGGATGATTTAACATTATTAAGGTAGGAAAGTAGCCTCGGTTGCACAGTGATAGAGTGCCAGACTACAAATCCAAAGGTTGCGGTTTCGATTCCCGCCAGGCACTGGATTTTTATCTGTCACTTTCCACTTTTTCACCTCTGGCAGTACTGTTCATGGGAAAAGTACCGAGTAGCACCGTGGTTCGGAACCCACGTTAAACTGTAGGTCCTCCTATAACTGGCTAGGTACGTCAGTTCGAAGGTCGGAGGAAGGCAACGGCATACCACCTCCAAACAGGACCATGCCTAGTAAAGCACTGTCATATTCAAACCAATCTTCGGATTGTTGACTGCTTTACTTTTTTTTAAGGTAGGAAATTCCACGGGACCAACAAAAAATAGTGTAAATGTCGGGAAAACTTAAAATTGAGGAACGTAAAACGGGGATTTTACTGTACATTTATCAGAGGCTTCAAAGATCCATTGACATATTTAAGTGAAATAAACGAGTATTTTTACATATACTGTATTCTTCCTTGAAATATTAAAGTAAAAGCAAAAAGTTTTGTTTCTTGACAAGTTTAAAATTATTTTTCTAAGGTAAAGTCAAATAAACTTATATTGCCTCCTGTGTTCCTACTACACAATGTAAACTTCAACTCTTAAGTGCTTACAACTCCACAAAAAAATGCTGTATTTCTCCTGATAACATCCTACTTCATAGACTGTGGAGATAATATTCTGTCTTATCTGTACAAAACATTCTTAGTTTACTTGGACCATCAAATATGGGTTAAATCTCAAGCTTTCCATCACCTTCATCTAGAACAACTAACGGTTATGGCTGCTGTTGGGAGAAGGGATGGTGTTAATCATTTAACACATATAGAGCCTGTGACTGATTGGTGTGTGTCTTATGTCAAGTTGGCAGTACTCTTGGAAGAATAAAAACAATTTGGCATATTTCTCTGTGTTCGTAGCATCCAGTTCATTTCCATGAGCTACTACAACAGTCATGTTCCCGATTTATTCAACCCCATTAAAGGCCTGGACACCTGTGAAAGCATCCAGCAGATTTAACAACTCTCCTGCAATAATTGCACAGCTTTTTATACTGATATGACTACCAACAACCTGTCAACCAGGATGAATGGCTATTTAACTGTGGTCAAAAGCAAGGTAGACCAGTCGGCACAGCATGCAGCTGAGCATAACCTGTGTGGGTTTCAATGCAGAGGTTCCAACTTTTGAATATGGCAAATAGTAATGTGCCCTAATATGTATGAGGCAAGGAGGGTAAGGAGGATTCCAAGGGGAATAAGTGAATAAGGAATCAGTATATGTAATATCTCTGTCTGTAAAATCTCTAACTTCTTTGCTTTCTACAGTACATCTGCCTAAGTGTACTTGCGTCTGTGTAAATGTGTGGGTGTGTGTGTATTTGTTTACCCCCCCCCCCCCCAAGGTAAGTCTTTCCTGTCCCAGGATTGGAATGACTCCTTACCCACTCCCTTAAAACCCTCATCATTTCCTTTTCCCTCTCCTTCCCTTCTGCCTGGCGAAGCAGCTAGGCTGCGAAAGCTTGCGTTTGTGTGTGTGTGTGTGTGTGCGCGCGCGCGCATGTGTTTATTTGTTGCTATTACTGCCTGTGCTCCTTCACCTGGTAAGTGGATTTTATATATATATAAAAATAGGGAAGAGATGACTTACCAAAAGGACCGGCTCGTCGATAGATACGAATAAAATCACACACAAACACACATACAAGCTTTCACCACCACTGGCAGCTTCTTCAGGAAAAAGAGGAAAAAAGGGGAGGAGAAAGGGAAGGATATGGGTTTTATGAAAGTGGAAAAGGAGTCATTCCAATCCTTTTGTACCGTCATGTGTGAGAACCTCAGATTTTGGGGTCTTTTTTTATGATTCAACCATTGTCTTATATGCAGAAATATACAGTATTTGACAAAGTGAAGCTGGCATGGTTTTCGCCTTCAAGTATAATGTTCATAAAGGTTACACAGTCAAGTTTCTGGACACTGTGTTAATTCAATTGTATATTTCGCATTTCGTTATTTGTTGTATGTGCCAAGTTTATTCATGCCATGATGGCTGATGGGAGCACCCCATCAGTCACCGAGCAGCGTGGCGACTCTGCTGGGCACCGAGTGTCAGCTTAGCTTGGTTTATGTGGCTAGTAGTTTCCACACTTAGCATGAAGCATTTTGAAAATTTATTCTCATTGTGAAGTATGAATGTTTACGTATGATAAATTTTTTGTGATGTTTCATAAATGGTGAAAATGAATGATTACTTTGTGTTTTATGCGCATTGAAGAGGTGCAGGGTTATAATTTAAAAAACACAATTACAGTTACATGTGAGGTGCCGACCTGCAAATGTCTCGGAAAATATGTACATATATATTTGCGCTTGAGAATGAGAATAAATTCTCTAATATCGTCATGCTAAACATAAAAAAATGCAGAACTTGTTCAGCGTTTCATTAAGTAAATAGTGAACGCAAACAACACACAAATTTTACTGTTTAAAGTGTATTTCCATTTTACACTATTTTCTTTGAATTCCGTTGAAAAGTGTAAAAACAGGATTCTACTGAATATACCAAATTCTACCTGTAACACCATCCTCATGTCTTAGGTCGTGAATTACCTTTTCCTTCCTTTCCCATTCCATTGCTCTTTTTTCCCTTCTCTCTTACATGAAGAAGGAACAGTTCTGAAAGCTTGTTTTATTTTCGTCTTATTTCTGCGTGTAACTATTGGCGATACAGCAAATAGGTAACTACTGGCTAGCTAATCTATCTCTTTTGAAAAATAATTTATCATCTCTGTGGAGAATTTCCATCATTCATCAACTATATACAGACAGTTGGGAATAAACGTTTCCAACCACAGGGTAATGGAGTGGCAGCAAGAATAGCATCCAAAACCATAGTATCCATATCAACCCTTTGTCATTATAGGATAAAGGCAAAAGATAAGGATGAGGGGAGAGAAGGAAATGTCAAGTGTCTTTTTGACAATGTCATTCTATTTTGATACTTTCCCAGTTTGGCTTCCGTATAATGCAGCCAATATATGGTACATTCAAACGCTTTTGACTTTTTAAAATGAACAAAGAACTGATGAATAATTTATTTAGTGCTAGAAAAACATCCACACCTAAACAATAATTCAACAAAACACAAACACTTATCAAGCACTTTCTTAATTATTCACCCTAAAAGGCTAATATTTAAAAAAATGTCTGCTCAAAAGTGGATATTAAGACACTAAGTTTCAACACTGCTTGTAGAAAAAATAATGCAAAGTTACTTCTCACTACTTGTCAACTGCAATTATCTACTATCTATTACTACTATATTCCATCTTTACTTTTATACATATTTTTTCCACCAGGAAAATCTCTATAATACTCGTTACTACTATATTCTGTTTTATGATCATCTTGACATTGTAATTAGTAAATAATTCTTGTCCATTCTTGTGTGTATTAGAATACTGCAATGATTGAAATGTATGTAATTCAAAATGAATTACTTGCAACCAGTTGCTCTTATTGCATTTTATTTTTCCATGACGGCATTTCAAGGTGCTTGGCATTCCATCTTCAGACATTTACATTTATTTATGAGTCAAACACTTTATTGCTAACACTGTTGCAAAATACTGCACCAAAAGTTTTTGAGATCAATGTTGTAAAACACTAAGTAAAGAAAAATTTAGAAACTACATGAAAGTAAACATCTGAAGGTGACTAACATAATATGAAAGTATTCTTAACAGGGTACGTGTGTAGCCGATATACAACTTCTTTCTAGGCCCACTCATCCTGACTGTTACCTTTATGATGGCCATAGCAATATAAACAGCCAAACAATATTTACATAATAACTGATACATGGTACATGAAGTTTCAGAGATACCTTTCCCGTTTGTAGTATATTTTTACCAGCTGTTGGAACGGTAGTGTTGCAGGAAGATGCACAAGCAAAGTCTTAGTGTGGATACAGTCATGGGGAAACAAGCCACAGGTTAGGGAAGTGTATGCAGGAAGAGCAAAAGATCTGTTGTTTGGGTGTTTAAGGGGGACAAAACTACAATGGCCATCGTCAGAAGTAAAACCGCAGACGTCAAAGAAATGCGCCCAGAGATCAAGTTTGCAAAGTGGGAGGGGAATCCCACTGAGTCCATAAAACATCAACAAAATGGACAAGAAACAAAACGAAAAGAGACGATCACACAGACACCTTACAACAAAGAAGAGAATATCGGTGGTTGGCCGACCATAAAAGTAAAAAAGGAAAAGTCAACCACTCGGCAGTACAAGGAAATCTCCTGTTAGAGAGGCTGATAAAAACCCCTGCTCGAATAAAACTTAAAACTGAATTTGCTGTTGAAGCATTGTCATGTAAAACATCTGATAAAATGTCAGGGACGTTAAAACTATGCCGCAAGGTGGCTAAAAAAGGGCAGTCCACCAAGATGTGGACTGTTGTCAAAGTGGAGCCACACTGACACTGGGGTGGGTTCTCAACAAGATGGCCAATGTGGAGTCTACACAGCACCATAGAGTTCCGGCGAAAGGCCTGCATGGACGAACACCACGTGGCCATGGTCTCATTGACAACCCGGAGTTTATTGGGTGTGCTCAGGCTACTCCACTCAGCATCCCAACGCTGATGTATCCGGTGGCGCAACAACGAACAGAGATCAGAAGCCTGGAAGCCGATCTCCATAATGGATGCACCGACAGCCTGCTTGGCAAGCCTGTCAACACTGTCATTGCCTGGGATACCCTTATGACCCGAAGACCACATGAATACCACCGATCGCCCGGACTGTTCAACGTCACAAAGCGTCTCCTGTATGGTCAACACCAAAGGAGACCGTGGGTAACACTGGTCCAGAGATCTAAGGCTGCTCAGGGAGTCGCTGCAAATAAGAAAAGACTCACCTGAGCAGGACCGGATATGCAGAAGAGCTCTGTGAATGGTGACCAGCTCTGCAGAGTGAACACTGCAGCCATTCGGCAGAGAGTGCTGTTCCATGTGGTTACCATGAATATAGGCAAATCCCACACGGCCATCAACCAGAGAACCATCTGTGTAGATCAGGTCATAACCAGGGAACTCCGCTACGACAGCCGAGAAATGGCGGCGGAGCGCCTCCAGGGGAACCGAGTCTTTGGGCCCATGAGCCAAGTCCAGCCAGGTACACAGTCTTGGCAAGCACCACGGGGGTATACGTGCATGGACCCAATAGGGAGATGGAAGGGGAGAAGACAAGCTTCAGCAGGAGGGACCGAACTAAAGGCAATCATATGACCTGGTCTGGGGCATCGCTGGTGGGGGCCGACGAACACGTCAGAAAATAGAAGAAGATGGTTCAGGTGGCCTGGGGAGCAATATACATTTGCTGCATAAGCTGCGAGAAGGTGTTGGTGGCGGATCCCCAAAGGTGGGACCCCGGCCTCCACTGGTAAGCTGTTCACTGGGCAGGTGCGGAAGGCACCCGTTGCAATGCGAACACCACAGTTGTGAATGGGGTCCAGTAGGTGCACTGCCGAAGGTGCCGCAGACGCATAGGCAATGCACCCAAAATCGAGACGGGGCTGCAACAGTGCCATGTAAAACAGCAACAGCATTGAGCTGTCAGCACTCCAGGTGTCTGAGAAGGTTGAGACGGCGCCAGCACTCCCGTTGCAACTGACGAATGTGTGGGAGCCACATCAGCCGGGCATCAAAGACCAGTCCTAAAAACCGATGGGTTTCTACTACGGTAAGTAGTTCGTCATTAAGATAAAGTTCAGGGTGAGGGTGAACAGTCCGACGCCGACAGAAGTGCATAACTCTGGTCTTGGTGGCAGAAAACTGAAAGACATGGGTAAGCGCCCAGGTCTGTGCCTTCTGAATTCCGCCTTGCAACCTATGCTCAGCAACTTGGGTGCTGCAGGAACTACAAAAGATACAAAAGTCGTCAGCATAAAGAGAAGGGGAGACTGACGATCCGACCGCTGTCGCTAAACCGTTGATGGCAACTACAAATTATGGAACACTTAAAACAGAGCCCTGAGGAACCCCATTTTCCTGGATATGGGAGGTGCTCACGGAAGCACCAATTTGGGCATGAAAGGTACGGACAGCTAAAAAATTCTGGAGAAAAATCGGTAGGGAGCCCCGGAGGGCCCAGTCATGAAAAGTGTTGAGGATGTGTCGTCGCCAGGTTGTATCATATGCTTTGCGCATATCAAAGAAGACGGCAACAAGGTGGTAGATGGACCCTGGCGAAAAACGCCCTGGCATGGAGCCAATAAACCCCAAGTCTCAAGAATCCAACACAATCGACAACTGACCATCCACTCCAACAGTTTGCATGGAACGTTAGTCAGGTTAATGGGCCGATAGCTATCCAGGGAAAGAGGATGTTTGTCGGGTTTAAGCACCGGGATGATGATACTCTCCCGCCATTGGGACAGGAAAACATCACACCAAATACAGTTATAGACCACAAGAAGATTACGCCGACTATCTGCTGAGAGGTGCTTCACCATTTGGCCAGGGATACTATCGGGCCCAGGTGCCGTGTCAGGACATTGTGTAAGAGCACTGACGAGCTCCCACTCAGTAAAAAGGAGTGTTGTTGGATTCAGAGGGGGGGGGGGGGGGGGTGGGTGTAGTAAAGGAGAGAGGCTGGCATTCTACCCACTCCTTCAATGTACGGAAAGCCGGTGGATAATTTGCAAAGGCACAAGCATAATGCTCGGCAAACATCTCTGCAAGTGTGGCTGGGTCCGTACATATAACTCCATTTGTGGATATCCCAGGGATTCCTGCTGGTGTCTGTAATCCCTTTAGCCACCTGATTTTATCCAGACCTGTGAGGCAGACGTACCTCTCCCAGACGTACCTCTCCCAGACGTACCTCTCCCAGACGTACCTCTCCCAGACGTACCTCTCCCAGACGTACCTCTCCCAGACGTACCTCTCCCAGACGTACCTCTCCCAGACGTACCTCTCCCAGACGTACCTCTCCCAGACGTACCTCTCCCAGACGTACCTCTCCCAGACGTACCTCTCCCAGACGTACCTCTCCCAGACGTACCTCTCCCAGACGTACCTCTCCCAGACGTACCTCTCCCAGACGTACCTCTCCCAGACGTACCTCTCCCAGACGTACCTCTCCCAGACGTACCTCTCCCAGACGTACCTCTCCCAGACGTACCTCTCCCAGACGTACCTCTCCCAGACGTACCTCTCCCAGACGTACCTCTCCCAGACGTACCTCTCCCAGACGTACCTCTCCCAGACGTACCTCTCCCAGACGTACCTCTCCCAGACGTACCTCTCCCAGACGTACCTCTCCCAGACGTACCTCTCCCAGACGTACCTCTCCCAGACGTACCTCTCCCAGACGTACCTCTCCCAGACGTACCTCTCCCAGACGTACCTCTCCCAGACGTACCTCTCCCAGACGTACCTCTCCCAGACGTACCTCTCCCAGACGTACCTCTCCCAGACGTACCTCTCCCAGACGTACCTCTCCCAGACGTACCTCTCCCAGACGTACCTCTCCCAGACGTACCTCTCCCAGACGTACCTCTCCCAGACGTACCTCTCCCAGACGTACCTCTCCCAGACGTACCTCTCCCAGACGTACCTCTCCCAGACGTACCTCTCCCAGACGTACCTCTCCCAGACGTACCTCTCCCAGACGTACCTCTCCCAGCACTCCTGTTTCCGTCTTCGTATTAACTGGTGAGCGTGAGCGTGAAGTCATTTGAATGTGATGAGGAATTCCTGAGAGGGGTGACACTTGTAGCACTGAAGGCCCGCCATAGCTATTTCCGGCGACCACCACGACACTGTCTTCTGCCGTGGGCACCCTGTGGGGCATGGAATTGCAGCTTTTGCAGCAGAAACAATGGTGTGAGTGACGCTCTCAACCACCACATCGATGGTATCTTGTGAGGGAGGTCGAACAATGGCAGTGGACATGTAATCTTCCCAGTTAGCCCTGCTTAAAGCTCACGTGGGGGGCATACTGGGGACTGACGTCGTGGGAGTGGCAGGAAAAGGGAAAAATGGTCAATGCCACACAGAACATTGTGGAATCTCAAGTGGACAGATGGTGGAAGGCTGTGGCTGCAGATTGATAAATTAATGGCCGAGAACGTGCCATGCGCCACACTAAAGTGTGAGGGGGCACCAGTATTTAAGAGGCAGAGAAAGTGTAGTACCACCCCGGAATGGATTATGGGTGTTGAAGTTGCCCAATAGGAAGAAAGGCGGGGGGAGTTGTGATATAAGTGCAGCCAAAACATTCAAAGAGATATCACCATCCGGAGGGAGATAGAAGCTGCAGACGGAAAACTCTTGTGTTGTCCTTACCCTGACAGCCACTGCTTCTAATGGTGTATGAAGGGGCACAGGTTCACTATGAACAGAAGTAAGGACACACACACACACACACACACACACACACACACACACACACACCACCTGAGACCCTGTTATTTGAGCTACAGTTACAGTAATAACCCCTGTATCCACAAAGGGCTGGGGTCCACATTGCTGGAAACAAGTTTCCCGTAAAGCAATGCAGAAAGCAGGCATTATTCTTAAAAGGTGTCTTAGCTCAGCCAGGCAGGGGAAGAAACCGCCGCAGTTCCACTGGAGGATGATGCTGTTCGATAAATGGAAAGACATGAATGGTACTACAGGGAAAATTACAATTTAGCGTCACTCAAATCCACTGACTGACAGTTTTCTGGCTTAGCATCCATTGTTTCTGGGATGTCACCGAAAGCGAGGTCCCCGGGGGACGCTAGAATCTCCACCTAGTCCCCAGAGGTCGAGGTGGAGTGGGGCGGTGGCTTGGGAGCCACTGTGGTATCCTTCAACTTGTCACTTTCATCTTTTTCCTCCAATCCTTTTTGTCCCTCAATGCTTCGCCGGCAGGCGGGCTTCTCAGACTCTGCCGCAGGGACTGAGGAGGAGCGCGAGACCCTGCATACAGCAGCCTTCGGTTTTGCCTGTTGCTGGCTTGTGTCGGTAGCTACACTGGCAGAACCCTCGGAAGGGAAGGTCCCAAGGGACCCCTTCTGAACGGGGGGTGCCGGAGAGGGTGGTTGTTTCTCCGGCAGAGAGGTGGATGGTGCTCCGGAGGCAATCACCTTGGGAGCAGAAGGAAGGCAGGTGTAGGTTTATGGCCCTGAGGGCCCACAGAAAAAGAAGTAGTGGAGAAGACGGGTGTCGCCAAACACGAGGTGATGATGTCACTGTTGCAAAAGAGGTGGGCATGATAACTGGGTGTAAGCGTTCGTACTTCTTTTTCGCCTCAGTATAGGTCAACTGGTCTATGATCTTATATTCAACAATTTTCCTGCCCTTGTGGAGAATAGGGCATTGCGACGAGCAGGGAGGATGCTTCTGGCCACAGTTCACGCAGATGGGCGGCGGAGTACATGGGGCATCCGGGTGGGTTGGACGTCCACAATCCCGGCAAGTGGTGCTGGAAGGGCAACATGACGACATATGTCCAAACTTCCAGCACTGGAAGCATCTCATAGGAGGAGGGATGTAAGATTTCACATCACACAGGTAGCACATCATCTTCTCCAGCAGAATATCGCTTTCGAAGGCTAAGGTGAAGGTGAAGGCACCAGTGGCAACCCTGGTATTTTTAGATCCACAATGGATGCGCCGGACGGGCGAAAGATCTGACCAGGATATTGTCACGATTTAGTGGTTGATTTTAGAATGTTATAACCTTGTCTATGTAGGTGATGAAAACTGAATACCACAATAGTCCTGTCGTCCTAAGTTTTAGTATTTTGTCCAACTTCAGCAAATGTAAAATTAGTTATTAGAAAACACTGAAGGTTTTGGACTAGGCTGAGTGATGGAATAATTACACCCAGTGGTTGTCTTCAGCATTTTAACAAATATTTTTGACTAAAATGCAAATGCTGTATTGGGGACGGGGAATGTTTCACATGGAAAGGATGATAACCGTCAAAATTTAAGTCCTGATGTATGTTTCTAGGTTTAAATCAGACAGTTCTCTGTGGAAGATGAAGGCTTAAGAGCTGAAAGCTTCAATTTTGTTTATTCTGTTACGTGTGCATTTCTGCAGCTCATTGGACGTCTCTATGGTGAGTAGCAACCTATCCTTTCCAAAATATTGTTGAATCCTTTAAGGTATGTCCATTATACACACAATCAGACAGACATAACTGCAGCAAACCTGGACTTTGAATTGTTTTTAACTGGAGAATGTATTAAAAAGAATAGGTTAGCCTGACCACAAGTCCACATGGCTGATAATTTAGTATGTTCATCAGGATTGTGACAGGTACTAGTAATTAACAAAAATTAATTTACAATAAAAACCACTACATTAATGATATTAAAAATGTTCACCTATTGAATATGTAAGTTATTTATAACTTTGTAGATTGACTGTGGATACAATGTGAGGGACAGCTAACAATAGCCTACAAAATCAAATACCATAAATTCTCTCATTACTTCTTTTCTTACCAATGAGCACAACACACTAACACTCTTATACAGAATTACAAATGTTCTCCTACATGATTACCCATAAACCTTGAACTGACAAGAAATTTTTAGTTTAATACATGGCTACTGTTACACACTACATGGAAAGTATGGAGAACAAAAACCTTATGACAACCAGTTACATGAGCACTTTTAAAAGAAGTTTATACTAATAATCTGCAACATAAAAATAAATGAAAGAACTACTTAATAGAAAGACACATACTTGCATAGGCTTTCCTTGATGCATCACAGCTATCTCTAGGTTTTTTCTTCCTGACTGCACAACTTCCAATAGTGCCCTAATTGCTAACTTAACAGTACCTCTTTCTGTAGAGACAACCTCTGGAGTGTAATATTTCTCCAAAAATTCTCTGACTGTCTTGGCACTACGACCTGTGGCATTAGCCTGAAAGCACAGAACATTCAATATCAGAACAGATTTATTCTCTCTCTCTCTCTCTCTCTCTCTCTCTCTCTCTCTCTCTCTCTCTCTCTCTCTCTCTCTCTCTCTCTCTCTCTCTCTCTCTCTCTCTCTCTCTCACACACACACACACACACACACACACACACACACACACACACACACACACACACACACACACCACAATAACCTTGTTTTTCCATGTGATATTTCAGTTTCCTACGTTTTTTTTTTTAGTAGGTCCTTTATAGTTTTTCATCTGCAACTATATGGAACCTGTGTCAAACTGTTTTACATTGAAATATTTGATAAGGTTTTTTTTATAGTTACACATAGTACTCTTTAATAATGCTATAGTGGCATCCTATTATCTATATGTATACATAATAACTGCTGTATCAAAAGAGGCATCTCTTCTTTCAGACATGTCCAAAACAACAGGCTCCACATATTCCGTATATGCTCAAGTAATCCACGCCCCTGAGTAATCCGCGCACCCCGAATTTTGAAAACCCACCCACAGCACACAGATTTCTGTAGATCAGGATACCACCTGTCGGATATGAACAAATATGTGAGGGCAGCCATTTGGGATGTCACGTCTATGAAATTTCAAAACGATGCATAAATATCAATTCTCGTATTTTACCTACTAAATGTTCTCATACAAACTGAATAATATTTCATTTTTAACATATTACTGGGTTAAATTGTTCGATGCTTCTCACCAGGCTACAGTGGTTATGTTGGCACCAACAGTAATGACGGCAACTCAGATGACCAATAAATGTTTTTTCGTGACAACTTTAATTAAAACGATTTTTCCCCTCCTCTCTCTCTCTCTCTCTCTGAACGGACAAGGGTACATACAAGAACCCGTCAACCATACAGCAGGTACAGTATTAATTTTGCAAGTGAAATGAGCAGCAATAACATTTACTCGGCAGCTTGTGAAAAATATTAACAATTCTACACTTCACTGTTCCTCTGTTGCCAACATAAGCACTGGAGCCTGGCGAGAAGCATCTCAAAATTTTACCTATTACTGTAAAAACGTACTCACAGTAACACACTAAAATGAACACTTATAGAATCTGAAGCGTAAAATAAATGGAGCTGAGACTGGGATTACACGGTCATATGTCTTTGTAAAAGTCTGTTGTGTATTTACATCAAAGATGTTTGATAGCACAATAAGGAGCTTCGACATGTATTTTTCATCAAAGAAATGTCGTTGAATGTAGTGCCTCACTGTATATTTGATTATAAAAGTTGCTTAGTTGCTTGTCTTTTCTGTGCTGCAAATGTATCCAATCTGAGCGCTAGCATCACTGTTACTAATCGACGCGTGTGTGTGTGTGTGTGTGTGTGTGTGTGTGTGTGTGTGTGTGTGTGTGTGTGTGCGCGCGCCGTAATTAGCATTTAAACACAGTAGCAAGAAATCGCTGTAACACTGTCTTCTCCAAATATAGTTGTTGTCACATCCCGACACCAATGTGGGTAATATGGTGATAGTGAACCGAGTAATCAGTAGATAAAGTACTTTATTACTCAAAGATGGTACCATAAACTACTCATTCTTACATCAACAATGCAACTCTTCGTACGTGCCAGCCGTGCTGGCAAAGAAGCTGCCAGAAAGATAAGCTACTCCGCTACGCTTGTGACTGGCTAAGACAGTGCACAATAAAAAGTTATCCGCTATCTTCAAATATTACGAATATTTGATAATATTTCTTTGTCAAAGATTTGATCGAAAATATTATCGTGTAATACCAGCCTAAAGGGATGTTTTTAAAGCAGTGTAATATCTGCATAGTGTGTTTTGTTGTTGCAGATGGAGTAATACCAACCTAAAGTCGAGTAATCCGTGCACCCCAGTTTTTTGTTCATAAATTTGGGAAAAACGTGTGTGGATTACTCGAGTATGTATGGTAAGTAACTTATATTACAGAAAGATAGTCTGGTTGGTTCATGTGAAATTTTGTATCACAATCTACTGAAACACTCATTAAGTAGAACACACTGTATGCCCCCCCCCCTTCCAAATAACACACACACACACACACACACACACACACACACACACACACACGTGCACGATTCTTTTCTTCTGAACATGTATGTAATTAAATGAAACTAGTGTGACAACACCAAAGTGTAAGACAGTTTGGCAGCTAATTTAAATTGTAATTTATGTTTAATAATGAGGTAAATGATAACTAAGTTGACTAATCAATTTAATGTTCGATTGTGTGCAATATGCATAGTAGAACAATATAGTTTGAATCAATTTATTTAGACATTACAAATAAAAATGTATGAATTAGAGAAACTGTTTGGCACATTACCTTCCATTCATAGTAAATGCCTGATGGTTCTGTTTGGTATAGATGCGGTGAGCCATCATAGTCAAAGCCAGCAAGAAGACACGATATCCCGAATGGTCGCCGTCCATTGCTCTGGGTATATTTTTGCTTCAAACCTACAAACAGCAAATAAATTTATGGACAATCATTGTTGTCACTTTAAAGTTATATTCTTTTGTCTATTATATCAATATACACCTTGTGAATATATTTTCATAGATTTCATCCTAACACACTGATGATTGTACTTCCTCCTTGTTACAACAATACCAACTTACAGTAAAGAAGATCTGTTATCTGCTAATTATGTTAGTAAATATTTCCCACAGTAACATTTCTGAATCTGCCCATTAAAATGCATAGCTGTAGATTATGCAATAATGATTGATGGCTGCTCTTGTAATAACACACACACACACACACACACACACACACACACACACACACACACACACACACACACACACAGACATATCGAAACGCAAACACACCTAGACAGACATTTGTAGTTTCCTTAAAACGCATATCCTTCCCTTTTCTCCTCTTTTTCCTGAAGAAGCTGCCAGTGGTGGCGAAAGCTTGTATGTGTGTTTATGTGTGATTTTATTTGTTTCTATCGACGAGCCGGTCCTTTTGGTAAGTCATCTCTTTTCTATTTTTTATTTTTGTTTATCCCACCGGGAAAGTTTCCCTCTATAATTTTCATTTCATCAATATATTTTTACACATGTACTTGCAAACCTGACAACACTTCACAGTAGCTAATGTATATGGGATGTATACCCTAATCTCCTCTTCTCCCTATGTCTATCCCTTTCTCCATCCTCTATTTCCTCATCGCCTTCTCCCCCTATCTTCACACCACTCCCTTTTATCCCACACCAAATCAATCTCCTCCCCCCATCCTTCTGCATCTACACACTCCTCTTTTTTAATACATTTCAGTCCCCCATTCTCTGTCTCCCCCCCCCCCCCCCCTTTGATCTTATTTATTGTTATTGCAATCAGGGCCCTGATTGGGAATGGAAGTAAAAAAGGATGGGAAAATCAGGTTATTAAAGAGACCTTTCTAGCTGCTCTATGTGAGGTTAGTAGCCTTAATAGCCATACTTTTAATGGTTTTATTGTACGAACATATATGATTACAAATTTAAGCATAAAAATGACTTTCGTGTTTTATGTTAAAAATGACTGGGAAAGGGTAAACAAAACCACACGTTTTTACAGCAGAGCTTAGCACGTTTTTCTTGCAGTGTGCAGAATAGAAATGCTTTTTATAACATGTTCATAATTCCGAAGTTAACTAGTGCATCTGCTGCACATTTGACTGCTGGATTGTATCTGAATGCGAAACGTTTACTTCTAATCGTCACACATGACATCTGTTTTGTTGATGATCTAAATTATTTGTGCTTAAGCTGGAACTGAGCGAGTTGAACTCTACTGTACCTGCTGTTCCAGAGTCATAACAGATCAAGCTTCAGAATTTGTTTCTTAATCTACCTCCAAGTTCTGTGTACGATCATCAGACTCATTGACTGTGTGATCATGAAGTAGGATTGCGTTGCATATACATCGAACAATATTAAGCCACCACAATGGAGGTATTAAAGAATTTTGTACTATAATGATCAAGGGTCATTTTTACAACGTGATTCCTCTAGTCTGAGAATTGTACTTTCAGTTTTTTTTCAAATTCTAATATTTTCTGTTAGATTTTCCAAAAATATTTCTTCATACAAGCCTTCTCCTGAGAATTATGAACAGAACAACAAAAGATCAGCCGAATTGGTGAAGCCATTTTCAAGTGATGAGCTTTTGTACCTGCAGCAATTCATTTTTATTAATATAGACATTTTGTACATAAGAAATCCCAAGCACTCCTTGAAACTTTTTCATAAGTAAGGAGTTTCTAAAGAGTATAAGGAATGGAATGGATAGGGCGGGGTGTGGTCGGGGGGGGGGGGGGGGTTTGGCACTTGACAGTTACGTTTTCAGCACCCGAACAAATTTAAGAAGCAAGGCATGTGAAAAACAAAATAAAATAATGGAGAGCAATCCAACTGTTAAAACGAGCAACTGAGGTGAAGATGAAAATAGTACGCCAAGGGAAAGGTCAGAGAGATAGTTGAAGCAACTACGCAGATGACCATGGCTGGCTGACCACAGCGATAAAAAAACGGTGAGCCAGCAACTCTGCAACATATTAAAACCTTCAGCCTAAAATATTAGGCCAGAGTTTACACAAATCACACAATTTTAAAACTTTGCTCACACTCGCTATGTCATAACAAAGTAGAGAGCAAATCTACACCAAGATTCGCCACTACCCTCTCTGCATGATATAAATAACATTCGAGTAAAATGGGCAGACAGTAATCTGCATGCCACATATCACAGATTGGGGGCTCCTCTCATCGGAATAAGAAACTGCATATAAATGGGCAGGGCTTGATTTGGAAGCAAGTAAGGGCTACTTCAGCCCTCCTGAAATCTTGGAAGGAGGATCACCAAGGATGGACAGTGGGCTTCAGCAACTGCAGTTTGTTATTTGCCACTGAAAGCCATTCTTCCTCCCATAATTGCAGGGACCGCTGCCGTAACAAAGAAATAATATCCCGCAAGGGAAATTGAGCACATCATCACTTTAGGTGCTCCACACGTCTCTGGCAGCCCGATCAACTTATCCATTCCCTGAATACGCACATGCCCTGGCACCCAGTAAAACAATACCACCTTCCCATGACAGAGGAAGGAAAGTTCATACTTTATTTGTTGCTGCAAAGTCACAAATGGAAATAGCTATTGCAATGACTGCAGAGCACAGAGAATGAGAGTAAAGCAGAAATTGTTTTCGCTGTATGTGACTATCAGCTGTAGTGGCTTTAAGTCATGTGTAGCTCTGCAGGAAAAAACAGAATAACTCTCTGGGTGGTGAACCCTGGCAATACGATTGGGAAACGCAATGAAACAGCAGATGAAGTCCCCTTGCTTGGAGCCATCAGTATACATCACTGTAAAACACAGACTGTAAAGTATAATCAGAAGTTTCATCTTTCCTGAAATTTGTCATATCTAAAACAAGTCTGGTCCTCTGTAGAAGCCAAGGGAAACCCTGCTCCAAGCACATTTTAGAACATTAAAACCAGCCAATCCCATATCAAGAAGGCAATCCCTCATTCGAATCACGTACGACCCGTTGCTCGCTGCCGACTGTGAAAGAGCCTTTCCAATGGAGGCCAAGCAATGGTATGGTACGTTGATGTGAAATGTGTGGACAGCGATTTATATGCCTGGCACACCATGAGTAGCCGTCATCTGATGTACAGTGGCGGCTCTGCAGCCTCAGCACAGATACTTGGTATGAGGCTCATCCTAAATGCCCCAGTTGCCAGCTGAATCCCTGCATGGTGTACTGCGTCCAACATCTTTAAAGACGGATGTGCAGATCCTTACATCATGCACCTGTAATTAAGACCGGATTGCACAAAGGCTCTGTAAAACCAAAGCAAACAGGTTCTGTCTGCTTTCCAAGAAGTGTAAGACATTTTAATTCTTAACCACCTGACGTGTATTTTAGATATACTACCACCTGACGGCGGTCATTGAGACTGCTTGCGTTTTTTAAATTTCATGTCAAAGTACTTTAAAATATTGCAATAAATTGAAGACACGCCTGTTTTCATAATAATTACAATCATAATGCAACTTTAAAATGTGAAAAAGCTTACTGGAAGTACAGATTCTTGTAATAGCAATATTCTTAGATATTTATCAAACATTCTATATCTGTTCTATAACAAAAGTAATTTTTGCACATATAAACTTAATTTTTTACAAAATTGAAAGGCACAAAGACACAAATTGCGGCATCATTCAACGCACATATTTTAACTGCATTCAACACAAACAGACTTTATACATGCATAACGTAAGTATGCTGTTTTACTTTTCTTTTTGGAATCTCAATTCGAACACGTATTTCTTTTTTCACATTTCTCTGGAGTTTCAGTTAATGAGGTACTGGGTCTTTGTTACAGTTTTAGAATTTGACGTATGGTACCCTGATGTTTTCGTGGCAGGACAAAACTCTACACATGGCGTTTTAAGTGACTTCTGTAAGGTCTTCTGCCAACTGTTTATGAAAGTCAAGCATGGCACCTTTGACTGGGCTTGGTTCCTATTACCAAAAATGTATGCGTTTCTTGAAGACATGTCAAGAATTTTACAAAATATTGTTATTGGACATTAATGAGTTCATCTAGACGTGGAGCAGACAGCACATCTCCAATCTAGCTTGTCAATGCCTCCCTTGTGCTGTTGTAAAGCATGATCATTTCTGGGTTCTTCATATTTGAATCAACACTTGGGTAAAATGCAGGCTAGACAAAGCAAGCACAGATTTATTTGGCTTTGGTATAAAATGTTAGTGTTAGATGTAAAGCCAAAAACGGCCAATCCGACTTCTCAAGTCACGCTTGGAAAGAAACTGAGGTGGAATTTCATGCTTGCTTTCTTCCTGGTACCCACTAGTGTCAGTCGTTTTTGTTTTAGCACATTCAGTAGCTGCACTGATGTGAATCAGTTATCAGTCATCACATTTCTGTACGTACATTCTATCAATGTTATTAGTCGCAAAACTGAGTTGGTAGGTTGGCTGACCTTTGGTACTCAGGTGGTAGACGTTTGCATTAGAATCTTCAGAAGTGAACAACAGATATCCAGTTTGAGCATCATTGACGTCATCAAGTACCATTATCCCCTGGAACATCTTGTACAACACTACAGTTCTCATTCAGAAGTTCTGGTATTTATAATTAGTCTTCAGAATCTATGTCAATTTCTTCTACCAATAGGTCTATATCTCTCAATTTGAGACATTGTTACGCTACGAAAGTAAAATAATTTTAGGTAATGTTATGTAACCTCCAGCAGGAAAAATTTTTCCTTAATTTCTTAGAATACACGCATCTGGACCTGCCGATCACTCACTACAAATTGGCAGGGGAACGAAGAAAATACGATGACTCATGCAAAAATCAATGGAAAAAAAAGTAGAAATAAAACAGCAGGAGACAGACCAACATCAGGTCCTTAAGGTGTGGCAACCATGTAACTTTGGAATCTAACGTGAGGCCTAGACCCCTCACTGTGTCTTTAAAAGTGAGTGAAGGTAAATTAAAAACAGTAGAATTACATCAGTATGTGAACAGTTAAAAAGGACACATACAGATTGCTCGGTGGAAAACTTAAAACCTGTCTTTTCACCCATTCATTCAGCTGTTCAAGAGTGAGCTGCAAATGATGTGCAATCATTGCTGGATTGGAAGAAGAGCAAAAGACAGAAGTCATCCACAAAGAGAGAACACTGGACAGGACTTGTCACATCAGGAGTAACACTTAACTGCTATTGCAAACATGGTCACACTTAAAGCACTACCCCGAGGACTCCGTTCTCCTGCTCAAAGCAATCAGAAAGGACGTCACTGACTGGATATCTCAAATAACATGGAGAAAGGAATGATTGAATAAAACAGGAAAGGCAACCACAAAAACACCAGAAACAGAGCTGCCTAAGGATAAGATGCCGCCAAGTAGTAACATAGGCTTTTTCAATATAAAAAAATACACCCAGAAGGTTATGCCGACACAGGAAAGCCTGTTGGATGGCCACCTCCAGGAAGGCCAAGGCATCAAAGGCGGATTGATATCTCCTGAACCCAAAGTGAAAGCAAATGGATTCTAGAATCCAGACAAGGAGGTGGTTGACCAACCGCTCTAAGTTCTTTCCTATACAGCTGGTCAGGGTAACACTATGGTAACTACTTTGACTTGTGTGGTCTTTCCCAGGTTTTAAAAGAGTGATTTAAATGGACTACCTTGACAAGTCAGGGAACTGGACTTCGAGATGTAGTTGAAAAAGGTCGAGAAGGGTTTCCTGATTTTGCCTCAATATGCGCCGTGTCAGTGTAGTAGAGTCCGTCATGACCTGGGGATGTGTCACTAGCCACAGGTAATGCAGAATCCAGCTCCCACATAGTGAGGGGGCAATTATAATCTTCAACTCTGGACCAGAAGTCCAAAGTATCCCTCTCAGCGAGCCAACCGGTGGCACTGGCCGCAGTGGAGGTAACTGGTAGCAGTGGAGGTAACTGTTGAGAATGGGCCACCATAGTGTGGGAAATGTCGCACGGGCTTGTGTGGAGAGTACCATTCCCTATCACAGCAGCCACTGAGTACCTCCCCCCCCCCCCCCCCACTCTTCCCGAGTTCCTGATCATAGTTTCCCATACAACTGGAGTCTTAGTGGAATGGTTTTTAGAATTTAGAAACTGTTGCCATGACCTCTTCTAACTCTCATGAATAATCTGTTGAGATTGGGCCCTTGCCACACGAAAAGCTACGAGGTTCTCCGCAGTCTGACGATGTTTGAACTGCCTCATAAGGTGACAGGAGCTCTCCACTGTCGGTGGCAGTACTTTGTTCCACCAATTTTGAAATGACTATAGGCTGTAACTTCTGCCACCTTGCATGTGCACTGGCATGAGCAGATGTTAGTATCAACACTGGAATTTGTGTAGCTGGCTCAACCTTTGGAGCAGACTTTTGAAGGCCCACCATGAAGGAGGTGGTAAATGACGGCAGTTGCATGGCCTTATAGATTTTCCTGTCTTTGACATACAAGATGCGCTTAGCCAGCCTTCATCTCCTGAACCTTGCATTCCACAAGGTATGCAGTGCATCTCTATTCCAAATGGAATGGTCACCATTAAAGTTGACGTACTTAAAGGGAGGCAAACAATCATCTCCATCATGAGTGGCCTTAGCACATTTTCCGCAGGTCTGTTAGCTATTACACCTCAAGGTGGTATGCCTGAAGTGCTGGTTGCCATCACATTTGGTTGAGGTAATAAGATTTGACTTTTAACTGAAGGAAACCTGCCTTAACATGTTCTGGAAGCATTGGCATGTTAAGATTAATGACTCCAATTTTACCTACCTGCCTATTATCCTCTTCATGATATTTTGGACATCTACAATTCCTTCCGAAGCCCATTCTTCTTTTAATTCAACTTGAGGAATGTCCACCAGATCCCTTGCTCTAGTTGAGGGTGTCACAGCTCAGATTCAATGGCATACTTCCAAGGTAGTGTGTGTATGATATTAGTTACCTGTTGTGATGTGAATGTCTCCACCAACAGCGTCCCATTATGCCAACATTTCACGGTCTTAAAATTACTAGCAATGCCCTTTAGTCCCTTCTGGATATAAAAATGTGAGATCTTCTCAAAAGTACCCTATCTTCTCTTAATTATTATAAACACATTCTGCAGAGCAGGAAGTGCTGTGTTACCATTGACAGTAACCCTTTTGTTCATTCCCAAATCCGGAGGACTAGGTTGCTCATTGGCGACTGTTCCACCTCAACAGCAATGCATCCCATCAGCAAGCAGCACACCTGAGGATTGAGATTTTTTTTAAATTTTATTATTATTATTTTATATAGAGGTATTTTCTTCCTAGCGACACCAACGGTCAAGCCAAGATCCCTATTCCCTAGTACACACAATGTTCCACCGCCGCGCCACACGCTGGTCGCTGAAGCGTACCCAAAGGTTACGTAGTCTGAGGACTGACAGTGCTTGCCAGTCCTCAACTCAGGAACCCCGGGATTGCCAAGCCTGTACTTAACAAATTAATGCTGCGCCCCCTGAGGAGGAGTATAAGGTATCTGTAAGCAAATTGCAGTTACAGTATCAAATGGAGTGACACTGAACTAGTATGGAACCAAATGAAATGAACATTTGTTCAATTTCTTCTGTAAGTAGTTCTTCATGAATCCATGTTTCCTTAACAAACTTCTCAGTATGGCTGACAATTTTATACCAGTTCTGAGTACTAACATTTGCAATGACTTCTTTTATCAACTTTTCAACCTCACCACATTACCTTTCACACGGAAAAAGACTTCTTTTTGCTATCCCATACATCAATTTAGAAGTATAACTTTTACATAATTACAAGTTCAAGTAACTCCGCCTTATTCATGCCAATTCAACTTCATCCAATGGGAGATTTCCTTCCAAACATAGAAAAATTTCTGCTTTTTTATTTTACTGCTCTGTAGTGGCTTTATCCATCACCACAGAGTGGTATGGCAACATTATCCATTACTATTGTTGAATTTGGAGGAATATTTTGTGCCAGAACATTAGTAAACCATCCATGAAAACTTTCATATTTATTTCTTCATCATAAGTGCCTTGATTGCTGGAACATAACAGCAATAAACAGTTCAGAATAAAGCCATGAGTGTAGTAACTAAAGAATAATTATCCTGCCACCTTTGCCTACTGGCGCTATTGTCTTTCTTTGTGCTGTCCAGTCCATCCATAGCTTTGTTAAGGTAACGTACATTAAGCCACATGCAACAATCCTTACAGCACACACATCTCAGCCTCTCCATCCCATTTTGTCACCTCTCCACAATAATTGTCCAAGATGAGAAATTTTTGTGCTGGCAGCCAACCTCATGAAAATTTCCAAGTGATACCCTAATCCTATTGAATAAAGTTAGAAAGCTACTTAGAAATCAAAGACTGTTGCTCTTTCGGTTCAAAAAAGAACATGCAAATGATGACAGGCAAAAGTTAGTAGAGATTCATGTATCTAAAAAAAGATCAATGCGTGAAGCATACAATAATTACCACAGCCATACCTTAGCAAAAGATCTTTCCGAGAACTCGAAAAAATTCTGGTCCAATGTAAAATCAATAAACGGGTCAAAGCCCACTATCTTGTCACTATCATTCCGGGGCAGTAATAAAGGAAAGCAAATGGAAAGCTGAAGTTCTAAATTTAACCGTTAAGAAATCTTTCATGCAGGAGGACTGCACAAATGTACCACCATTTGGTCAACATACTGAAATGAAGCACATAGTAATTGGTATTTCTGGTGTACAGAAGCAGCTGAGAAAGATAAATACAAAAACATCTCCTGATCCGGATGGATTACCAGTTCGGGTTTACAAAGATTATTATGTGGCATTTGCCCCTTACTTAGCTTGCATTTTTTGCAAATCTTTAATTCAGTGCAAACTTCCTAAGTGATTGGAAAAAAAGCACAGGTGACTCCCGTTTATAAGAATGGAAAGAGAACTGACCCACATAATTAAAGATCAATATCATTAACATCAATTTCCTGTAGAATTTTGGAGTATATTCTCAGTTCGAGTATAGTAAATTTCCTTGAGACGTAAGAGCTTCTATGAATCAGCACGGGTTTAGGAAACTTCATGTGAAACTCAGCTTGCCCTTTCCCCACATGACATCTTGTGAGATGAAGGGCAAAGGGCGGATTGTATTTTTCTCGACTTCAAAAAGGTGTTTGACACTGTGCCAGTCTGCAGACGGCTAATGAAGATACAAGCTTACGAAATAGGTTCACAGATTTGTGACTGGCTAGAAGACTTCCTAAGTAACAGAATTCAGTACGTTGTTCTCGACGGCGAGTGTTCATCAGACGAGTGTATCATCAGGTGTGCCCCAGGGGAGTATTATTTTTATCTTTATAAATGATCTGATGGACAGAGTAACTTGCAGCTGTTTGCTGATGATGCTGTGGTGTATGGGAGGGTGTTGTCTGACTGTAACAGCATACAGGATGACTCAGACAAAATTTCTAGTTGGTGCAAAGAATGGCAGAAAAAAAAGTAAGGTGATGCACATGAGTAGGAAAAACAATCCCATAATGTTCGAATACAGCATGAGTAGTAAGCTTCTTGGTGCAGTCACATCGTACAAATATCTAGGCGTAACATTGCAGAGCATTATGAAGTGGAACCAACAGATAAGAACAGTTGTGAGTAAGGCCAACAGCCGACTTCAGTTTATTGGGCTTTTACAACCACGTCTTGAGTATTGCTTAAGTGCTTGGGACCAGCAGCAGATCAGTTTAAAGAAAGACATAGAAGCAGTTCAGAGGCAAGCAGCTAGGTTTGTTACTGGTAGGCTCGACCAATGTGCGAGTGTCACAGAAATGCTCTGGAAACTCAACTGGGAATCCCTGAAGGAAAGAGTATGTTCTTTTCTTGTGTTTCTGTTGAGGAAATTTAGAGGGCCAGAATTTGAAGCCGAGTGTCTTCCTGCCACCTACTTACATTTCGCATAGTGATAAAGACAAGATAAATTAGGGCTCATATGAAGGCATTCTTTTTTCCTCATTCTATTTGGGAGTGGAATAGGAAAGAAAATGCATAGTAAGATAAATTAGGGCTCATATGAAGGCATTCTTTTTTCCTCATTCTATTTGGGAGTGGAATAGGAAAGAAAATGCATAGTAGTGGTACAGTGTGCCGTCTGCCACGCACCTTACGGTGGATTTCGGAGTATGAATGTAGATGTAGAACAACTCTGCTTCTTCTGTTGATGATAAGCATACACATATCTGTGTATTTCGTCCTGCTGGAATGTGACCATCTGTTAAGTACTGAATAACTTCCTTCCTTGCCGAGAGTTTCCAGTAACGAAGGAGCCAGAGTAGCATCATTAATGTTTTCCTTTTCTTCCTTTTCAAATTCATCGATCTATGTTAAGCACAGTAACTGCTCTGTCTACCACCTTGGTAACATCCATCACTCTTGTACTCTAGGTCAAAATAACTGCACAGACCATATGATTCATGGCACTGTCCATGGATTGGCTTCTCCTTTGACTGCCTCTTAATGAGAATTTCATGTTCAGGGATACTGCACGACTTAATATAATGCCAATGTAAAACCATCATTCACAACACCTGATAACTGCAGTACATTTCAACAACAGAATACCACTTTACAGCTACAGTTGAGGAAAATGAAATTCAGCTGGCACACAACACCAATGGTACTGTTTACCTACAGGGTGACAGCAGGGACATGTTACCAAACCAGTGGTGACAGAGTGGGGAAAACCTGGCTCTCCATTGGTGTTATTGGGTATCAGTGTAACGTTACCCCCAGCAAAGCCAACATTAAAAGTTGCAACTAATTTTAAACGGACTTTAGTCCACATGACTGAGAATGTACAACGATGCACATTTTAATTAAGAAAAAAGCAGTATCATGAAAGCAAGCAACATATATGCTATATCTTGAGAATGAAATGAAATATTGCGCCACTCAATTTCATAATCTTTTCTACATATCTTACACTGCAATGTAATGTAATAAGCAAAGTCTATGCTATGTGAATATAACTTTACTGATTTTTTAAAAATGTTTCACAATAGTTTACTAGATTTGATGCATCACAGTTACTGTTGTGAATAATAAAATTAAGTCTTTTCAACTGAAGATATGAACTATAAGTTGGTCAAAAAATAAAATTATTTCATCTAATGGGTTTTTAATTGGTTGATAAGTATTTTATAATTAACAGAATTAATGGCCATATCTCAGCTCAGACAAGCAGTAAATTACAAAACTGCCTCGGCATAGAAATGCAGAGCACGTCTGCAACATCAAAGGAGTTAACTACAACCGCCGTGGCAAGTTCCACATGGGCATGACAAATAAGCTGAATCAGATGAATAGGCACACAATCTGGCTAAGAGACAGGTGGACCACACGTTTACTGGGCATGTCACCCAACACAATACTTCACTTTAATGACACGTGCATAGCCTGTGCCAATTTTGTTCTTCCAATAATGCTAGTTTTTCTGCATTATGTAGCTAAGAACCCTTCCTAGGCTCAATCCTTCACTGGTCCCTATTTTTACGTGCCTGTTCCTGTTCTCTTCCCACTCCAGTAGTATACATGGCTTCTAGTCCATAAATGCATCTACATAGTCTTTCCCTCTTCACTTTCTGTTCTCCCTTTCCCCTTCCCCAGCACAGCCACCCAATGCTTGTACCTAGCAGCCCTCATGTTCTCACCACATCCCTGTGTGCTTCCACATGTAGAACAATAATGTTACACCATCCTCTTTTTCAACTGCTAAATCCAATTAGATTGCTGCTCACATTACACACATTTACAGTTTCAGAATGACTATGTCCAAAAGACAGTTTTTGTAGCATTTTTTCACTGTGCCCAACTGTGACAAAAATTACTTTATGCTAAAAGTATAAATCTATCACTTCTAAGCTGCTTTAAAAGGTATAAAAATGTGCTTACCTGCAATGTAGCGAGTTATATACTCTAATGTGACAGGATCTTCAACTGTCAATTTATGAGACTGGCATTCAATCTGTGCTCGGTTTATCAGTATTCTAGCATCAGCAGTTAAACCTGAAAAAAGAAAAATTTCTTTACAGTAACTAAATGCATTGTACACTAAATTTCATTACTGACAAGAGCACAGTATAAGTTAGTTTTACCATTCAACAGAATTTACCACATTGAGATACAAGCTATTAAAATTGACCAAACTACAATTACAATCAGTCTGAAAATCTAATGACAACAACAATTACAAATGTTGACTGTCCATCTTACCTTCACCTGAAAAGAAATCTTATCAATGTTACACTTATTTCCCCTTTGAATATCAATGCCTCTCAAAGAAATTTAACTGTTTTAGATACCATGACCATATTCTTGTGACTGATAGGATTTTTAGGCATGTTTTCCCTGCAGCTATTTATTCCAAAATCTTGTATTAAGAGAGGTGCAGGAAGAAAATATCCTCATTTCACTACAATTTAACACAGAATTTCCAAATTACAAAACACTACTACAAATGCACTGTAGGCAATTGGAGAATTAGTGGAGGACAGTTACACTTCATGAAACAATGAGGTGATAAAATATGAGAGATGGGAAATGCAATCATTAAAGCAGAATTGAAAATGGGTGGGATGCATGTCTTCCCTCAACTTCTTATCTGAGTAACCTGGCCTTCCTTCCCAAACTTCCGCAAGTCATTCTTCACTCTATAAACCAAAACCACTCAATTTTGAGAAGTTATGAATAACTCTTCATGCATTACATTATGCACCTGACAGTAATAAATAACTTATTTCACAACATTATCAAGAGTTTTATTAACTTAATTTTTTATGGTAAAATTTGACATAATTTGAGTTGGCCCTTAGTGCATGCCTAGCATATAGTTGTGTGTTATGTGTCTGTATTGGCCTAATGTCTAAAATTTTTTATTTCACACATGACAAAAAACAAATTTTGTGTAGTAAAGTCTATCATATACACAACTAAAATAACAAATAATAGTACTTAATTGATTAATACACTTTCTTAACCACATCCACACAGCAAACCAAACTCAGTCTTTTATGGTAAGTTTTGGTTGGGACCTAAGGTACAGTTATCTACAATAATTCAAAGATATTTTAAATGCATCACTATTTTTCAATTGGGCTTACGTCTGCAAGCCCTAACTTTTAGGAAGGGTTGGGGGGGGGGGGGGGGGGGAGAGGGGGAGGAATAAAATCAAAATAACGCCAAAACTTTCCCAGCAATAGTTATGTAATTTTTCCACAGCTATTTGTTCTGAAAAGATGCTCTGCCAAATTATAAATGTTTACAATTTTCAATTACTGATATCATGCATGTTCTTTTCGGACATATCAGAAAGAACAGACACCATTGGTTAACAGTAACTGCCTTAATTTTATGAATCCAAAATATACGAACATTTTGACCGTGTCGAAGCATTTAAATAAATCTGCTAACTCAGTTGAAAATTTCTATTGTCGAACCCGGATTTCCTGCTTCAGGCCAGCGATCGCCTTAAGCAATTAGGCTATCTAGGCACACTTTCCTTCCAACCCAAATTTTCAACTTATTGCACACTACAATGGAAGCACACCTTGATAGCCAAATTGGTTAAGGCAACTGCTGGCCTGAAGTGGGAAATCTGGGTTTGAATCCTGGTCCTGTACAAAATTTTAACTTTGTCATCGAATTTATTTCAATGCCCCAAAATGTTGAGATGTTTCAATATTTGTATTCTATACAATTTTGTTAAGTTACTAAAAAGATAATAAATTTGCCTAAGGTAAATGAAATATATTATAACACAGCTTCAATTATTTTAATTCTACAAAACTGAACAACTATTTGGCACTGTCTAAGCTGTATCTGCATCCAACAAATTTAATTTATGTGCAACATTTAGCTTCCTAAAGATTCCTTTTAATCAGGTTCTCAATCCTTGATGGCCACTCTGAGATCTCATTAATATTCTTCACTTTTTTTTTTTTCAAGTTAGATAGTTTTCAAAGTACTGTACATCTTTTCTGAAGGGCATGGTGTATTTTCGCAACTACCAAATTAAGACCGAGATCTTAATTTGCCAATAAAGTCATACTTTCAACACACCCTTGTTATGTTCAAGTCTTTTAATGTTTTTGTTCTTATTGTTATTGGTGGAGCTTTAGGTCACTGAACATCATGGCCATCAGTGACCTTACAAAGTATAAAGGAAACTAATATTACTGAAACACACAACATATGGACATGGTAAAAGATAATATAAAGGGACATACTCTCTTTACCCTACATCATATGTAAAATAATTAACAGCACAGTAGTACCATAGAATAAAACTAGTCTATGTAGACTAGCAGCAGACAAGCCTAGAAAGGTGGTGGGCTAAACACAGAGGTACGAACCAAATGACAATCATCCTCTATCTATAGTTCAACACCTTCAATCTAAAAGATCTTTGGTAGGAGGTAGGACAAAACAAAACATCTTAAGACACATGCCATGTCATCTCACTATCACCTAAAATCGATGTGAGGTCGGCCAACAAACCAACTTATTCCCTCCCATAATCATAGAAAACACAAGCAGTTAAAATGCTGAACAGTAATCAGCACAACTGCAAACGGCAAAGCTGAAAATGTTTACCCAGCTGGAATACGAACCCAGTCTCCTGCTTTCTAGGCAGTTGCACTAACCACTACACCACTGGGGACAGTGATCACAGCACCTGCAAGGACTACCTAAACATGCCTCCAGTCAGATACAAATTGCCAGATGTACCCTGCCCACATTACTCAAACTTTTAGTTATGAAACTAATCCCTGTAAGAGTAAGGGTCCCAAACTTTACCACCCCTCCCTTACTATTACGGGAATTAGTTTCAAAAGTATGAGTGAGTACTGTGGGCAGGGTAAAGCTGGGAATTTGTACCGTATTTGTGCAAATATAGACCGCGTGCAAATATAAGCCGCACCTAATTTTTTGACACAGAGATTATAAGAAAAAAAAAGAAAAACCTCTAGCATATGCCGCAGTTTTTAATTTTTATTTTTTCTTTATTTTTTGTATAATCGAAGTTTTGCGTAATCAGAAACACAATCTTAACGAAATAATGTTCTCTTTTCAATAAACTCAAAGCAAATATGCAACAACTGTAAATCAACGAATAAGAAAGCGATACGACAGGCCGATCCGGGCACCCCAAGTGAGGGGACGCTGAACCAAGGCGTGTTACCAGGCATTTCAAGTGTTTTATAGTGTAGGCATGTGCTTCGAAAATATAGTTTAACGGACATGGAAAACAGGAAGTTTGACGTAAATTTGACGCTGACAAAAAAAGGTTTGACGCTAGTGTGTGAGGACAAACTATTAAAATGTTCGAAGAGTCGGCATGCATTTCAAGGGCTAAAATGCAAATGCCCCCATGTTTGCTTGACTTCATAATTCGAAACAGGAACTGTGATTTTGCTGTTACAACAGAAATGATTCAGTTGCAAGGCTGCAAAATAGCCCAGAGTTCCATGTACATCATTTCATGGAAATAACCCCCAATGAATGTGAAACCAGAGAATCTGGTTGAAGTAAAATACATTATTTTAAAACGTAACATTGGAACTCAACATCAGTATTAGCTACACATCAATTTTTCCGCTATCTTAACCTCCCATCATTGCTCACGGTAGGTGTTACCGTACCAACGTAAATGTCAAGGTAAAATCTCTCTTGACACACACACTAAACTTATTGTGAAGACTAGCTTCTTTGATTACATCAAATTAAAATAATTTGTGAGCTTAGGGAGTGTGTGTGTGTGTGTTACATACTATTTTTGTTTTAGGCCGTGCGGACGTGTAAAAAAACAGTCGTCAGCTTTTGTATGCTGTGGTAGAGAATGACACCATTCAATTTATATCGAAATATCGATTTCTACGAATTCCTGCGCCGTTTCCGTAAACATGTACAAAAACTTATATGCAATTATACGAAACTGTTACTGTAGCATTTTTGAAGACTTATCTAGTTTATTACGTTTCTCAAATCAAAATGAAAGAGTGTAATTTATGAAACTAACGAATTTGAGAAAAGGTGCAATTGGGGGGGGGGGGGGGGGGGAGGAGGACTGAATCTATTATAGGCCGCACCACGATTTTGTACACCGAAATTAGGGAAAAAAGTGTGGCCTATATTCGAGCAAATACGCTATCTGATGGGAGGTGTGCATAGGTAGACCTTGCAGGTGCGGTGATCACTGTGCCCCCAGTGGTGTAGTTGTCAGCGCAACTGCCTAGAAAGCAGAAGACCTGGGTTCGAATCCCAGCCGAGTACACATTTTCAGCTTTGCCCATTCACAGTTGATGTCATATTCTATGAATATGCTTTCAAAATAGCATAAAGTTCTGCATCAAATACTGTGAACTGGCTGGTCAGACAAAATTTGAGGACTTGGGTGGGAAAAACAACAGAACACCCAATACTATTTCCCTGTTTGGACCCATTGGTATATATTACATTAAAAACGTGATGGATATTTAATATGGTCATGAAATTGTTCTTATGAACAACCTGGAGTGAACATTTTGTCAAACACGGTCAAGTATAAAATTAATTTGGGCTTCACTAACAATCAGGGTGGTGCTCTGCACTAATATTGGAGACATGCCAAGATCCAGTAAATACTGCTGAGCTCTGATACCAAATGGTTTTGTTCCTAGTTGCTGTGCATCGCACAGTCACTTCAAGAAGAATCGGATATCAACAGTCAAGGAGAAAGCCGGAGAAGTCGGAAACGAACAGAGTTAGGGCTTGTTTAGTGACAAGGAATCATTGCCAGGTATAATGGTAGCTCTCCTCTGTCTGAACACAAGCTCGGTAAAGGACTTGTCCTGTGGCCAATCTGAAACCCACGTGATGCACGGAATCCATCATCTTCAGAGACATTGGGTATGCCAAGCCACAGACTGCACTACAATAGTCAAGACAGAAGTCTATGAGACCCTTATAAAACTGCAGCAAGCAGGATCTATCTGCACCCCAATTTTTCCCATTCAAGCACTTCATAATGTCCAGTGCTTTAAGGGCTCTAACTCTGAGCTCCTTGAGACGGGGCAACCAAGTAAGTTTGATATCAAGTAAGACGCCCAAAAATCACACTGTATCCTTAAAATGTAAAAATATCCCACAGCAGTAGTTACGGATTTTTAAAAATTGAACAATCACAGTTAAAAATCTACACTTATCAGGGAAGAAGTTAAAATATGTTCAAAAAGACTAGATTTCTGGTCTTTTAAATGTTAGCTGCAACTGACATGAGGAGCATATTGTCGCGTTGAAATGGGAGCAGGCTTGACTTCGAAGGCAACTGAACACAGCACTTATACTCAAAGCACGTTTATTACGAACTCAACATACACACAGCACTGACTGCCCCTCAGGCAGAGTGCTCTACTATTTATACACCGACAGAATTTACCAGAAATTAGAAGAACAGTTAACATAACAAACAAGTAGAATTTACAAGTGAACATAAGATGTAGAACAGTCTGAAATGGTTAATTACAAAGAATTAAATGTTTGCCGGTGTGCGGGATTGAACCGTCGACCTTCAGCACCGCAGTCCGTGACACTATCCCCTGCGCCACGCCGGCAGTCAGTGTTTGTGGTCTCTCGCGGCATTGCTCCCTCTCCTGGAGAAACAGTGACATGCTGTTATGATCCCTGTGGAGCCGGCTGCAATGTCCTGGATCTTGACCATGTCATGGATCATCTGTATGACAGTTCAAGAGAATCCTTCCCTTCTCCATGATTATCGACGACAGATGTTCCTGTTGTGGCTTCATCAGGAACATTACCGTCCTTAGAGTCCTTGAACAAGAAGCTATTGTCTACCTGCTCTTCAGGATTGTAGTAAGGCTTCATGCACAGGACGTGAACAATGTCTCTTCGTTTTTGATGTTTTGACGATGGTTCATAATCCTCAACTTTGTATGTGACGTCTGACAGGTGGCTTATGACATGATATGGACCAACGTATCGCTTCAATAACTTTTCTGACAGTCCAACCTTCCGTACAGGGTTAAAAATCCATACCAGATCTCCTGCGCTGTACACAACAGGTCAGTGCTTGTCATTATACCACTGACGGTTCTTCTCCTGGGTGTCCAGTGTCCATATGCGATCCAGCTGTCTTGCTTCTTCGACCCTGGTGATGAGCTGTTTAACATAGTCATCCTGCGTGTCATCCAGTTGAAACGGAAACAGCGTATCCAGTGTCTCAGCTTCACGGCCATGGAGCAGGAAAAACGGAGTGAAGCCTCTGGTGTCTTGTCTTGCAGTATTGTAAGCAAATGTCACGACTGGCAGAATTGTATCCCAATCCTTCTGCTCAACATCGACAGCATGTCAGCTAACGTCTTGTTAAAACGTTACGTAAGACCATTTGTCTGAGGATGGTATGCAGTTGTCATTCTGTGGACAATGCCGCACCGTGACATTACCTCTGATACTAGTTTTGACTGGAATACTTTTCCACAATCAGATATCATGAAACATGGCGCTCAATGCTTCAAAATCATGTCTTCTACAAAAAAATTTGCGATCTCTGGAGCTTCTGCAGTCTGCACAGATTTGGTGACAGCGTAGCGTGTGAGGTAGTCAGTGCAGACTATTATCCAATGGCTACCGGTTGTCGACTTCGGGAACGTCCCTAAAAGATCGATCCCAACTTGGTGGAATGGAGCTGCTGTCGGCGGAATCGGTACGAGATGTCCTGGAAGTTATTGCGGCACATGCTTCCGTTGCTGGCACTCTTTACAGTGACTCACATAGTGCGTGACAGATCGGTAGAGACCTTTCCAGTAATACCTGCGTCTCATTGTGTCTAGGGTCTTCACGAATCCCAGATGACCGGATATTGGAGCATCGTGGAAATATTTGAGAATAGCTGGCCGGAGATGAGCTGGAACAAGCAGTATCCATTTGGGGCCCAATGAATCATAGTTGCTCTTATACAATGTTCCGTTTATAAGTTGGAACTCTCCATTGGTCGGTTCTCCTTTCTCCAAGGCCTCCATTGTTTTTAATAGTGCTGGATCTTCCCTCTGTTCAGCTGTAACGTCATCTAATTCAGTGAGGGTTGAAATTTCATTAATGCTGTTTTGTTCCATAATGGATTCCTCAAAAGGCAGTCGGCATCCTTGTGTTTGCGCCCGTTCTGGAATACCACTGTGACATATTCTAAGTCTTAGTGCCCATCTTGCTAGTCGATCTGATGGATCCTTCAGGCTAGTCAGCCAACACAAAGAATGGTGGTCTGTCACAAAGGTGAATGGTTTGCCGAATAAATATGGCCGGAACTTTTTGATAGTCCAGATAACTGCGAGACATTCTTTTTCAGTTGTAGAGTAGTTTATCTCGGACTTTGAGAGTACTCTTGATGCATAGGCTATCACTTTTTCAGCACCTTTCTGAACTTGTACAAGCACTGCACCAATCCCATAACCACTGGCATCTGTGTGAAGTTCCGTTTCTGCATTCTTGTCGTACAAGGCTAGCACTGGTGCGGAAGTTAGAGCTCCCTTAAGTGCCCAGAAAGCTCTCTTTTGTCTCATCCCAGTAAAACTTGGCGTCTCCCTGCAGAAGTTCTTGTAATGGACGTGCCTTGTTACAAAATCCTTTTATCAAACATCAGTAGTATGAACACAGCCCGAGAAAACTTCTCACATCACGAATGTGCTGAGGAGTTGGAAATTCTGTGACTGCCCTTACTTTGTCTGGATCAGGACGGACACCATCTCCGTTGACTAGGTGCGGCAGGATTTTTATCTCTTTAGCGACGAAGAGGCACTTCTTTGGATTGAGGTGGAGTCGTGCAGCCTGAACACACTTCCAACACATTTGACAGGCGACTCAGATGAACTTCAAGTGTTTTCGAGAAAACGACAATGTCATCTAAATAGCAAAGACACATCGTCCACTTAAGGTATCGAATCAAGTTGTCCATGTGTTCAAATGTGGCTAGAGCATTACATAATGCAAATGGCATTATTTTAAATTCATAGAGGCCGTCAGGTGTAATAAAAGCCGTCTTCTCCCTGTCAACTTTGTCAACCTTGATTTGCCAGTAACCTGTCTGCATGTTCATAGTTGAGAACTATGTAGCTCCTTTCAAGCAGTCTAAGGTGTCAACAATGCACGGCAATGGGTAGACATCTTTCTTTGTGATTCTGTTCAGTCACTGATAGTCGACACAGAATCGCCACATGCCATCCTCCTCCTTTACGAGGACCACCGGAGACCACCAAGGACTCTCCGAAGGTTGAATAATGCCATCTCGCAACATCATCTCCACTTCCTCCCGAATTATCTGTCTTTCAGCTGGCGACACACTATACAAACGCTGGCTAATTGGCGGATGATCCCCAGTATTGATACAGTCCTTTATCGTGGGCCGTTTCGTCTGAGTTTTCCACTGCTGAGGTGTGAATGCACCCGAAAATTGGCGTACTACACCTAACACCCGCTGGCGTTGTTCCTTGGTCAGTCCAGGCCCTATTGCCAGTTCCACGTATGTTTCCTCCAGCGTGTTGTCTGTACTTCATGGGTTTTCATTGATGACATTGAGCTCACCGTCCTGGATTGGTTCAGCTGTCCCAATACACATTCCCTTGGGGATAAGTTGTGACTGCTCGTGACAATTTGTGATCCAAATCTCTCCTTGACCACTGGTAATGCTTATGATAGCCACTGGTATGTAAATTTCTTTTGTGAGACTCAAACTTTTTACTGTCAACAAGAACTCCACAGTTTAATCGGTCATCTGTGTTTGTGACTGCAATTCTTCTCGTTGTCAATGGTGGTATCATCACATTGTAAATGACGAATAACTAACCAGAAAATTCTGTATTACATGTATCCGGCAGAATAACTTTAATTTATAGCTCAGATCTTCCAGTCAATGATAGCTTGGGATGCCTGAAGAAAGTCCCAGCTGAGGATGACATTGTGACTATATTCTGTTAACACCATACATTCAAACGGCTGGGTCCTGTTGTTGATGGTTATTCTTGCAACAAGTTCCTGCTGGATGGACGTACTTTCCATTTGCGACCTTCAGCAGGGCGCCCACAGTGGAAACACAGTGGTGTGTTGTCTTCTGTCCTCCAGACATCTGTTGTTCTGCAGGGCGTGATTGTTGCTGGGGGAATTGGTTGTGGTCACGTCGGCCGGTTCATAGGCTGCCATTTGGCAGCTGCAGCATATGTCATAGCAGGGCGACGCCATTCTTCACATCGGGTGCGATTGGCGGGGCACACAGGAGCTAATGTCTGAAATACCTCTTCCTCAGCGGCGTCGGCTCCCTCGTCACTTACAGGGCTTACATCCATGGCCATAATTTGATGCTCGCTCGGTCTAATAGATCCGGCTGCCAAGCACTGTGAAAATTTTATAATTTCTTATGCGCGCGCGCGCATGTGTGTGTGTGTGTGTGTGTGTGCGCGCGCGCGCACGCGTTCTTGTTGACCATAGCACTTCTGAACCCAAAAGTGCATTGAAAACAGCCCAGAATAGGCAGCAGGGTCAACAGTCTTTCAGACCAAATGTCAGGTCAAGACATTTTTGAGGTTAGGGCAGGAGCTATGGGGTTGTTTGCTAAGGCTCCCTGACAAGAGGCAACAGCGCGAGAACAAGGAATTTGGAACAGATATACTGTAAGCCAACAGAACTGAGTCCAGTTCTTCGTCTCTATTGTGGGAGGTGTGGCTAACAAAAAAGGGCACAGTAGGGCTTAGGAATGCTACAAACGCACAAGACATATAGCACAAATAAGGAGCAGTAGTGAAAACAAAGATCATCAAGCATACAAAAAAAGACAGACACGGTACATCCTACAACTGCTGTTAGGCCATCGATTGCCACCAGAAAGAAGGGAACACACAATACAGAGCCCAGTGGCACCACATTCTCTTGCATATGGGTTATTTTCATGTGAGTTCTTAAATACAGGTGTGTCTCGGTTGCACAGTACAAATCCAAAGGTTGCGGTTTCGATCCCCGGCAGGTCCCAGGATTTTTATCTGTCATTTTCCACTTCTTTCACCTCTGGCAGTATTGCTCATGTGAAAAATACTGAGTAGCACCGTGGTTCGGAACCCACATTAAACTGTAGGTCCCCCTGTAACTGGCTGGGTAAGTCAGTTTGAAGGTCGGAGGAAGGCAACAGCATACCACCTCCAACCAGGACCATGCCTAGTAAAGCACTGTGGTGTTCAAACCAATCTTAGGATTGTTGACTGCTTTACTTAAATCCAGAAAGTATGTTACAATAAGAAAATCGTGATGACAATATGAAGAGGCCCACAGAGATCCAACTTTTGTCAGGTAGCAAGGATGTGGGAACATCATGTGGTGTCAATATGACTTTTGGCAGTTGAAAAAGAAAGTGTTGATGTTGGACAAAAGCTGTCTGGATGGCACACTCATGGCAAACCAAATTACGAGTAATGGAGTATGTGACGTCCCCTGGGGTGACCCAAATAAACTAATATTTAATATATAATCATAGATAAAACATATTCGCACCTGTCAGTGTCAAAGTAAACATATACTCTGGTGAATTAATAATTATGAATGGCTATACTGTTCATAAAGAAATACTCTTAACAATTATAAAAGAGCATGTCTCTTGTTATGATTGTGGTTGTCGGTATTTTACAGATTGCATTTTTCCTCTTGTCCTGTGGCTGTTATTACTGATGTGTATGGTGTGTGTAATGTAAATTTTAAATTGTAATAATGCATGATCTTTCAGCATAAAGGTATTTTTTTTTAATATGTAGTTATCTGATGTAACATTAGACCCACACAGTTGCCCTAGAATGATCAATTTTAATGAACATTTTTTGTTAATTGTTGGGAGCCATCTTGCCCCTAAAATTATTTTCGTAAATTACTATGACAATTTTACCTTTTAAATTTACTGGTGGCTTTCATTTATTATGCATAAAACTTTCTGTACCATTGACGAAATATTTTCAGCATTATTTAGCTGAAATAATAGTTTTTGCTCATACCAGATTTGTGTAGGCTATGCTGCCATAACATAACAATGAATTTTTTTATCAATATTAATAATGATTACCAGCCTATGGTAGTAACAACAGCCACAAAGAACCCACCTGAGATTGCTGTTCTCTATAAAAGGTAATTTGTGGTATTTTAAAAATTTTATCTGTGTGACATTAAGATAACTTACTTAAAGAGGCTACATAACACTATTTCAGGCGATAGCTCCAAGTCGTATTTATGAAAGTAACACACAATTATTAAGTAGATAAAAGAAATATTTTATAATTTTTTAATGTCATAAGTAGCCTTGGTGAAAATCTTTTTGTGACAGACAAAATCCTCTAAGACTCAAGGAATCAGTACAGCTGCTAGCTCACCTTATGTTTGAGCAACTCAGAATATTTTGGAGGCTAACTTGGTGATACCTGTGCATTTTTAAAGGGGGGTAACCCACATTGAGTATCAGAATATCAAGATTTCTTGTCAAGATACAATTAAAGATAACAAGGATGTGATGCTGGCAATCCACTGACATTTGAGCATTTGGTTGTGGATGTGGTCAGGCCCAGGGGCTATATCAGGGAATGGGCTACGGCATAGACGATTCCCACTCACTGAATGGAACATATGGCTTCAGGTGACTTTTACTAAAAGAAAGTGCTTTCACTCCACCCACCTTTGGAATATGAAAGGCTGGGTGATAATATTAAGATACACAAGATTGGGCATAATGCTTAGCAAAATGTTTATCAGTGGATGTGTGACTGAATATAGACTGCACCATTCAAGGATACACCAGGTACCCCTTCAGAGAACTGCTATATGTAGAGGCACCTGATCTTTGCCAAAACCTACAACCGAAAGGTAAGTGGGCCAATGGTAGACATGTAGAATCCCCAGACACTTGCTTTGGTCATTTTATTAAGGAATGGGCAAGGGCAAGCAGCCATTTTAAGGTAATTAGGTGCTCCACTGTTGCATGCTGCTTATGTTGTCAGAACACCTATATTTTTTCACATGGAAATTTCTGATGTCCACAAAGGTACAGTCTTCCGATGAGGGGAACCTCATTGCTAGGTTGGTTGCTTAAACAATGGTTGCTGTTGTTTTGAGGGGACTAAACATCTAGATCATAAGTGCCCTGTTCTTAGATAAGAGCTCACTGACAGAGGCTAAAAATAGACAGAGAATGGAGATTCACAAAAGGGACAGACTGACTGAACAGTTAGCTAACACAAAAGAAAGAAACAGAGGTAAAAAAACCAAGTCACGAACTATGCTAAAAACTGGACAGCAGAATACCATGACTGGCTAATAAAGTTAATACAGGATGAGCCAGCCATGCTGCACTAAAAGCCCCTAGGCAATTTACATAAGGGTCTTAAAAAGTCTTTAAAATTGTTGGATAGGTGGGGACCGGAGACATCAGGCTATAGCACCCACCACTATATGGAATTGTAAAAACCAGCTGAATGAATAAAATTTGAAACCGAGTTAGCCATGGATACATCTTCGCCTAAGACTAGCACATATAGTAGATTAAAAGATTGTCTCAAGTTGACTAAAATTGGACAGTCCCTCAGAAGATGGACTACTGTCAACACTATGCCACTTCGACACAAAGTTGGGGCCTCACGGCAAAGGAGATAGCTGTGGGTTAACCATAAAGCCCAATACAGAGGTGGCAGAGGACAACCGATTCTCGACGTATGGGCCACATTTTAACCTCGAGTTAAATACCTTTTCTACATACAGTAGAACCTCGTTTTTACACTTTTCAGTGGACTTCAGTGAAATGGTGTAAAATGCAGGAAATAATGTTTTAAATTGTAAAATATGCTTACTGGATCAGCCTTGCATTTTCATAGTTTGTATGTGATATATGTACATAATAGACATCTAAATACTCGCCGGGGAGTTGATTATACAATAAAGGTTATCCAAATTTTTACTATTTTAAGCGCCAGGCAAAACTGGTAATTTTATGGGAAGTAGAAATTTTTTACGTAACTTCATTCATTATAATTAAGGACGCCACTGCTGGTCTAGAACATCTTCAAAATTACCTGAACCGCTTTGATAGATATCATTTGGACGCCGCTGCCAGGCTGTGTAACATCTTCAAAATTACTGCCTTTTACTGGAATTAATTATTTACATAGTAAAACTCTTACAGTTCCGTTCTTTTGGTATTTTTCGATGTTTCACATGACAATATTTGAGAATTTATTCGCATTCTCGAGTACAAACATATGCATAAGTATTTTTGTGACGTTTGCATAGGATCAGCATCTCTCACTATTATCGCTTTTTTGAGGTTATGGGTATTATGATACCGAACTTTGACAGATAAAGTTCTTTATTAATCAGAAATATGTATCACAAAAACAACTCAAATACTTATTCTCACTTCAACAAAGCAACTGGTTCTGATTGAGTACATGCCAGGCGCTCTGCCAAAGAAGCTGGTGAAAACTACATTGCCACAAATCAGCGCGTCTTTAAGTTAACAACAAAACGCGAAATATACATTTGAATAAACGCAAAGTGTCAAACTCGAATGTGAAATATTTTTAAGCACTATACTTTAAGGGGAAAGCCATGCTAGTGTCAATTTATGTACATTACATCATTTTTCTTCACGAACATGCTTTCAAAATGTGTAAAAAGCGTAAATATGTTAATGCAAAAACGAGGGCGAATTAACATTGTAAACATAGGAAATTTGACAGGATTGACAAAAAATGGTGTAAATGGCGGGAAAACTTAAAAACCGAGAATGTAAAAATGAGGTTTTACTGTATTTAAAAATATTTTGTTCCTAAGAAATACTTTAAAAATATGTGACCCTTCAAGTTTTTGGTATTTTCATATAAAAATTTCTCTTGTAGCAAAGACTATTTATTTACAATACCGCTGCAAAGGCAAAGACTTATTTACAATAAAATATATTCTATTTTTCAATATTGGTATTCTCTAAAATTGCGACAATATAACAAATATTTAAGTCGGCAAAAAAGTCCTTGTGACAAAAGCAGTTTGTTGACCTGAAAAAAGGGATAACCTGCTGGATACAATCATTGGCAATTTTTTTTTTCACAGTATTTAAAATTCTTTGTATATAAATTTTTAGACACATTTGCATTAATATTTTTTGTTAAAATTAGTTTTTCAACCTCTATATCAAAATTGACCCTCCATATCTTGTGAATAGTGTAATTTTCAACATACCATTGAAAAATTGTTAAATATTCCAAAAATATAGCTCTGAAAATGGACAAAGATTACCAGAAAATAACACTGAAAAAAAAAACCGACAAGTGCCAAAAGTAACACAGATTTTGGCCATAAAATAACACTGATTTTTCGTCCCTAATGATGGCTTTTAAGCAAATGATGAAATCATGGTATCTTTATTTTCTGTGATCCAATTTTAATTATTGAAGCCTTTAAGTAATCACACATTGTTCTAAAGTTGTGTGTGAAAACCCCATGAAACTCCATTAAGTAGTTTTGGAGATATACTTGTTCAAAGATAGACTGACATGATCGTAGATAAAGAAACTGAAATCACGATATTCTTTTTTTTTTTTTTTGTGTGATCAGATTGATAAAAATTGTGCCTATATGTTGACCCAAACTTTTCTCATGTTTCCTGTGAAAACCACAAAGATTCATCCAGTAGATTTGAAGATTGAAGGGAACAGCAACAGGCCGACACTTACAGATTACTAGTATAGATATAGATAATTAGTGGAATTATTTGTGTTTTAAATAATCATATAAATATTAAAGAACAGTAATATTTCTAAGATAATCTGGGTTTCTAAGAAAGGAGCTGTGACTGGAGCATGTCTTCTAGTGTCTGGCGTATTGTGACAAGCCATTTGCTCGGCCACCATTAGACAGACGTTTTCAATTCATGAGAGATCTGGAGAAGATGGCCAGGACAGCAGTCTAACATTTTCCGTATCCAGAAAGGCCCATACTGGACCTGCAACATGAGGTTGTGCATTATCCTGCTGAAATTTAGGGTTTTGCATGGATCAAATGAAGGTTAGAGCCACGGGTCGTAACATCTGAAATGTAATGGCCATGGTTCAAAGTGCTGTCGACGCAAACAAGAGGTGACCGAGACATGTAACCGATGGCACCCCATACCATCAAACCAGGTGATACGCCAGTATGGCAATGACGAATACACGCTTCCAATGTGCGTTCATCGCAATGTCAATTCGACCATCATGATGCTGTAAATAGAAACTGGATTCATCTGAAAAAATTACGTTTTGCCATTCGTGCACCCAGGTTCATCGTCGTGTACACCATCACAGTCGCTCCTGTCTGTGATGCAGCGTCAAGGGTAACTGCAGCCATGATATCCGAGCAGATAGTCCATGTTGCTGCAAACGTCATCTCTAACCTTTTGTGCAGATGGTTGTTCTATTGCAAATGTCCCCAACTGTTGACTCGGGGATCAAGATGTGGCTGCACGATCCGTTACAGCCATGTGGATAAGATGACTGATCTCGACTGCTATTGGCCGTTGGGATCCAGCATGGCGTTTGGTAATGCCCTCCTGAACCCACTGATCCCATATTCTACTAACAGTCATTGGATCGCGAACAACGCGAACAGCAATGTCACAATGCGATAACCGCCATCGCAATAGGCTACAATCCGACCTTTATCAATGTCAAAACTGTGATGGTACACACTTCTCCTCCTTACACGAGGCATCACAACAATGTTTCACCAGGCAACGCCGGTCAACTGCTGTTTGTGTATGAGAAATCTGATGGAAATTTTCCTCGTGTCAGTAAGTTGTAGGTGCCACCAACCTTGTGTGAATGCTCTGAAAAGCTAATCATGCATATCACAGCATCATCTTCCTGTCCGTTAAATTTCGCATCTGTAGCACGCCATCTTTGTGGTGTAGCAATTTTAATGGCCAGGAGTGTACTTTATCAAATATTAAATTCATTTTCGTTTTCTGCCATTCTACTTTGTAATATTAGTGAAGTGAACTGGAATGACGCTGTAACATCAGTATGTACACATATACCAGATGTAGACACTTCTCTTGACTGGAATATAGTCTTGAACAAGAGTGAAATGTGGACAATGAGCAGGCAAAACTTGAGCAAAAAAGTGATCAATTGGCTAATTTTTATTTTGGACTGTCCACAGGTGCTCATATGTTCACCCATAAAACTACCTAACAATGATTTTTGAAAAATGATCAGTTGTGTTTTTAAATTTCAAGATGATAGGGTAGATGACCATTTGTAAAGTTTTCCTGACCAGTTCATAGGACACCTAAGACACTAAGGCATTGTCAATTTAGTAGTGAAGGAAAGTTTAGAGGTTAAAAACTGCAGTGGCAGACCACGAGACTAGTACAGCCAGCAGATTCCAATGAACATGTTTCCATAGTTATTCACATATGTAGAGCTGTGCACAGGGTAGAGAAGCAAGGGGAACTGAATTAAAGTATTCTTTGAGTTGAAGTCAACAACTTTAGTTATGTCAAATATTATATTGTCCTTATCACTTAAAAGGCTTTAAGACAAAGTAACTAATAATGTTTAAGAATGGAATGCCCAGGTGGGGATGCCAATATTTTTCTGGGTTGCATACATACCTGCAAATGCCATAACAACATGGTCATCAAGAAGGCAAATTTTCCGTACAGTTCGTTCTTCTTGGAGCTTTGCAACAGATTTTTTTTCTACTCCTAAGACAACAACATCTTTCCCTCGTACACCAACCTATTGGCAGATAACACAGAATTTGTTTTTATTTTTTAGCAAAATTTGTAACAATAACTATGCAAATGCTATTCTAAACATAACTTCAGAGCCTAAACTTCCATCAGCACAAAAGTAGGATACTGGATGGTGAACAAATAAATTCTTACATGTAATTGCATAGGCTTCTGTGGCCAGAGTCTGATAAAAGTTTTCTGAGTGATGAACTTGAGTCATAATGTAAGAAGGCTATTACTTTAATAACCAATGTTTTGGACAGTGTTACAGCGGCCTCCTCCTGGGTGTACCGACGTGAACTAGTGAACTTCTGTATATCCAAAAGAAAGCCACTGTAATTCTGGGTGAGATGTTGGTTATTAAAGCAATAGCCATCTTACATTATGATGTGTTACAACATGCAGATAACTTGTCAAATTCTAACATGTTTACACATATTTTAGAATTTAAATATTTCATTACTGTGAAATTACAAAAAGTAAGGTTGTGTGGGACTAATTGCTGGAAGACCCTGAAGGGTAGGTTAAGTCGCCTAATTGGAAAGGTTTTCCCTACCCATTGTGCCCGTAGCCACCTTTCCTTAGCAAAGTGCAAGAAATGTGTGCCGAAGTGCCTATGTTAAGTGTAGATGATTTCGTGCTCATGTTGGAGATGATGGGAGAAGGCACATAGCCTACTCCTCTCGAAAAGGATAAAGGGGGCTGCCGAGCTTAACGTCCCCATCCATCAGCTGGATCATGATCAACAGTGTCCCATGCCCTGACTCCATGAGACACTGGAGAGGTTTAGAATTTAATCCAGGACATTGGTGCAAAGACTGGTAAGAGATGACTTTGCAGCACCACTCCTCTTGTCTCTCTGCCATAAGGCAAAGGGAAAATGGTCAACAATGTGTGATGTAGCCAGACGATTACACTTGGGAGCAGGCGGGTAAAAATTAATTCAATGTACCATTATGCAATAATAATAATAATAATATACATCTTTCACTTCAAAAACAATCACACAAAACCATGTTTAAAATATCGGTAACAATCATGAAACCACATTTGTCATTTCAAAGTAAAACACCACAAGCTGCCCCAAGTAAGATTATTAAAGAGAAACAGCGCAAGAAGCTATCAGTAGGATGGAAATTACACAATAGTTCAGCGATGACAGTGTAATACAACATTTTCAATCAACAGTTGTAAAACTTCTCTACTTGAGATAATTATAGTAGCACAAATCATTATCTTATACATCTGATTGTGCTAATATTAGACCTCTAAGTGCAAATGTGAGAATTCCATTAAGTGATTAAGATGGGTCAGCTGAAGCACAGGATACTACGTCAATTGTGACCTGATGACAGTGTGTTGTGCTGTAGGAATTAAGTGCTACGAGGTGATTGTTCTCTGATTACAGGTGGCATGTGATGTGGTGGATATTCATAATTTGAACGGGGATGTTGTCAAATGGATAGTTAGGTTTATTTATTGTTAGTGTTGTTTGGACTGTTACATTTTAGTATTTATATATTGCTTTTGTTGATTGGCATTTCATGTAATTTGGAAAAAAGAAAAATCTATTGTTTCTTCCCATTACTATAGTCTATAACAGTTGCGACTCTCACTGTTGTATAAGTTGTTACCAAGTGACAGTTGCAAAGACACCAGCACTCCCAGTGGTGGGCAAGCCACTGAAGGAATGATGTTTGTTTATAATTATTTTTGTACATAATTAAAGAAATAGTATAATGTTTGCATTACAAGCATTAGTAAAATGTCAGACATACATAATACAGAAATTGAATTAAAAACAGCTGAATTTAACTGATTTATTGGTATAAAGATCAACCTCATGAACAAATAATTGTGAATATGTGCATATTTTCAGCTTATACCGCTGACAGTAAGTTGAATATAAACATAAGAGAAACAGTATGCAACTTGTACCACATCCTCGCTGGGTTAAACTTAGCCCCTCGTGAGTAGATATACAAAAAAGGAAAGCATATCTTTGAAGTCATCACTGAGGAAAGCGTAAGAAAAATTGAGTATACAGGTTTATGTCTGCAATGGTTTCGAAATAGGCCTACTTGTTTCCAACAATTATGACATCAGTCTTAAAATCAGGCAGTGGGAAAGGTGGAGCAGATATTTAGGGAACAAACACTTTTTGGTTTTAATTACATAAGAAACATTTTACTATAACGAAGGACTAATATGATTTATCATAACCAATTTCTCTACTTTCACATTAGCCTAGTTGGATTCGCCAACTCTGAATGAAACAGTTTCCTCCTAACTCTGACCTCATTACTGAGAAGCCAATCACAACATCCAGTCACTTGTAATGTCAAATTCATCTATACCCACAATGTCAGCATAGGCTCAAGTGGAGTAATAATGAGTCAGCAAAAAACTAGGATAATGAGACAGCAAAAAATTTCAGGATCATATGTGCACAAAATCACATTTTATAATTAATAACTATGTCTGCATATGTCTACTTCACATAGCAATTACCATTGAATGAATCTGGTACAAATACAAGGTAAGAAAAATTTTCTCCCTACACCTCTGCTGTTTTCACCTCAAACTTTTTTCTCTCTTCGAAACTTAAACTACTCCACAACTGTATCCTTGAGAATGGTTAAACTATAATTTAAAGCAGGGATATTCACTGATTGAAATGATGCAATAAAAATACCTTGTGGCATTTTAAGGCAGAGAAATTATGAGTCACCACCACGAACACATTTGATACAAATATACCACAGGAAGCTGAAGAAATAAGTGACCAAATTACTGCTCCTCAAATGCCATCTACTTCAAAAGTAGATCCTGCTGTAGGGAGTAATTTTGAGTCTCTGCTTCTAAACAAAAATCAAACACACTACTGTGACCAATGCAAAAAGAAGAAAAATCGATGTCCATGTCAGAATGATTACGTCTGAAGAATATAAGGATGATCTTGAGAAGGTAACTGCTCTTAATGATAAAAAGAAAAAACCAGTAGTGAAGAAAGAAGCCAAATAAATCTAGAGTTGCTGAAGATTACGAGGAGGAAGATGAACAATGGATAGAGTGGTTCAATGATCAGCACATAGTTTAGTTTCAGATATCAAAAATAATTCAATAGGTCTAAACTTTTTATGTGAGTAACGAACACGAGATTTAAGTAATTTAAATAAAACGGAAATGAATATACTATGGATCTACTCTGGAGTAACTCTGCACAAGACTTTGTTTCCATGAAAATCATTTCCGGAGGTAAAATGCAAGAAACATTTGGTTACATAGGCCTACAACGACAAGCAGATAAATATTAGCTCAAGTTGAATGGTATTATCTCGACTAAGTCTAATTCTAGTGCCAACAAACAAATCCAAACTGAAGTCATCACAAACTCAGCACTTATAAACATTATGAAATAGAAAAAGGGATTTCTGGAGTCAGAACAAAATTGTACCATGGGCAAGATCCAAGTTAACTGTTATTTTCTAGCATTGTATGACATTAGTTCAGTGAAAGAAATTATAGCGTCAATGATGGATCATCACTGTATGTGTGTATATAAAATAGAAGATATTTTAGTCGTGATGGCTCAAGGAGCATCACTATATAACTTTGTAATGTCAAACATAACTCCTCTGCACTCCAGTTGACTGGTACCAATAGTCAATTATGCACTTACAGCGGTTGAACCTTTCCTAACAGCCTCTTGCGCATATTCCACTTGCAACAAATGTCCATCAGGAGAGAAAACCGTAATGGCTCTATCATACCTAGAACCCATTGTCACTATACTACTACCGCCGTTTTAACATACACCAAACTCGCTGCGTAACCGCACGAACAAATCAGCATCAAACACTGGCAAAATATACACCAAAGATGTTTAACCAACCAGGACCTCAAAGATGAATATATTGCAGTAGGTTCAAAGACCTTTCTTAAGTACGACAGTTCAATTTTTTGTCGGTCACCCCGTTTACATCCCAAAACCGGATTTCGTAAACCCATGGAGGTAAAAACCTCCTTGCATAAACCGATTTCCCAGTTCCGCATTTGTTTGGTCATGTCTCCTATGTCTGATGACACTCGTATTGAAAATACAGATTTGTTGAGTCGTTTCTGCAGTTCTGTGGTGTGCTCCTCCTCCCAACTAAATTTATTATCAAGCTGTAATCCCAGGAATTTAATACTGTCAACCTCTTCTATCTGCTCTTCTTCATAATTAATGCATATGCTGTCAGGAAATCTCTTACATGTTCTGAACTGCATGTAGTGCGTCTTTTCAAAGTTTAATGACAATGAGTTGGCTTTAAACCATGTATTAATGTTCATGAAAATATCATTAGCAGATCTTTCTATCACTATGCTTGACGTACTTTTTATTGCAATACTTGTATCATCTGCAAACAAAACGAACTCTGCTTCTGGTAGTGTAACTGATGAGAGATCATTAATGTACACAAGAAAAAGCAATGGCCCTAAGATGGATCCTTGTGGGACACCACATGTAATTTCTTCCCAATCCAATGATGACTGTTGGCCAAATTCACCAGTCACTTGCACTGACACCCTTTGTTTCCTGTTAGTGAGGTACGACTTGAGCCATTTAGCAGCATTTCCCGTGACCCCAAAGAATTGTAACTTACTTAAAAGGATGTTATGGTTCGCACATTCAAATGCCTTTGAGAAATCACAGAAAATACCTGCTGCTTGCAATTTATTATCTAATGACATTGACGTAATGGACAGTGTGAATTAGGCTTGAAAAAAAAAAAAAAAATACAGTTTCGCAATAAAGCGTTGCTACATCTGAACCACAATCGGCAAGAATCTCCAATATATTAGTTTTATAATCAAAAGTAGTTATACTCAAAAGTATATGGGTTTATAATAAAGACGAGGGAAGTCTAAAAATGTTCGAATCTTTAGACTCCATATCGAATTTTTTCACGATACAGAAAATACAAGTCATACAGGAACAGACCACAACTAGAATTAATGTTTAGCGTCTGTTTATATTCTCTCACTTTCAGCGGAGTAGGCTACAAAATACAATCATATTCGTAAGTATTTCCTAATGAATAAGTAGTTGTTTACATCACTGAATCGCCGGCCGCGGTGGCCGTGGGGACTGAGGCACTCCAGTCACGGTCTGCATGGCCACTACAGTCGAGGTTCGAATCCCCCCTCGGGCATGGATATTTGTGCCGTCTTAGTTCGTAAGTAGTTCATAAGTAGTTTGTAATTTAGGGACTGATGACGCCGTAGTTAAGTCCCATAGACTATACAAACATTTGAACATCACTGAATCAGGAAAATTCGGCCGTTTGGACATTTAGTTCACAATTATTTATGTCTCTCGATATTTTACTAATGTTTGGAATGCAAAACGTACAGAAACTATTCGGTTAATTACGTACAAAAGTAATTACAATCTAGCATTTCTCTTGTGGAACCTTACCAACCACTAGTAGCTCTTGTCGCTGCAACTGTCATTTGGTAACAACGTTCACAGCAGTGAGTGTCACGACTGTTAGACAGTTGTTCATTGTTGTTCTGTACGATAGAGAACATCGATCTTTATTCTATGGTTCCATCCATAGTCTTTGGACTTACTACAAATAATTAGTCCCAGTGATCGCTACAACCGGTTGAAGGCTAAAAGTTGGATGTACAACTCTGGCCTTTGTGCACAGAACGTAACCATGCTTGCACATTCAAATGTATTGTACAGGAGTTGCATTGCACGCTATCTTTTAATTTGGTAAACGAATTTCCATGATTTATTGCGTGACAAATAACTGCTTTCGTACCTCTTGTTTGAAATTTATGTCTATATATGATGTAATAGACTGAAGAGCAATTCTCATTGTCCTTCAAGTCACATAGCGTCATCGTCCATCAGAATCAGTGATCTCTGTTTGTCAGAACATTCAATATTGTATTTCTAATGGCGACATTCACACTGCCCATCACCGGTCGTCACGTCACGTCAAACTTTTACGAAGAGAATGCTTTGACGGAATGATCGTCTGATAACATCAGAAGTTAACCTATATTCCTCACCCCATTATCATGTTGCAGTCGACGATTACACGGGTACACGTGCATCTGTAGAATAGATTAGATTAGTACTTGTACCATAAATCATAAATAAGACACTTCACAATGATGTGGAACGTGTCAGGTTAATGAAAGGTGGCTTTACAAATTGTTACTTTGTACTAAATATTAGATGACACAATATTTTTTTTTAATTTTCTTATTTTCTTTTTTTTCAGATTTACTAATTTATATCTAAAAATTCATCTATAGTGTAGAAGGAGTTGCCATTCAGAAATTGTTTTAATTTATTTTTAAATGCTAGTTGGCTATCTGTCAGGCTTGATGCTGTTTGGTAGGTGACCGAAGACTTTTGTGGCAGCATAATTCACACCTATCTGTGCCAAAACTAGATTTAACCTTGAATATTTAATATCACTCTTTCTCCTAGTATTGTAGTTATGTACACTGATATTGATTTTGAATTTGTTCTGATTGCTAATAACAAATTTCATCAGTGAATATATATGCTGCAAAGCTACTGTGAAGATCCCTAGCTCTTTAAATAAGTGTCTCTAGGGCGATCTTGGATGGAGTCCAGCAATTATTCTGATTACACGCTTTTGTGCAATGAATACTTTTTTAATCAATGATGAATTACCCCAGAAAATGATGCTATACGAAAGCAGAGAAAGAAAATAGGCATATTAACCTAATTTACTGAGATGTATGTCACCAAAATGTGCAATTACCATAATAGTGTAAGTAGCTGAACTCAAACGTTTCAGCAGATCTTCAATATGTTTTTTTTCCATTTCAATTCCTCTTGAATGCATACACCTAAAAATTTTGTATATTCTACCTTTGCTACAGATTTCTGATCAAAGTCTATATTTATTAATGGTGTCATTCCATGTACTGTATGGAACAGTCTGTACTGTGTTTTATCTAAATTTAATGATAGTCCATTTGCTGAGAACCACTTAATGACTTTCTGAAAGACGTCAGGTGTGATAACTATACTTGTTTCATCAGCAAAAAGAACGAGCTTTGTATCTTCATGAATATAGAATGGCTAGTCATTAATATATATTAAGAACAGCAAAGGGCCCAAGACAGAACCTTGTGGCACCCCATTTTTTATTGTTCCCCAGTTTGAGGAATCAGCTGTTTTTGCATATTATGTGAATTACTTATATCAACTTTCTGCACTCTTCCTGTTAAGTATGATTTAAACCATTTGTTCACTGTCCCATTCATACCACAATTCTTTAGTTTATCTAGAAGTATTCCATGATTTACACCATCAAAAGCCTCGGAGAATAACAAACAATCCTAACAGGTGATATCCGGTTATTCAGAGCATTTAATATTTCATTGCTGAAAGTATATATAGCAATTTCTGTTGCAAAGCCTTTCTGAAAACCAAACTGACATTTTGTTAGAACTTTATTTTTACCTATGTGTGAAACTACTGTAGAATATATTGCTTTTTCAAGAATTTTTTCAAGAGGCTATCAATAACGAGATTGGGAGGTAGTTGTTGACATCAGACATATCCCCTTTTTTGTGCAGTGGTTTAACAAAGCATATTTCAGTCTATCAGGAAAAACACCCTGCTTCAGAGAAATATTACTTATTTCTTGAGAACAAGCTTTTATTACCCTGCTGGAAATATCATCACTCCATGTGAACTTTTTCTCTTGAGAGAGTTTATTATTTTCTTAATTTCAGAAGGAGAGGTGGGTGGAGTTTCTATTGAACCGGTATCAAATTGTGTGGGCATGGCCTGTTCCATTAACTGCCTAGCTTCTTCTAATGAACATTTAGATCCTATTTTCTCCACAAAATTTAAAAATAATTATTGAATATGTTTTCAAATTCTAGCTTGTCAGCTGTATAATTTCCATTCACTTTGATGGTAATACTGTCTCCCTGTGACTTGGTTGCCCTGTCTCCCTGGTAATAATATCCCAAATTGTTTTAATTTTGTTATCAGAGGTACTAATCTCAGACATGATGCACATGCTTCTGGACTTTTTAATAGCTTTTCTAAATGTAGCACAGTAGTTTTTATAATATTTGGGTCATTAATCTTTCTTGCTGTTAGATACAGTTCCCTTTTTCGGTTACAAGATATTCTTATTTCTTTAGTGAGCCATGGTTTCTTATCATTATATTTTACTATTTTCTTGGGGAATCAATTTTCAAATACTCTTACAAATGTATCATGAAATAAGTTATATTTTAAATTAGCATCAGATTCCTTATACACCTCCTCTGAGTCTAATTGCTGAAGATTTTCCCTGAAATTTCTAATTGTTGAATTGTTAACTGAATGCACAACTTTGGAGGGCTGTTTTGAATTACAGAGAGGAACTATGTCATTTACTGTGACTAGCTGTGCACCATTATCACAAAGACCATTCTCAACAGGACAAGCATTTATGTTTTTAAACTTATCTTGGTCTATAAAAAAGGTATCTATCAGTGTGCTGCTGTCCTTCACTAGCCGAGTAGGAAAATCAATTACAGATAACAAATTGAAAGACCTGAGTAAGGCTTCCAGGTCATTCTTCCTATTACATTCCTTTAGTAAGTCAACATTGAAATCCCCACAAATAATAATTTGTTTTCCCTTATCTGACAGATAGCACAACAAGGCATCCAAATTTTTCATAAATAACTGAAAGTTTCCTGAAGGGGATGTATATACTGTTACAATTATAAAAGAAGGACTTTTTTCTAGTTTAAGCTGACAGGCACATAAACTTTTAGCAGGAAGCATTCAAAAGTTTAGTCCTTTCTCATCTGCATTGTAGATTTGATCACCTGACAGTCCTTTTTCAATATACTCGTGTAGTTTGGTCTTGAAGTCACTCATGTTGTTAGGGTCAGCTGACAGTTTTTCCCCGCAGATACTGAGCCACTTGATTCCATATCGTTGTTTCCACTTTGACAACCAACCATTGCTCGCTGTAAACCCAGGCTCTCCTTCGTACTTAAATTGTTCATAAAACTGAAGAGCTTTCTCTTGCAGGATGGGTCCGGATATAGGCGTTCCCTTCTCCCTGTGCACACAGTTTCGCCGACTTTTTCGAACTCTGAACTTCTCTTTTTTTCATTCCGCGATGGATTCTGTACACTGTCTTTTCATACACCACGATTCAATTTCAGAATTTTTTTTCCAACCGAGCACTGTAGACCTGCTGATGTTCAACTCCAACGCTATTTTATTGACGCTTTCACCACGCTCAAGTCTTTTTATTGCACCAAACTTTGCTTCCATTGACACTGGTTTCCTCTTCTTCTTCACCATACTGTTGCTCTATATTCCAGCACAAAACTCGTTTAAACAATTGTCAACCACTCTCGAACAAAAGCAACTGACTACAACTGTGCCTCAACAAACACTAAACTGAACGCCCAGTGACGACAATATAGCGAGGGTAGTTTATGACCTGCCCGGGAATTCCAGGTCAACGGGCGGCCTCACGATAAGGAAAGTGGCCACAGAAATCCCCGAACGTGTGCAAACAATAGCCCACCAAAGCTGGGCAGGTAGAGGGTGCGTTGAACGTCCATGGAAAACCCAGTAAGCTAGTCTGAGTCTCTAGCGCTCTCGGGCGGCCTATGTACTGATGGAAAGCTTTACATTATGGGCGGTGTAAAAAAAATATTAATTCACCAGCCCTGTTGGGTTTTATGGAATGTCAAGTTTTTGGAAATCGAGTTTGAGAGATCCTACTGTAATTAAAAACGTTAAATTACAATTTATTACTAGCTAAATTCCTTATCTTATACAAGCTCTCTTCAACAGCACGTCAGACCTTGTGCAGCGCTGCCAATGGAGATTATGGCTTATTAATCTTTATTTTATCAAGATATTTTGTTTTAGCGGTAAATTCCAAATGTTCCACGGTGACTTAAATATTTTACTCAATTGAGTGTCCTCCTAAAACCGAGGTTGGATATCTTCAACAGGAAAAAGTTTGATGTTTTGTAATATTGTTACAGAAAAGACTGAAGCAAATTGTTTATTTGAATAAGATTATAATTTGATGATGCAATTTTCATTAAATAACATTTTAAATGAAAATTCATTGCTAATGAAGCACAAAAATACAGTTGTGTACGAAGCTATTAACAATGCCAGCAGGCAAATCGTAATAAATAAAGTAAATTGACTCTATTTATGCTCTTAAAAATATTGTATGAAGTGTTCATATGGTTATTTTTTCACTTGAAAATAGATGTCAATGGTTGTTTCACTTCCCAGCATTTTACCATACTAAGTTATCCAAAAACATACACTGTAAAGTTTTCATTGGCCGCCAATAACATTTAGCGTTACTGTTTCCTGAATTCCATGTTAATCTAGGACTCTCCCCATAACAGATCGCCACTCATAACCACAAGTTTAAAAATGGGTGTTAGGATAAGCGAATTGACGTAACAGATAGTTTGGAAACAGCTTGACATGACATTGCCATTATGAGACATTGACGTGACGGACCGTGTGAATTGGCCTTTAACAATGTCAGTGAGCTTATCACAATGGATAAAGTAAACAGGTTCTATTTAGGCTCTTGTAAATATTGTTTGATATATTCATATGTTTATTTTTCACTGGAAAATAGATCTTGGAGTTCTGAAGTGTTATTTCAGTTCCCAGCACTTTACCACACTAAGATGGGCAAAAACATAAAGTTTTCTTTGACCATCAATAACATTTAGCATTGTTGTTCCCTCAATTCTAGTATTAAACTATGACAGATCGCCACTCATAACCTCACTTTCAACCTCTTGTGTTTTTGGTAAGCAAATTGACATGACAGACAGTGTGAATACAACTTAACATAAGAGTGTCATGATGTAATGTTGACATGATGGTCAGTGTGAATTGGCCTTGATAAGGAAGCGGTATTGAAACATATTTTCTCTTTGTTTTTTATAATACTTCATAACAACCATATTGTAAATTGGCAACAAACAGATAGGCATGATCAAATAGGTAATTTTCAACATCCACATAGATTAGAGATCAATGGCTATAATAGTCATGCAATCTACTACTTTCCAAATTTCATATAAATACCTTGAGTAAATGCGTTTTCACTTATTACTTAGTCTTGCGATCAATGACTAGTTCGGTCCCTGGCGCTGTTGTAGCACTTCCATATTGAAAGTCGTCATCTGCTGGGGTACAGTGTGGTTGCATTTAGTAAATGTTGTTAAATATTGCATTAAAAGTTGCATACACAATGACTTAAATGATTAATATAAGTTTTATAGAGCTCAGTTTTATTGTCTTAGGAAAAGAGTTTCTAGTTAAAGTTATATTACCGATTTCAATTACTCAATTCCATGCTAAATGAAGAAAAAATAAATAAAATAATGGGGAGAAAAGAAAGAAAATAAATACTTGAAAAATGTATAAGACACCTACAAAGGACTCCAAAAAATATTAAACTGGAGCCAAATGTGAAAAACTAAGTGATTGCTATAGCCAGGATGGTGTATGTGGCATAGCACCACAAGTGACTAGTCAAATGAGTTGTACAACATCTTGATGGATGTAGATTTAAATGGCTCTTCACCTGCAAATATTACACAAAAGTATAATTCGAAGAACATTGTGGTATCTTACTAGAAAAAGGTTCGAAGGATATGATGTGTATTTCTTTGATCTGTGGGTCTATTTATCTTAAAAAGGGATAGAAGTGGGCCTATTGTGTTGTACATTGTACATTTTCCACGATACAGGAGGTGATATATAACAATCTAGAAAAAACGCTGATCTAAACTTTACCTTCACATGTATAAATTACACAGTCAATACTTACTCTTCTGGGGAACATAAGACGTTTATTATTATTATTATTCTGGTCTTACAGTGTAAGTACATGATCTAAACTTTACCTTCACATGTATAAATTACACTCAATCATTACTCTTCTCGGGAACATAAGACGTTTATTATTATTATTATTCTGGTCTTACAATGTAAGTACATTTTTCCAGTACCTATATTATATTACATTAAGTTACGAATTATTTTTCTCCACTCTTCTCTGTCCTCCCATAAGTCCTCAGGAATGTTGTTCTTCCTCATTGCTGACTGAACTTCCTGCATCCATGTGGTATGTGGTGATCCCGTTTTTCCTCTTCCGTTTGGTGTCCAGCCGAGAATGCCTTTTGGAAGCCTTTCTTGTCCCATTCTTCTGACATGGCCATACCATTTTAGATGTTTGTGTTTGATGAATTCAATAATTGTATTTTTACATTTCATTTTTTCTCTGATTACTTCATTTCTTGTTCTTTCTCTTCTTGATATTCTTGATGAACGTCTCCAGAAATCCATTTCTGTAGCTAATAATTTTGATTTCAGTTGCCATTTTGTTGTCCACACTTCTGAACCATATGTAATAATGCTCCAAACTATTGTTTTGTACATCCTAATTTTGTTATCTGTAGTTATTGTGTTTGTCCCAGAGAATTTCACTCAACAAAGAAATTGTCGTCTTTCCTGCATTTATTCATTTATTCTTGATCTAATCTCTTTTTCCTGTTGCCCATCATTTGTAATTTTCACTCCTAAATATTTATATTCCTCTGTAGTTGTTATTGTTCCCATACCTTCTTCTAATATTAAGTCTTCATTTATTCATAAGACGTTTATTACTGGCTCTGTTGCATGACAGGATTGCTAGAACACATACACAACTGTCAGTATTTGTTTAGTATTGAGCTGCATTTTGACATCTGTCGAGTTCTCCTCTATGTCTCACATACTCGTATTACAAGGTATTGTGAATGGGTAATTGTTCAATGTATTGGCTACTTGAACCATGTGGGGTTCACCTGTTGTTGAAAGTTCGAGAGTGTTATTAATTGCTGTAAATTGGAACTTGTCATGTAGGATGTATCAGGATTTTTCAGGACTAGTAGGTTGACAGGGGGCACAAAAAATAGAGTTAGGGTTAGAAGAGTCTTACAATAACGTGTTGGGTTTGGTTTTAAGTGGTTTTCGTATAGAATGATCACGCAAAAAGCATATTTCGAATAATATGTAGGTGTCTTACGAAAAAAATGTTCCTGTGGCTTTGATTTCAATTTCTCCAATCTGTGGCTCGTTTTGTCCTAAAAGGGTTAGATGTGTGTCTTTTGTGTTGTAATCATATTGTTTTGATTTGAAATTCACCGACCTGTAAGTCGATTTGTCCTAAAAAGGGTTAGAGGTGAGTTTAATGTGTTGCAAGAGTCAGTAGTACAGTGTCTTATTAATGATATGGGGAGCGAGGTATAAGCATCCTAGGATTCTTCCTTCTGTGGAATGAGCCATTACTCTTCTGTGGTGTGTATAGATTGTTATTATGAGATGTCTGCTGTATATCAGAAGATTACTGATACTGCTTCTGTAGGAAGATCAATGTGTGGTGAATAGCACTTAAACGTTGATGTGGCTACCTAAAACATGTAATAGTACGCATCTGCAGCAACTATTTCGTGTAGGACCTTACAGCTTTTCGAGCAGAACGTCTGTGAAGCTAGGAGAAGATACAGCAAGGCAGGTTACGTGTCAGAAGAGCAGTACTTCGAGCGGTATAGTATCTGTAACTTGATCAGCAACCGAAGTTGTAATTCTGTACTATTTTAGTCTACAGCTAAGCAAACATACATTTAAATCGATGTTGTGCGATATATTGGTGTATGGAATGGAGTTTGATTTATTGTGCATAGGTTCGCCTTGCTGAAATTTCTTTCTTCTTCTTATCGATTTTCTAAAAACTATGTTTAGTTTCTGTAATAAATACATCACAAATTAGGGCTCATCTGACTGTTTGTTTGTGTGTGTGTATAAAATAGTTTATCATTAACTATACTTTCATCTTGCAAGTATTAACGGAGGTTGTAGTCATCACCTCCAATAAAAACCTCATCTGTGTCAACTTCAAATAAATAATACATGGAAACATTCCAGTACTTGTCAGTAATATGATTGTGTGCGTGGCTGTCTCACAATGAAGCTGTGTTAAATTGATGGTTTTTTGTTCTTATGTCTGTTGACGGAACTAATGGAATTCTATGTTACTTTGTGTTTACTGCTCTATCAAAGTGTTGGTGATCTTTTCTCTTCGTAAAATTAGCTCTCGTTTATTTGTAATCTAGTGCAGATCATGTATCCTGACTTGTTACAGATGGATTTTACTACTGACTGGCAACGTTAACAGAAGGAACTTGCTGTAATCAGTCTGGTATTATGTGCTGGTGTTTGGTTGTGTTTCAAATAGTTTAAAACTTGCAGACTTGAAAATAGCGATATTGTTTCTATTTCTCACAGTACTTCTCTGCATTTCTTCTGTTACAGGAGGCTGTTAAAATAGGCGATCAAGAAGACAAGCTCTAGTGTGGTCCTAAGTTTAATAGGGGTTAATTATCTGGCTGACTGTTTCCCAGGGTAGTAGTGCACGGATGCAGTCAGATGATTGGCAGAATAAAATAAAATGCTAGGTAAATATGTGTGGCTAATTGGTCTGTGAGCCTTGGGATATTGGTGTTGTGTGTGTCAGGTAGGATGTGAAATGTTTACTCTACCAGGTATTTTGCTCTGGATAGTTATAGCCGTTCTCACATGGGACATGTTGTTCTATGTGACATATGCCAGACACGCCCTGAAACGAACTGCTACATCCCACAGAATGTCTGCTTATCATCACTTGTGACTGCAGTGTTCTGCAGAGCACATTGCAGGCTGGCACGCAATCAATGTGGTTATAAAGATGGATGTGCGTAACATTGCGCAGTATCTGTTAACGAACGTCAAAAAATACCTGAATACTGTAGCTTTCTAATGTCTTAGAGCTGTACATTTACTTGCACATGGTATGCAATATTCTTTTAGAAATTGCATTTTTTTTAGAAACACAAATACAGTACATATATCTGAAAGCTGATGACAATGATAACAAAATGTAGGACCAAAACACTTTTGGCAAAAAATAATAATCTCTCAATGATGAAATACATCATCTGCACCTCTACACTTGTCTTGCTCTCTCTTATATTCCTATTTTCCAAGTTGTACATATTATGCGTATTGGAAAATTTAATTCGCCTCTCCTTTGGAGGTAATGGATTCTGACTGATACATTTAACTTGTTCATACAAGCGGGAGAACACCCCAGCTCAATAATGTTCATTGTGAAAAGTTTTGCTTTTAGTATTGTTCATAAACATAGTTCCTCCTTCACTGCATCTGCTTCCACGACCAAACGCTAGCCATGTTTTCATTTCACTTTGAAACTGACTATTCTATATTGAACATAATTCAAACACTGTGGGGAATACTGAGGAACTTAGGTTACTGTTTTGAAATTTATTGGTTCCTGTGTGCTAGCATACAAAACTCAACAAATGCTCTTGGAAAGAGTTTGTTCTCGTTTGCAGTAAATAACGTCGAATACTGGATATTACAAATGTATTAAATTAATAAAAATTTCAATAAATCACAATTAAACCAAATTATTAAAAATACATGACACTATCGAATATCGGATATTGTACTGAAATTAATGAGAAAGATACAAAAACTTCAAGAAGACTAAACAGAAAAAATAAATTTTTTGAGTTTGTGGATGCGAACCCACCACACATGTAAGCTCTGCACAGGAACTTGTAATGCTGCCAACTACACTGTCCATGCACTCTCAGAACGTGTACAGCTGTATGCTACTCTACAGACAAAAAACATGATGTAATATGTATTAGCTATGACATAGTATCATAGAGTCACTCTTTTAATAGAATGGTGTTGTACCGTAGCATAGGAACAATATTCTTTCATGGTATACAAATTATAGTACTAAGAACGTTAAATATGATAATCTTTAAAGCTATCAGTATGTAGTTTACGGTAATTTATTGTAACAAATAGTATCTAAAATGACACGTTTTCAAAAGTTCCTAACTTTTCTGACTCTTTAAAAAAGATTATATTCGTAGACCGTATGCTGCACCGAAAGAAGGTACAAAATATGTTCAGTAATTAAAACTTCCAGGCTGAGAGGCCATGGTCGAACAGTAGAAATTTCTTCCCCTGACGTTTCGTTGCCGGCTGCAGGCAACGTCTTCTGAGGTGAGTCGATGACTGGTTGCAGGGCCGTGGAGATCCTGCTTATATAAAGGGCATAGATGGCGCCACCACTCGTCACGTGATGTCAACAGTAAAACTATCTCTGGCTGGCGTCATTACTCTCGATCAAGGTAATCGATTGTCACATCTTTGGTACAAAGTAGACCGCTTAAATTCAAGCCTTATTCCTTCCTGTTAAAATTATTGTGGTGTTTAAAAATCTCTATAGCCTCTCTATTCATGCGTGAATAATAATACGATATCTTAGCTAGCATGCTTGTCTCAGTAAATTTTATTTTGTGGTCACCATTTTCAAAAACATGTTCTGCTACAGCTGATTTGTCCGTGTGTCCCAGTCGACAGTTTCTCTTATGTTCCGTTAGGCGAATATTGATACTTCTTTTAGTTGTTCCAATATAAACCTGATACTTGAAAATTTGTAGTTCGTCTGGTGAGCTCCTTGGGTCAATAAGAATACTTTTGCCATGTCTTGGAGGAAGAAGAAGGAGGAGGAGAAACTGTTGGGATATCAGACTTGGATTGTTTGTGAGGATCATTGAAATTGAATGGCTAGTGGTCTTTTGTCTGTGGAAGCAAAAAGTTTAGAAATATTCTAATAAATCGATGTGTTGAGAGTTTCTAGTAATGAATTTTGATCCTTTATTTGGGACTTTAAAGAAACAGCGTAGAAGTTTTATACTGGGAGGGGGGGGGGGGGTTTGGATGTTGGACTTGTCATTGCATAACAGTGATCTCTACTAACTGGATGTTGAACTACTGTTTTCTGAGTGTGCCAGCCAAAGATGTTCATATTTTGTGTATTGACTAATTACAACATGGGTGCTATGAAATATTACAAGAAAACGAAAAGGAAATATATTTTGATTCCGTACTCACACAATTCTTTTACTTCAAATATTGACATAAATTTCAAATACAGAGGTAATCTACTGTTGCTTAAGTTACAGAATTTTTCACTTGTATTGTAGTGTTCTCTAATGAAGAGCAGACACATTTGAACCACAGTAGTATCTACATATTAAACATAGATTTCAGAAATGATATCCTATCCAATTGATATTGTAATATTATTTCGAAATTAATACCCATAAACTAAACAAAGGAAGTGATCTGGTGCAATATTAAAGTTAATAACAACTGAAAAAACTACAAAAGTATCAGTTGTGATTATAAAACACGTACCTCACAGATGGCAGTTAACCAAACTTTCATTAGGTGCCCTGTACCTTTCACAGAAGTCAGCACAAGCAACAAAACCAAAGATCTATAATACAAAATTAAAAACAGAAGGAAGCGATTATTAAGTGGATATATCACCCAATCGACACACTAGCAGATGGTAAAAAAGTAAAAACGAACTTCAAACAAGTGCCAGGCGTGCAACTGCATAAAGTTGACTTCTTCTAATATTTTGGCTGAGTACCATCCAGCCATCTTCAGAGAGAGTCGAAGACTGACGCTCCAGCACACTCTTCGTGCTTATAAACGTGAGGACCAAACGTTTATAAGCATGAAGCGCCTGCTGGAGTGTCCGTCTTCGACTCTCTCTGAAGATGGCTGGACAGTACTCAGCCGAAATATTAGAAGAAGTCAACTTTATGTGGTTGTACACCCGAAACTTTTTCGAACAGTCATTGCGCAGCGAAAACATGAAGATGCACAAAAACGAACTTATCCAAAAATTGAATACTGTCGCCTTGAAATGGAAGCAGGCTTGACTTTGAAGGCAGGGTTGTCCACTGAACACAGCACTTATACTGAAAGCATGTTTATTGCGAACTGAAACGTGCACACTGACTGCCTCTTGGGCAGAGTGCTCTGCTATTTATAGACAGACAGAATGTACCAGGGATTAGGAGACTAATTAATATAAGAAACAAGTAGAAATTACAAGCGAACATAAGAAATATGTAGAACATTCTGTAAATGTCAATTACAAAGAAATAAATCTTTCCCGGTGGAAGTGATTGAATCAACAACCTTCAGCACGTAATCAGTGACGCTATCCCTTGCTCCACGCCGGCAGTCGGTTTACGTGAGGTCTCGCGCCATTACTTTCTCTTTTGAATGAGCAGCGACCCGCTGTTAGGTTTCCTTTGGAGCCAGCTGCAAGTCCTGGATCTTGTCATGGGTCCTCTGTATGGCAGTTCTGGAGAATCCTTTCCTTCTGCACGATTATCGACGACAGACGTTCCGGTCGTGGCTTCATCAGTATCATTACCATGCTTAGAGTCCTTGAACAAGAAGCTATTTTCACATATCTGTTCTTCAGGATCGTAGTAAGGCTTCATGCAGAAGACGTGAACAATGTCTCTTCGGTTTTGTAGTTTCGACGGCTGCTCATAATCCTCAATTCGTATGTGACCTCGGTCAGGCGGCGTACGTCACGATACGGACTAGAGTATCGCTTTAATATGTTTTCTGATAGTCCAACTTTCCGTACAGGGGTAAAGATCCATACCAGATCTCCTGGGCTGTACACAACAGGTCGGTGCTTGTTGTTATACCACTGACGGTCCTTCTCCTTCTCGTATGCGAACCAGCTGTATTGCTTCTTCGACCCTGCTGATGAGCTGTTTCACATAGTCATCCTGAGTGTCGTCCGGTTGGAAAGGGAAAAGCTTATCCATTGTCATCTCAGCTTCACGGCAATGGAGCAGGAAAAACGGCGTGAAGCCTGTGGTGCCTTGTCTTGCGGTATTATAAGCAAATGTCACGACTGGCAGTATTGTATTCCAATCCTTCTGATCAACGTCGACGTACATCGACCGCATATCTGCTAACGTCTTGTTAAAACGTTTTGCAAGACCATTTGTCTGAGGATGGTATGATGTCATTCTGGGGACAATCTCACAATGTGACATTATCTATGATATTAGTTTTTATTGTAATACATTTCCACGATAAGATGTCATGACACGTGGTGCTCCATGCTTCAAAATAATGTCTTCTACAAGGAAATTTGCCGATCTCTGGAGCTTCTGCAGTCGGCATAGGTTTGGTGACAGTGTAGCGTGTGAGGTACTCAATGCAGACTATTATCCACCGGTTACCGGTTGTCAACAGCGGGAACCTCCGTAAAAGATCAATCCCAACTTGGTGGAATGGAGCGGCTGTAGGTGGAATCGGTATGAGATGCCTTGGAGGTAATTGTGGCACATACTTCCGTCGCTAGCACTCTTTACAGTGACTCATATAGTGCTTGACAGAATCGGTCTGATTCTGTCTAGAGTCTTCAGTCTTCGCACAATGTCCTGTTTATAAGTTGGAACTCTCCATTGGTCGGTTCTTCTTTCTCCAATGCCTCTATGGTTTTTAATAGTGCTGGATATTCCCTCTTTTCAGCTGTAACGTCACCTAATTCAGTGAGGGCTGAAATTTCATTCATGCTGCTGTGTTCCACTAATGGATTGCTTGAAAGGCAGTCGGCATCATTGTGTTTGCGCCCGTTCTTGAATACCACTGTGACATCGTACTCTTGGAGTCGTAGTGCTCATATTGCTAGTCGACCTGATGGATCCATCAAGTTACTCAGCCAACACAAAGAATGGTGGTCTGTCACGACGGTGAATGGTTTGCGGAATAAATACGGCCGGAACTTGTTGATAGCCCAGATAACTGCAAGACATTCTTTCTCGGTTGTAGAGTAGTTTATCTCGGACTTTGAGAGTACTCTTGATGCATAGGCTATCACTTTTCAGCACCTTTCTGAACTTGTACAAGCACTGCACCAATCCTATAACGACTGGCGTCTGTGTGAAGTTCAGTTTCCGCATTCTTGTCGTACAAGGCGAGAACTGTTGCGGAAGTTAGAGCCTCCTTAAGCGACAAGAAAGCTCTTTCTTTTGTCTCGTCCCAGTAAAACTTTGCGTCTACCTGCAGAATTTCTTGCAATGGACATGCCTTGTTACGAAATTCTTTTATGAAACGTCGGTAGTATGATCACAGCCCGAGAAAACTTCACAGCACGAATGTGCTGAGGAGTTGTAAATTATGTGACTGCCCTTACTTTATCTGGATCAGGACGGACACCATCTCAGTTGTCTAGGTGCCTCAGGATTTTTATCTCTTTGGCGACAAAGAGGCACATCTTTGGATTGAGACAGAGTCCTGCAGTCTGAACACACTTCAACACACTTGACAGGCGACTCAGATGTTCTTCAAATGTATTCGAGAAAACGACAATGTCGTCTAAATAGCAAAGACACGTCGTTCACTTAAGGTGATGAAGCAAGTTGTCCATCAGGTGTTCGAATGTGGCCGGAGCATTACATAATTCAAATGGCATTACTTTGAATTCATAGAGGCCGTCAGGGTTAATAAAAGCCGTCCTCTCCCTGTCAGCGTTGTCAAGCTCAATTTGCCAGTAATCTGTCTGCATGTCCATAGTTGAGAAGTATGTAGCTGCTTTAAAGCAGTCTATGGTGTCGTCAATGCGCGGCAATGGGTAGACATCTTTCTTTATGATTTTGTTCAGCCGCCATAGTCGACACAGAATCGCCATGTGCCATCTTTCTTCTTAACGAGGACCACCGGAGACGACCAAGGACTCTCCGAAGGTTGAATAATGTTATTCTGCAACATCTTCTCCACTTCCTCCCAAATTAACCGTCTTTCAGTTGGCGACACTATACGAACACTGGCTAATTTGTTAATGATCCCAAGTATTGATACAGTGCCTTATTGTGAGCCATTTCGTCTTTCCCCTACTGAGGTGTTGGGGTTTCCAACTTCCGGTAGCAGTTTCCCGCCTCATGACCGCTGGGTCTTCTGTCTGTACTGGGCGTCTGGTGAGGTAAGAATGGTTTCTCCTCTGGTGTATGCGAGATGGTAGCGTTTCATTGTCTAGCACATTTAACATAGACTCATGAACTTAGAATAATTTTTTGGAATATTTTCTCCGATCGTGTGCGGAAATGTGTTCTCGTTTTTCAATTCAGTGATTTCCCATAGATAAACACGGTGTGTTTGATTCTAGTTGCAGTTTGATAACGGCCTGGTATGTTAAAATCTTTTGTGATCATGTGGCGGGGTATGAACTCTCTGTAAATATTTTCTAGCTTTGTGGGGCCCGATTTCTAATAGGTAATATGTTCATTTTTGTACAGTGCATGTAAAAATCTTCTCATCGTTTCCTTCCATGTGTGATATGTGTTCCATGTGGTTGGTTAACAGAACATGGCCTTCAGCTTCCACTCTTGTTTGTTCCATGCCCATCAGGGAAGTAACTATGCTGGTATCCTTCTGATTTCCACTAAAATTTCGCGATCTTCCCTCCCTGCCTATTTTAATGTTGCTGTTTCTTCTCCGACTTGGAATACGAACTCTGTTTTTGTCAGTAATTCTCTCTGAGCCTTGTACAACATCCTTCAATAGCATCCTTATGTAATTTTAAACATTTCTATGGGTTGCATGTTGTAATTCTTAATTTTATTTTTCTGACTTTGTAATTATTTCCCTTTTATAAGTTTTTTGAGACTGGACTTCATCCATCTCTGTAAGCGCTCCCTATCACGTGTAGCTGCATTTCTTTCGCTGCTTCATGTAATTCTAAACATTTCTATGGGTTGCATGCCGTAATTCTTATTTTTATTTTTCCGACTTTGTAATTATTACTTTTTTGTGGTTTTTCTGAGACAGGACCTCATCTGTCTCTGTAATTGCCCCCTATCGTGTGTAGCTGTATTTCTTTCGCTTCCTTAAATAATTCTAAACATTCATGTGAGTTGCATGCTGTAGTTAATTTTCTTTATTTTTCGGAAACTGAATTTATTCAAATTTATCGGTTTTCGGAACCATGTCAGTCTGAGTTAAGAATTCCGGAGTTTGCAGCTAGTCGCCTCATATAAAACCAGTACCTAGATCGATTTCTAACAGACTGCAACTTAAGAATCCACTGTGATTTTGTATAATGAATCCGATTTTCAACCACTTCACCTTTAGTGGAGGGCGTTCATGTAACATAGCCATGTAGCGTGTTTGCTCGTGGTCCAATTCAGATGTTATTTAACTTGGGTATACACACGCACCATTTCAAAACAGGCCCGACAGACCAGAGCCACCTTCAAAGTGTTTTTTATATTGTGTTTTGTGTTACCTCCGACTTGCTGAATTTCGACGACGATAGCTGCACCTGCTTCCGCCTCGTCTCAGCATGCTGATTTTGGTGAGTTTCGCTGTGGCAATGGGTGTGTGTGAGCGAATGAGTGTTGTTTGTGAATCCTTCCCCCCAGTAGCGTTTAATCATGTATAATTTAGGCTGGGCACTGTCCGCATTAATCCATGTAAGTGATGCATTTTTTTTATTGTATTAACAAAGTTGGTTACCCATTTTGCCTGTTATCTGAATAAACAAGTTTAAGTTCAGCATAATCCGTAAATCGCCTATAAATTGTAGTTTTAGAGCACCTTTCCTCTTTTATTATTTTAACATTGTTCTTCACAAGTGTTGAGAACAAGCTCGGATGCAATTTTTCTTTTGTCTAAATTCTGTTGCGCCATAAATGTTTTCTTACCCACCTTTCTAAGATAACTTTAACTGTGGTGGCTTGCTTATTAATGTCTGTGTGTATTAACGTGTGAGCTGCTATGTATATTGACCAGTGTAGTATTAACTTCCTATTAATGAAGTAATTTGAAACGAGTTAGTTCTCAGTTTGGGCCAGGGAACAAGGTTTTGTAGCAGGGAGTAACCGGTAGTTCACACGGACCTTATTTGCTAATTTTAGTGATAAAACAAAGCTCTTGTTTCGTACAGTGGTCGACTTTTAACTGGTATGTCGATTGTATGATGGTTCTACTTAATTTTCTCATCTTTATTCCGTCTTATATGCTACATTATAGAATTTTGTTGTTCTTGCTACCATCTGTTGGAGGGCAGGGCACCTGGTGGAAGCTTGATTAACTGCCATCTGCAGGATATGTGTTTCTTCACGAGAACTGTTCCTTTTATGTCTTTTTTCTACTGTTATTAACTTGAATATATCACCAAATCACTGCCTTTATTTAGTCTGTGGGTATTATTTTCACATTAACATTACAATATCGGTTGGAACACATATCTTGCTGCCATTGAAGTGTAATAAGTAGATACTGCTATGATACATAATTTAAAAAGCTCGTTTTTTTGTGTTTTGTGGGTTGGTGCAATAGTATCTAAGGTTAAAAAAACTTGAAGTCAGCTGAATACTACTATTGCCTTTTCCACATTTCATAAACAACAGTTGATTTTTCAGTTACATAGATTAAGTTTTACTCTCTCTATTGTATTCTGTATGGACTGTTATATAGTCATCATTGAAAGTGATTTAATCTGTCAAAGATCTCATAGGGCAGGCAGTAAAGGCAGGCCAGCTGTAAACGAATTTAGGAAAAAATAATCGCACTGACGTGTTTTACAGCCCAGTTTAGATTTGTAGTTTTATATGTTTTTGTAAACATTTTATATCAAAATAATAATCTAAATAATAAAAAATTATGGTTTACGACTGTAGTATTGTGGTAATATCTATGCACTCAACACGTAATATTCTTTCTGATCGTATTTTAACATACAGCCAAAATTATATGATATTTAAGTTTAGCTTTGACAAACTGACTCGTTTTTGAACTTTTATTTCATCGAACTATCATTTTAATATCTCCTGCGCCAGCCGCAGTGGCCCAATGATCTGCGGCGTGCCAGTCACGGTATGCACGGCCGCTGCGGTTGGGGTATTGAATCCCCCCTTGGGCATGGATGTTTGTGCTGTCTTTAGTATAAGCTAGTTCATAAGTAGTTTGTAAGTTTAGGGACTGATGACCCCATAGTTAAGTCCCATAAGCTCTACAAACATTTGAACATTCGAATATCTCTCCCACATTTTTATTATATCTTTCCGTTAAAATATTATCACATGTCTTGCCATGGTAGTTCAAAGTTTATTCACTTTGACTGTACTGGTTACAAATGACTATACCCTGGAACGAACGTAGCTCACTGGCTGGCTGCTGTGAGACGGTGGGCTGTGCCCCATCAGCCAGCCACTGAGCCAGTGAGCTACGCAACGTGACTCTGCATGACGTGGCAGGGCAGTGCCAACGCCACCTAAATACAAGGCCTGTGCGCTGCCTGCCAAGAGTAGTCATAACACAAACAAACTATTTGACTTATGTGGCGTTGTGATGGGGTTGGGAATACATGCACATTGCACAGTGTTTTTCAGAATGTTCTTAATGTTGATGTGTTGTTGATGTGTTTATGTGATTCACAGAGATTTGTGTTGGTATAATATATATATGAACTATTAGTAACATATCTTACCGAATTTGGAATCGGACGATTCATATTAGGCATTTTGTCTCATACCAGTAAAAATCTGCAAGGAGAATCACATAAATAACATTAAGAACATTCCGAAACACATTGTCCATCGTGCACATATTCCCAAACTCATCACAATACTACATAAGGCAAATAGTTTGCTTGTGTTACGACTACTCTTGGCAGTCAGCGCACAGGCCTTGTGTCTAGGTGGCGTTGGCGGTGCACAGGCATTCTCTTCAGACGGTGTTGGTTCAACGCCATTTGTAATACAAAACTGAGTAAATTTCTCAACGAGCAACCCAGAACGAATATGAGCAAACGACTGCATGTATATAGATTTCCTATTGCATCCCACAACTATATTCTGCAGGATTCACAGTTGTTCAAAGGTTCTGTTTTGAGAACATGCCATGAAATACATAGCAACGAATTGTAAACATAGACTTCTTTATCACATGTACATGAACTGGGGAGATACTGTTAAAATGACTGTTGTAAATATAACAAATAACTTTATAAGGGCTTCAAACTTGCCCACCCCTCCCCACTGACAATAGGATCATTGCAAGTTAGTTTCATAACTACGAGTTTGAGTACTGTGGGCAGGGCGAAGCTGGGAATTTGTATCTGATGGGAGGCGTGCTTAGGTAGTCCTTGCAGGTGCGATGATCACTGTGTCCCCAGTGGTGTAGGGGTCAGCGCAACTGCCTACGAAGCAGGAGACCCGGGTTCGAATCCTGGCTGGGTACACATTTTCAGCTTTGTTCAAACGCAGTTGATGTCATATATTCTGTGAATATTTGTATATATGTTAAGTACTAGAGTTATGTGGAATTAAGTATTACCACACTTATTCCATTCGTGATTTTAGACCATACTACTTTACATAACACATCTGCACACATAACTCGGTTACAAGAAAAACTGATTTTGCTAATCCATTAATGGACAAAGTTACTCAATGCTTGCAGGTAGACTGTAATAACCTGCTATGTAGCGTTTGTTTGTCTGCTTGGGTTCAGGGTGACCAACCATAATACCATCATTCACAGTACTTTCCTTACCGTCTTTTAAGGTGGGCAACGGTTTGTGGTAGGTTAGCATTGACTACACTAATCGACCAGTATCGGTATTTTGGTGCATTGAGACACAGGTCCATTGTGGGAGTGTGTGTATGACTCTGCAGTCCATCTTAGGCCTCTCCTCGTGTTATTACATCCTTTTAAAAGATGGATGATGCCGAACACCAGGCCTTCTACATATCGCCTTGGCTCTGCACAGGTAAGCAATTTTCTCGAGAATATGCACCCTTTCTTGTTTCGGTCACTATAGTTGGACCCCATGGACGACGGCGGGTCATGAATGCATGTCTAGACAACAGCATCTTTGCTGATATGCATGAGAATTATGTGAAAATTATAACCAGTATAATAAAGTCAGTTCTATCCCCACTCCCTGTGCTCCAAGTAAAATTTTAAGACCTCACCTTAAAGAGTGACAATAAGTTTTTGCTTTGTTTTATAATGTGTGGCATTAAAATTAACAAAAGAACTATGTCCCAAAATAAAATGTTCATAATCAGGAACTGGCTATGTTACGATCACATTCGAGATACGAGTGCCAACGGATTGGAAAAGTCATTTTCACGTGCTCAAGTCTCTTGACGTGATGAACAATGTAATGCAGCAGGCGGAAAATAGTCCAATTCTTGTTCTGCCCCCCGCAAGAGTCTGAAAATACATGTAATTTTCTAACAGAGGAATCAAGAATTGACATCACAAAATAAAACAAAAAGGAAGCGACCTCGTTAGACCCTTTGTAGGCTACTGTTTCATCATACACGAAGAAATATGATTCATCGGTTGACAATATATGAATATTAAACATGCACAACGTTAACTGTCTCTTGTTCTTCTGGAAATCCATAGTAATGCTTTCACTTTCTTTTGATGCCCTGCTATTTGCTTTATAACGTCTTTTACCAATATAAAACATATCAGATTTTAATAAGTGAAATTTTTTCTCCATTGACAGTTGCTTAATTTTTTTTTCTGCACTTGCCATTTCTAAACTATTTTCCGGGTACGATTTCAAAGCATGTTCAACAGCTTAATTTCGGCAGCATGCCTATCACAGTAACTACAAGTGTCCATTCTAGGGCATCCGAAACCGACGTTAAATTCTGTGTTGAAAACAAGTCTGTATTTTTCATATGACACTGATTGTGTAGGGTATGATTTTTTAAATAACTCATACATCTTACTTATGTTCAGATCTGGTGGTAGATACATTTTCTTAGAGGTTTTCAAGCTGTAATGGCTTCATTCACCTTTAAATGAACTAATGTGATGGCGAACTGCCTCAAGTGCCTCTGATGTCACACAATGTTTTTGATTGGAGTGTTGACCTCAACCATCCTTAGTACTCACACCTTTTTTGAGATAACGTTCTATTACTTCTAATTTTTTTTAGATATTCCATGAAAAGATGTAAAGGCTTTAGAACAAACATTTACCTCGGTGACAGAATTCTCCCTCTTCACTCTTACACAATATCAATAACTGTTGTAACGAAATTTAGCTTCATTTTCCAGTCGCCTAGGTCTCCTTTGCGACATAATATTTACATTAATTAGGCCTGCCAAGCAAGCATTCTGCTCATTCACAGTCATTTTGTTATAATTAGATATAATACACCCACATTCTGCATCAGTAATACTCTGGAAACATTTCAATCTAGAACATTTACAATCTGGCCCTAATTCGTGGGTGGATGATAAAAGTTTATTTCTCACATCGGAAAGGCGATCTGTTCTCTTTCTTTTCTTCGTTGAATGTGACAGTTGACTGGAGGTGATACTTTCCTCATCTTCATTTCTCATGTTCACTTCCACAGTTCAGTTAAAACGTAAAAATAAACTAAAGAAATTCACACAACACACAAAGCACTAACTTAACCTCACCAACAGCAGATGCTCAACACCTGGAGTACTGACTAACCCCTTTTTTTTCTAGTTTCACATTGACTTACCTCCTTTTTCCTGTGGACGCTATATTTTTAAACCGCTGTAACTTTGAGACTATCCCTCTTCTTTCCATGAAACAAAAACCGATAAAAGCAGCTTGTTGAAAGCTTTCTGAAGCTGTAATAATCTAAAATTTCATTTCTTTTCTTACCCCTTTTTCCCATGGACCCTTCATTTGTGATCAAGACACCCGCCATCTCGTCAAGACGCTGCTGATGCTTCGTTTCGCCACTGCTTTCATGTATTCCAGTAGAGTAATGTACTGCCAAGCATTATGGGCATGTCTGTGAATGAATGAATGTGTTTTCAGCAACTCATTGTGTGTTTGCAAATTTCCTCCCACATTACCTCCATATTCATAAAGGGCACATACAATTATATTATGGGCAGTAATTATATGATTTAATTCACTTTTGGACAAGGTGTGTGCTTAATTTGGTCTCCCCACATTTATTGTTATTTAACTGAATAGATTGTGATTTTAAAGTATCAAACCTCTACTTTATGATTTCACGCTCCCTGTTCCATGTTTAATTGTCTATTCATTTATTTTTTAACATTGATTTTGTGTTTGTTAAAACGTTGGTTGGTCCCTTAAGGAGTGAGCAGTTAGATAAATTTCCATTGCACATATACTGTGGCCACTCATAAAGTAATTTAGAGCAGCCGGGAGTGTTTAGACTTATATTTGCAGATTTGCTTATTTTAATAACAGGCTACTTTCACTTGGCGACCCTGCCAGAATTCGTTGCTCTGGTGTCTTCTGATTTCATTTTTAAATTTTGTTTCTTTCTCTAGATGCCCTCTAGTCCTTCACATGTACGTGTATGTGTGTGTGTGTGTGTGTGTGTGTGTGTGTGTGTGTGTGTGTGTGTGTCTGAATGAGTAGAAATCGCAAGCGGATTGTACTTCCATTGCGTTTTCAGTGCACGTTGCCAGTGCATTTGTTTTCTCTTTCAGTAGTGAACAATTTTCTATGTGCATTTTTGTGGAAAATAATTGTCGTTTGGTATCGCATTGTGCTTGTGAATATTTTAAAGTGATTTCAAAAATGGATAGTGTTTCAGTTTCGGCAACTGAAACACATAGGCTAACCACTCTGAAGGGACAAGAACGGGAAAAACGTGATAGGTCGCAGGAATTAGACTCAGTTGCTACAGAAAATCAGCACGTTGCTGTTAAGGACGCTGCAAACGTGGGAGATGTTTCTCAAACAGCAAATAATCTTTCCTTTGAAAACCACGTACAAAGAGTTGTCGATTGGTCAGTTAGAAGCGAGCAGCCCACCGGAAGCACAGACAAATATATACAGACGGGGAACCTCCGTAAGGGTCCGGTCCCACGCTCAGGGGTGTGGGGAGGGGGGTGCTGAAGCAGTTCTGTAAGATGCCCCATGATGGCGCTGCGGTCAGAAGCAGCCCTTTAAACTGTCCAGAGCAGGCGGCAGGTAGCGGCTGTCCCCATCACCATCTCCCCTCAAACGCCAGCAAGCCGGACACAGCCGTGGCCTTATGGCAGGTGGCACGAGCTCTCCCCTCAGCCTCCCCTCCACGCTACCCTCTGATGTGCGAGAGGCACCCTCAGAAGTGCCTCTAGTGTGGTCTACCGGTACTAAGCCAGGGAACTGCCTGACACCTGCTAGCATCTTACGGAACTACGAGGGGAGCGTAGGACAGTGGTTTAGGGGGGGGGGGCTGCTTCTCTGTATATGTTACTCTGTGCCGGAAGCCACCAGCTGGGGTCCCCTTCTGTTTAGGATTATGGGAATAACCCAGGGGCGAACACATGTCTGCCGGTTGCCGCGTTACCTGACGCGCTCTGTGCGTAACAGCTCGGGCGTTTCAAAAGAGACAAATGGCGTGCTACTTCTCCCATTTCATAGAATCTCTAACAGTAAATGCAGTTTAAGAATATTGTTATTCCTGGGGGTAGCGCAAACCTGCAAACGTATGCAGGAGCCGCCCCTGGTTTCTGGCCATGTTGATATTATGATCGCTGCAGTTACTAGTAAGCAGAACACACTAGATGATGTAGTGCAAAGGATTGCACAGGTAGAGTTGAGCCTGGCGCGGCCACTAAATGAGAATTGCAATCACGCTGACGAAGGACGTGTGTGCATGGCTCGGCAGCAAGAGGTGACCGTCTGCAGTAGCCGCCGCGCGGCCCGCGGCACTTGTAGCAGCCGCAACAGGAGCGCAGGCTGCGATTCCAATTCATCTTTTGAGGACGAGAGTGAGCCTCCCTGGGAAAGCTCGAGCCATGCTCCGGGCCTCGATTACAACCACTTTCTAACGGTGCACAAATTTGAAGTATTCCAGAATGTTCCCAGTGGAATACATCCGCAGGCGTGGGTAGACCAATTTGACTTCTCGCTTTCGGCGAACTGGTCAGAAAGGCATATAATCGAGTTCATGGGTGGACATCTTGAAGGAGAACCCGCGACACGGATAAGGTCGTTCTCGCGCTATGGCGAAAGCGATGTGAGCTTCCACCAACACGTTTTAGCTTCGTACTGGTCAGAGAATCAACAGGACCATGTGTGCCACAACATACAAATGATGCCGCCCTTCAGACAGTCGAACTTTGCCAGTCCGTCCGAGTTTTTCCAGGATATGTTAAATAAGAAATATTATTTGACAAACCCATATCCGTTGCCTGAACTCATTAGAATTTGTTTGTGTAAGCTGCCACGACGTCTGCGCAATGCTCTCTTAGCAGAGAAAGGAAAAAAACGACGTGGTGCAGTTTCAAGCCCTCCTAGAAGATCTAAATTTTTATTATGACCCCCCAACCCCCACCCCCCACCCCGCAGAATAACTTTCCAGTCAAACAGGGAAAGAGGAATAATAATTAACATCAGGTTCCAGAGAAGGAACAGAATAATAGTTCTAGTCGGCAGTCCTGGAGAAACGGGAAGCGTACCCAGCAAAATGGGCAATGGCGCAATCAAAATGAGACTTCTGCAGGAAGAAAAAGTGCAAGTGGGGGAATGGCAATAATTGGCATGGCGGTAATAAAGAACCGCGTGAGGAAAATTCCAAGCGCGTTCACTGGGAATGGCTGAACACGCCGCCACAGGGTGTCGAAAAGCATTCGCCCAACCTGAAGCATAAGAAAAAGCCCTTCACACACCCCGGAACAACGACGTCAAAACAATGACGGTCTCGTCTGTTCCTTCCTGCTCGCGGTCTGATGACGAACAGGTGACAGAACAAGTCTGACTGACAGGGTTTGACGATTACGGGAAGTCCTCTTAGAGGGGGAACGTGAGCCGATAATCTAATACAACCCATCCTACAATGTTGGTCAGAGAAGTGGAGCTACGATGCATTCTCGACACAGACAGTGTCGTCTCCATAACAAGCGAGGCGGCATACGAGCGCTGTCAAGCCGGAAGTCCCCCTGCAACGCACCAAGGTTAAGGGCTCCTAGGTTGGGGGTCGTGTAGAGGTACGGAGGCAGGTCGAGATTGAATTCTCGTGTCAAGGACATGTTTTTGTGGCCAACTTTATCGTGGCAGATATGTTGCTAAGCGTGGAATTTTTGGTGGCACACCATACTACTTTGCACTTTGGTGAAGGCGAAGCACGCCTTCTGCTGAATCAGAAAGAAATTAGGTTAAAATTCAGCGAGTGCACCACGAGGCTGAGTTCCGCAGGTCTGCGTTGCCACTTTTAATCAGATTATTGGGTGATATACTCGCCATATCCGGTGCTCTCGGAGTATGATGACCCGTTTATACTTGTCGTTGATTGTGAGAAAGTAGACGTCTTGGCCGAGATCGACCGAAAAATGAGTTTGTTAGAGGGTGCCCCATCCCGAGCGAAAACTAATTTAGATTCCATTTCGCGGAAACATACGACAGTTTTCTCCGATGCCCCAGGCACGATCAAAGGCTTTCAATATAAGTTCTTTGTGAAGCCATACCAAATTCCATGGATATACAAGCGGGAAGTCGAGGAGGAGATTGTGTGGATGTTAGCGAATAGTGTCATAGATGCACTGCTAGTTCATATAAAAGTTCATTGTTGATCGTCCCCAAGAAGGATAAATCGATCAGGCTTGTCCTGGATTTGAGACAAATAAACACCATTATTGAAAGAGATTGATCGACCACAGACGTTAGATGAACTCTTGCAGAAATTTCACAGCTTCGGTGTGCTCTCCTTGATCGACTTCTGGGCCAGCTACTGGCAAATAGAACTGGAACCCACTTGTCGGCCTTACACGGCCTTCCTTTGCTTCTGAACCTGTAATCAGTTCCGAAAGCTTCCTTATGGCCTTAAAATCAGTTCTGCCGCATTTATTCGTAACTTTCACTGTATTTTACCGGAGTAATTGCGGCAGAGCATCACCACCTATGTGAATGATGTGCTGATCGCGGAAAATTCATGGGAAAGCCGCGACCAAGTTTTAGATCAACTATTGCATGTTTTCCAGCAATCAGGGGTAAAGGTTAATCTAAGGAAATCAGAATTCGGTAGGCCGCAAGTCAACTTTCTCGGGCACATTACTAAGTGAGAGGGTATTCTTCAGGACGTTAGTAAACTAGACGCAATCCGAGACTTTCCAGTTCTAACAACAAAGAAGTAAGTGTGTGCTTTCTTGGGTCTCGTAAATTTTTATAAAAAATTTCTACCTCTTCAAATCATGGGTACGCCTTCCTCTGTGCACTCACAAGTAAAAACAAGCCATGGAAGTGGGACGTGGACACGCAATCTGAATTTGAAAGTGATAAGCAAGCCCTTCTGGCTGTGTCTTTGCTAGCACACCCTGATCTTTCCAAGGATTTCTGCCTTGATACGGACACCGGACTTGCTGACAAGCTGTTCCGAGAGTTTGAAGAAGACGGGGTAGTGCGCCAGAAAACAATTGCATTTGGGAGTCGTGTTTTCAGTAAATGCGAGAGGAATTACTCGGTGACAGAGCTGGAAGCCCTAGTGGTCGTTTTCGGATTTACCAAGTTCTGTGGATTTCTTTTCGGCCAAACGACGAGGGTAAATACTGATCACTGTGTATTGCAATTCCTCATGTCGACGAAATTGACGCATGGACGGTTGGCCAGGTGGGCGCTCTATCTCCAGGAATTTCGTTTCACGGTTGTACACGTACCCGGGAAAGAGAATATGGTGGCTGACGCCCTTTCTCGTTCCCCGGTGGGTTTGACTCAGGGATCCAATGATGAGCCTAATGAAAATAATTACAGCCTGTTCTATTTGCGTGGTGTACTTTTTGAAAATTTCATTTCTGCTTCCCTCCATGACAAGGCGTGGGAACAAGACAAGGACCCAGTTCTGAAAGACGTGAAAGCTTTATGGTGTGACAACAACAATCCGTCGATTAGGAACTATTACCTAATTAGGAATAACATCTGTTCCACCATAGCAACCCTGGGAAGCCCAACTGGGTTGTTTGTATACCTGATGAGTTGGTGAAGAAACTCATTTGGTATACACAACTTAGCTATGTGCACTATGGGCCCCGTAAATGTTTTATTAAGCTCCGTAATACCTGATACTTTACTTACATGGAAAAGAGGATCCAGAAAGTTCTTGCTGTTTGTAAATCATGTCAAAAGTCCAAAGCTCTCACAGTGTATCACCTTGCTCCCCTGTTTCCCATTATCCCTTCTCGTTTACGAGAAATTGCTGCCGTGGATCTGTTTGGTCCCTTACCATGGACAGCTGGTGGGCACAGTTGCATATTTGTTGCCGCCGAGTTGACCTCGAAATATGTAAGGGGCATATACCTCTGGTTAGCGTGCGATTCAATCTATGGTAGGAAGACAATAATCAGACGTGTTCTAAACGTTGATTAGATGCAAAAATTTGCTGAAGGTTGCATTAATGTGGCGAGTGATCTTGTTACGCTGACAGGCCATGCCTTGGTGGACAAAGTTCTTGCAGTCTCTGTTATATTAGGCCAGACAAAAGTTCCTTTCCCAATTATGTCGTAGCACGAGGATGTGGTAGTGCCGAAACGCAATTGCTTGCTGTCGGTTGTTGCTACTCAAAAACGATCGTGGCTTTGGCGATGAGACATCACAGTACGCAGCTGAAGAATAGATGGTTGTAACAGAAGTTCTCAGCCTTCATTGTCAGGCTGATGTGCATAGGCCAGTGCTTCATAATCGATTGCACTTGAGAACAACTCAATGCTAAACAGAGTGCCTGCTGGGACTTTAAGTTCGACCTTGACATTGACAATGTTGGTTGTAAATTGACGAAGCCGTTTCGGTGATACTTTGTCTGTGCGTTGACAAAATGCATATGTTATAGCGTCGGGAATGTTTGGTGAAGCTGTAGCTGTGGCTGAATAAAGAAAAGATGGGAAAATTACCCTTCAAAGAGTCTTCGACTATCATTGTTCCCTGGCAGGCAACTCACCTGCAGATCTTCTGTCCCAGGCGGTCGGACTTCGTCTCTTACAGCTGGGGTTTCAGCGCCTGGTAAAAGTTTACACAAAGTGACAGTTAGGGAAGCTACATAAAAATGAAAGTCGGGATAGCCAGTTGAAACATATATTAACAACAAAGCACATAGAGGCGAGGTAGCCCTGTCACAAATTTCCATAAACCCTCACTGAATGCAGACACTGGGCGTGTAATAGATTTGCTGTAGGTCAAGTCGCAAAATATATACAAGACTAATAATATAAACAAGAACCAGTCCTCAGAGAGAGTTTAAGACGAAAGGTAAGAAACTAGCTATGCGTTCGCGCACGATTACAAGAACAGGGGTCGGACCTAGACATCAAACATGCTACATTTCGAAATAGCAGTTCCCGAAAAGACGTCGCAAATGCAGAAGTGAGGCGATCACGTTCACGAAAGATGCGAAGTACGTCGTATCGGTGCCGGCCGCGGTGGCCGAGGGGACTGAGGCGCTTCAGTCACGGTCTGCACGGCCACTACGGTCGGGGGTTCGAATCCCTCCATGGGCATAGATATTTGTGCCGTCCTTAGTGTAAGCTAGTTCGTAAGTAGTTTGTAAGTTTAGGGACTGATAACCCCGTATTTAAGTCCCATAAGCTTTACAAACATTTGAACATGTCGTATCGGTGATCATGTCGAGTACGGCGCGGTGTGGGACAGGCTGCTTACTCCCAAGGTAATGGAAAGCATGTGTCACTAAACGACGGTAACTGCCGCACACTGATCTCCCGATGTCGATGCCTCCAGGAACTGAAACCGAATGGGGTCGGGAGCTGCTCTCCAGGCTGCTCAAACAAGTGACCAGTGCGTTCGTGTGCACCTCCGCGGTTGGCGAAAAGTTCCCTGTAGCCAACTTAACAGTGGAGGTAGGACTCACCGTTAGCTATCTTGTGGCCGCAGGCAGTGGTGGAGTTCCAACCGTCATGTTGGGTAGCTTGAACCGGCGCGGATTCGCAGAACGCTAAACTCGTCTCCCTCCGCCACCACGTGCTACAGCGACGGTTTGCAATAACGGCCGAAGGGAAACTAATCAAGATTTCGCCATCTTGGCCATTTTCTGTAATAATTAAATGTGGAGTGCCAAAATTATGCTGCTCCCTCCAACCGATGCTCCTCTGTGCAGACAATACAATGGTAGTGTCTGTGAGAGTGGAAAAATTAGCTTTATGCCTGTAACCGTGAGATGAAATATTAATGGTTATTAATTAATAAATTAACCGGTTTGAGTGTGTAATCAATAAACTCGGGATTTCATCAGGACTCTGAATTTGTAATTAAATTTGACTTTTTTTTTTTTTTTTTTTTTTTTTTTTTTTTTTTTTTTTTTTTTTTTAAATGACTCTTCCTTTGTCTGAGTACTGGACTGACAGATTCTGTGGCTATGCCACGTGTATTTTAGCGTTACTGGAATTCAGTGCGTTACAATGTCAACGGTTTGTGGTCCATGGCAAGAGTGAAGGCCTTCCTCAAAGCACGTGTTGTAATTTCTTTATTGCTGCGTAAGTTGCATATAGTTTGTGGTCGTAAGTCGACCAGTTCCGATGTGAAGGAGATAGCTTCTTGCTATAGAATGCGAGAGGTTGCCACTGATCGTCCACCTGAGAAAATTATTAGACTCAAATTTTTAGAACCGCTTTTCTTTTCTTTCGGAAACAGCGCTCTTTTGTCTGATTAAAAAAAAAAAACAGTTTATAGCGCACTTTTGTTTTCAACTAGTTTCGATCCATGGGTGGATCATATTCAGGACATGTGGCTCCAGAGATGGTGTGGAGTGGAAAAGGAGCTGTGGGTTCCTCCAGTCAGTGAGCAGAGACAGCGCCTGGATGCATCCATAGCTCCTTGCTACCTCCACACCATCTCTGGAGCTACATGTCCTGAAGATGATCCACACATGGATCGAAACGAGTTGAAAAGAAATTTAAAAAAAAGTGCTATAGACTGTGTTTTATATTTTAAAAATTGATTAGACTGCTTAAACCAAAATTCTATTTTTTGGTTTTAGACTTACGTCATAAATCAATTACTTGAAAGTTTTCTTTAATTTTTTTATGTTACCTGATCATATCATTTCAGAAAACTGAAAAACATGTAAGTACCACTTAAAATTACGTTAATGGATGAATTAAAAATGTAATAACTAATAATTTAAATATGCAATAAAATCTGCACTAAATAGACATGCGTGAGCCATATGATGAAAACCCTGTATAACTAAAGATTATAAAATTTCATTCTGAAACCGTGCTAAAGACAGAGGTATCATCAAGGTACGGATTTTTAACATTTTTTGCTGAGAATTTCATTAATGCATTTTTTCCCTTAATTTATAAGTGAGCAGTACTTCAGACTGGAATACCTTTACCTTGTAGTGTGTTTTTTGGATTTGTAATGACAATAATATTTGTTATTCTGATTATTATTTAATATATCAGAAGTGAACTGAATGTAAATTCACGATTTCTTTATCTGGAGCCGTAATTTAAAACTCAGTAAGAGATTTTTACTTTTCGCTCCAGAAGTAGTAATTCAGTAACTCATTTTCAGTTGAAGGTAAAATCAGTGAAATATGTTTGATTCACTTATTAAAATAAGAAATCAGAACTGTTTTACTGTAGCGAAGTATTAGAATCAGTTACGTGCAATAGCGCAAAACAATTTTCATATCTTGCTTAAAGCAATATACACAGAACAGTTTATGATACCATAGTTTATTCAAATTAATAGTGTAGTAAATATTAGAATCAGTATTTTTGCTTGAATATATTCTGCATATTCCTCTGAAAATAGTGGAATTTGCACTATTAAATTTAAGGTAGGGTGACCAGATTTCAAAAATAAAAATACGGGACACTTTTTGCGTTCCGATGCGTGACACTAAATGATGCCTTTACCTGTAGCATTAAAGCATACATAAACACATGAATTGGTGAATACACGGTATGGTGAACAAACCCAGTGTATCTCCCCTCCCCTGCTCCCCATGCTGAGGTGTCGTATTCGGTGGTGCTCGTACTTACTTTACATTTTCTTTTCTCGAAACCACTTATTTTAGGAAACTATTACCACAACAGAAAGGAATTTAATTACTTTAAGAACACAAAAGCAACGGGACAAGCATCGAAATTACGAGTTTTTGGGACGGGAAACACTACGTATAAGGCAATCTCAATAACTAAGCCATACGAAGTCAAATGCTAATACAAAAATTAACCGAACGTAGATACTTGCCGCGGTGAAGTGGCCGAGCATTCTAAGGCGTCTTGCTGCGGAGCGCGTGGTTTCTCGCCCTCGAAGGTTCGCGTCCTCCCTGGGGTAAGAGTGTGTGTGTATGTGTGTGTGTGTGTGTGTGTGTTCCTTCGTTCACAGTATGCAACACTAAATGTGTTGCTTTCGTAGTCCATAAAATATTTGTGATGGAGAACACTATTTTCACACCATCATTAACTACACATATATTCAGCTGCAAATAAGTTGAAAATGAGATACCAGTTTTTACCAACGGATACGTTAGAGACTGCAGCTACTCGTTGACATAAAACTCGGACAGTCTGCTGTCCCCTCCGGAGCAAACAGCGATGACTCGTACTTCCTGCACCGTCGAAAGCGTGGCAAAACCGTATTTATCGTGTTTCAGTTCTTCCTGGCTTTGTTTCTGTTTATTCTAGGCAACACTTCATTAATCTTGACGCCAGGTCCTGTCAAGATCGCCACCTTCTGCCGCGATATAATAATGTTCGCTGTCAAATTTTCTGAAGAATAAGTTTAAAGATGCAGGTTCGGAATAATAAAGGACATACAGGCACTAATTTTGGTTTTCTAGATTTGTTTTTACTATAAGCATCGACAATATATCGACTTTGAATTCTCAAAACACTCGTCGTATAATTCTGTCACAAGGCAATCCAACGATGGCCTTGCATTTAAATAATCAAGCCCACAATTGTGATAATTATATCTCTGGTTAACATAACGTAAATACTGCAATAATACACTTTTAAATCTTTTACCACTTTTAAAACACATAAAGGGTTGGTTTAGTACCTCCAAATAACATGCTGTTCGTAATAGTACTCTGTAAGACAGTTCACAGACGTAGCTAACTAAACATTCACTTTCATGTTGTGATGATACTGCTGGCCCTCTCATCTCAATGTTATCGTACGATACCGTCTGCGTCGGACCCGGAATCGTGTGGTCCAATAGTGATATATGTTCCGTGTGAAGTTAGTTACAAACGAAATAGTCAGCCTAGGAATCAGTGTAGGACAGTGTCTCGGCGATACTGTGATCAAAACAAGTGATAGATTTTATTAATTAAGAGATTCGCATATGAGGTTTCTATAAACAATACTTTTGTCATTGTACATTATTTCAATAACTAGACAGACAAATTGTAGAAACTTTTGTAAAACATAAAGACATAAAAATAAATAGCATTGTATATATGTTAGGCTCATAAACAAGTTGTGTTGTCCAGCTAATTTTGTTAATTAATGTAATAGTTAAAATTTCAATATTGTGATTGTTTGTATATATTGACTGACGTGAGATTTTGAACCTATTTTGAGAATTGCCAAGATATTTGATAGTTCAGTATATGTTAGGAACGTGTATGATGTACTCATTAACTAATTAATTGACATTTAACACTGCACTTTGTTGTCAAACAAAAAGGAGCGAGATTTCGACTTAAAAAGATATGCGCCATATAAAATTATTGTATGTATAGTTTTCATTTTATATTGTGATTATTTTTGTGTAGATGAAATGTTTTACTTGTGTGTTTGGTAATTGTAAATTAGTATATTCAATTGTTATGAACAATGCATAATGTAATGTCGTTATTGCCAATGTTATATATTTGCCTCACCGCCTTGCGTGGGGAAGTTCGAGTTTTGGCGTTCGTTATGTGCTCTGGAATCTGTGTCAGTCTTTGTCTTAAAATGGAAGTACTTTCAGTTAAGTTCTGTGTACGCAAGTTATGAAGTTGTAATGTTTCGCTGGAATAAGAAGCAGTTTGATTGCAAATTAAAGAAGAAGTGAAAAATTGTACCTACGAGTATTTATTTCTACCACGACGACCCAGGTGAATAGTTTTGCAGCGAGCAGAACCCCCATACATCGTAATGTTGAAAAGCTGAATATCATGTTTGAAATTGGTAGAATGAGTGAACTGTAATTACTTAATAAACAGGTAACGTTTTAATGTGCAAAATCGTTACTCGACTAAATTACCCTGCGACTCATTATTTCAGTAGCACGTACCTTTCGTTTATGATTGTTTACAATAGTAAATCATCTTCCAAAACTGAAATTTGAAATACTTTCAAGAAAATAATTCTTTTAAAACCAGTATTTTCAGTTTTCACAGATATTATCCTTTTTTTAAGTTTTATTAATCACACTTCAATAGAAAGTAAATACAAACAACACACAATATCAGTCTCTTCTAACACATCGAATGTTATCACTATAAATTACCACATTTAGAATTTTTTCTTTCTTTTTTTTACACCAACAATATCATTACAAGATATCATATATTATCTCGAGTCCGCTGTTTCAACGACATCGTCTTCTGGCGAGGCATGACTGTCGGCTGCTAACGTATAATGGCCGGAATCCCTTTGTTGTCGCACCTTCCTGCTACCCGTCATCGTCGTCGTTGACTCAGCGTTCTCGAACACATGAAACAGGAAAAAAAAAAAAAAGAACGGAAAACACAACACATTATATCATGTATAAAAAAAATAATTTCTCGTCACCATATATGTATATTTACAATAATTACCATAGATTGAACGGCGTCACTGATGGTAATAATGCCAACAGTCTTAATGTCTGATATTTAAGATTATCAGCGCACAACTCGCTACACATTTCTCAATTAATAAATTTTTCTTCACGTATATTTTGAAGATGGTTCACTTTCTCAATATGCTGATCTTTACATGTTTCTCGCAAAATATTTTTATCACACTTAGGTAAATTTTTAATTCTTTACTGAACAGACTTCCTCAAAAGAAAATATTTGAGGTAAGACTAGTTAAATGCGTTCAGTGCATGAAATGGGTAAGCAAAAAAATGTTCAAATATTTGTTAAGCTTATGGGACTTAACTATGGGGTCATCAGGCCCTAAACTTACAAACTACTTATGAACTACTTACGAACTAGGACGGCACAAATATCCATGCCCTAGGGGGGATTCGAACCCCCGACCGTAGCGGCCGTGCAGACCGTGACTGGAGCGCCTAAGTCCCCTCGGCCACCGCGGCCGGCAAATGGGTAAGCCAATTTCGCGATATAACCAGTTAATGTCTCATGAAATAAACTTAAAATGTCCACAAAATCAGACTCTTTCAGCATGCTGTCTTTTTTGCAACGAACTCATTAATCACTGAAATTGTATAGACTTGCAATTGTCATGTGAAAGCATTACCGTTTTTAAAAATGAAAATTAATAAAAAATGGTTGGTTGCCCGAGAATACTTTAAAACATATATAGCGATTTACATTTGTTTCCCGTTTGGTTACGCTAACATCAGTCTAAAAAGTCTTAATTCGAAATATATGGGACGGTTAGTAAAATACGGGACAATATGCGTCCCGTATTGATTCTGTCGGGACACTTGAGCTAAATAAGGGACGATCACGTAAAATACGGGACGTCTGGTCACCCTAAGTTTAAGGGTCCCTACATTATTCAAAGAGAAATTGTACTAAAGAAGTGTATTAAAAACATTTATTGTATTTGACTAAAATAGCTCAACATTAAGTAGTTGTTCTATATTCTTAGTGTTTGTAGGCAGTAAGAAATATAGGGGAACCTATGTTCAAATTTTCTTTGCTATTAGTAAATCTTAATACTGTGGTAAAAGTTCCCTCATGTTTAAAACATAATTTAGATGGCAACAAAAGCTTTTTGGTCTCCTTTGTCTTCTCTCTGCTTCTGATAAAATTCGCGGAATTTTATTTAGCTGCTGTTAGTATAACTTTTGCCTGTCTGCCGCGGTGGAGTAGCCGAGCGGACTAAAGCGTCCCGCTGCGGAGCGCGCGGTTGCTCGCCGTGGAGGTTCGAGTCCTCCCTGGGCCATGGGTGTGTGTGTTTGTCCTTATGTTAGTTTACCTAGGTTTAAGTAGCTTGTAAGCTACGGACAAATGACCACGCAGTTTGGTCCGATAGATTTACAATTTTTTTTTTTTTTTTTTTTTTTTTTTTTTTTTTTTTTTTTTTGCGTGTCTGTACCTGTTGTTTGTTGTTGTGGTCTTCAGTCCGGAGAATGGTTTCATAAAGCTCTCCACAATACCATATCCTGAGCAAGCCTCCACATAAGACATAAGAACGGCAACCTACATCTGTCTGAATCTGCTTACTATATCCATCTCTTGGTCTTCCCCTGCGATTTTTTCCCCATACACTTCCCTCCAACGCTAAATTCACAATTCCTTGATGTCTAAGAATGTGTCCTACCAATCTATCCCTTCTTTTAGTCAAGGTATGCCAGAAATTCCTTTTCTCCCCAATTCTGTTCAGTACCACCTCATTAGTTACGCGATCCACCCACCTAATCTTCAGCATTCTTCTGTAGCACCATATTTCAAAAGCCTCAATCCTGTCCCTGTCCGCACTGTTTATCGTCCATGTCTCACTCCCATACAAGGCAACACTCCATACAAATGCCTTCAGAAAGGACTTCCTTAGGCTTAAATCAATATTCGATGTTAACAAATTTCTCTTTTTCAAGAACGCTTTTCTACCCATTGCCATTCTGCATTTTATATCCTCTGTACTGCGACCATCATTTGTTATTTTACTGCCCAAGTAACAAAACTCATCTACCTCCTTTACTGCTTCGTTTCCCAATCTAATTCCTTCAGCATCACCTGATTTTCTTACACTGCACTCCATTACCCTAGTTTTGCCGTTGTTAATGTTCATCTTATATGCACCTTTCAGCACACTGTCCATTCCGTTCAATTGCTCTTCCAGGTCCTTTGCTGTATCTGACAGAATTACTATGACGTCGGCAAAACGCAATGTTTTTAATTCTTCACCCTGAACTTTAATTCCTTCTCCAAATTTCTCCTTGCTTTCCTTTATAGCTTGCTCACTGTACAAATTGAACAACAATGGAGAAAGACTACAACCCTGTCTTACTCCCTTCCCAACCACTGCATCCCTTTCATGCCCTTCAACTCTGACAACCGCTGTCTGGTTTTTGTACAAGTTGTAAATAACCTTACGTTCCCTATATTTTACTCCTGCTTGCTTCAGAACTTGATAGAGTTTATTCCAATCAACATTGTCAAAAGCCTTCTCCAAATCTACAAAAGCTAGAAATGTAGGTTTGCCTTTTCTTAATCTCTCTTCTATGATAAGCCGTAAAGTGAGTATTGCCTCCCGTGTTCCTACATTTGTCCTGAACCCAAACTGATCTTCCCCGAGGTCGGCTTCTACCAGCTTTTCCATCCTTCTGTATATAATTCGTGTTAATATTTTGCAACCATGACTTATTAAACTGATGGTTCTGTAGTTTTCACACCTGTCTGCACCTGCTTTCTTAGGGATGGGGATTATAACATTTTTCTTAAAGTCTGAGGGTATTTCACCTGTCTCATACATCTTACACACCAGGCGAAACAATTTTGTCATGGCTGGTTCTCCCAGAGACGTCAGTAGCTCTGAGGGAATATCATCTACTCCAGGAGCCTTGTTTCGACTTAGGTCTTTCAGGGCTCTGTCAATTTCTTCTCTCGGTACAGTATCACCTATTTCATCTTCATCTACATCCTCTTCCCTTCCTACAATATTGTCTCGAAGTTCATTTCCTTTGTAGAGTCCCTCTATATACTCTTTCCACCTTTCAGCTTTCCCTTCTTTGCTGAGAACTGGTTTTCCATTAGTGTCCTTGATATTCATAGAGCTGTTTTTCTTATCTTCAAATGTTTCTTTTATTTTCCTGTGGGCTGTATGTATTTTCCCCCTATTTATACATTCTTCTACATCCTTGCATTTGCCTTCTAGCCAGTTCTGCTTAGCCATTTTGCACTTCCTGGCAATCTCATTTCTTAGTCGTCTGTACTCCATTTTGCCTGTTTCATTTACTGCATTTTTATATTTTCTCCTTTCATCGATTAAATTTAGTATCTCCTGTGATATCCAAAGGATTTTTTGTAGGTCTTTCCTTCCTACCTATTTTGTCCTCTGCTACCTTCACTATTTCATCTCTCAATTTTACCCATTCCTCCTCTACTGTTTTATTTTCCCCTGTTTCTGTCAATTGTTGCCTAAAGCTCCTCTGAAATTCTTAAGAACCTTAGGTTCCTTCAATTTATCCAGGACCCATCTCCTTATTTTCCTACCTTTTTGTAGTTTCTTTAGTTTCAGCCTACAGTTCATAACCAACAAGTTATGGTTAGAGTTTATATCTGCCCCTGGGTATGTCTTACACTGTAGAACCTGGTTCCGAAATCTATGTCTTACCATTATAAAATCTATCTGGTATCTCCCGGTGTCTCCTGGTCGCTTCCACGTATACAACCTTCTTTTGTGATTCTTGAACCAGGTGTTTGTTATAACTAAATTATGTTCTGTGCAAAATTCTACCAGGCGGCTTCCTCTTTCATTCCTTTTGCCCAGACCATATTCACCTACTATCTTCCCTTCCCTTCCTTGTCCTACTACCGAATTCCAGTCTCCCATAACAATTAAGTTTTCCTCTCCCTTAATTGTCTGAATAATTTCCTTTAGCTCCTCATATATTTCTTCGATTTCCTCATCATCGGCAGAGCTAGTTGGCATATAAACCTGTACTACTGTTGTCGGTGTTGGCTTCGTATCTATTTTGACAATGATAATGCGATCACTGTGCTGGTCATAGTAGTTTACCCGCATTCCTATTTTCTTATTCATTATCAATCCTACTCCTGTGATCCCCCCAATTGATTTTGTATTTATAATCCTGTACTCACCTGACCAGAAATCCTGTTCATCCTGCCACCGAACTTCACTAATCCCCACTATATCTAACTTGAACCTATCCATTTCTCTTTTTAAATTTTCTAATTTTCCTACTCGATTAAGGGATCTAACATTCCACGCTCCGACCCGTAGAATGCCAGTATTGTCTTTCCTGATGATCACATCCTCCTGAGTAGTCCCCGCCCGGAGATCCGAATGGGGGACTATTTTACCTCCGGAATATTTTACCCGAGAGGATGCCATCATCATATGTTCATACAGTAGAGCTGCATGTCCTCGGGAAAGGTAACGGCTGTAGTTTCCCCTTGCTTTCAGCCGTTCGCAGTAGCTGTGTGGCAAAGCCACATTAGCTGATGTTACAAGGGCAGCTCAGTCAATCGTCCAGACTGTTGCCCCTGTAACTACTGAAAAGGCTGCTGCCCCTCTTCAGGAACCACACGTTTGTCTGGCCTCTCCACAGATACCCCTCCGCTGTGGTTGCACCTACGGTACGGCTATCTGTATCGTTGAGCACGCAAGCCACCCCACCTCGGCAATGTCTGTGGTTCATGGGAGTGGGTCTGTGCCTATTCATTACTAATTAGAAATCATTAGTATGATTCAGACAGTAAACATTTTCTAAGGTAATTAATACCTAATTAGCTGGCGACTGTGTATTGCTAATTAGACAGGTAAACTATATAAGACTTTCATACTTTGCTATAAAATTAATATAAATTTGCTACTGAAACAGTATGCCTGTGGGAGATGTTTTACCATTAGCTACATATACGGTAAAATCCGAGCACAAGTGGTAACGTTATGCATGTTTTGCACCTAGTTTTACTTTTTTTAATGAATGTGGACAGGGTTCTAACATTATTTAGATGACTAGCTAGGTGCACGAATGTAGAGTAGTAAGGCTACCGGTAGAGTTAAAGAATAATAGCAAATTAATCGTAAACTGAAGCTACAAATGTTTTTATATTTTTCTTATCTTTTGTACAAATGAAACTTACCAGTATGTTTGAATTATTTATGTTCCATGAAAATATATTGTATATGCGTCTTTAACTTATTTTGGCTCATAAAAACAGAGGGGCAATTCCAAACATACAGTCGTTAAATACTTATCCTGTACATATCTAGATATTGAGCGAGGAGGGTATTGTAATATCACAGAAGTCCGAACTTGTATACTGAAGTATTCAATACCCGACTCTAAACTGATGTACATCTCGTTTTTCGAAGTATCAACACTTATAATGAGATAACCCCATTGTGTATAATATATAATGAGACAGACCCTTGTTTGATTTGAAAACCACTTCATAATGAAGGAATCATGTATTAAATGTGGTATTCTTTGTATGATATTATATATCTAGTTTTTAATGTATTAAATTATAACTACAAGAACACAATACTCACCTTTACAGTTTCAGATGATCAAATTTTCTGATGATATTCCATTTATGATAGTGGATTTGAAGAATTTTACAGTAGGTCTGCAACTTGAATTTATGATTATTAACCAGGATTCACTATATGCAAGTAATCGTCCTATTAGCAAGAAAAAAAGACAGACAAAAATTGTTCAAATGTTTGTTACGCTTAAGGGACTTAACTGTGAGGTCATCAGTCCCTAAACTTACAAACTACTTATGAACTGCCTTAGACTAAAGACGACACAAACATCCATGTCCGAGGTGGGATTCGAACCCCCGACCGTAGCGGCCGTGCAGACTGACTGACGCGCCGCAGTCCCCTCGACCACCGCGGCCGGCAAAGGACAGACCTCATGTCTATTCTCCTGAAGTGTATTTTTCCTGTGAACCATGACTGCTATAGGAAACTAGTGACTACTGTGAAGAACACAGCGGTTAAGTTTCAGGGAATTGTGATATTATTTATTCTTAAAATAAACCAAATTAGAATTAGCCAAATACTGGAATCAGTACAGAATTTTTGCAATTGACTATATTATAAAAAAAAAAAATTAAAAAAAAAATACAAATGTAACAATGTTATCTATTTCAGTGATATTTTTGTATTGTGTTTTCATCAAACTTGTACATCAAACATAATTATAAATAATTTTGTAGTATCACAGTCTAAAATATATAGTCGCGACACTCACTGCTGTGAAAGTTGTTAGCAACTGACAGTTGCAACGACACTAGCGTTCCTAGCGGTGGGCAAGCCGCCGAAGGAGAGATGTGTTTATAAATATTTCTGTACGTATTTAAACAAGTAGTTACTATAACTTTGTTTTACAAGGATTATTAAAACATCAATTGATGTACATAATATGGAAATTTATGTAAAAACAGCCGAATTTAAACGATTCAGGACAACTTCGTCATGAACAAATACTTACTAATATTTGTATATTTACAGCTTATTCCGATGAAAGTAAGAAGAATATAAACATTAGAAAAACATAAATTTCTGTTACGATCTGTTATTAATATGACAGGCAGTTTTTTGACATGTTACAATGCATTGTGGAGTCTAATCATTCGCCCATTTTTACACCTCACTAGTGTTTCTTATACGCGCATATTCTTTTGAGTGTGACTACTGTAGCTTGAAAAGCCAATGTTTTGAATATTCTTGCCGTCTGTGGTTCATATGTAGCAACAATTGAGGAATTGGGATCTTCTTTGTTGGAAAACAGTTTGATTGCATTTGTCGTTTTATTGCCGCGTCTGTGACGTTTCTCCTTCAGCTACAGCTGTGGTGGTTGATTTGGTACGTTAAATACTGTAGTTATTGTAGTGTATATACGTTTCCTACGTTCCACCCTCACCGATTTTACTGGAATTGTAGTGATGAAACGTTAACGTTCTTGTGTAGAAAGCGACGTCTTTCTGCCAAAGGGCAGCTTCCTAGTCATTTTTCTATTTTTAATAGTAAATGAAATTATTCAGTACAAGATAAATGTAAATAAACTGTCATGTACTGTACCGTTTCTTACCCTATTACGGATCTTAGGAACCTTAAGAAAGACAAATGTGGAGTTATTTTTAAGTTATTACCTAATTTATAGCTCTTCATGCGTTCCCTGATGTAAATAGTATGTTAAAATCAATATAAACGATACTATTCGCACTCGTTCAATATCGTTTTCAGAAATATAGCTTTCCGCCCGCTTGGAGCGCCGCTGTCGCAGTGTATAACCAAATTCTGTGGGAGTGTCGTGACTGTATAGTAATATGGTGAATAAAAAAAAAGCGAGTGTTCTTGAAAGTTGAATTATAAGTATGCGTTTAACTTTAATCTCAGTTTTATCAGTTTATGTTCCTTTGGAGTTTGTCAGTTCAGCTTTTGAATGGCGCAACGTTTTAAGTTACTATGGCGAAAAAAATGCTAAAAATTGCTATTACTTTTTATTAAGCGCATACCACAGAACTAAGAAAGGAAATAAAAGATGTAGACACGGTGTTTTTTTTTTTTTTTTTTTTTTTTTTTTTTTTTTTTTTTTTTTTTTTTTTCCTCCAGTGATAGACAACGGAAGAATCCGGAAAAGCTCCGATAATCTAATGTTGATATCTGCTATTTAGCTGCTGTTCATTGCTATCGTTTCTGGCGTACATCTTAATCAATGCTTGCGCTTTGTTCCTAATAACAGTTGCTTATCTTGACTCTTGTAGGAATAGATTACCTCAGGAAAGTGAAATATGAAGCATTGTTACGGGTTTCATCGCCATGCTCTTCCAAAATAGCGCTCCCTAATTCCTCTGTCAGAAGGTTCCACGTGCCTGAAAGAAGGGTCAATTTCTCTTCATTATTCCTTAATTGAGACTGAGCACGCCGTACTGTTGAATAATTAAATTTCTTTCTGCAGTACCTTATATCCGCCATTACGTAAATAATGAAATGCTCCCTTGAATAGCTTATTTCGCACACGGCAGAAATGCGAGGAAATACCTTGTTAGGTGGCTGTCTTTTTAATTTTAATTTTTCTGTCTTCCATTTCAGTTGTTTCAGTTCTTTCAAAATTAGACTTAATATTACCCTTCATTTTAATTATTATTATTACGTTGGTGGGAAAGTTTGTGGCGTTTTTCCATAAGTTTAATAAACAGAACAGATGCCCACGACAGAGACTTTAGTCAACTTCACTATTTACAATAGTCTAGCGACGCTGAGGTAACTTTTCAATTGCGGAAGTGTAGAAATAACGTGGTTTTGAAGCGTAGAGGCAGTTCCTTGAAGGCTGATCGACAGAAAATGGAGAAGGTGAAGATCAGATGAATAAGGTGTCTGCGGGATGACTTTTTTTATCAGTCGGTAGAATAAGGGTAAGCGTTATCGTGGAATAGTATTTCTCCACGCAGTCTTCATGGCCATAATTGGTCTGCGTCTGTTACACGTCTCAGTCGTTGACAATAAATGTCAGCTCGGGGAAGTTTGTGGTAGTAAATCACATCGCCTCTTCCATCAGATGTGTATCATCATCCTTTGTGGATGCGCTTAGGTCTTTGTACGAGGAGCTGTTTCCTCGTTGGTGTCAACTATTCCTTTACATTCCTTAGAATAAAGACCCATTTTCTCATCACCAGTAAGGATACAGTGTACGAATGGTCGGTATTGTTCGGGAGCCAATTGATGACGGACAAGCAGAGATACACATATGATCACACACTGATTTTCGTGTTTTTGAGTTAGAGCCTGGAATACGCACCACCCGATTTTTGAACCTTCCCCTTTGCATGTAAATGTCAGACTGTGGTGGAATGATCACAGTTATTCAGCTTTGCCCATTCTTCAAAAAAATGTTCAAATGTTTGTAAAGCTTATGGGACTTAACTACGGGGTCATCAGTCCCTAAACTTACAAACTACTTATGACCTACTTACGAACTAGGACGGCACAAATATCCATGCCCTAGGGGGGATTCGAACCCCCGACCGTAGTGGCCGTGCAGACCGTGACTGAAGCGCCTCAGTCTCCTCGGCCACCGCGGCCGGCTTGCCCATTCTCAATCACACTGTCGTGTATCATTGTGGATTAATATACTTAAACGACCTTTACGAAATCGCAAAGATCTTCCTGAAACATTAAGATCAAAATTATCTTTCTTATAACGAGAAAATAATTTTCTTATAATGGACTGTCCAATACCATTAATCCCATATAGGTTGCAAATGTTCCTGGCGGTCTCTGCTGCTGTCGTCCGTGTATTGAACTCAAGTTCAATGATACAACTTCTTACAATAAAGTTCGGCGAATGAAGTCAGGACGGTCGATCAGGCAACACAGGAGAATCACAACACTTCATCTGCGTAACGGCCGGTGTTGATAACCTGACCCCACCGTAGTTCAGTTGATCATCATGTGTGTTCCGTGTTAGATCCGTTGGACGAAATGCTTGTTTAGTGCGTTGGTTCTGAACTGAGCACAGGACAATGAACGAGCAAAGGATCTATTTAAAGTTTTGTTTTAAGCTTGGCAAGACACCCATAGAAAAGCTTGCGATGCTGGTACGTGTTTGTGGGGATCAAGCACTGTCCATGAAGTGTATGTACGAATTTCTCGCTCGTTTGAGGGGGCCGGGGAAGTGTTTCTGACAATTCCTGTAGCCGTCGGCCGAAAGTGACGAAAACATTGAGAAAGTGAGGACTTTAATCACGAACGATGGTGGATTAAATGTGCGTATGATGGTGGATGGACTGCAGTGGCGTATCCAGGATCGTGGTCTGGTGGGGGCTGAGGTCAATTACCGAGCTGACTCATATTGGGAGGATTGATCCTAAAACATTTTAATTGATTTTTAAGTAAATTACAGTTCATTCTACAACTTCCAAACAAGATACTTAGCTTTTCAACATTACGATGTTTGGGGGTTCTGCTCGCTGCAACATTATTCTCCTGGGGCGTCGTAGTAGAAATAAATACTCGTAGATACAATTTTTCACTTCTTCTTTAATTTCCAATCAAACTGCTTCTCCACCAAAACATTACAACTTTGTAACATGCGTAAACAATTTACCACAACAACACAGTGACAGATTCCAAAGCACATAACGAGCGCCAAACTCGAACTCCCCCACGCAAGGCGGTGAGACAAATATATAACATTGACAATAATGGCATTGCATTATACATTGTTCATAACAATTGAATATACTAATTTACAATGAACGAACACACAAAGAAAACATTTCATGTACACAAAAATAATCACAATATAAAATGAAAACTATACATACAATAATTTTACAAGCCACATATCGTTTTAAGACTTAATCACGCTATTTTTGTTTGACAACAAACCAAAATGTTAAATGTCAATTAATTAGTTAACGAGTACATCATACATGTTCCTAACATATACTGAACTGTCACATATCTCGGCCATTCTGAAAATAGGTTCAAAATCTCACGTCAATCAATGTATACAAAGAAATACAATATAGGAATTTCGACTATTACATTAATTAACACAATCAGCTGGTCAATACAACTTGTTTATGAGCCTAACATATATACAATGCTATTTATTTTCATTTACATAAAGTTTCTAAAATTCGTCTATCTAGTTCTTCAAATAATGTACAATGACAAAACTATTGTTTATAGAACTGCCTGGAAAGCATCTAAATGAATCTCTTAATTAATGAAATCTATCACTTGTTTTAATCACAGTATCACCGAGACACTGGCCTACACTGATTCCTAGACTTGCTATTTCGTTTGTAACTTCACACGCAAAATATATCACTATTACACCACACGATTCCGGGTCCGACGCAGACGGTATCGTACAATAACATTGAGATGAGAGGGCCAGCACTATCGCCACAATCCCTTTCTCCTGCCTCCTCCCCTTCTCTCTCTCACTTTCTAGGGGGGGGGGGGGCGAGACTACAGCAAGGTCTGGGGAGGAGGGGGGTGCTCCAGGAGGGTCTGGGGAGTGAGCTGTAGCCTAACAGCCCCCCCCCCCCCCCACAAGATACGCTCCTGCCCAGAAGTTATGGAAGAGGAAAACATTGTCGTCTTGTGCCACATCACTTGACTGACGATTACAAGCCGGTACGTTTCGGGGCTTCACAGGATTTCGTCGAAACGGCGGATGCGGCACCCAATTTCTTGAACAGTATTGTCACTGAGGATGAAACCGTGTGTCTCCGGAACGACCTTGAAACGAAACGGCAAACCATGGATTGGCGTTCTCCGACATAACCTCGTCGAAAAAGGCTAGAGATAAATATCACGCATGAAAACGACGCTCATCACCTTTTTCGATAGTTGTGACATTATCCACAAGGAATTTTACGTAAGGGAACGATGCTGAACGCTGCGAAGTACGTTAATATTTTGGCCCGTTTCATGCAACGTCAACACAGGGTAGAATCCTAGTACGCACAACACGGTTGGTTATTTGTTCACAATAACGCTCGCTCGCGCGCAGTCGATATCGTCAAACAGTTCCTGGTAAAAAAAAGGGAGTGGTGCAACTTGATCATCAACAATACCCGCCGGCTTCCAATCTTCCTGGCTTCTTCGTATCCCCTCGACTCAAACTTACGTTTGAGTCTCTCAGAAAGAGGTGGCGCAGTGGTTTGATTCGCACTCGGGAAGATGGTGATACACATCCGCCTCCGGCCATCCAGACTTAGGTTTTCCGTAATTTCCCTAAATTACTCCAGACAATTTCCGGGATGGTTCCTCTGAGTGGAAGGCCGATATCCTTCGTCATCATTACAGAAACAATCCGAGGGCGAGCTCCGTCTCTATTGACCCACGCTATCGACAGGACGTTAAACTTTTCCTGCTTTTCTCTTTTTAGTTTTACTTACTATCTCCAAATCACAAAGTGATACTATATAAACTTAAGTAGTAACAGTGAACTACAAATAAAAAAAGTAAATAGATACACATAATCATGCCAAACGTAACAATAACGTCTCAAACAAAATCGCTACGAACTTATGCGGGAACCTCATATAGTAATGTAACCTCTGATAGTGACTGTCCTATTCTTTGCCCCTCTGACATTAGAAAGGTGTAGAAGGATTGGTATCAACAATACCAGTTACGATTCACTAATGGAAAACTATTTGCAACAGAGCGACGTGAATTACTGAGATCGTATTCGAAGGAGCGTGCCGTTCAAAACTAGTTTTCGCTTACAGTCAGAACCTGTGGAAAGGGTACAAGTGGTGTCTGTTGCAGTCTGAAAGTTCTCTCCTTTTCGAATGATTATATTGTCGATGGGACAATAAATTCTCATAATTGAAAGCAAGAACACGCAATGAAGGCTTTCACGACAGGATGTCTTCTTTGCTGGTATATCTTCCGGATTGTTTGGTCAAGATCAATGAAACTTCGAAAAACTTACGGGTATGCAGCCAGGTATGAAATTCGACGACGGCCTATATTTCGGCAGGAGACCAACATGCCATTTTCAAGGCGAAACTGCAGTGAGGAAGCAATGCGCAACGATCTTTAAAACCTTTTCAATGAGTAAACAGGAAAGACAACACACACCGAGCAAGCAAGCACACAGTGCCGACAAGACCAAAGATGAAAACGATCAGAATATCGATAATAAACATCAGTTCTCAATGGTTGAGGTCGATTAGTTTTGCACTTTTTTTTTTTTTTTTTTTTTTTTTTTTTTTTTTTTTTGACAAGTGAGAGAGCAGGATCCCATGCGGAATTCAAGCAAAATCCTCCATCCCTATTAATAATGTTGTCAGTTTTAGTTCAATGGCTTCCTTGATAACACAGTCCCAGTAACTGGAAGAGCATGCCACTGTCCATATATTATTGATGGCTTCTTCTTCCTGTTATACAGGTCCTCGTAAAAAGAACGACAACGCGTAATATGTTGTTCGGTGAGGTAGACTGATCGAAGAAGAAACCCATATTCTGAGACGCACGACTTAGGCGTTGGAGAGCATCAGAGTCTGAGACGGGTGTGCGTTCTACATAACGTCAATAAACACAACATGACTAGCACATCAGGCCCTTTACATTACAAACAGGCTTCGAACTGCATAACTCCTACGTCTCTGGAGAGCATACATCGGTGGTGCTGAGTCTCAAGGAGCTGAGGCAATACGTGCGGTTGTTTTTGAAATGTTTTAATCTTTTCCACGAGAAAGATCCTCTTCTGGCGTTATAGAAGAGTCATGTACCATACCCAAATAATTGAACGGTGTCAGATTATGGCCGCCCTACTGGTCGTGGAACAGATTAAAAGTGGGCCATTGTACGAAATAAAAGCTTAATTCTGGTAGGAGATACCCAGATAAGAGTTAACTGTTATAAAAAAGCTTAATTTTAGCAGTAAAATTAGCAAATGGTGCGTGTGAACTACCGCCTACTCACTGCTGCAAAACCTTGTTCCCTGGCCCAAATTACTTCGTTCAAATTACTCTAATAACAGGAAGTTAATGAAACAGTGGCCAATATACGTAGCAGTTCACACGAAAATACACACACAAAAATGTTCAAATGTTTGTATAGTCTATGGGACTTAACTACGGGGTCATCAGTCCCTAAACTTACAAACTACTTATCAACTACTTACGAACTAGGACGGCACAAATATCCATGCCCGAGGGGGGATTCGAACCCCCGACCGTAGACCGTGTAGACCGTGACTGAAGCGCCTCCGTCCCCTCGGCCACCGCCGCCGGCAAATTACACACAGGCATTAATAAACAAGTCACCACAATTATAGTTATTTCATAAAGGTGGCTAAGAAAAACATTTTATGGCGCAACGGAACTTAAACATAAAAAATTGCATCTGAGCTTGTTCTCGGCACTGGTGAAAAACAATCTATATCTATACTAATAATAAATCTGTAAATGTAGGCCTGTCGCTGTTCCCTTCAACCTTCAAAACTACTGGACGAATCTTCATGCGGTTTTCACAGGAAACATGACATAAGTTTGGGTCAACATATAGTCATAATTTTATTAAAATCAGATCAGGAAAAAAAAGATATCGTAATTTAAAATGTTTTCAGTAGCCGTAGTGTCTGTTTTTTCAACTATTAAAAACCTCTTATCTCCAAAACTACTTCACGAATTTGCATGGGATTTTCACAGGCAACTTTTATGAAACTTCGTTTCATAAAAGCCGGATCACCGAAAAAAAGAATATCGTGATTTCAATTTTTTATCTACGACCGTTATGTCTGTCTGTCTCTTTGAACACGTATATCTCCAAAACTACTTGACGGATTCAAGTGGGGTTTTCACACGTAACTTTAGAACATCGTACGGTTACATAAAGGCTTCAATAATTAAAATCGAATCACAGAAAATAAAGATATCATAATTTAATCATTTGCTTAAAAGCCATCGTGTATGTCTATTTGTTTAGGGTAAATTCCAAAAGTACTACACGAACTTTCATGGGTTTCCACAGGTAAATTTGGAATAGTTTGCAGAGTAACATAAGCTTAGTTTCATCAAAATCGGTTCACAGGAAGGAAAGATATCGTAATTTGAAGTTTTTGTGTATACTGTGCTTATAAGTATGGTGTAGTATGATGTAGTACGGCAAATCTCCAAGAGTACTATACACGAACTGAGAGTATCTTGGTGCAACATATAAGCTTCATTTCATCAAAATCGGATCAGGGGAAGAAAAGATATCGTAATTTGTAGTTTGTGGTGTATGCTATGCTTGAATTGCATCGTAGTATACAAAAGATCCGATAGACGTGTTGTTACTGACATAGTATACCAAATTACTAATAGATGGCGATGCTGCGTTGTTTATTCTCATAACTAAGGTGTAATCAAGGAGGTTAGTTACATAGTGCACCAAATAACTAATTATGGCGTTGCGGCGTTTTTTTCATTCTCATAACTATGGTGTAATACGCTACAAGAAGGGGTACAAATTTACTTACGGTCGTTGCGTTGTGCGCTGATGTTGGCAACGGCAATTGAATGCTTTTTCAAAAATCAGTCACGTAGAATAAGGGGAATAATTCTTTATGTTCACGATGAAATAAATAATTTATGCTATGCTGGCCAGTAAATTAATCATCCTCCTAAAGCGAATAGGTCGTTGCCAACGATAGCAAACTAAACCGCCGCCACTGCAAGTAAAGTTTAGCTCAGGTAGGACACAAAAAAATTTTACCAAGTGAAACTGAGACAAATCCACTATTTCCTCACATTTATTTGCTCTTAGGATTGGTTTGTACCGCATTGGCTGCAAAGAAGCCCCACCGACTTTTCGCAGAGCAACCACGTAACATGAAATAATATCTAAGTAAATGTGTCACAGAAGCAACAAAAAAGTTGAGAAAGCGTCGCTAAAACGGCCATTTACACATAGTCATCCGTCTTAACTGAAGAAAAAAGGACCAACATGAAGTCATCGATTATTGGTTTTCTCCCAATATCATGTGATATTTTCACCTTACTGCTGAGGACAGAAAATCTATTCTGCGCACCTTGAATGCTCACTCCAGAGATATTTCTGCTCTGTGCCTGCCACTAGAGATAATATACACACGCGAGCGACAAACTCATCAGAAACCTCCCTTCTTTCATAATTGTTCGGTACAATATTGTCATTAAAATTTGTAATTACTTACTTTTGGTGCGGACTACATTAAGATAGAGAAAGACATTTTCTATTGCAGAGACAATTGTACTTATAATCCGACTTCTGAATATATAGTTCTACTAGCTTAAACCTGCGGCTCCGCTCGCTTGTTGGTTGATTATGATAGATAATGCACGAAACGTCAAATCGATTTTTTTAAAGAGATGTATTAAAAGAAATTTATTTTTTACCGCTTTTTTATTTATTTCCTTATTCTTATGCTTATCCCTATAGATAAAGAACTGAGGACACTGTAGCACGCATATACCAAAGATATGGTCTGCGTCACACGTTTCGCTATATGTAACCTCCTTGCTGTAGAGTCTCAAACGTCATTCCTGGCCTTCCGATTTTTTTTTTTTTTTTTTTTTTAATTTGACGACTTTCAACCACCATATCTTCCACCTCCTTATAGCTGTCGGCATGGAAATGCTATGGTGTACAACGGGAGACTTAGGACAACAATTTCACACAGACCATTCGTTTGCGTACTGTAGTTTTCGCTGTAGAGCGAAATATTAACACATACACACACGTAGAATTTTATATACACCGGTAACTTTCCATCCCAATATACTCCACCCTTTTATCATTATCAACCCTCAAGCAACAATGCAACCAATAAAACCATTTTCAAAGAGTAAATATAGTTTTCAAAGAGTAATTATTGTTCCACATTTCGCATTATATTCTTCAAATTTCTAAATATATAACAGATCGCTATAAAACCGTGCCTAAAATCTTCCTCAGGTATAAATTAGTAACTGTACAAATATTTAGGTCTCTGCATCTTGTCTTTGGGACGTGATAAGCGTACACCGAATAGACATTCCCATTAATGTATATAGATAAACAGCTATCCGATCGCCTTAAAATCGTGCCTAAAGTCTTCCCCGCGTAGACATTAGTAACTGTACAAATTTTTAGCTCTTTATGTCTTGTGGCACAGACGTGATAAACGTACACCGAACAGACATTCACATTTATAGATATAGATTACACAAGATCGATTTAAACTTCGTGGTTTACGAAATAATCACTGCAGGAGGTGAGGATATGTATCAGCTGAAGGAGTAGCCGATGCTGCTAACACAGTCAAGACAATTCACTGGAAATAATACTATATTTAATGGAAAGTTCTATACAGACGATCAGCTGACGACATTCCTTCAACGATTAGCCAGACTTACTTTATCGCACATTGACACCACGACATCTTATTTAAACATATATGAACTGCTCTGTTGATTGAATTACCTGTCTTTCAGCACTCGTCAGTTCTCGATAATAGGGAGCACTGCATACAGAATAACTACATAGTCCCCAGTGCAATGCAGCAACATTTTAATACTTCAGCATACATTTACTCTGAGAGATAAACAGTTTAGTACAACGCCTTAGAACCAATACATGGCACTGTTATTATTATTACTATTTCTCATCTCAACGATAAAAGTGTTTCCAGAAGTTTATGCCAGGCGGACAATTACACACCTCAGTCTTAATTTTATGAACACAAACTAACAATGAATTCTGGAGTACGGAATTAAATTACTTTCACTTTTTGTATGAAAAACTTTATGAACATTCATAGTTTTCGACAACGACTTCTACTTAAATTTGACATCTTGGCTGGGAGTACTGAGTTTATTGACAGAGCTATCCAACAAGGATTCAATTTTTGCTGACTTAGGATCGAAACCCTAAAAAACCATTATATACACAGGTCCCTCTTTAACAACCGTTGCGAAGCATATAAGGGGGAAGGTGCTCAAAAACTACAATTTATGGGCAAGTCAAAATTATACTGAACTTAACTTGTTTATTCAGGTCGAACGCAAAGAAAATTGGGAACCAATTTTGTTAATACAATAAAAATGCATCCCATTTACATATACTAAAACTGACGATGCCCAGCATTGAATCTTACATCTTATAAAATAGGGTGTATGTGTGTATGTATGTATGTTACAAATCTCCTCCTAAATTACTGGACCCATTTCAACCAAACTTGGTACACATGTTCTTTAATATCAGGCAACAATCGCTGTTGGAGTAAGAATCACCTACGACGCATGCGTAAGGAGATATGACGTCATAAACAATGAGACGCGCGAAAAACTGCTGCGTCAAACGATAATGCTGCACATTTTCTTCTAAACCACTAGACCAATTTCCACCAAATTTGAAACATATTTCGTACGGGAGGTAACAACTGCGGTAGGAGTACGAACCACGTACGACACATAGTTCAGGAGATATAACGTCATGAACAGTAGGAATCGCAAAAAACTGCTACATAATGCGACAAGACTTAATAAATACACTGTATGAGAATGACAGTACTTGGCGACTTGCAAAAACTTTAAACATAATTTCAAACCTTTATTAAACTTTTTCTCGCGACAACCACATCAAAATAATAAAATGTTTGTAAATCTATCGAACCAAACTGCGTGGTCATGAGTCCGTAGCTTACAAACTACTTAAACCTAGGTAAACTAATCTAAGGACAAACACACACACCCATGCCCCAGGGAGGACTCGAAACTCCACGGCGAGCAACCGCGCGCTCCGCAGCGAGACGCTTTAGACCGCTCGGCTACTCCACCGCGGCAAAATAATAAAAGGAAAAAAGTTTCTCGCTTACTACTTTTCTGCTGTTCATGGAGCAAAACTGTGGAATTGGGTATAACGTTACAATTTATGATTTCTACTCTACCAATTTCAAAAGTGTTATTGCGGTGTTTCATCTAGGCTACAGTATTATCTGTACTCGTAATGATAATAATAATAATAATAATGATGTTATTGTTGTGGTCTTAAGTTCCGGAAACTAGTTTGATGTAGCTCTTCACCCTACTCTACCCTCAGCAAGCAAAATGTTCAAATGTTTGTCAACCTTAAGGAACTTAACTGCGAGGTCATCAGTCCCTTAACTTACAAACTACAGTACATATGAACTAGCTTATACTAAAGGCGGCACAAACATCCATGCCTGAGGGGGAATTCGAACCACCGACGGTGAACAGCCTCGCGCATCGTAACATAGCGCCTCAATGCGCTCGGACGTTCCGCTGCGGCTCTGAGCAAGCCTCTTCATCTCCTCATAAGAAAGGCAACCTACATCCATCTGAATCTGCTTACTGTATTCCTATCTTAGTCTCCTTCTGCGATTTTTCCCCCACATACTTTCCTCCGATTTCGTTCAAATTTTAGTTATATTATGTAAAATATTTCTAAATTATATAGTATTTTTTCAAATTGCTAGTTATTACATGAACTATACAATGTTGAAAATTTAATTAGATGGGGGATGTGTGAGGGGGCTGACATGGAGCCGTTTATTTCGCATATCAATATATTAGGTGTTAAAGAAGTTTTCTTGGTTGGAGAACTGTGTGTAATAGAAAGGGTGTGTGAGAGAGAGACAGTAGATGAGCTGGTATCCCGTGGGAAAGCTCCGCCCCTATTGCAAGTTGAGATCTGATTGGCTCCCGCCTATACTAGTTGTCCGCCAAAACTTTAAGCTTCTTTTATTAATATTTAACTTTCCTATGTCTATTAAAAATTATCTGTATACTTTCTGTAATGCTTTTGTGCTAAGCTATATTTCGGTTAATTCAAAGATTTAATTATTTGTATATTTTGTAATAAGTTGAACTATGTTAGTCTAGAAGTTTCGCTTGGCGCCAAAACGGTGGCTTGTGGCGCGCAGCGAGAGGCGGCGGCAGTCAGTCGAGCGCCGACCGCGATACCTTGCACATTCATGTTAGTTTAGTCACATCTCAACACCTCTTTTAGCATCACTTCAAGTACAACGGACGTGCGACCTGTGTGCTTCACCTGCGCAATGGGACATCAACTACGACAGAAGACACAAAGTTAGTAAAAGAGTGAATTCAGACATGCACTGAAGTTGCATGTCAACACGGCACCTCGCGTGCAGTGCTGCCCCGTTTACAAACCAGGGCACTGGCACGAAGTGCGATGGTAACATCGCCGAGGAAAGGCATGAAAGAGGGGAGGTGTTTTAGGAACTTTGTCAACTATGCACTGACCTTCCCTCCCTGTCTTTTAAAAAAAAGAAGCCCCGCCGAAACTTCCACAATCCTCAAACACCATCCTCATGACCTAGGTCGTAAATTATCTTCCCCTTTCTTTCCAATTCCTTTTTTCTCCCCTTCTCTCTTATCTGAAGAAGGAACCCTGTTCTGGAAGCTTTTTCTATTTTTTTCTTTCTTTCTGTGTGTGACTACCGGCGGTACAGCAAAAATTTAAGTATTGGCCATCCAATCTATCTCTTTTGAAAAATAATTTAGGAAAATGAAAGGCAGTCAAGGACACACATGTTTTCAGAGGATTCTTTGATGACACTTACCATTATTTAATCTGCAGTGAAAAGGGGTTTTGCGAGACCAAACGTGCACAGTCAGGTCCATAAGTAGAAGGGTAAGAGTGGAGAAGCTCCAGGACACGGAAACCAGTCACAAATATAGAACAATGGTCTCGGAAAGGTACCAGTTAGTTGAATGCAGCCATTTACACTCAATGGAAGAGGAATGGACAAGATAAAGTAGTGTGTAAGGGAAGGAAGAAGCAGACAGCTTGGTGGAATGAAGACGTTTCGAAAATGGCTCTATATTAGAACTCAGACAAACAGAGAAAGTTATGTTGAAGATAACAACAAAGCCAACGAGAAAACTGCAGAATCCAATCAGAAATCACGGGAAGACTTTGGAAATGATTTAGAAACTTTAGGTCAAGCCGCAGGAAAACCATTCTGAAGTACAAAGAACAGTTTTCGAAAGGGAGACAAGAAGGAATTTCCGTTTTGGACAGGTCAGGAAGGCTGATAGTGTATCCTGTGGATGTCTTGGGCATTTGTAGGGAATAGTTTGAAGAGTTGCTGATTGTAGGTAAAACGTTCAATGATGCGTCAGATTTTTAAGTACAATGGGATAGGAATGATGATGGAAACTGGATGGTATTTGAGAAAGTGGAGAGCATGGTTAAGAGATTGCAGTGCAATAAAGCGGCTGGAGTAGATGAAATCAGGTCGGAACTCACCAAATACAGTTGAATATCACGTTTCCAACGATTACTCTGGAAAACTGAAATGGCGAGGGAATTGGAACAACTACAAATTATCTCTTTAATTAGTGCTATGAGCAAAATAGGACAGGTATTGTTGAAGGATGGGAGTATTAGTTGAAAACAACTTGGAGTGTGTGTTTAGGCAGATAATGGAGAAGTGCTAAGAGTGGAACATGGAATTGTATCTATGTTTTTTAGATCTAGAAAAGGCTTATGACGCGTCCCTAGTAGGAAGCTGTTGACAGTTCTACAACATTATAGGAGGCAAACTTCTGCAAGCAATTACAGTTCTTTAGGTAGATTATCAAGCAGCAGTTAGAGTTAACGTTAAGCTGAGTTCATGGTTCAGACAGTTTCAGAGTTAAGACAAGGCTGTAACGTCTCACCACTCCTGTTCATACTATTTATGGATCATATTTTGACAACAGACTGGCACTGTGAGAGTAAAATAGTTGAAAACAAAATAAGCAGTCTCGCATATGCGGACGAATTAGTTGTGAAGGCAGATTCGATTGAAAGGATTTCAGAACTATATCACAGTTGTTGTAGCATGAAGATCAGCAGGACTGTCCATGATGAGGAAATTAAAGAAAAAACCGGGAGTGAAGACCATAGATGAAGCAGTTAGAGCGAAGAGGCTGAGATGGTGCTGTCATTTTTATGCATGGGAGAAGTAAGGTTACCTAAGAAACTCCTGGGTTCATCAATAGAGAGTAAGAGGAGTCGCGGTAGACCAAGGAGAAAGTACTTGGATTCCATGGAGAATAATTTTGAAGTAACAGCCTTAACATCAGACGAAGTATCAATGATAGCACTGAAAAGGGGATCATGGAGGAATATTCTTAAGGGGATATTGCTCCAGACAGAACGCTGAAAGGCATAATCAGTCTCTAATGATGATGATAATGATTAAGAAAAAGAATAACTGCTGCAGACCTTGCGATATGGAGGTCTTCGGTACAAAGGATTCTGGACGAATGAAAATGGAATCATTTTGAGCCGCACCAACACCAACAGCTATATGGAAACGATTTCCAAAATCGGATATCGTTCTGTTAACGGTTACTTCGTCAATGTCCAAATGTTTGCAAACCTAAGGGACCAATCTGCTGAGGTCATCAGTCCCTAGACTTACAAAGTACTTAAACTAACTTATCCTAAGGATAGCACATATACCAATACTCGAGGGAGGACTTCAACCTACGACGAGAGCGGCCACGCAATTCGAAACTTGGCGTCTCAGACCACGCAACTAATTCGCCAATGACTCCACTGCCATTATCTATATCTGTCATTATAATCTACATTCCTGGGCTCCTGCAAATCCTGGTGTGTTAACGTATGGTGCGGCATTGTTAGAGACCATATCCCAGGAACAATTGTTTGGTTTCCAGACTAATTGGTATTGTATTTGCAATTGCTACAGAGTGAACTGAATTTTAGGTATCACCTAGAAGACGTCTCATTTTAGTTAGATGTGGGGCCCTGGTTTCAGCACTATGGTATACCATCCCATTATTGTAAAGGGGTTAGGGATTGTCTCAATAATGCGTACTCCGAGTGTAAGTTCGTGGTGGTTGTATTCGATGATCAACAAGATCGTCTGATTTGGCGTATTTTTCTAATTGGGATATATCAAAGGCAGTTATTAACGAAACGGAACCGGAAAATGCAAGTACGAATACATCATTCTTGTATCAATATGTGATGTTCGTACTTATATTGAAATCGATGTTAATCAAGTCTGATGTTCTTAACCCTTCCAGACCCAAGTTTCTACGTGATGTGACATTAGAGAGAGAGGCTGAAGATACAAAATACATACAGTAATTCATTAGAAAAAAGAAAATACATTTATTAAAAAATTGTACTCACACAATTGTCTGTCTTGGGCAATTAATTGGCTGTTAGAAATGATAACTTCACATGTCAAAACAAGGCTATCAACACCTTGACGCCATTATAATTGTACTGGACGTGCTCCGGTTGCTGGTGCCACACAGTGTAGAAACATGGAACCAAAACACGTTGCGCACGTTACCACAGTCCATCCACGACTATGAGATGCAGTCCTGAACTTCCTAGCGTGAATCACAAAGAAATTAAGCGAGCAAAACCAGAACCGCACAAATGAGTGTGTAGGGACTGAAATGATTACATAATTATTATTTTAATCATTTCGAGGGTTAGTTTATTAAAATATTGGTTTTGGGAATCAATGATACAAAGATTTTCTACCCTTGAAATTTTAAAAGTGTTTTTCTTAATATTGGTTTACAAGACCATTTTTTTAAAACTATTGAAACTTCCGTGCTAATACCGAGTGGCGCTTACATCAACGCATCCAACAAGGCAGACATAGATTTGACCTTCAATATGAATAATAATGAAATAATAATAATTTACCGCCGGCCGCGGTGGCCGAGGGGACTGCAACGCGCCAATCACGGTCTGCACGGCCACTACGGTCAAATGTTCAAATGTTTGTATAATGTATGGGACTTAACTACGGGGTCATTAGTCCCTAAACTTACAAACTACTTATGAACTACTTACGAACTAGGACGGCACAAATATCCATGCCCGAGGGGGGATTCGAACCCCCGACCGTAGTGGCCGAGCAGACCGTGACTGGAGCGCCTCAGTCTCCTCGGCCACCGCGGCCGGCCCACTACGGTCGAGGGTTCGAATCCTCCCTCGGGCATGGATATTTGTGCCGTTCTTAGTTAGCTAGTTCGTAAGTAGTTTGTAAGTTTAGGGACTGATGACCTCGTAGTTAAGTCCCATAAGCTATACAAACATTTGAACAGTTTTTGAATAATTTAGAAATCTACACTCCCGGAATAAAGAACACAATGAATTCGTCGATCCAACAGGGGGATGTATACAACTCACGACCACACAGACAGAGCCATACGCACATGAGTAGTCACCAGAGAGTGCGAAATGTCGACACTTATATCGAGTATACCCTCCTTTTGCCTCAATAAGAGCTGCTGTTCTCCCACGGAGACGGTCGTAGAGGTGCTGTGATGATGTAGTCTTGGCCTGCCATGCAGTTTCAACCCGGTGCCTCATTTGGGCCAGATTTAGAGCTGGTTGTGCAGATCGCGCAAGATGATGTTTCATCGGGTTCCAAACATAATCATTGGGGAACACATCTTTGACTTGTTTAATATGTCAGTATACCTACTGACCCACCCCCACGAACCACAGACATTGCCGAGGTGGGGTGGCTTGCGTGCCTCAACGATGCAGATAGCCGTACCGTAGGTGCAACCACAGCGGAGGGGTATCTGTGGAGAGGCCAGACAAACATGTGGTTCCTGAAGAGGGACCGCAGCCTTTTCAGTAGTTACAGGGGCAACAGTCTGGATGATTGACTGAGCTGGCCTTGTAACATCAACTAATGTGACATTGTCTCACAGTTACTGCGAACGGCTGAAAGCAAGGGGAAACTACAGCCGTTACTCTTCCCGAGGACATGCAGCTCTACTGTATGAAAATATGATGATGGCATCCTCTCGGGTAAAATATTCCGGAGGTAAAATAGTCCCCCATTCGGATCTCCGGGCGGGGACTACTCAGGAGGATGCTGTTATCAGGAAAGACAATACTGGCATTCTACGGATCGGAGCCTGGAATGTTAGATCCCTTAATCGAGTAGGAAAATTAGAAAGTTTAAAAAGGGAAATGGATAGGTTGAAGTTAGATATAGTGGGGATTAGTGAAGTTCGGTGGCAGGATGAGCAGGATTTCTGGTCAGGTGAGTACAAGATTATAAGTACAAAATCAGTTGGGGGCATCACAGGAGTAGGACTGATAATGAATAAGAAAATAGGAATGCGGGTAAACTACTACGACCAGCACAGTGATCGCATTATCACTGTCAAGATAGATACGAAGCCAACACCGACAACAGTAGTACAGGTTTATATGCCAACTAGCTCTGCCGATGATGAGGAGATCGAAGAAATATATGAGGAGCTAAAGGAAATTATTCAGACAATAAAGGGAGAGGAAAACTTAATTGTTATGGGAGACTGGAATTCGGTAGTAGGACAAGGAAGGGAAGGGAAGGTAGTGGGTGAATATGGTCTGGGCAAAAGGAATGAAAGAGGAAGCCGCCTGGTAGAATTTTGCACGGTACATGATTTAATCGTAACAAACACGTGGTTTAAGAATCACAAAAGAAGGTTGTATACTTGGAAGAGACCAGGAGACACCGGAAGGTATCAGATAGATTTTATAATGGTAAAACATAGATTCCGGAACCAAGTTATAAACTGTAAGACATACCCAGGGGCAGATATAGACTCTGACCATAACTTGTTAGTCATGAACTATAGGCTGAAACTGAAAAAACTGCAGAAAGGTAGGAAAATAAGGAGATGGGACCTAGATAAATTGAATGAACGTGAAGTTCTGGAGAATTTCAGAGGGAGATTATGCATAAATCAACAGAAACAGGGGGAAATAAAACAGTAGAAGAGGAATGGGTAACATTGAGAGATGAAATAGTGAAGGCAGCAGAGGACAAAATAGGTAGGAAGGCAAGACCTACAAAAAATCCTTGGATATCACAGGAAATACTAAATTTAATTGATGAAAGGAGAAAATATAAGGATGCAGTAAATGAAACAGGCAAAATGGAGTACAGACGACTAAGAAATGAGATTGACAGGAAGTGCAAAATAGCTAAGCAGGAGTGTCTAGAAGCCAAATGCAAATCTGTAGAAAATGTATAAGAAGGGGAAAAGTAGATACCGCCTACAGGAAAATAAGAGAGACATTTGGAGATAAGAAAAGAAACTCCCCGAATATCAAGAATTCAGATGGGAAACCAGTTCTCAGCAAAGAAGGGAAAGCTGAAAGGTGGAAAGAGTACATAGAGCAGCTCTACAAAGGAAATGAACTTAGAGACGATGTTGTAGGAAGGAAAGAGGAAGTAGATCAAGATGAAATAGGAGATTCTATACTGAGAGATGAATTTGACAGAGCCCTGAAAGACCTAGGTCAGAACAAGGCCCCAGGAGTAGATGACATACCCTCAGAGCTACTAAAGTCTCTGGGAGAGCCAGCCATGACAAAACTATTTGAACTGGTGTGTAGGAAGTATGAGACAGGCGAAATACCCTCAGACTTTAAGAAAAATGTAATAATCCCCATTCCAAAGAAATCGGGAGCAGACAGGTGTGAAAATTACAGAACCATCAGTTTGATAAGTCATGGTTGCAAAATTTTAACACGAATTATCTACAGGAGAATGGAAAAGCTAGTAGAAGCTCACCTTGGGGAAGATCAGTTTGGGTTCAGGAGGAACGTAGGAACCCGGGAGGCAATACTCACTTTACGTCTTATCTTAGAAGATAGGTTAAGGAAAGGCAAACCTACATTTTTAGCTTTTGTAGATTTGGAGAAAGCGTTTGACAATGTTGACTGGAATACACTCTTTCAAATTATGAAGTCAGCAGGAGTAAAATACAGAGAAAGGAGAGTTATTTACAACTTGTACAAAAGCCAGACCGCGGTTATTAGACTCGAAGGGCATGAAAGAGAAGCATCAGTTGGGAAGGGAGTAAGACAGGGTTGCAGTCTTTCTCCGGTGTTATTCAATTTGTACATCGAGCAGGCGGTGAAGGAAACCAAGGAAAAATTTGGAATAGGGATTAAAGTTCAGGGGGAAGAAATAAAAACATTGCGTTTTGCTGATGACATTGTAATTCTGACAGAGACAGCAAAGGACCTGGAAGAGCAGTTGAATGGAATGGACAATGTGTTGAAGAGAGCGTATAAAATGAACATTAACAAGAGCAAAACAAAAATAATGGAATGCGGTCTTCGAAAATCAGGCGATGCTGAAGGATTTCGATTAGGTAACGAAACAATGAAGGTGGTAGATGAGTTTTGTTACTTGGGTAGTAAAATAACATGCGATGGTCGCAGTACAGAGGATATAAAATGCAGAATGGCAATGGGAAGAAAAGCATTATTGAAAAAGAGAAATTTGCTAACATCGAATATTAATTTAAGTGTAAGGAAGTCTTTTCTGAAAGCATTTGTGTGGAGTGTTGCCTTGTACGGGAGTGAAACATGGACGATAAGCAGAGCGGACAGGAAGAGAATAGAGGCTTGTGAAATGTGGTGTTACAAAAGAATGCTGAAGATTAGGTGGGTAGATCGCATAACTAATGAAGAGGTACTGAATAGAATTGGTGAGAAAAGGAAGTTTTAGCATACCTTGACTAAAAGAAGGGACCGCTTGGTAGGACACATTCTTAGACATCGAGGAATCGTAAATTTAGCATTGGAGGGAAGTGTGTGGGGTAAAAATCGCAGAGGGAGACCAAGAGACGCGTATAGTAAGCAGATTCAAGTAGATGTGGGTTGCCGTTCTTATGAAGAGATGAAAAGGCTTGGTCAGGATAGAGTAGAGTGGAGAGCTGCATCAAACCAGTCTCCGGACTGAAGACCATAACAACAACATACTGTCACTTATACTGATATGTAAACACTTTAACTGCAATAACATACTGCATTCATGCATTCATGCACTGTAAATTATTTTATACAACTGTTGACATCACAAGATGACGACTTCGCAACAAAAAAAAAAAAAAAAAAAAAAAAAAAAAAAAAAAAAAAAAAAAAAAAAATAATAATAATAATAATAATAAACTGGAAGATGACAACAGAGACCATAGGAACCAGTTGTCCAAATAAAATTATCTACTAGCGATTTTGGCTTTATCCTTTTTGGAACCAATCGAAATGCATATACTTGGAACTAAAACTGCTTCAGAGTTAGGGAAGCTGAGAAACTTGAAAGTCATCGTGGAGTAGATTTGCAGCCAACCTAAAGTACCCAAATGTATAAACCTAGTTGGGGAACGCTTCAAAGATCATGAAGAATAGTTTTGAAAATGACAAGCCAAGATTGTACACTAACAATTTATTAAATGACGACCGGTTTCGGTGCACTTTGTCACCATTATCTGGTCACATATATATTATAATCTGGTCATCTTGTTAAAAAAATTGGGTATAAAATAACAAGTGCAACATTGCACTTAGTCACTATATAAAAAATACATAAGTTCAAAACATGACAGCTTACAAAATTTTGAAAGCTGTCATGTTTTTAACTTATGTATTTTTTTATATAGTGACAAGTGCAATGTTCCACTTGTTATTTCAAGATGACCAGATTATAACATATATGTGACCAGATGATGGTGACACAGTGCACCGAAACCGGTCGTTATTTAATAAATTGTTAGTATGCGATCTTGGCTTGTCATTTTGAAAACTATAAAACGATTAGATCGCCTCCAGACCCGACTATGTTAGCTAATCTGATCATGACGAAGTTATGGTAATCATACACACGTATGTATCTTGCAGAAACACCACATCCGGGATGGAAAACATTTACTGGACACTGAGATACTGAGTGTGCTGAGGGGGGGGGGGGGGGGGGAACAGGTCGCGAAGTGAGCTATTTTCATCTGCGAGGCTCAGATCTCGTGACTTTGCCTCAAACAGCACACGTAGTAGAACCGAGTGTGAACAATCAAGCTTTGGACACGTGGACCACATAGTACGAGGAGTCAGATCTATCTGTATCTCTTCTGGACACCCTCCTCCATTTTTTATTATTTTTTTATTTTTTAGTTCCGGCGTGTGATTCTTCATTTCCTTTCTTCCCACCTATCTGCTGGAAGGTAGAGGGTGGCTGAGTTTGAAGCCGGCTTATATGTCATAGATGGGCGTATGAGCGTAGGAACACGAGTGTGCGCGCAAAGCTTACTGATACTGATGTGTAAACTTTATCTACAATGACATAGTGCATTTATGCATTGTAAATTATTTTATACAACTGTTGACATCACAAGATGACGGCTTTGCAAAAAGAAAGGGAAAAAAATCAGGAGATCATCGAAACCGGTTGTCCAAATAAAATTATATACTAGCGATTTTGGCTTAATCCTATATGGAACCTATCGAAATGCATATACTTGGTGATAAAACTGCTTCAGAGTTGGGGAAGCTGAGAAACTTGAAAGTCATCGTGGAGTAGATTTGCAGCCAACCTAACGAACCAAATGTATAAACCTAGTTGGGGAACGCTTCGAAGATCATGAAGAAGTTATGGTAAGCGTATACATGTATGTATCTTGCAGAAACACCACATCCGGGATTGAAACCATTTACTGGAAAATGGGATACTGAGTGTGTTCAAATGTTCAAATGTTTGTAGAGCTTATGGGACTTAACTACGGGGTCATCAGGCCCTAAATCTACAAACTACTTACGAACTAGCTAACACTAAGGACGGCACAAATACCCATGCCTGAGGGGGGATTCGAACCCTCGACCGTAGTGACCGTGCAGACTGTGACTAGAGCGCCTCAGTCCCCTCGGCCACCGCGGTCGGCTACTAGAGTGTGCTGAGGGGGGAAAAACAGGTCGTGAAGTAAGCTATTTTCATTTCCTTTCTTCCCACCATTCTACTGGTAGAGGGTGGCTGAGTTTGAAGCCGGCTTATACGTCATAGATGGGCGTATGAGCGTATGAACACGAGTGTGAGCGCAAAGCTTTGTGTTTGTGTGTGTGTGTGTATTAGCAGGGGGGGGGTCCCTCGGGCGTGTTATTACGAGCACGCAGTGCAGCGGCTAAAGCGTCGCCGCCATGACGGTGGCAATTCCCGCGTGAAAAGCTGCATAATGACGTGCCGAAAATTGCCTGCCGGAAGTCCTATGTGTGTGTGCTTCGCAGCGTCTACCACGTAGGCAGCAGGCACAGCTTAACGCGCAGAGAGCAGTGAACCCTTTCTAACGTTGGCAGTCGTGTCTGAGAAAGGTTAGGGTTACTGTGATTATAGGCTGTCTGGTGCAGGGGCGCCGACTCCGTGGGTGCTCCGGGGTTCGTGCATACCCCAAGAATTTTTTGGGGGTGCTGAGCACCCACATAAAATTAAGGTGGACAATAAAATTGTATAAATTAAAAAAAAATCGAGAAAAATCAAAACCTACCTTATGACTCAAGAGGCAATGCAAAACGTGACGCCGGCCGCGGTGGCCGAGGAGACTGAGGCGCTACAGTCACGGTCTGCACGGCCACCACAGTCGGGGGTTCGAATCCCCCCTCCGGATTTTTTTGCCGTCTTTAGTATAAGGTAGTTGATAAGTAGTTTGTAAGTCTAAGGACTGATGACCCCGTAGTTAAGTCCCATACGCTTAACAAACATTTAATTTTTAAGAAAACGTGACCATAGCGAAGAGACGATATTTCATACGTGAAAGAAATGATCAGTTTTGTACGCGGGTCCCCATGCGAGTAGTAATGAGTGTTCGTTTTTCACCCACTATACTAGCTTTAGTCATCCTGAAGCACGTCGGTCCTTTTGACCTTTTAGGTGTACGTATTTATAAACATTCAATTGTAGTTCTTTCAGGAATTTAGCTTGAATCTGATGCTGAAGTTAATCGTTTTTTTTTTATTTATCTTTGTCGCTTCCGTTGTTATTAAAATTATACATTCAGTTGAAATTTGTAACGCTTTTCTTCAGGCTTAAAACAAACGTTGGACTATATTAATACTGCCAGAGGTGTCATGAAAGGCAGTGGCAGTATTAATATAGTCCAACGTTTTCTTAAGCCTGAGAGAAAAGCCTTACAAATTTCAACTGAGTCTATAATTTTAATAGCAACGGAAGCGACAAAGATACAAAACGATTAACTTCCGCATCAGCATCAGATTCTTCAAGCTAAATTCTTGAAATAACACAATTGAATGTTTATAAATACGTACACCTGAAAGGTCAAAAGGACCGACGTGCTCCAGGATGACTAAAGCTAGTATAGTGGGTGAAACAGGAACACTCATTACTACTCGCTTGGGGACCCGCGTACAAAACTGATCATTTCTTTCACGTATGAAATATCGTCTCTCGCTATGGTCACGTTTTGCATTGCCTCTTGGAAGTTATCTCGAAGTGATGAAAGTTTCAATGAAGTATACTGCTCTTGCTTGGAAGTGACCAAAATAAATTTGATGTCGGACTTCAAAATCTCAAATTATTTCAAAGATTTCTTTAAACCTTGGTGTTCTACCAAACGCTTTTGTGAGAAAGAATAGCTTCGCACAAAAAGTGTTAGATTACTGTACAGTGAAAAATTATTTCATTAGTCGTGTAGAAGTTTTGGGGTGTTACTTATATCGAAATATCAACTTCGGCCAATCAGATCGCTTTACTGTAGTGTCCTAATGCAGCCATGCTTTCCTTTTCCTCCTCCTCCTTCTTTCTTCTATCTTTAATAGTCCAGACAACTGCCTATTTACTTTCATCAAGTACTGCTAATTCAAAAATGCGTGAACATGATTTTCAGGAGGGTTGGTTTCGAACATTTGTGAACCGTGATATAGAGCACCCACACTGATTTTCAAAAGTCGGCGTCTCTGGTCTAGTGTGACTTGGTGGAGAAGCTGCGGTAGCTGAGCGCTTTCGGTCAAAAAGCCCGCTACACAGAAAAGTAGCACAAATTTATGTGTGTGTATTGCCAACAATCGCGTCTTAGCATTGGTCAGCTGAACATTTCTAGGCCATCCCAAGCTACTGAGGCAGGGTGCTGTACTCGACTGCATTGAGAACCTCTGTAACAGCAAGTCTCTGTTTCCTGTGGAGGAGGAGCAAGTCATTAGTTGCGGTGTGGCTAGCGTCACTGACTGGTAGTCACCGCGCCAAATCTTCGTCAATAAAGGTACTTTTTTTTTATATTTGTATATCTATCGGACCATCATCAGTCCATAGCTTACAAACTACTTGAACTAAGGTAAATTAACCTAAGGACAAACACACACACACCCATGCCCCACGGAGGACTCGAACCTCCGACGCCAAGCAACCGCGCGCTCCGCAGCGAGGCGCCTTAGACCGCTCGGCTACTTCACTGCGGCATTAAAGATACTTATTTAGTATTAAAAATAAACGTTTGTTAAGCTTAAGGGACTTAACTGCGGGGTTATCAGTCCCTAAACTTACAACCTACTTATGATCTACCTTACACTAAAGACGACACAAACTTCAATGCCCGAAGTTGGTTTCGAACCCGCGGCCGTGCAAACTGTGACTGAAACGCCGCAGACCGCTCGGCCACTTCGGCCTGCATTTAGTATTTACCATTTCTGGGAGGTTCTCGGAACATACGTTCGTATAGTTCTCATTTTATTCTAAAGTTTATATAAATTTGTGCTCGAGTGTCGTTGCATTTCAATGACGTGTTTGCTTCATGGAATAGTTTGGTGGTATTAGAAATTTTGCAACTGTGGTTCGTTTAGAACTGGGAGAGAACACTTATCACTTTCTGCTCCCCTATCCCCTTCCACTTTCCCAACGGCCGCTCGCCCTATATGGGTCGAGGCACTACAAGCTTCACTTTGACACTCGGTTAGTAATACTAGAACACAATGCAACAATTCCAACTATTCTTTTCTCATTAGTACAAGTATTAAATATTAAGCGCCATGAAGCACATCATTGTAAAATTTTAAATACGCCAACTAGACTTTTTATTTATCTTGGCTCCAGAAGGTCATAGAGCAACATTGTTTTAAAATCTGTGAAACAATGTCAGAAATATATTTCTTTAATAGTTCCTTTCATGACATAAAGATAGCTGAAAAGAAGGCCTAAAAAGTGCAAGTTTTTCAGTCATTCTTTGATACAAGTATGAAAATGTAATAAATTATTTACAGTACAACTCTTGGAGAAAGAAACGGCCAAAAACCGTTACTCTAAGTAGATTCCCCGAGTAACTCTAGCAAATTTTGGAGAAGGCCTTTAAAAAAAGCGATATATCTCAAAAAATACTTTTTTTCGAACAAGTACTTTTTTTTTACTTATTTCGTGCCATTCTTATGACAAATAATAAGTTTGAAAACGTGAATGTCGACTAGTTATAAAAAAATCTGGTTTTCCAAAGTCTCTAAACGTAAAAAAGCAATCGACAAGTACAAAAATAGGAATCTTAAGGACTATAACTTTCTGTAACATTTTCCCATCGGAGTTTTCGTTTTTTATTTATTTAATAAAACAGTTTTTTGCAACTTTGTGAATTTTTGGGGCAACTTTCGCCCTTTCAGATCGAGTTTTATTAAATGGAAAGTCTATTTGAAATTTAATCTCCTTTTTGCTCATATTTTTTTTATTTTATTTTCAGGTAATAAGTTTTGTCAATTTATCATTACACCGTCACAGAAAGCTTAGAGGAAACAAGACATCGTTGTCTGTTAATGACGTTATTGACGTCGTTATGGAAGACAGAAGAAAAGGGACATAGGCGGGGGTTTGATAGAGAGGGGTGGGGGAGGTGGACGAGGACGAGGAGAATGAAGGTGGAGAGGAAATGGGGAACAGATGCACATAATGCAGAAAACAGTGATCTCCATAGAAACTGGATGTATAACTCTGGTGTCTGAGCATAGGATGTGCCTGCACAGTCATATGTTTCACACACGATTTCACATTGTCCGCCGAGTAATATCAAGGAATTCTAAAGAAAAGGAATTTGAGCTAGTGTTGGAGACACAGATATTGCAGACAAGAAGCTATACATCAAATTCCCCCAAAAAGTCCCATCAGCAGAGGAAGTGAAGGGACTGAGCCCATACATTGTGTGAGTGTCATACCCCAGGCAAAAAAGTGCAAGGTTTTGTCATATAGTATTGGAGAGCAAATCTGTTGTTTCAGAAGTTCTGAAACAATTAAACAAAAAAGAATACAAGATTGGACGTCTCAGAGTGGAGATGCCAAGGAAACTTCAGTATATAAAAAATGAACAAGAATCTGAGGTTCCCGAAAAGAAGAAGATAAATAAAGATAACAAAACTGGAAAAGTAAATAACAAACTAGCCATTCATTGTGGTAGCAGCACGGTGCCTCAAACAGAAGCAAATGATAGCAAACCCATTACAGCTGGGAAATACGTAAGGAGGCAAAGAGGGAAACCTGCAACAGGGGGTGACAATGACCGAAGACTGTGGAGAACAAAGTTACCAATTAAAACAGAAGACAAGGAACTTGTTTCTTCATTTCCTGGGTGGATTTGGGCTAAGGTGTACAGGAGCAAAGCATCGAAATCGAGCCGTGCAGTATGCAAGTTCTCCACAGCACAACAAGCTACTGCTTTCCTCGCAGATCCTAGGTAAACACCAGTTCAGAGGAAAAGAGGTGGTTGTTACATTAGCTAAAAGTCAACAGCTAAGGGGGAGCGGGATGAAGAAGAAGTATGGGTTGAAGAATGAAAAATCTGTGATGGATCATGAGGTAGAATCAAAAGTGGAAAGTGAAACTGCTGTTGAAAGTGAAAGTAAAGGTGAAGAATCTATGGACAGTAAAGTGGAGGATGATAATGAATCAGATAATGTTGATGTAAATCGTACAGAGGATGATGATTAAAGAAAATAGATTTAAAAAAAGTGGTTAAGGCGACCGCTCGCGATAAGCGGGATACTAGGGTTCGAGTCCCGGCCCGGCACAAATTTTCATATGTCATACTTTATACAGTGACGCTAAGAGAAATTTGCTATTGCGAAAAAATATTGATAAAATTCATAAATAGTTTGTAAGTTTAGCGACTGATGACCCCGCAGTAAAGTTCAAAAAGCTTAACAAACATTTGCACGTTTGGTATAGTGACTGCACAATAGTTTGCTGCGACAGCCCAGCTTCCCCTCGCCTACCTCACCGCACTCTACGTCAGCCACTGTGCAGATAAATAGCAGCAGCAGGCTCCCTGCGGAAACTGATGTTGCATCTTCCAGGCGGCGCAAGGAAAGTTATAACGCCATCACTGGGCTAAAATTAAATCCCATAAGTCGAGAAACAAGTCCCCAGCTTTTCTCCAGAGTTCCTCCCCTCCTTTCCTCGGCAGTTTATTCCATCGCAGTGACATAATGCCGTTACCCATCAACTAAGCTCACATGAAAGATGGAAGAAATTTCCAGCAACCGTCAGTGCCAATATTGTTTAACTTTTTCGGAACAGTCGCAGAACTATTACGGAGTAGAACACTGAACAACTTAGTAAAAATCCGTTGTTAAACGGCCGAAGCGTGCAATAGCTGTTTCTATTTTATACAACGATACGATACAACACGCAGCACCTTATAGACACAAATTAAATATTAGGTACGTAGGATAATTAATGTATCACATCGGTGAGACATTTGTGACGCTTATAATGCAGCCATTGTGTTTTTGTAAACCTACATAATGAATTCTTTTCTTCATCAGCTTCTGTTGAGCAAGTCGGAGACATATTTTTTATACATGCCAATAAGGTCCTTATAGAACAGTATATGTAGAATATACATTTCTAATATATTTATCTGGGAAAGACTTATTAAACAATCCCAACAGAGCGATTGCCATCGACACGTATAGCTGTATAGACATTTCTAGCGTCCCTCTGACAAATTCGTCTTTTAAGTACCATTTCTTCATACAGTTCTTCATACATACAAATAAATCGGGAAAAATGACTTTTTTATTTTTTTTATTTTTACAAATAGGGGTGCACCGTTGTAACGTGAATAGTTTTTCACTGTAACTGTTTCAAAAGTATTGATTCAGAAATACTAAACACAATTTTTTAAGGTGGTGTTCCACCCCCTTAACAGTATGTATTCTTAAAAAAGACATTTCTTATGCCCCTCTACAGAACAACATATTTATAGTCGAACAAAATTGGCGAATTCCTTATGTATTTACTTTAATTAACGCCTTTCTCGGTAAGGAACATTGACGATAGGATTTTTGAACGCCCAAGGTTGTGTTACAATAAAAAAATTTTAGCACACATAGTATGAGCACCGCACCTTCAAAACGCGTATATTTGAAACGCAAGGAAATCGTATAAACTTGACTGAAGAAGGTGATTTGTAATGAGAACCATCATCAGTACATTTACGTAACAAAATATCCAAAAAAGTATAAACAGATACAGTCACACAATCACACAACTGCGTTAATTTTCAGCATGCACAAAATTAATGATCAAATATTTTAAAAAAATCTAAATTGCTGAGCGGCTATTGCAATGCAATGAAATGACTGTTATGCCTTTTGACCCACTTTAGGTTACAGTAGTAACACTAAAAGTGGGCCTTTGCGATCGTCTTTTGACAGCTCGAAATTTAAATGAAAATAACGGATTAACCCTGCATCTGTCACGAAAATTGAATAACCGAATTTGTAGAGGATAAAATTCTCTCCAACTTTGCTCTGTTATGCTTATTTCATATCTTGCATCGTTGCAGAGATATTTGCAAAAATAACGGCGATTTGATAATATCTGTCTGTCTGTAACGTGTTCCCAATTTTTAGGTCGAACGGTTCAACCGATCGGCACCAAATTTTACAGATATAATTGTTGGCTACCAGAGAACAGAACCTCGCTTTTTGAAATATTTCGGATAAGAATACTTTGGTAATACAAAAAAAACCGTTTGTAATGTAATTTTAATTGCAAATAAATCGTTCATCTGACGCGAAAATTGAATAAACGAATTCGCAGAGGAGAAAATTTTCTACAACTTTGTTCCCATATGTTTTTTTTTTTTTCATATCTCGTATCGTTTGAGAGATATTTGCAAAAATAACGGTGTTTTGACACCTTTCATTGAATTAACGAAAAGCAGCCGTTCGCAGATGTCACGTAACATTCCTCGCCCAGAACTCTCTGTGGCATACGCCATCTTGCATTGCGTATTTGATGATTTTATTATTGTAATTTACACGTTGTCATTGCAAAGCAATGGCGCACTGAAGAATTAACAAAAACACGTCGTCCTTCGTACGATAAATGATAATCTAGTGTCTACAAATGCGATATTAGTATCAGTTAGCAACAACTATCAATAGTATAAGATTAGAGAACACAACTCATAACTGTCAGATGTAGCGTAGTGGACAATGCGTTCTGCTGTGACGCTGGAGGCCAGTGGTTCGAATCCCGCTGCTCCCTAATTTTTTTTCCTAAAAGGGTTTCAGACACTCTTATTAATCAATTTCTTATTATTTTGATCCGAAATGTTTGCAAAAACTTATAAAACTACAAATCTAAAGTGGGCTGTAAAACACGTCAGTGCGATTTTTTCATTTATAATACCATTAAACTATTACACGAAGCAAACGAAACTCGAGTACAAGTTTATATAAAAATAGAATAAAATGGGAACTATTCAAACGTATGTTCCGAGAACCTGCCAGAAACTGTAAATACTAAATAAGTACCTTTGGGGGCGGAGCTTTGGCGTGGTGAGTGCCGGGCAGTGGCGCTAGCCACACCACAACAAATGACATTGCATGTCCTATACGGGAAACAGCGACCTGCTGTTACAGACGTTCTCCCTGGAGTCGACTACAGAACCATGCATCAATATCTTGTCAGTGGTGTGCCACGGTGGAGTAGCCGAGCGGTTTAAGGTATAATCGACGCAGACTGTAAGGGACTAGCAACAAAAAACCCGTATACTGAAATTACAAAAATGCAGCCACCGCATCCAATCTAGTCGAAACACCAGGGGCTTCAGTGGAAGAACATATGGAAAAATGTTCAGAATCCCGTGCTTCCGTCTCACGTTCGAGCTGTCTGGTACGAGGTTGTCAACAACGCCATCGCTACAGGAGAAAAACTATATAACATCAAACTCCGTCCGACTCCATATTGCAATGCATGTCTTCTCGTTGACTCCCTCGCGCATAAGTTCACTCGCAGGGATCAAACGGAGATATGGACCTGGACAAGGAAAAAGTTGTCTCTCGTAACACGAACTAGTACAATGAATATCACGACTACGCACATATTGCACCCAGACTGGAAATTCTTTCCTAACGCCAAAAATAACAGTTACGCCTGGCTCATTGGATATTATGTGTACTACAGCATCAACTATAAAAAGAAATCCTTACCTGACTTTTTACAATTGTTATCAACGGAACATCACAAGTTACTAAGTCGACCTAGATACAAAGATTTGTTTCAAAGATTCCTCACTGTACTGTTATCGGCTTGAAGTGACAATTTGTATAACTACGACATGCGACGAAATGTGAATTTTTTTTAACTCATTATTTTCATACTTATTTATTATGTTTCTGTTATACTTCAGTTTGGAACTTATAACTGGTATCAAATAAAGCAGTGACGGTAAGGAAAGTGTCGCTAGGTTTACAAAAACAAGAAGGAAAATAAAAATCATTGCTTTCCGTTTACCTTGATTTAAAATTATAACGCCCATGAGGGCGTTTTTCGAAAACAATCAAAGGAGAAATATTATTCAATGAAAGCCTCACAGAAGAAGAAGGCGAATCAAACGTACTATAGAAGAAAACTTTGATTTACATAAGGGCAATGAAGCCTGCGAGCACCTCGCTGCGGAGCACGCGGTTGCTCGCCGTCGGAGGTTCGAGTCCTCCCTCGGGCATGGATATGTGTGTGTGTGTGTGTGTGTGTGTGTTGTCCCTAGGTTATTTTACCTTAGTTTAAGTAGTTTGTAAGCTAAGGACTGATGACCACGCAGTTTGATCCGATAGATATCCAAACATTTGATTTTTGTCAGTGGTGCGTACGGAAGCGCAGTAAGGACTCTCGTGTTCCCGTTAGTCTGTGATACACTCCTCACTGCGGCGGACGTCCACGGTTGCCCCACCTTTCATGTTCGAGCGGGTCTTCACTTTCCTGGGAGCTCCCGCCCACCTGCCTTCGCCGCTCACCATCCAACCTTTGCCTCTTGCCTCTTGAGATAGCAGCGTAACTTCATACATAGATCAGGGACAACATTTCTTTTCAGATTGAAAGTTTCACTCTTCAGCGGTTTGTGCGCTGATATGAAACTTCCTGGCAGATTAAAATTGAGTGCCGGAACCGGGACTCGAACCCGGGACCTTTGCCTTTTGCGGGCAAGCGCTCTACCGACTGAGCTATCCCGACACGACTCACGATGCCGCCTCACAACTTTACTTCCGCCATTACCTGGCTTCCTACTTTCCAAATTTCACAGAAGCTCTCATGCGAACCTTGCAAGACTAGCACACCTGGAAAAAAGTATATGGTGGAGACATGGCTTAGCCACAGCCTAAGGGATGTTTCCAGAATGAAACTTTCACTCTGCACGGGAGTGTGCGCTGATATGAAAGGTTCGCAGGAGATCTTCTGTGAAGTTTGGAAAGTAGGAGACGAGGTACTGGCGGAAGTAAAGTTGTGATGCTGGATCGTGAGTCGTGTCGGGATAGCTTAGTTGGTAGAGTGGTTTCCTGCAAAAGGCAAAGGTCCAAGGTTCGAGTCCCGGTTCCGGAAGACAATTTTAATATGCCAGGAAGTTTCATATCAGCGCACACTCCGTTGCAGAGTGAAAGTGTCATTCTGGAAACATCCCTTAGGCTGTGGCTAAGCCATGTCTCCACCATATCCTTTCTTCCAGGAGTGCTAGTCTTGCAAGGTTCGCAGGAGAGCTTCTGTGAAGTTTGGAAAGTAGGAGGCGAGGTACTGGCGGAAGTTGTGAGGCGGGATCGTGAGTCGTGTCGGATAGCTCAGTCGCTAGAGCGCTTGCCCGCCAAAGGCAAAGATCCCAGGTTCGAGTCCCGGTTCCGACAAACAATTTTAATCTGCCAGGAAGCTTCAACATTTGTCTTGCTGTTGAAGAGTCATAATTCTCTATCAATATATGATCTCAGACAACAGACGAAGGATATGATACTGCCCAAAATAATGCCTTATGGCTAGTAACTTTTCCCGTCACACCCAAATTCCATAAAAGCGCAAAACTACGTACGAAGTTTCAATGTTCCTATTCTTTATCACATTGATAGTTTTTGGCGCTATAAACCTCTCGGTCAATCTATTCGGTGTCCTGTGTCCTTATAGCATAAATGTCTTGCTTGCTGAGCCCTCGTGATGAAGTGTTTCAGTTAATAATCAATCCTCAATATCGTCCTTTTTCGATACAGCCTAGAGACCGTGAATAGAGAGAACGATAGGTAACCTGTAGCGTCTTGATCCACTGTGTTGTATGCGAATGTCACGATGAGCCCTATATTTTAATACCAGTCTCTCTTCTATTTCGACGTGTGTCAAAACCACATATGCAGACATCTTATTAAAGTGTTCCCTGAGGCCATTCGTCTATTCGTTCTATTAATCAGAATGGCTGTTGTAGTAATGCGTCCACATCAGCATTCTTATTGGAGTGCCGACTGCTGTTACAATCCACTGTAGTAGTCGACACTACAGTACGTCTGCTGTTAAATTTACTGATAGGCACTTTACATGACACCATCTACAATTAAACGTATCACGCAATATAAGCACTGACAACGCGTTACCCAGCTTCATATTAGTAACGCAAATAATTTTATATATATATACTAGCATGAACTCGCGGCTCCGCTCGCGTGTTGATTGATTATGATAGATAAGCTATCTTTCAGTAGTGCTATGAGACTGGTTTTGAAGGATGACATGAAATACAATACCTTCTTTAGAAACAAACATTTTTAATCATCATTCAAATAAAAAAACTAAAATTATGTGAAGTGCTTAATGATTTACACTAAATAATACATACATTATTTCTTATAGCCTGTGTTGCAGTACCTCAACACGTATGGTGGGAGTAATGTACAAATTCATTTTAATTTCATTTTAGGGCATTCTGGTAAACTACGTTATTTGTAGTATTGTTTGGAGCGTAAATGTAGAGATTTTTTTGGGTTGACCACCCTTGAGCAAGCGACGTATAATTGACCATGTGAAAAACATGAGGGCTGTAAAGGGATTCTTGCGGTTTTTTTTTTTTTTTTTTTTTTTTTTTTTTTTTTTTTTTTTTTTTTTTAAAGAGATGTATTAAAAGACATTTCTTTTTTCTGCTTTATTTATTTATTCTTATATTTCCTTATTCGATGCTTATCCTTACAGAGAAAGAGCTGAAGACATTGTAGCACACATGACCAAAGATGTGGTCTGTGGCATCACGTTTCGCTATATTTAACCTCCTTGCTATAGAGTCGCAAACGTCATCGCTGGCCTTCAGTTCGATTTTTATATATATATATATATATATATATATATATATATATATATATATATATATATATATATAATTTGACGGCTTTCAACCACCATATCTTCGCCCCCTTATAGCTATCGGCACGGAACTGCTATGGTGTACAACGGGACACTTCGGACAACAATTACTCACAGACCATTCGTTTGCGTTCTGTAGTTTTCGCTGCAGAGCTAAATTTTAACACACACACGCGTAGAATTTTATATACACCGATACTTTCCATCCCAATATACTCCCACCCTTTTATCATTATCAACCCTCAAGCAACAATGCAACCAATAAAACCATTTTCAAAGAGTAATTATTGTTCCGCATTTCGCGTAATATTCTTCAAATTACTAAATATCTATCGGATCGCTATAAAACCGTGCCTAAAACCTTCCTCAGGTATAAATTAGTAACTGTACAAATATTTAAGTCTTTGGGTCTTGTCGTTTGGAGGTGATAAGCGTACACCGAACAGACATTTACATTAATATATATATAGATAAATAGCTATCCCAACGCCATAAAACCGTGCCTAAAGCCTTCCCCGGGTAGACATTAGTTATTGTACAAATTTTTAGCTCTTTATGTCTTGTAGTTCAGACGTGATAAACGTACACCGAGCAGACATTCACATTTATAGATATTGATTATAGCGGTAAACATCGTATTTTAGGACTAAAATTATTTACAATATTTATAATATGGCATTCTACTAAGTGGCTGAAACAAGAAATAAAAGATTATGTACAAACAAAATGACACATTTGGTACAATAGATAGGAAGAAAATTACTTTAAAAATGAGTAGTTAACTTTATTTTTACGTCTTGAAATATTCAGATGTAATAAATATAACTGATATTTCTTAACACATTCTTTTAAATGTTGTTTGCGAAAATCTACCTCCTGTTCATCTGTTTCTCAAACTGAAGCTGTCTTCCAAGCTCTCTTAAAACTTCTTAGCTTGCCCCCCCCCCCCCCATCTCCCTATTCTATAAAAAACATCCCTCTGAACAAAATGAGATCACATAGATATGTTAAACATTTCAGGATTTAAGTTTATTTTCTAATTCTGTAGAGTAGTTATGGAGGAAGGAGGAGTTGCCACATTTATTAAAAACTGCCATGAAATCAACAATGTTGACATTAACAAACTGAGTGTAGAACTGAATTTAAAAGAGTATTCAACAGGAGTACCATAATAGACGCTATATAATAATAACTATTTACAGAGCACCTTCAGGAAATTGTAATTTAATCATAAATCATCTAGAAGCTCTATTGGGCTATATAAAAGGAAGAAACAAAGAAATGTTGGCTACACATACAGATTTTATTATGTAGTCTTCCAGTAAACGTTTATTGCATCTGGTAACATTGTCTTTCAGTCTAACTCATACTGTAAATTTTCTAACTAGGATAACTAAATCGTCTAGGACAGTCACTGATAACATTTTCAGAGACAAATCAAAGGAACAAAATCATATCATAACACCAATAATCAATGGCCTATCAGATAATGACATGCAGCTCCTTGTTGTAAGTGTAGATTCTAAGCAGATTATGAAGACTCCTAACTCTGAGTACAGAAGAGTAGTTAATCCACTAAAAATTGACAATTTCAGAAAACTGCTCAAAGCCATGAACTGGAAAGATGTTAACAGTACTCATGATATGAATGAAAACTATAGCACATCCATTAATATCGACAGTACAATGTTCGAAAACTGTTTTCCTCTAAAAGTAACTCAAATTAAACAGAAATCTAAAATAAAACCATGGATAACACAAGGAATAAATATTTCTTGTGAGACAAAAGAAAAATATCTCCAATGCTGATGTTTTAGCCAAATACAAGCAAAATATTAAGAAAAGTAATTCAGACATTTAAACGAATGCGCTGTGAGAAACAGATAACAATGTCAGGCAACAAAATAAAAACAATATGGGATCTAGTGAAAGAGGAGACTGGTCGAACCAGAAATGAACAGGAGCAGATAGCATTAAAAGTAGATGACACATTAGTATAACCAATGAGCATAGAAAATCTATTTAACAAGTACTTTATATCTGTTACTGATAGTGTGGGATTGTTAGAGTCAGTAAATAATGCTCTTGAATATTGTAAAATATCATTTACAGATAACTTCAGGTACATGAATATGTAACTTACTTCACCACAAGAAATAATTTCCATGATATAATCTTTAAAAACAAAGCATTCTATTGGTTATGGTGAAATACCGGTAAAGTTAATTAAGGCGTGTTCTTGTGAGTTTAGTACAATTTCAAGGTATTTTTGTAACCAGTCTATTATAACAGGCACATTTGCTAATTGGCTGAAATATGCAGATATTAAACCTTTGTTCAAGAAAGGGGATAAAGAGATATTATCAAACAACAGACCGATTTCACTTTTGCCAACATTCTCTAAAATTCTAGAAAAGGTACCGTACAGGCAGCTCCTCAACCCTCTGACCACAGATTACATACTTTCTAGTACACAGTTTGGATTTCTGAAGGGTTCCAGTATCGAGAAGGCTATTTACACCTATAGTCAAAATGTACTTAATTCATTAGATAATAAATTACAAAAGCAAGTATTTTCTGTGATTCGTCAAAGACATTTGGCTGCATGAACCACCACATCATTTTAAATAAATTACAATTCAATAGTGTCTCGGGCAATACTGCAAAATGGTTCAAGTCATACCTTGCTAGTAGGAAGCAAATGGTATCAACGGAAGGAAACGGTGAATTAAACCATCAGTAATCATCGGATTGGAAAGAACTTACGTGTGGTGTCCCACAAGGTCCATTGCTTTTTCTTGTGTACATTAATGACCTCATCAGCTACGCCGCCAGAAGCAGAATTCGTTTTGTTTACAGATGATACAATTATTACAACGAACAGTATATCGAGTATAGTTGTAGCAAGGTCTGATAATGATATTTTCATGAAAATTTATATGGTTTAAAGTCAACTCATTGACACATAACATTGTAAAGACCCGCTAATGCAGTGTAAGAGGTTTCCATCCAGTATATGTATAAAGTATGAAGAAGAGCAGATAAAAGTGGTTGACAGTATGTAATTACTGGGATTGGAACTTGATAATAAATTCAGTTGGGAGGAGGAAAAATGTTTGTAGATCTATCGGAACAAACTGCGTGGTCATCAGTCCGTAGCTTACAAACTACTTAAATCTAGGTAAACTAACCTAAGGACAAACACACACACCCATGCCCCAGGGAGGACTCGCTTTAGACCGCTCGGCTACTCCACCGCGGCATGGGAGAAGGACACCACAGAACTGCAGAAACGACTTAACAAATTTGTATTTGAAATTCGAGTGTTACCAGTCATAGGAGACATAAAGTAAAAAAAAAACTTCCATACTTTACTTATTTTCATTCCATAATGTCAAATGGTATAATATTTTGGGGTAACTCTTTAAGTCGAGCGAAAGTTTTCATTGTCAAAAAACGTGTAATAAGTATAATTTGTGGAGTAAGTTCATATACACCCTGCAGAAACCTATTCAAAGAACTAGGTACACAAACTACTGCCTCTCAGTATATTTATTCGTTAATGACAGTTTTCATAAATAATTTATTCCTTTTTGTACCAACAGCTGAGTTCATACAGACAATGCTAGTAATAAAAACGATCTACATAAGGACTCAAAAGAACTTAATTTAGTTGAAAAAAAGGGGCCCACTTCTCAGGAAGACACACTTCCAACAATTTACCAACAAGCTTAAAAAATTTTGCTGCAAAAAAAAAAAAAAAAAAAAAAAAAAAAAAAAAAAAAAAAAATCAGTTTAAGAGGAGCTGTAAGACTTACTGGAGGCCAATTCCTACTCCATTGACGAATTTTTGAATAGAACTAAATAACGCATGTGTTCCTACTGTTAGTGTATTATTTCAGCATGTAAAAATAATTATTCATTACTGATATGTTTCACATCCACGAGAATGTCCTCAATAGGGATGTACGGAACGAACAGCTTATCTTATCTAGCAGTCTTGTGGTTAACGTACGGTAAGCACAATGCACAAATTTTAGTTTGGTTAAATTAAATTCCGGTCAGGATGTGAGTGAATCAGTTGATGCTAGGGAAATAATGGTACTGAGAAACATGATTCCTAACAAGTGTGCATCCTCAATGTTGATTTTTGGCGAAGGAGTTGAAAGCAGCACCCGACCCACATTCTACTGAGAATTACTTCATCAGTCTCGATAAAATTTTTTAGAAATAAGCAGTGTGAATTCTCTCATAGACTCACTACTTCAAGCGTTAATAAAACAACGAAAATTTCAAATATTTTTGATATGTCGCGTTTTGCAGCTCTTAAATATTGAAGAAAAGACATTTTTAAATATGCACCAAAGCAGCTTTGGTGCATATTTAAAAATGTCTTTTCTTCAACGAAAATTTCGTTTCGCTCTGGTTTAGTAAGGCGCTAATGGTTATGATGATGGCGGTGGTAACTACACTCCTGGCCATTAAAACTGCTACACCACGAAGATGACGTGCTACAGACGCGAAATTTAACCGACAGGAAGAAGACGCTGTGATATGCAAATGATTAGCTTTTCAGAACATTCACACAAGGTTGGCGCCGGTGGCGACACCTACAACGTGCTGACATGAGGAAAGTTTCCAGCCGATTTCTTATACACAAACAGCAGTTGACCGGCGTTGCCTGGTGAAACGTTGTTGTGATGCCTCGTGTAAGGAGGAGAAATGGGTACCATCACGTTTCCGACTTTAATAAAGGTCGAATTATAACCTATCGCAATTGCGATTTGTCGTATCGCGACAGTGCTGCTCGCGTTGGTCGCGATCCAATAACTGTTAGCAGAATATGGAAGCGGTGGGTTCAGGAGGGCAATACAGAACGCCGTGCTGGATCCCAACGGCCTCGTATCATTAGCAGTCGAGATGACAGGCATCTTATCCGCATGGCTGTAACGGATCGTGCAGCCACGTCTCGATCCCTGAGTCAACACATGGGGACGTTTGCAAACAACAACAATCTGCACGAACAGTTCGTCGACGTTTGGAGCAGTATGGACTATCAGCTCGGAGACCATGGCTGCCGTTACCCTTGACGCTGCATTACAGACAGGAGCGCTGGCGATCGTGTACGCGACGACGAACTTGGGTGCACGAATGGCATAACGTCAATTTTTCGGATGAATCCAAGTTCTGATTACAGCATGATGATGGTCGCATGATGGCAACATCGCTGTTAACGCACATTGGAAGCGTCTATTCGTCATCGCCATGCAGGCGTATCACCCGGAGTCATGGTATGGGGTGTCGTTGGTTACACTTCTCGGTCACCTCTTGTTCGTATCGACGGCACTTTGAACAGTGGCCGTTACATTTCAGATGTGTTATGACCCGTGGCTCTACCCTTCATTCGATCCCTGCGAAACCCTACGTTTCAGCAGGATAATGCACGACCGCATGTTGCAGGTCCTGTACGGGCCTTTCTGGATACGGAAAATGTTCGACTGCTGCCCTGGCCAGCACATTCTGCAGATCTCTCAGCAACTGAAAACATCTGGTCAATGGTGGCCGAGCAACTGGCTCGTCACAATATGGCAGTCAGTACTCTTGATGAACTGTGGTACCGTGTTGAAGCTGCATGGGCATCTGTACCTGTACACGCCATCCAAGCTCTGTTTGACTCACTGCCCAGGCGTATCAAGGCCGTTATTACGGCCAGAGGTGGTTGTTATGGGTACTGATTTCTCAGGATCTATGCACTCAAATTGCGTGAAAATGTAATCAAATGTCAGTTCTAGTATATTTGTGCAATGAATACCCATTTAACATCTACATTTCTTCTTGGCGTAGCAATTTTAATGGCCAGTAGTGTACTATTTAATTCTGTAGATTGAAAGTACCAGTAGCTGTGCTTAGATGTTTTAATTAATTAAGCGATCGGCTTCGGTGCTATATTCGCACCTTGTTCAGGTCCCTTGTTGCGTAATTGTCACAAGTAACAGAGTATTTAAAAGCGGTTGCCGTTGACATTGGTAACCGTAAATTTCTTCATCCTTGGATGACAGGTATCAAACGACAAGTATGTTTGATACTTGTCATTCAGGGACGAAGAAATGTACGGTTACTGGTGTCAACGGACACCCCTTTAAATGCGCTGTTACTTGTGACAGTTACGCAACTGGTACCTGAAGATGTTGTGAATATAGCATCGAAACCGATCGCTTTATTAGTTATTGGTACTTTCTTTCAATCTACAAAATGTTCAAAGGTTTGTCTAGTCTATGGGACCTAACTACGGGGTCATCAGCCCCTAAACTTACAAACTACTTATGAACTACTTACGAACTAAGACGGCACAAATATCCATGCCCGAGGGGGGATTCGAACCCCCGACCGTAGTGGCCGTGCAGACCGTGACTGGAGCGCTTTAGTCCCCTCGGCCACCGCGGCCGGCTTCAATCTACACAATTATCTCAGCTATAGTCTCAGTCCATCAATTATGGAGAGAGTTAAACTATTTAATTGCACGGAGAAGTAATGATCTCAGAAAGGCTGGGACTCACTGCTCTAGTGGTCTAGGGCGTACATGAAACTCAGGTTCCTAGGTATTGGAATATTTCAAGGTAGGTGGCCGAAAATGACCTGAAATGACGAATTTAATACTCATTTCCCATGTCAGGTTATAGTTCATTTCGTACAATGCCACGTTTATTAACTGGAATTCCTCTTTTGTCGGTTCCTCCTTCGCCAAGATTCCTACGGTTTTCAACCAAGCCGCATCTTCCTCTCTGTTCTACAGCAATGAGATTTCAGTCACGCTGCTGCGTACCGTCCTTTAATGCAAATACCGACGCCTTCCTGTTCGTTAACTCTACGATGATTACGAGTTCTAACAAATGGCATGTTACACGAGTAATACGATTTACCAATATCCTTATTATACACTCAAACACTTGAAATGTCCGATAAGCAATCACATCTCTATTATTAAAACTCTGAAGTCCACCTTGCGCCTTTAATGTATCACCGTTACCACGTACAATTACAGCTGTAATCCAACCATTACCATGACTCGGAGTATTGTCCGCTCTAGTAACAGTAAACTGGAGAACACCCGCGCGAAACACTCTAGGTCCTTGCACAAACACCTGTGCCCCTACATTATTAGTCGTATTCTTAATGTCTATATTATCAATAGCCTTAAACACTGTAAGACGAGAACGCCTCATCCTCCGCCTACGAACTATAATGAACGTCTATCCGATCCAGAAAGACCGCGAGAGCGCTCCTTACGGCCCTTTTAAAGCTACCGCACAAGAGATTACGCTACACCCTATGACGTCATCTTGATTTTTGCGCGGCGCGCTGCATGTAAGCATAGTGCAGCGCGCGCCCCTGCGATTGCAGGATGCCTACATACGCAGGCGCGAGGACACTCGCGCAACATTGCCGTGATTAAATCAAGTTATCTTGATCTATATATCTTTGATAAGATAGCTGTGCTATGCTAAAGAACTAGCGCGAGTGTCCTCGCGCCTGCGTATGTAGGCATCCTGCAATCGCAAGTGGCGCGCGCTGCACTATGCTTACATGCAGCGCGCCGCGCAAAAAGATGACGTCATAGGGCGTGGTAGAGCTCCTAAAAACACAGGCTGCCGCATCCGCCATTTTCATTCTTGCGAATGCTAAACACAGCACGCTGCTTATACGAACAATGTTGTTTTACTTAAGTTTAGTGAAGTAATTTACAAGTGCCCGACATAGAGCCTTAGATCGTGCTACGTTGAGCTTGCATTCCGCTCCTGTTTACATCGATATGTGGATTTGTTTGCCGTCTTGCAGTAAGTGTTTGTTGTCTGATGTGGCAATTCAACACGTCGGATTTTTGTACTCAAATTGCTGAAAGTACTTCTATTATGTTACTGAGAAAGTTCCAGAATGTATTACAAACACTAAACCTAAAAATAATATTAGTGTACAGTTCTAAAGTTTATGGTCGTAGAATGCTATTTGAAAACCTAATCGTATAGAATGTGTTGACCATGAAATAAATAAATAATTCTGCTCGTTCTGTAAGGTTGACAGGTTTTCGTATGTAACTGTACCCTTGTCTTGTCAGTAATTTAATAACCTTATAAAGCAAACATTTCGTTGCCAACATCAGCACACTATGCCGCCGCAGCCGTAAGTAAGATTTACCCAGGATTCTTTGCCAGTTATGTTACAGCCTCTTATAGATAAGCGTCAGTATTGGCATTTACTAATAAGAAATTGAATTGAGGGTGTATTTTGTGATAAAAGATCAGGTACCGTACCATTCCGTTAAATTGCATACTACTAGTTATGATGCTAAAACTTCGGAATACCGCAAATAGCATTCAACGGTAGATGCCTGTATAACCACAGTACGCTGCCACAGCCGTAACGAAACTTTTTGCCCAGTATATTTATATTTGCCGGTTTAGTGTTTGTAATACTTTGTCGCAGTAACGTAACAGAAGTATCTTCAACAATTTGTGCAATGTCAGTACAAAACTATTTGATGAGCAGTATTTCTCAATATACTATGTAAGACACATATATTGTGCTCTCAAAACAGTATGTTCTGGGATGCTTTGCTGTAATATGATATTTAGCGGCTGATTGTCTCTTAAGAGGTAGTACATTCCGAAGAGCTAAACAAAACCGTAAGTTCAAATATCACAAACAATTTTTACTATTAAATATTGCTTCAAGTAATAATAATAACTATTTACTTACAATACATAACTGTGAGCTCGGTTCTGGTTCCCAGTTTATGCGCCAACATTTAATGATCCATTTTTTCTTCTCTTATAACCTCTCGGGAAACTAAACGTTCTGCAGCCACCTCTGGAATGATTTGAGCAGTTTATGGCAACACAACCACCCGTAATGTAGTGCTAAAGTGTCGTGACGCAAATCCTACAGCACCGCAGTGTGTTTAACTTACGAATGAAAATGGCGGATGCGTCAGCTCGTACGTATAGGAGCCTTAGAGCGTCGCGTAATCGCTTGCGCGGTAGCTTTGAAAGGGCCGTTAGGAGTCAGCCGCCGTCCTTGTGTTTCAGACCGTTTTTTGTAACCACTGCAGGTCCACAATGGCGAAGCCCCAGCGCTCAGCCGGTGGGTCGGTCAGAGAACGGCGGTCGACCGTCACAGGGGTGCCACCTTTGCCAAATAAATACGGCCCGGCAGCAGTGCCGCGACACAGAATAAGGAGTATACAGAAAGGAAACTCCCGCTGCAGTCTGTCGTCCAAAATTTAGTGCGCATGCGCGGAATCGGCCATTTTGAAAAGCAGTAAACGCGTGGTTACTCCCTACTCTGTGGCGTGGTAATGCGCCGTCTTTGTTTGTTAATTGTGTGTTTTAACAGCCTGAATCGCATAAAAGTAAACAAGTATTTGGTACAGTGCAGTGCAGTGAAAAGAAAGAACTGTGTGTCAGTAGTTGGAGCTGTTCAGTTTTTATTATGAGCAGCAATAAAAGAAATGGCGGCCGATGGTGTTCAGGAACTAAATGCCGCAATAATTCGAATACAAATAAGGATATAAGTTTCTTCACCTTCCCAAAAGATGCTGAGCAGTAAGTGAACGTCGCTATATGTGTAATGAAAGTTAAATGTTGTCAGTTTCGAATGAGAGTAATGTGTGCATAATTATTAAAAGTAGCCTTGCTTCTTCTCTTGTCGATAACTCTCGCTGTTGCTGTTGCTGCAGCAGTTCAACAGCATCTAAATGTTGAAGTACATTTATATTTTATAAGTTTAACGTTGCAGGGAATAATATATAATAAATGACAAAGAATAGTGCGTAAGTAGGCAGGTAAAATTTTAAAAATGTTCAAATGTTTGTTAAGCTTATGGGACTTAACTACGGGGTCATCAGTCCCTAAACTTACAAACTACTTATGAACTACCTTATACTAAAGACGGCACAAATATCCATGCCCGAGAGGGGATTCGAACCCCCGACCGTAGTGGCCGTACAGACCGTGACTGAAGCGCCTTAGTCTCCTCGGCCACTGCGGCCGGTGGTAAAATTTTACTTACAGCATTGGAGGCGTCGTGTGCTAATGTTGGCAACGAATGCTCTTCGGATACTCAAACAAATAGATTAAGGGGAATAATTATTTTATGCTGTTCCTGCTCTGTGATTGACAGATTCCTCTATATGCCCTTCTCCGATCAGTAAATTAATGATACCCCTAAAGCAAATACAACTTTTATATATGCCCAGACGTCATTAGTTCTGTGTAATCACAATCTACTGCTAAGCCAGACTCGATATTTTGTAAGAATTTATTCGTGTCAAATAAAACCTGGCAGTTGTAAAGTCACTTTCTTGTTTATAACTAATTTCCCAAACATAACTCCGTGTTATTTAGGATTTTTCTAGAGATAAGCACCAAATAAAACGATCAACGATTCCATCGTACATTTTCGTAGTTGTATTAAAATTAGGCCTATTTCTTTCGTTGGATTACAATTAGGTGCAAGAAGAGGGCGCAAAATAGATGAGAACATAATGAAAAGCAGTTTCCTTTTGTAAAAGTCGTTGAGATTAGCTGCAGTTCGTAAAAAGTCCATTTCCAGCCAAAGTACTAAGTGGCTATAGTTCCGCGTTTACTGCTTTTCAATATGGCGTCGAGCGCAACGCTTGGTAACATACAGATCAAAGGCGCCGCCCCCAGCTTTCCCTTCTGTATGATCCCTATTCTGTGACCGCGAGGTGCGCTTTGCGCTCTGTGGAGCAGCGGCTAGGGTCGCCAGTTCACACCCCGTAGCGGACAAATATTTGTTGGTTGCGGGGGGTTGAAAGGGTGACGAGGTGCAGCAACCAACTCAGCGACTCTAGCCGCTGCTCCACAAAGCGCGCCTCTCGGCAGCGTGAAGTGAATGTGGGTGCAGTATTGCAGCGGCCGAGCTAATTTATAAAGAAGGCATAGAATTTCAGTAACTAAGGATGTAAATAAGAAAGGGACACTGACGCGTAATAGGTCCACATGTACAAAAATGTACAGGGAGACTCCCCAAAAACTTTCATCGCAAATATTGTGAAAATGGAAAGTGATAAGGTATGCGGTATTCATTACTATTGACTGGTAATCAGGGGTTCGTATTGTTAGACGACATGTTGAGTATCCCGTATGAAATCATGATAATGTGCTCCAGTGAGCGTTGGTGGAAGAAATACTAAAATGAGCTCTAACATGGAAATTAAGCGTTTCCGGACACATGTCCACATAACATATTTTCTTTCTTTGTGTGTGAAGAATGTTCCCTGGTAGTTTGGCCGTGCCTTTTTGTAACACCCTATACGGGGTTTCACTAAGTGTGTTTGCCTCTGTAACTTATAAAATAATAGGTGACGGGAAATTTTAATGCGGTAGGTCAACACAAGAAATGTTACACTTCCTGCGGAGCTATGAACATAGTTTATTGTATCATTTTCCAAAGAGTTACAGCACAATGAAATACTTTTTTTAAATGGAACAATAATTTTTTCTATCGTGTATTGGATTCGTTGAAACCAGCTGCGTCCAAATCAATTTAAACTACATTCCTATCACTGTTAGTTTGCGAGCTACAACCATTCAAAGTTTCAGGGGCAGATACCACGCTGTATACATGGCTACCGCGTTAAAATTTCCCGTCACCTATTATTTTATAAGTTACAGAGGCAAACACACTTAGTGAAACACCCTATATATCATCTAACAATACGAACCCCTGATTACCAATCAATAGTATGAAAACCGCATAACAATATCACTTTCCATTTCCACAATATTTGCGATAAAAGTTTTTTTTTTCCTTTTACAAAAAGGTACGTCCAAACTTTCAGGAAACATTCCTCATCACAAAGAAAGAAAATATGTTATTTGGACATGTGTCCGGAAACGCTTAATTTCCATGTTAGAGCTCATTTTAGTATTTCTTCCACCTACGCTCACTGGAGCACGTTATCATGATTTCATACGGGATACTCTACCTGTGCTGCTAGAACATATGCCTTTACAAGTATGACACAATATGTGATTCATACACGATGGAGCTTCTGCACATTTCAGTCGACGTGTTCGTACGCTTCTCTACAACAGATTCGGTGACCGATGGATTGGTAGAGGTGGATCAATTCCATGGCCTCCACGCTGTCCCGACCTCAACCTTCTTCACTTTCATTTATGGGGGCATTTGAAAGCTCTTGTGTACGCAACACCGGTATCAAATGTAGAGACTCTTCGTGCTCGTATTTTGGACGTCTGTAATACAATACGCCATTCTCCAGGGCTGCATCAGCGCATCAGGGATTCCATGCGACGGAGTGTGAATGCATGTATCCTCACGAACGGAGGACATTTTGAACATTTCCTGTAACAAAGAGTTTGAAGTCACGCTGGTACGTTCTGTTGCTGCGTGTTTCCATTCCATGTTTAATGTGATTTGAAGAAATGTAATAAAATGAGCTCTAACATGGAAATTAAGCGTTTCTGGACACATATCCACAAAACATATTTTCTTTCTTTGTGTGTGAGGAATGTTTCCTGAAAGTTTGGCCGTATCTTTTTGTAACACCCTGTGCCTAGGGACTGATGATAACAACCGTTTGGTCCAATAGGTTTACAAATATTTTCATTGCGGCTGCATGGTCAGTTAATGTGTGACAATCCAAGCAGTAGGTTGTGTAGGTTGTGAGTGGAATATGGGATTTACCAGTACAAAAAGGCCGTCACGCTCATGGTGTATGGAGGGTGTAGGAACAATGCATTTCATGTTTGTACGCTGTATGCGGAAAAATATCGCAATAGACGTCACTCATCTCGGTAGTTATTCATCAACCTCTTGAATCAGACACGTGGCTGTGCTCGTGTAAACCTAGGCAACGTAACAAGTGACGACAGAAATGGGGAAAATTAATGTTTCGGCTGTTTTTGCAGTTGATCCCCACGCTGGTTCCCGCGCAATCTCACGAGGAAGTCTTCTACGCATTCTCCGCCGCTCCCGTTGGAGGTTCGAGTCCTCCCTCGGACATTAGTGTGTGTGTGTGTGTGTGTGTGTGTGTGTGTGTGTGTGCGTGCGTGCGTGCGTGTGTGTGTGTGTGTGTGTGCGTGTGTGTGTGTGTGTGTGTGTGTGTGTGTGTGTGTGTGTTGGACTATGTCTAGGGACCGATGATCGCAGCAGTTTGGTCCCTTAGGTTTACAAACATTTCAATATTTTTACGCATTCTCCGTCGACTTCAGTGCTATTCATGTCACATGTCTCTGCATCAAAAGCTACACAGAAACGAATAAGAGAATCTTGATATTGTGCAAATTAAGACCGCTCTGACTGCAGCAAGTTTTTATGTAAAAGAAGAAATAAAAAGAACAACCGATTTCGCGTCTATCAGACGCACCATCAGGTGCTTATAAAATATATATGTCTGCCTATTAGCCACTCCCCAGCTTTCACGTCAGCTGGTTAAAATATTGAACACTACTATCTAACGTCCGTGTTTTCGTTAAAATGATTAAAAAGGTGATGGATTCTGCTGTAATCACGTTAGAAACGCACTAATGGTGCTCATTTTGAACATAATCAGTGATGGTCAGTATTCTCTTTACTGGTCAGAGTTTACATAACTAGTGTATGCACTCGTCCTATAGTGTGTGCTACCACAGGTATTGCACGAGTGTTGCTGTGGAAAGTTTTCACAATGCGATATCTCGTAAACGCAGTAATATCGCGCAACAAACTCCAGTGACATTCTAATTTACCTTACATTTGTTTGTTAATGTCCATAGGCATATAAAATACACTTTCTATGTATTATTAAAATCTGTTTATTGGCTAACAATAAGAGCTCCTTACTACCAATCCATCCTGTGAAAACCACATATGAATAGCACTTTCCATTCCTCCAATATTTGCGGTGCACGTTTTCGTTAATTCACATGTGTATTAACTAGTTTCAATGCCAGGAGTCACCCGGGATGTTTAATGTCTGCCACAAGAAGTGATTGGATTGGTCTGGGCATATAAGAGGTACATCCAGAAAGGAAGTTCCGTTTGGTTATATAAAACAAACGAGTACAGATACAGAAAAAATATTTATTGTACAAAAATCTACAACTGTTAAACTACTTTTCTACATAGCTGCCGAAATTTTGTAGGCACTTGTCATAGCGTGGCACAAGTTTCCGTATGCCTTCTTCATAGACGGTTGCCGCCTGTGTATTCAGCCATGTGGTAGCATGTTCTTTCAGCTCGTCATCGTTGAAGTGTTGACAGGACAAATTTTAGGTGTAAGAAGGGGATTTCCATCAAAAGGTGGTGTTTGTTTCCACTACAGTGCCCGAACTCATGTGGCGAATGTGACCAAACAACTCTTACGGGAATTTCACTGGGACGTGTTTGATCATCATCCGTACAACCCGGGCCTCGCTCTTAGCCACTTTCACCTCTTCTTACACCTAAATATCTGTCCTTAGTGGTCAACATTTCAACGATGATGACGAGCTGAAAGAACATGCTACCACATGGCTGAATACACAGGCGGCAACCTTCTATGAAGGCACACAGAAACTTGTGCCACGCTATGACAAGTGCCTACAAAATTTCGGCAGCTATGTAGAAAAGTAATTCAAAAGTTGTAGATTTTTTGTACAATAAATATTTTTTCCGTATCTTATTTTCTGGACGTACCTCGTATTATTCCCAACTTCCATTAGTCTAACTCCCAATTCCCCCTCTGTCCACCTAATCCTCAGTCCTCACGCTACTCTTTGTCCAGCTCCTTACCACTCTCCCTCTCCATCTGTTCACTCCCTCCTTTTTTGTCTGTCTGCTCCTACTACCTATGGATAGCGGACACTTGCCACGCCGGACACTTGCCACGCCGGACTTTTGCCACACCTGACCCTTCGCCAGGTAGAAGGATTAGCGGCCCCTGAGGCAAGGGACGCCATTTCCCGTACTCCTGCTGTTTGCTGCCAAACCTCCGACTTCGATCTTACACGATACAGCCAATACGAAAGAGAGAGTTTTGTTCGAGATCTCGCCGAAATGTACAGTTTCTTTTCAATATCCCGAAATCGAAATGTTTATAACTTTTTGGAAACGAAAGCAATACCGTCGGCTATGTCAGTGTGTAATTAGTTCTTCCAACCACAAATATGGATCCATTCTCCCTCCGTTTGTACACTTACACTTACTGATTGCGATAGAAATAGTCCATCGCACATAAAAGGAACGATATAAAGACAATTCGAATGTACGCTTATCATTCAAGTTTGATCACTGCATTTGTACATATATTAATTGCTAAAACTGAGTGAAAAAAAGGAGAAAAGAAGAACGATACACTTCATAAATTTACTCTTTTGCGGCGAAATATTAGTTAATAAAGTGAATTGGGACAATGTTCAGATCAATGACAGAAAATACGTTTACAAAATATAGATAAGAGCGTCTATATAAAGTCGACATATAACTTTGAAATAAAGAAATGAAGGAATACAGAATGCTATGCTTGCAAAGTATACTGTTGTTATACATTGTTTAGCTGAATCGCAGACGAAACACCCTAGTTTTTTTTAATGAAAATGCCCTAATTTCTATGATCTGCACTACATAGAAACAAAAAGCACAATGTCGCTTACAAGCGAAACTGAAGTCGATAGTTACTGTCAGTTAGTGTGAGCAGATGTTATACTCGACTACCGGAATAAATTAATAACTGCCGCGGCGGAGCGGCCAAGCGCATTGAGGCGCTATGCTGCGATGCGCGAGGCCGTTCCCCGTCGGGGGTTCGAATCCCCCATCGGGCATGGATGTTTGTGTCGTCTTTAGCATAAGGTAGCTCATAAGTAGTTTGTAAGTTTAAGGACTGATGACCCCGCAGTTAAGTCCCTTAAGCTTAACAAACATTTGAACATTTTAATTTACCGACCCCGGTACTCTCATGATGCAGCCGCTGAAGAGTTCATAGAAAACTTGAGTCTCAACACAAATAGGTACACTACTCATACAGTTATAGTTGGCGTTGACTTAAATCTACCATCCGTATGTTGAGAAAAATACATCTTCTGACAGGATGGCAGATACAACATCAAATATTGTTCTAAATGCTTTTTTAAAAATTATTTTGAACAATTAGTTTACGAGCCCATTCAAATTGTAAATGGTTTCGTAAACACACTTGAATTCCTAGTCACAAATACTCCTGAGCATCGCGGCGGATACAGGGATAAGTGAACCCAACCCAAAGTTGTAGCGAGCTCAAATCCGTAACACGGATATTTAGTAGAAAAAAAAAAAAATCTGTTGCCATCTTCTTATGAGACAGTCTCCATTTTTTTTTTTTTTTCTAAATGTAAGTGAAGACCATATGTGGCTTACATTCAAAGACAGCATTGGAGGGATTCCTACCAAATAAATTAATAAGACACTGAACTGGTCCCCCATGGTACATAAAACAGAAAAGAAAGCTTTTGCAGAAAATTTAGACGAATTCAAAATCCCCAAGATTGCCGATGTTTTACTGAAGCTCGAAATTTAGCGCGGCCTTCAATGCGACATTCGTTTAATATTTTTCACAACGAAACTCTTTGCAGAAATGTGGCGGAAAATCCAAAGATATTCTGGTTATATGTTATCTACAGCAAAGAAAAGACTAAGTGAATGCCTTTATTGAGCGATAGCGACGTTAATGTTACTGAACACAGTGCCACTAAAGAGTTATTAAATGCAGTTTTCAGAAATTCTTTCATCGAACAATTCGAAATGAGAACTGCTGCAAACATAACATAAAAATAAATACCCTTGGTGATGCAAATCAAATCACCCTATCAAATAAGTCATGTTGCAGACGAAGTGATAAACTATGTTTTCAAAAGTTTCTAATGCATAAGAAAAATACGTCTAATACATTTGTTTTAATATTCTTTTGTAACAATTATTTTTGAATAGTAAGCTCCTTGCCTTGTTTCCATAGCTTTTACTGGCTTATTAAAGATAATCAACAACATAGTGAGGAACTTTAATTTTTAAGGACTACAGCTAAATGTACTTCATGAGATCTACGTCTACTGTAAAGTTATTTGTTTCCTTGTCTAATTTTGGAAATATGGCAATTATTTCAACACTATAGCTGCCGAACTTGTCACTCTTAAGAGCAGATCTGTTTTAGGGTGTGTATTTTAGGTGCAATTCTAAAGTTAAGATTCTTTTTAAAACCTAAAATGTACCTTATCAGTTTAACAAAAATGATATTTTAGGAGCTAATTGCGGCTCTGAAGTTACAGGAATAATTTTAGAACTCATAATCTTTGACAGAATGGCCATAATATTAGAAGGTAGAAAGAAAGTTCTCCTAACGTGTCAACTGTAGGAGCTTTTACCTAATTAGGAAATTGTAAATTGAAAAGCAGTGGAGGATCATTTGAGTGATGTTTTGTATTTGCTTCGTTGCGTCAAATTTCAACGCGTATTGATTAAACGCTAGTAAACCGAACTGTGACCAGCTAGCTTCATCATTAAGATATTTAAGGATACTGAGGTCTGATACACTCTTTTTATTTTTACATCTTATAAAGGTCGTATCGTTAGGTGGTCCTCATAGGTGTTCTCTACGTTCAATACGAGTCCTTTCTTCGAAAGCAGCTTTCCCTTACAATGATCCTATTTTCGGAGTAAGCACATCCACACCTTATTATCGCGTAAGTATTGTAGTGGGCTAAAGGCCTGCCCTTGGCCGTTGTAACAACTTCCATACTGACGGTCATACTATCATACTACGAAATGCGGAAGCGACCAGGGCGCATATGTCGGGACACCGTCTACGGAGTTCACGGGCCGGGCGGTTGGGTGGGGGGGGGGGGGGGGGGAGGGAGGAGGAGACAGGGGCACCCGACCCTTCGGAGCAGGCAAAAGTGTGGCAAAAGTCCGGCGTGGCAAGTGTCCGGCGTGGCAAGTGTCCGGACACCCTACCTATCACCAACTTTCTCTCCCTCCATCCCCCCTACCCGACCATCTCCTAAGATCAACCCCCCCCCCAATTCAGTCTCTCTGTCCATCTTCTTCTCTTCCCTCTCTTTCTTTTTTCCGTCTTTCCTGTGTCCATCTCCTTCTCCTTCCCCCTCTAATTTTCCCCCCTTCACTCTCTACCTTACTATATCATACCTATCTCAGTAAAAGGTTCTTACCGGCACAAGATTTCTATCAAGGTAGATAGATATCCATAGTATTTGCAAACGTATTTCGCTTGTCTCTGTTGTGAATTTCGAGCCATAGTTTCGTTTTAACGCAGCTTAGTGATTATGACGTCATATCTACTGAACCCTGTCTCGTACAATGATATAATTTCGTATATACATACAATGGCATATGTGCATAATGGCAGCAAAATTTGTTGCTATTAGAGCTTGTAGCAAAGAAGTAAAAAATTTAAACTTCACCCGTGATGCGGCAGCCATAAAGAATTTATAGCTACGTACACCTATTGCTGGAACCACACAGAATTCGGGTTTTTGATTACTGACTATACGAGGAAACTGTACGAGGGACGATAAGGCGGAACTTCCAGAACTTCCTACATCTTAAACGGTTATGTTCCAACACATATTGTATCAATGTATTGCATGCAATGGACAGGTTCGCACGTACGACTTGTCACCATTTCAGAGACCGAGATTTATTGTACAGGTAGCAGAATTAAATAGTCGTAGCCGAGACCTTGAATCTCAACTCGAGGAATACGCCAGCACTTCAGAAGTATCAGAATTACGTAGTCATATTAGGAACCTTGGATCCTAGATTGAGAGAAACGATAAAACAACTGAGGCAGTTAACAAGCGTATAACAACAGAGATGTTGAGTGTTAACGGTGTCGTCCAAGAAAAAAAGTAGACAAATCGGATCAATGCGTAAGCATCTTATAAAATAGGCTATATGTGTGTATGTAGGTATGTCTGTAGGTTCCACATCTCCTAAACTACTGGACCAATTTCAACCAAACTTGGTACACACCTTCCTTAATATGAGGTAACAATCGCTATCGGGGTAAGAATCACTTATGACACACACGTAAGGAGACATGACATCATAAACAATGAGATGCGCGAAAAACTGCTGTGTCAAACGACAATGCTGCACATTTTCTCATAAACCACTGTAACAATTTCAACCAAATTTGGTACACATATTTCCTACGTGAGGTAACAACTGCTGTAGGACACTTGGTTCAGGAGATATAACGTCATGAACAATACGAATCACAAAAAACTGCTACATAATGCGACGAGTCTTTATAAATACACTATATTTAAACATAATTTCAAACCTTTATTAAACTTTTTCTCGCAGACACCCATATCAAAACAATGAAAGGAAAAAAGTTTCTCGCTCACTACTTTTCCGCTGTTCATGAAGCAAAACTATGGCATTCGGTATGTTACAATTTATAATTTCTACACTACCAATTGTACTTGCAGGATATTTTGCAGACAGAATACACACTCAAATCTGAATGTACGTTCGAAATTGTATCACAGTACGAAACGTAGTTCATGAGATATGAGGACCTAAAGTGTAACGTTCATGTAAAACTGCCCCATCAAGCATCACGCTTTAATTTATTACTGCTTTACTACTAACCACATTCGTAACAGATTTTACCGACATACAGCACTTATTTACAATTGTGCAAAATATCTATACTAATAATAAATATGTAAATGTAGGCCTGTCACTGTTCGCTTCAATCTTCAAAACTACTGGACAAATTTTCATGCGGTTTTCACAGGAAACATGAGCGAAGATTGGTTCAGGATCTAGGCATGATTTCATGAAAATAGAATTGCGAAGTGTTTTCACAGGCCGTCGTGTCTGTCTGTTCATCTATTAGAAACCACTTCTACATCTACATACATATTCCGCAATCCACCGTAAGGTGCGTGGCGGAGGTTACACCGTACCACTACTAGGCATTTCCTTTCCTATTCCGCTCCCAAATAGAACGAGGAAAAAAAGAATGCCTATACGCCTCCGTACGAGCCCTAATTTCTCTTATCTTGTCATTGTGATCACTACGCGAAATATAAGTAGGTGGCAGCAATATCCCCTACAGTACTACACTCAGCTTCAAATTCCGGCCCTCTAAATTTCCTCAACAGAAATTCTCGAAAAGAACGTTGTCTTTCCTCCAGCGATCCCCAACTGATTTTCCGGAGCATTTCCGTGACACTCGCGCATTGGTCGAACCGACCAGTCTCGCTGCTCGCCTCTGAACCGCCTCTATGTCTTCCTTTAAACTGATCTGCTCAGGTCCCAAACACTTGATCAAAACCCAAGACGTGGTCGTACAAGCATTTTATACGCTGTCTCCTTTACAGATGAAGTACATCCTACCAAAATTCTCCCAATAAACCGAAGTCGGCTGTCCGTCTTACTCACAACTGTCCTTACATGTTCGTTCCATTTCATATCGCTCTGCAATGTTACGCCTAGATTTTTGAACGACGCAACTGCATCAAGAAGCTCACTACTAATGCTGTATTCGAATATTATGGGATTGTTTTTCCTGCTCATGCACATCACCTTACATTTTTCTACATTGAGAGCTAGCTGCCATTCTTCGCACCAACTAAAAATTTTGTCTAAGTCATCATGTAAGCTATTACAGTGTATGCTATTACAGTGTTAAAGATGACACCCTCCCATACATCACAGCATCATCAGCAAACAGTCGCAAATTACAAGTTACTCTGTCCATCAGATCATTTATATAGATAGAAAATAATAACGGTCCTATCACACTCACCTGGAGCACGCCTGACAATACACTCGTCTCTGATGAACACTCGCCGTCGAGAACAACGTACTGCATTCTATTACTTAGGAAGTCTTCCAGCCAGTCACAAATATGTGAACCTATTCCATAAGCTCGTATCTTCGGTAGCAGTCTGCAGTGTGGCACCGCGTCAATCGCCATTTAGAAGTCGAGAAAAACACAATCCGCCTGTTGCCCTTCATCTATGGCTCGCAAGATGTCATGTGAGAAAAGAGCAAGCTGAGTTTCACATGAACGATGTTTCCTGAACCCGTGCTGGTTCGTAGAAAGAAGCTTTTCCGTTTCAAGGTAATTTACTATATACGAACTGAGAATATGCTCTAAAATTCTACATGAAACTGATGTTAACGATATTGGCCTGTAATTGTGTGGGTCAGTTCTCTTTCCTTTCTTATAAACGGGAGTCACCTTCGCTTTTTTCCACTCACTAGGAACTTTGCGCTGAATTAAAGATTCGCTATAAATGCAAGCTAAGTAGGGGGCCAATGCCGCAGAATAGTCTTTGTAAAACCGAACTGGTATTCCATCCGGACCAGCAGACTTTTTCGTATTTAGCTCTCTCAGCTGCTTCTCTACACGGGAAATACCTATATCCTCCATTTCGGCATTAGTACGTTGATCAAATGATGGTACATTTATGCGGTCTTCCAGTGTGAAAGATTTCATAAAGGTTAAATTTAGAACTTCAGCTTTCCGTTTGCTTTCTTCTAATACAGTGACTACTGATCAACTAGTGACTGGATAGTGGACTTTGACCCGCTTATCGATGTTACATAGGACCAGAATTTTTTCGGGTTCTCGGGAAGATCTTTTGCTAAGGTATGGATGTGGTAATTATTGTATTCTTCGCGCATCGATCTTCTTATAGACGCACGAATCTCTACTAACTTCTGCCTGTCATCATTTGCGTGTTCTTTTTTTAACCGAGCCGTCTCGTGTATCTTTCTCTTTCATCTCCAAAACTAATAGAATTTTCAGGGGTTTTCCACATAAGGATATCTTGCGGTTACAGAAACGCTTCATTTCACAAAATCGGATCAGAAAAAGTAAGATATCACAATTTAAACATTTCGCTGGAAGCAGTCGCATGTGTCTATTTGTAGAGAGTAATCTCCAAAAGTAATAAATGAACATTCATGAGGTATCACAGATACCGGATGATCAAAAAATCAGTATAAATTTGAAAACTAAATAAATCACGAAATAATATAGATAGAGAGGTAAAAATTGATACACATGCTTGGAATGACATGGGGTTTTATTAGAATACAAAAATAATAAATAAATAAATAATATAAAAAATGAAAGAAAGCAACGTTCAAAAAATGGTCGACAGTTGGCGCTGGACACCAAAACGTTAGTCAGTCACTGCGCATGAAAATCGTGTATAAAAGGAGATGTAATGAGAGAGAGAATCAGATGCGCCAGCTGTCGCAGCATGTTGACGTTACCTGAAAAGGCGCTTTAAGTGAGCTGTATTATCCGAATGGGGAATGTGCTAGTTCAGCGTTACGATCCTATCGCCATAGGGATTCGAACGGGTAAAGGTCCGTTGACAAATGCAGCTATGGCGAGAATGATTTCGAAGTTTGAAACCACGGGTTGTTTAAACGATAGACCCCGTAGTGACCGACCGAACACAAGGCATAATGCTGCAGAGACAGTTCAGGAGGAAATGGAGACTGTAGCGGGTTCGTCTATGTACGGGGAAGTCAGCGCTCGTGCAGTCGCACGTCGCACCGGCATTCCATACAGTACTGTTTCGTTGGCACTCAGGCGTACCCTCCGATGCTATCCTTACAAAATCCATCGGCATCATGAACTGTTACCTGCCGATTTAGTGAAGCGGAAGGCGTTTGCGGCGTGGACGTTTCAAAAGATGGCGGAATATGACGATTGGTTGAGTAACGTGTTGTGGATCGACGAAGCTAATTTCACGCTCCGGGGGTCTGTCAAAGCCCAAAACTGCAGAATTTGGGCTACCAAAAATCCTAGAACTGTCGTACAAACTCCACTGCACGACGAGAAAGTCACGGTATGGGTTGGATTTACCACATCTACCGTTATCGGGCCTTTTTTCTTCGAGGAACTGCGTGATTGTGGTTTTGTAACTACCACCCTGACGGCTGAGACGTACGCCGATATGTTACAGAATCGCATCATCACCAGCCTGGCTGATAAACACCTGCTGCAACGTACGATTTTTATGCAGTGTGGCGCTCCACCCCATATTGCTAGACGCGTGAAAGATCTCTTGTGCGCTTCGTTTGGTGATGATCGTGTGCTCAGCCGCTACTTTCGCCATGCTTGGCCTCCCAGGTCCCCAGACCTCAGTCCGTGCGATTACTGGCTTTGGGGTTACCTGAAGTCACAAGTGTATCGTGATCGACCGACATCTCTAGGGATGCTGAAAGACAACATCCGACGCCAATGCCTCACCATAACTCCGGACATGCTTTACAGTGCTGTTCACAACATTATTCCTCGACTACAGCTATTGTTGAGGAATGACGGTGAACATCTTGAGCATTTCCTGTAAAGAACATCATCTTTGCTTCGTATTAATTTGTGATGATAATTATTGCTTTTCTGATCAGATGAAGCGCCATCTGTCGGACATTATTTGATTTTTTTAAATTCTAATAAAAAATTCAGACAGTCATTAGATCCTCGCACATCCACTTAAGGGGAGGCGGAAGGAAATTTTTATCCCTATTTTGCCAATGCCATTTTACCCGTTGAATAGGTACACTTTTCAAAGGAACTATAAGTGATAAAACAACGAAATTTTTACTGCATATATATAACATATATGTCTCAATTTACAAGTAAAATGAACATGATTACTGTAATGGTTTTGAAATTTTTTTTATTCTTTCACCAGTAAAATTTAACTTTTTTAGTACATTCATTATTATAAAACAGTTGATGATTGTTTTGTGGATCTCAATTTACTTGTAATGATTTATTACCATCTTCAGTACAAAAAGACCAAATTTCATCTTTCTAACCCCATTAGTTCATCAAATAATGATACCTGACAGTTTCGAGAAAAATCAATTTAAAGTTTAATATTGCAATTCTAGTACAGTTATTGATGAGAATTACTTACCACTAATATATTCTTGTGCCATATTGAGCATCATCTGAATCATACTGATCTTTTCTTCTCTTGGTCCCTCTTCTTTTCTGTCTAGCTTCTTTTGTCCATTTTAAATTAGCAATATCGGCTTTGCGGATTTTCTCTGTATCTATTTGCACCAAGGATTTTGCAGTATTTCCACTAGCTTGTATACCCAATAATTCCAAAACATCCAATTTTGTAGTTACACCATCATTGAAGCATAAAATAGCATCATGAACACCAAAATTGAGGATTGTGATCTGAACAAATACAGTTTTTGGTAACCAAATGACAGAATTTACACATTCATTTAAATTTTGGGTTTTCCCATGAAGACATTTCTTTACAAAGGTCTCTAAATATAGGTTTAATTTAATTCATTACTGCTGCAGGTAAAGAATGTTTGTGGTCATATGTGTCACTTCTCCTGTACTTGCACCAAGTGTCAGGACCATTTGGGCAAAGAGAGTGCACAGGATTCTCATTTGTGGATAGCTTATCGAAATAGATAGCCCATACAGTTTTTTTCATGTTTTCTAAATTCTCTACATTTCTTCATATGGTCAAGCCATAATAATTCTGTAATCTGTCTATCTCGACATTTGTCAGGTGACCCTTGCCACCTATCTTCTTACCATCTTCCAATACTATTTTTGACCTTTCTTTTAATAATCTTCTTAACTTGGACCCCATTCTCTTCTGGACATGCCCATGCACTCAAATTTAGAAACTGTGACATTAGGACCATAGGGTAGTTCTGTACACACCCGGTCATAAGCCTTACTGTCATCATCCCCTAAATACTGTGTGTATCTAACACCTCTTTTTGCCACTGAACGATTAAAAATCCTGAGAACTCCTGCTACTTCCATGCCACCACTTGGACCAGTATAATTCATATGACAGTAATGTTCATCCCGTTTCTCAGATCTACTGCCACAAATCTGACAGTACTTGATTAGAATCTCTGCATCAATTACCTTATCAAATGATGTAGCTGTCACGACACCAATTAGTGAAATGTAGCCACGTTTCTGCCAGCTGCCATCGAAACATGCGCAAATATCACTACTTTCACTGTCATCACTTTCCTTGAGTGCTTCTTTAGCTGCTTCCTTCATTGAATTGTTACAAACTTCAGAACAGCAGTTCCAATAACATTATTGTAAGTCTTAAATTTTGCAGGAGGAATTGGAATGTCGAATAATGCACATCCCTTTACCAATAGATCTGAGACCACAAACTAGCCTGATGTTGTTCTCATACAATTTATTATTTGCCATTTTTGATGTCATTGTTGTAGTGACTGCCCCACATTTTGTACAACTCAACGTCAGGTTTGACACAATCCATTTACGAAGGCACTGATTCTCACCCAAAGATACGTCACCACCACATATTCTGCAGACAGTATTTTTGGAAATTAAATCACAAAGTATGCTAAGATTCACCACAATGTTTCCAAATGAATGTCCATTTCCGCAAGCTGACTGGGAGGAAATGCCTTCAAGACACTGCAGTTTATTTCTTGATGTGCTGATTTTCTTTATGTCTAACATTATCGGCTCCTTTCTACATCTACATACATACTCCGCAATTCATCGTAAGGTGCGTGATGGAGGGTACACTGTACCACTGCTAGGAATTTGCTTTCCTATTCCACTCCCAAATTGAACGAGGAAAAAACGAATGCCTTTATGCCTCCGTACGAGCCCTAATTTCTCTTATCTTGTCTTTGTGATCTTTACGCGAAATGTAAGTAGGCGGCAGCAAGATCGTACTACACTCAGCTTCAAATTACGGCCCTCTAAATTTACTCAACAGAAATTCACGAAAAGAACGTCGTCTTTCTTGCAGCGATCCCCAATTGAGTTGCCGGAGCATTTCCGTGACACTCGCGCATTGGTCGAACCTACCGGTAACAAATCTAGCTCCTCGTCTCTGAACCGCCTCTATGTCTTCCTTTAAAGTGATCTACTGCGAGTCCCAAACACTTGAGCAATACTCAAGACGTGGTCGTACAAGCGTTTTATACGCGGTCTCCTTTACAGGTGAAGTACATCTTCCCAAAATTCTCCCAATAAACCGAAGTCGGCTGTCCGCCTTACTCACAACTGCCCTTACATGCTCGTTCCATTTCATATCGCTCTGCAATGTTACGCCTAGATATTTGAACGACGCGACAGCATCAAGAAGCTCACTACTAATGCTGTATTCGAACATTATGGGATTTGTTTTTTTTTTTCTACTCATGAGCATCACCTTACATTTTTCCACATTGAGAGCTAGCTGCCAATCTTCGCACCAACTAGAAATTTTGTCTAAGTCATCCTGTATGCTATTACAGTCAGTTACAGACGACACCCTCCCATACACCACAGCATCATCAGCAAACAGCCGCAAATTACAACTTACTCTGTCCATCAGATCATTTATAGAGATAGAAAATAGTGGCGGTCCTATCACACTCCCCTGGGGCACACCTGACGATACACTCGACTCTGATGAACACTCTGATATAGCAGAGCAGATAGTTAGCAGTCCACGATTGTGCCTCCAACTAAAAACATGTTTTACGGTGAGGAATGTTTGTCTGTTGACATTGCGCATAGACCGCAAACATTTTACGATTGACGCTGTCTTAGGCCCGATATGTTTTAGAATTCAAGGTAAGCCTGTCTAGGATGAACATACTTGGTTATATTGACATGGATCGTATTTAAGGTTTTAGTGTTTTCGTTTTAATTTGTGTTTTCCTTGACTTTCTCCTTTTAGAACTTGAGAATGGGCAAATGTAGGCCCGAAACATGTCGTTCGGACATTTTTACATTGTGACAACTGGAGCGGAAACTTTAGTGCGATAGATCTGACTGACTTACATATGGAGATTTGGGTGTTATCAGCTAGAAACGTTTGGATTAAACACATAATAAGACAAGTACCATCTGTCAAGTATACGATGTTTTATTATTGGGCAACTGACGTAAATTTTATGTGACATGAGCACGTCGTGCAGTAGGTTATATATCTCGTGTAACATATCAGTACTTCTGATGAAAATGTGAACCTGGTAAAGTGTTTTAAATCTTACTACGCAACTTGTGGGCTGCTAATTTGTACTACAATGAATAGCGTTAACAGTCGCAGATAAGCTATGTTAGGCTGTTCCAGCAACCAGCTCCGCGAGCAGCAGTGCTCACGAGCGCTCACTACTTCCGATCGGAGCTGCGGTGGTGGGGAAACTAGACGTTACTCACGCTAATACTCGAGGGCGTAAGGAAACAGATGTGTTAGTTTAGTAGTGGTAGCAGAATGCATAGTTCCAAATGAATAAGCGGCTTCTGAAAGCGATTGACTCTCTAAGCAAATGTCGAATTCTTGACATGGCTGCTGATTTAGACGTTTTAAAATTCGTATTTCCATACTTACAGTTAACACGATGTAAACAGGAATACCGTTTATTTTTATACTCTACAAAATACATCTAAAACGAATGGCTTCTGCATTAAAATAATGAGAAAATTCGTTTTACTCTTTATAAGAAATATTCCTTAAGGGGGTAAGCAGGTCGACTTGAGGTGGGAGAGGCATAAGAGGACATTTTAATTTTCACTGTCTATACTTTTACAAATAAATTCACAAAACCTTGTCAGCATAACCGGGAAAAATCCAGAATTCACTCTCATAGTAGCGGGAGTTTTAAAACATAAAGAAATAATTTTTGTTTAGATGTTAAATTTCATAATTTTTTCGATTACTATTGGCTGCATTTGTTGCTACAGGTACACTTTACTCCAGAAGTAAGAGACATTCTTCAGTTAACACAGCATACAAATCATACTTACAGGTATATTAAACTGTAGAATTTTCCAAATATATTAAAAAATATGACAATTAAGTTTGTTAACTATAAAATTTTAATTTTTTCTAAACACAAAATTCAAATTGTAACAGCTCAATAATCTTTTCGTAAATTAAATAAGTTCTAGTTCCATATAATTTTAAGTATGGTTTGTATGTTGTGTAAAGCTCATCGATGAATCCCTCATACTTACGGAGAAAAGTGTACCTATAGCAACAAATGCTGCCAATAGTAAGTGAAATTTCACATGTAATTGAAAATTGTTTCGTTATGTTTTAGAACTCCCACTGCTATGAGAGTGAATCCTGAATCTTTCCCGGACATGTTGACAGTTTTGTGAATTTGTTTATAAGAGTATAGACAGTGAAAATTAAAATGTCCAGTCGTGCCTCTCCTGCCCCAAGTCGGCCCGCTTGACGTCCAACGCCCCTTTAATTAAAACCATGAAACATGCATTTAAAAATGTAAAATAATGCCACCATAAATATGCTTCTTTAAACAACAGTCGCGAAATCAAATTGTTGATCTTGAGGATCAGAGAGGTTTACATTAATTATAATTATCAAAGAAAGAAAATTGTCCTTGAGGAGTGACCTGGTGTGACGTGTCGGACATTTTCACGGAGAAAAATGGCAGTCTCAATTAATCGTTATTTCAGAAACAATGGTGCCACGTTGTGGGAACTGGAGCGTGGCTGCAGTTTCTCGTGACGTCACAGTTGCTCAATATACGCTCACCGCAGCCGTGTGCCCCATGCGACGGCAGTTCAGGCCGAGAAGTTACCACTTCCTAGCTCATGGGCGAGCGTGAGATGGAACAGTCCGAGATTTGTATTCTTCATATTTATAATTTTGTATTACTTCATTACATATTGTATATTATGTACTTCTTTCTTCGTTTCGGCCATCTAAGGACCACGCACCAATTTCAATGTTTCCTCTTTGTTCTTCTTTCGGTTTCCTCCAGTATTCTTTAATCTTTCCACTATGCATCCTTTTTCTCTCCTCAGGCCACTTTACTCCTGTCTTCTTCTCCCTCCTGCCTTGGAATACTTTCTTCTTAAAAGTTTCTCTTTCTGTTGCATCTTTTTCACTTATATTGTTTCTTTCCAAACCTTTCCTAACTTCTTGAATCCCTGCTATTGTTGACTTCTTGTCCCAGAGATATTTAAAAATCTGTTTGGTTAACCAGTTGCTGTTCATTCGGTATAAATCTCCAATAAATAGCAGGCGCCTCTTCCGTAGTGTTTGGGTTATGTTTTCTATGTTGCGATAAACTTCTGCATTACTTCTTAGTTTCCATACCTCTGTATTTCTTTGGACCAAGTATTTTTCGAATGATTTTTCTTTCTAGCACTTGAAGTTTATGTAATTTGTAATTCAGTACTAAACATTCACTTGCATAAAGACATTCTGGTTTTACTATTGTGTTGTTGTGCTGTATTTTCAGATTTTTAGACAGAGACCTTTTGTTGTAAATGTTCCTGGTTATACCATATGCTCTCTCCATTTTATGTACTCTTTCTTCTACAGCAATTTTTTCTAAGCCTTTTCCTGAATCATTTCTCCCAAATATTTAAATTTATTTACCCTCTTTATCGGCCCAATATATGTTAGTAGGATTTCTGGAGCATTTTTTATGTTTGTCACAAATTTTGTTTTCTCTACAGAAATTCTTAAACCTGCTTTGTTGGCTATTTCTTCTAAGAGATTGATCTGGATTGCTGCATTTGTTAGGTTTTCAGAAAGAATGGCAAAATCATCCGCAAATGCTAGACAGTGAATTTCAATACCCTTGTGTTTAGTCCCGAGTCTGATTGGTGATAGCTTATGATCTTTTAGTTTTCGTGTCCATTCTCTTACTACTTTCTCTAGGACGCAGTAGAAGAGGAGTGGAGACAGGCCGTCAACTTGCCTTACACCTGTTTTGATGTTGAATGTCTTGGAAATTTGCCCTGAAGCTTTACTTTTGATTTGGTGTCTGTGAGCGTTTCTCGAATAAGGTTTGCTAATTTAGATTTAATTCCAAATTCTCGGATCACTTTATCTAGTGTTTGCCTATCAACCGAATTAAACGCATTTTAAAAATCTATGAACCTTACAATGATGTCTTTGGAGTTTGTCTGTGACGGATTACGGACTTGAGGTTGAAAATCTGTTCTCAGCAAGATCTGCCTTTTCTAAATCCACTCTGATATTCTCCCAATTGGCTATCAAGTGTTGCTTCCCCTTGTTTAGTATAATTGTTGAAAATATATCCCACTGGTAACAAAGATATACCTATATAGTTATTTACATCTTGTTTGTCGGCTTTCTTGTGTAAAGGATGGACAAGAGCCACTTTCCAATCTTCAGGAATCTTTTCAGTTTCCCATATTTCTTGAAACATGAACTGAAGGTTAGATATAATTTTTGGTTGAGACCATTTTATAAGTTCAGCTGCGATAGAGTTCTCTCCACTGGCTTTGTTGTTTTTCAAGGTATTTATTGCTTTTTAATGTATATTAGGTTAAGATATATTTCATTCTATATTATTTATAATTTTATTATTTTCTTTTTGGTTGAAATTTTTGAAAAATCATAAAAGTACAGAAAAATCTAAAGTGCTCCATAAAAATCGTGATTTATTATTATTATTATTTTATGTGAAGTTGTAACGTTTCTGCTATGTTGCAAACTCCTAAAAATCAGTTGCCAACATTGAAACACGAAATATCTGATACCTAAAGTAAAACTTCATTACCGGACATGTGATATTTACATTTTCGCCTTCTGTTTGAAATTCTATTAACACTACTAGTAAAACGCTTTTAAGAAATAGTACGTTCATTTAAATATAACTTTAGCTGACCTTTTACATAATTTTCACTTCTTTATACTTTCGTAAAAAAATAGCTGCAAACACTAAAAATGCATTACACTTAGTTTCGGAAATTGCTGAACCTATATAGATACTAATTTGTATAAAACAACAATGCTACATGTTATAAACTATTGCACAACATGATTTCATATATACCTTTTGTTTAAATAAATTAGGGCAGACCATGTTTTATATATCACTAGATCCTAAATTAAATACTGATAATTTTTCATGCACTAAAATTAATAATCCGTTTGGTACTAAGAAACTATCTTCAAAATTAACAAAACTACGACAACCATATACAAATCCGTATTAATAAATAATTTGACCGCAAACCGAAACACATTAAAATCCCATGTTACAATAATAGTACGCCTACACACTATTGGCAAAACAAATATATGTGCATTTCGAAAACACACATAATGTAAATAATTTGACGACTGTAAACATTAGTCAAAAGGATGACGTTAAATTTGTGTACTACATTTAAATACAAATTTCATGAAACAAGTACATACATTGACATAAATAGTCAAAGCTTAAATGTAATGTTTTAATTTCTGTATTTTGCCATATTTATTGTAAAAGAATATTGTTTAATAGTGAATTACAAAACTTTGTCATCAATATTATTACGCGGTTGTGTGGAGAGAGGTTGGAGAGAAACCATTGTTGAGTCAGTCGTGGATAGAGTTTGGGAGTGGCCAGAAACCTGTAAGCAGCTTTGTTGGCTTGCTGCTGCATTTCTTGATTGTGCAATGTTTAAGTGGAAATAAAATCGTTTCCATATCAACTAAGATGGTTTTACTTTATGAAAATATCCTGTAAAATCAAATTCTTTAGTGAATGCCGAAGACAAATCACAACGCAATGGACTTCAGCCAGCATATAAGATAAGTTCAACTTCACCTACAGTGGAATGATTTCGTTATAGACTGAGAACTAATAAACATTTCCTTGATTCAGGAATATATTAGGGCTCAGTTTAAGTCATTCCGAAAAGAGGTGATGGACGTTAGAAAGTGAAGAGAAAGGGAATGAGATGGTTCTGTTGTCTGATGAGAGAAGATTTCCGCATTTTGCTGCAGGATGTGGAATTGAAAGTTTCAGGTTATACTGTACGTCGTGTCACCTCTTAAGTTTGGAATATAGCATCATCACCACCATAAAGACTATGTGATGTATAATGCTGCCACATCTATCATGCATTCACAAACACAAACCAGGTCCAGAGCACAAAAATCGGAAGTGAATGGGTTTCGTACATCTTCGGTTCGCACCATTCGCAAAGAGATGGTCAGAAGTGTGTGTGTGTGTGTGTGTGTGTGTGTGTGTGTGGCCGTTATTTGGGACAATAGGGGTGGAGGCCACGTCATCCTCAGGTCGGCCGCGGGGCCCTTAATCAGGCGCCGTGACAGCTGAGGCTGCCCACACACCGCACTCCCCACTAACACAGGAAGGGCGGCGCTGTCTCCACACCTCGAGCAATTTCCGGAACGGCTGCACTTGCCCGCACTCACCTCAGTAATAGACCAGCAAGCACCGCTTCATTTGGGCTGATGCGGCTCAGCAGACTTACCGTTCGGGGTACCTACTACACGGCGACCCATTATAACAAAAAAGTCCAGGTGCGTAGGCTTAGCAACTACTTGAACTAACTTCTGCTAGTGATAGCACATAAACACACACACACACACACACACACACACACAAGGGCAATACATCTACATAGATACTCTGCAAATCACTTTTAAGTGCATGGCAGAGGGTTCACTAACCACTTTCATATCTTTTCTCTACAGTTCCATTCTCTAATAGCGCGCGGGAAGAAAGAACACCTAAATCGTTCCGTTTTCGATCTGATTTCACTTATTTTATTGGGTTGGTCATGTCTCCCTATGTAGGTGGGTGCTAGCAAAATATTTTCACATTCAGACGTAAAAGTCGGTGATTGAAACTTCGCAAACAGATCACGCCGCAATGAATAACGTCTTTCTTTTAATGATTTCCACCTCATATCGTGCAACATATCCGTGACGCTTCCCCCCCCCCCCCCTTCCGTAACGTGATAAAACAAAACGAGCTGCCCTTCTCTGAACATTCTCAATATCTTCCGTCCACCTGGTGAGGGTCCCACACTGGCCAACAGTACTCCAGGAGAGGACGCACAAGTGTGATGTAGGCAGCTTCTGTGGTGGAGCTGTTGCATCTTCGAAGCGTTCTGCCGATGAAACGTAACGTTTGGTTCGCCTGCCCCACAATATTTTCAATGTGTTCTCTCCAGTCAAAGTTGTTCGTAATTGTAACTCCTAGGTATTCGGTAGAATTTACGACCTTAAGGTTTGACTGATTTATCGCGTAATTGAAGTTCAGCGGATTTCTTTTAGGGGTCATGTGTATTACTTCACACTTTTCTTTATTTATTGTTAATTGCCAATTTTCGCACCATGGTAGAAATTTTGTCTAAGTCGCTTTGCAATTCCTTTTGATCCTCTGTTGACTTCACTAACCGATAAACGACAGCATCACCCGCGAACACGCTAAGGGAGCTATTCAGATTGTCTCCTAAATCGTTTATAAACCCAAGGAAGAGTATGGGTTCTATAACGCTTCCCTGGGGAACGCCAGATATCACTTCTGTTTCACTCGATGACTCAGTTACTACGAACTGTGTCCTATCTGACAGGAAATCCTATCGCACGATTGCGGCGATATTCCATAAGCAAGCAATTTCATTAGAAGCCGCTTGTGAGGAACATTGTCAAAAGACTTCCGCAAATCTAGAAATATGGAATCGATTTGAGATCCCTGGTCGATAGCACTTATCACTCCATGTGAATAAAGGGCAAGCTGTGTCTCGCAAGAGAGATACTTTCTGAATCCGTGTTGACTATTGGTTAATAAATCGTTCTCTTCAAGGTAGTTCATAATGCCCGAGAGGGGAATCGAACCCACGACGGCGAACGACCGCGCGCACCGCAGCACGGCGCCTGAGTGCGCAAGGCTAATCCGCCGCGACGCACACACTCATGCCCGAGGAAGTACTCGAACCTCGCACGGCGTGCTACGGAGCTCTCCTCAGCAAGACTCCTCGGACCACTCCACCGCGGTATCCATATTAAAAAGTTCAAATGTTTGTATAGCTTATAGGACTTAACTACGGGGTCATCAGACTTTAAACTTACAAACTACTTCTGAACTAGCTAATAATAAGGACGGCACAATATCCATGCCCGAGGGGGCATTCGAACACCCGACCGTAGTGGCCTTGCAGACCGTGACTGGCGCACCTCAGTCCCCTCGGCCACCGCGGCCGGCGTATCCATATTAACCTGAACCACTTGACTAGGTCAGAATAACCCTCAGAAAGCTTGTAGAAACGGAAAACTTGAAGTCGCGGTGTCAGATTCCAGGATTCCTTGCCGCATTTTCTTTGACACAGTGGTGGCCTATGGTACCTGCGAATGGGTGTTGAACATTTTTATATTAGATGCTTAAAAGGGATAAAATTCTTTGTCTCACGGCTTCTTAACATTCGTCGTGGTAAAACCATCTCTATAATTCGTGGTGTATGAAAGCCACGAAATTAAGTTTTTGTAAATCGAATTTATGATCATACGAAAACAGTGCCAAAAATATCTCTGGCAGTGTGAATTCTACAATTTATCAATAATCGTAACCTAATGAGCTACATCCCTAGTCGAAATGATATTCAATCGTCATTTAAAATACTGGAAATAAGAGACGTACATTATAACTTGTAAATTCACTTTGCTGCAAGGTTATAACATCAACTAAGGGTGTCTTCAACAGAAGAAATAAATTGATCCACTAAACATTGCTAGTTAGTTAAACCGACATGTCACGTGTCACTACAGCATGCAACGAATTGGATACATCGAACTCATGCTTGTGTTAATTTTACACGAGTGTAACACTTCTTATGTAAAATACAATCGTGCATCCTCCGATTACAACGCTCATTATGATGAAACAAAATAAGTGCTTCAGAAAAAGAGGATGTAGTTTTCCGTTGAATCTTCAACAGAATAATAATAATAATAATAATAAAAAGACAGTGTTCCAGCCCCCCCCCCCCTTTCCATTCGCCGCTTGCAATCGAAGTAGCTCGGCCTGAAACGATACATATCGATCGGACAACTCTAAATCGATTACGCGCACATTGATGCACGGGATGACAAGATGAATGTCTAAAAACATATAATTACGTACAGATAATTATCAGGATTGGTACTCATAAATTTGCGCTGACATGAATATTTTCGCAATTTGGAAGAAGCATTGTTAATATTTTTTTTGTACCAGAATCGCGACACATTCGTAGGAAGTGGCTTTACGTTTTTGATGAATTTTGGTGTAAATGTCATTCTTCCAACTGTCACTGGCGTAAATTGAAGTTGTGGCAGTACCTACCTATCAACGCAACAACATGTTCGAAAATTGTAACATTTTCGTGGAAAATTGTTGAGTGTTTCTGATGAGATGAATTTTAATGTAATTTAGAATAAGCGTTAGGTATCCATACAGTATATATTTATGAGAGCGAGGACCACACACCAACAGATTTATTTATGAAAGAAATAAAAATTATAGATACGACATCATGGCATAAGTTGCTACAGAATATCTTCAGAAAGGTACATCGAGAACGAGTCACATGGGTGTGACAGTTTTTCTATTTTAAGCCTTTTAAAGCACTCCGTCACTCACGACAACAGAAACAAGTGAAATACGTTCCCGTGACTACGAACAAAACACAATTCATAAGTCGCGCGTTGATAGTCGGGTTATGTAGCTGTGTTTTATGCTGAGCTACTTCGATTGCAAGCATTCTTGGAAATTACCCCGCCCAGTTCAGAAGCTGGGAGGGGGTTAGCGCGCGGTAACATTAGATGTCCCCTTTACAGACAAACAAATTTTTTTTTTTTTATCTGACGTGTTTTCGAGATATTTTAATGTTATCAGGTGCACTGACGATCTGGAAGCCACATTTGGTTTCGTACAGACATACAGCTTTACGTTTTAACAAGCGACGAGGAGAAGTTTTAAGCTCGGAACGCGTAGTAAAAATGAGGAACAACAACTCAGTCGTCATCATACATAAATTACATCTGTGTTTTTAGCTTGCGGAGCGTAAAGTTTTAATTGCGAAGTTCTCCACAATGCGGACGGCCAAAAGGGCAACTTCCGTCTTGCGGAGGGAGAGCATCAGTACGTCCTCAGATAAGCCACGACAACGCTTTCTGCCATTTGCTTAGCAACAATTTAACCATTACAGACATTTAATAATCAGGTGCGGACTACATTTACCTAAAGGAACTACTGTCTTCAAACACCAAGCAATACTTTTAAAATGTTTGGAAGTAACAGGTACAAGTAGCCTTTTGGTTGATTCAGATTTTTTTTATACCGCTTTCGAACCATCTAGATGAATTTGCGGAAAAAGCATCAACAAATGAGGAGAAATTAAAAACGAAAAAATGCAATATCAACTGCTTTAACCCAACAAACAACACAACAATTGATACACTAAAACAGCCAACCCATGTTTGCACCAGGCGGCAATTCCTTTTATGTTCGACCAGACGAGTATTGACGCTCCTTTTTGTAGTTCCAATGTAGACTGAACCACAGCTGCAGGGAATTTTATATACACCTGGTGTATTCAACGGATGTCGTACATCTTTTGCAGATCTTAAATATTCTTTTATCTTCCTTGTAGGTCTGAAAATGGTTTCTACCCCATACTTGTCCAGCACTTTTCCAATACGGTCAGCAACCTTATTTATGAACGGAAGAAAAACTTTCCCCTTAGGCGGTTGGAGCGTCAATACTCGTCTGGTCGAACATGAAAGGAATTGCCGCCTGGGGCACACGGAGAAATCGGCCGTAGCGGAACATGTATACCAAGATGGCAATCATGAAATTAAATTTAATGAGACTAGTGTCATCTCGAAAACGTCGCACTATCATGCGCGCACATATAGAGAAGCCATCGAGATCTATAAACATCGTAATAACTTTAACAGGAAAGAGGAAGCTGTTAAATTAGACAGAATTTGGACTTCTACTTTACACCAGCGAAATGACAATCGATTCTTCTCTGCTAAGAATGTTGGCAATACCAGAGATAGCGTCGTAGCAGACGTCACGTGATGTCTTGTGGTGCCCTCTACATTGCCTATATATACGGCTCTCCCTCAAGTTCTCATCGCAGTTCGCCATTCTACCTCTGAAGATGTCTTCCGCAGCCGAAGATGAAACGTTAGGGGAAAGTTTTATAAATCGACCACGGCTTATGAGCCCGGAAGTTTTAAATGAAGTTGACGCCGGCCGTGAAAGCTTACATTGTAATATCTACGAAGTTTAGATCGGGGATAGCCTATAGGAGATAGTGGGAAATTCTACCTCCCGATTTTAGTATGAACTTTGTCAGAATATTTTATCAGTCATATTATCAAGGATAGTTTATATTGGGATTACGAACATCATTTTAGGTAATATCAGTATAGATACTAACTGTAAAGAGAAGCAGAGATTTTATTAGAAGAAAATCAATAAATGTGAGGAATTGAATTTCCGTACTCTTAACTATCATGCGTGCGTGTTTTCAAGTGTAATAATTGTGAACAGAGGTTTTTTTTTTTCACGAAAATGATCAAGATATATAAAAATAGTGTTTTTCAAGCTCATTTCATAATTAGAAAAATGTTCAAATGTTTGTATAGTCTATGGGACTTAACTACGGGGTCATCAGTCCCTAAACTTACAAACTACTTACGAACTACTTACGAACTAGGACGGCACAAATATCCATGCCCGAGGGGGGATTCGAACCTCCGACCGTAGTGGCCGTGCAGACCGTGACTGAAGCGCCTCAGTCCCCTCGGCCATTTCATAATTAGAACCCTTAACAACATCTGTGGAATGTTTTGGAAAAGTGAACTATAAATAATATATCTGATGCTTGAACGAACTGTATGTCGGAGAAGTAAGATTAATATCTTGGAGGTAAAAAGAATCCCAAATTAAGACTACATTGCAAATACAATATCAATTACAAATTGTGATACAGACTATTTTTGTAACAGGCTCCAATTTAACAGAACTAAGAACTAACCGGGAAAAGATAACAGTATCAAGTATGTTGTGTCACCGTAAAATCAAGCCCCTGAGATCATGCTCGATATCCACAAAAATATTAGTTACAAAACAAACTAAATAAGATTAAAGCCTGTCCAGTTTCTAGTGCCAATATAGAAGACAACAATTTATTACGCAAAATAATAAGTAGGAGTACGAACCTACCAACAGACAACCCGACTAAAATTCAGGGCCAATCTATTCTATACGGATGAAAAAATAAATAGAAGGAGCCAGTTACAGTAACTAGTATTATTCACGTGACACCCAAATAAACACACATACATTAATCAAATTGCTTGGTTATGGTATATCGCCCCAAATTTGCGATTGGATAGGGGATTTCCTGTCACAGAGGACACAGTTCGTAGTAATCGATGGTAAGGGATTGACTAAAACAGAGGTGATATCGGGCGTTCCGCAGGGTAGTGTTATTGGTCCTCTGCTGTTCCTTATTTACATAAACGATTTGGGAGAAAATCTAACTTGCTCTCATAGCTTGTTTCAGATGACGCCGTCATTTACAGTATAGTAAAATCATCTAAAGATCAAAATCAACTGCAAGACGATCTGAATATCACTAAAGTGTAAAAATTGGCAATTGACTCTAAATAACGAGAAGTGTGAAGTCGTCCACATGAGTACGAAAAGAAATCCGTTAAACTTTGTTTACAAGATAAATCAATCAAATGTGAAGGCCGTAAACCACAAAATACGTAGGAAGTACTATTAATTGAGACTTAAACTGGAAAGAACACGTTAGATAACGTCGTGGGAAAGGCGAACCAGAGACTGGGTTTTATTGACAGAACCGTTAAAAGATGCAACAGAACTACAAAAGAAACTGCATACACTACGTTTGTCCGTCCATTTTTGGAGTATTGCTGCCCAGTGTGGGTTTGACGGATGACATCGAAAGAGTCCAGAGAAGGGCAGCTCGTTTCGTATTGTCACGATACAGGGGAGACAGCGTTACGGAAATGATACAGGATCTGGGATGGGAATCATTACAACAACGGCGTTTATGGCTGCGGCGTGGGCTACTTACGAAACTCCAATCGCCAACATTCTCCTCCGAGTGCGAAAATCTATTGTTGACTCCCACTTACATAGGTAGAAATGACCATCAGTATAAAATACGAGAAATCAGAGCTCGAACAGAGAGATTCAGGTGTTCTTTCTAGCCCGCGCGCTATTCGACAATGGAATGGGAGATAAACAGTATAATGGTGGTTCCATGAACCCTCTGCAAGGCACTTAAATGTGATTTGCAGAGTATCCCATGTAGATGTAGATATACTGAAGAGCCAAAGAGAATGGTACTCCTGCCAAATAACGCGTAGGGCGCAGCGAGAACGCAGAAGTGTCGCAACGAGACGTGACATGGGCCAGATTAATGTCTGAAGTAGTTATGGAGGGAACTGACGCTATGCATCCTGCAAGGGCTGTCCGTAAATCCGTAAGAGTACGAGGGGATGGAGATCTCCTCTCAACAGCACGTAGCAAGGCGTTCCAGATATCTATATCTATAAATGTGAATGTCTGTTAGGTGTACGCTTATCACTTACGAACGACAAGACGCAGAGACTTAAATATTTGTACAGTTACTATTTATACCTGAGGAAGGTTTTAGGCGCGGTTTTATAGCGATCTGTTAGATATTTAGTAATATGAAGAATATAACGCGAAATTTGGAACAATAATTACTCTTTGAAAATTATATTTATTCCTTGAAAATGGTTTTATTGGTTTCATTGTTGCTTGAGGAGTATATTGGGATGGAAAGTAAATCGGTGTATATAATATAGTACGTGTGTGTTAATATTTCGTTCTGCAGCGAAAACTACAAAACGCAAACGAATGGTCTGTGTGTAATTGTTGTGCAAAGTCTCCCGTTCTACACCACAGCAGTTCCATGCCAATAGCTATAAGGGGGTGGAAGATATGGTGGTTAAAAGTCGTCGAATTATAAAAAAAAAATTCGGACTGAAGGCCAGGGATGACGTTTTACGACTCTGTAGCAAGGAGGTTACATGCTGCGAAATGTGATGCCACAGACAATATCTTTGGTCTGTGCGTGCTACAATGTCTTCTGCTCTTTCTCTGTCAGGATAAGCTTACGAATAAGGAAATATAAGAATAAATAAATAAAACAGTAAAAAAAATTTCTTTTAATACATACAAATTGCAACACAGGCTATAAGGAATAATGTATGTATTATTTATTGTAAATCATTAAGCACTTCCCATAATTTTATTTTTTATTTGAATGTCGATTAAAAATCTGTCTTTCTAAAGAAGGTATTGTATTTCATTTCATCCTTCAAAACCAGTCTCATAGCACACTACTGAAACATAGCTTATCTCTCATAATCAACCAACACGCGAGCGGAGCCGCGGGTTTAAGCTAGTGCTCAATAATGGTCATGTTTGGGGAGTTTGGTAGCCTACACAGAAGTTTTATCTCAAGTACAGATAGTGTTGAGGAACAGTGGACAAAGTTCAGAGCCATCGTGCAATATGCATTAGATGCAAGCAAGATCGGAAGAGATGGAAAGGAGCCACCATGGTGCAACAACCGAGTTAGAAAACTGCAACGGAAGCACAGGAAACTTCACTGCAAACATAAATATAGCCAAAGCCTTGTAGACAAACAAAAATTACTCGAAGCGAAATGTAGCTTGAGGGCGGCTATGCCTGAGGCGTTCAGAAAATTCGAAAGTACATAGAACTTATGTACTGACTTGGCAGAAACTCCTAACAAATTTTGGTCTTATGTCAAAACGGTAGGGGGATCAAAACAAAATGTTCAGACACTCTGTGTCGGTAATTGTACTGAAACAGAGAATGAGACGCTAAAAGCTGATATACCAAATGTCTTTTTCCACAGCTGTTTAACAGAGGAAGACTGCGCTGTAGTTCCTTCTCTAGATTGTCGCACAGATGTCAAAATGTCAGATATCGAAATAAATGACAGAGGAATAGAAATACAAAATCGCTCAAAAGAGGAAAGGCCGCAGGACCTGATGGGATACCAGTTCGCTTTCAGTTGTGTGGATGAGTTTTCCAACATATTTTCATAACACTAATAGAGTGAATAATTGAACGGAAGGGGCGTACTTACAAATATTAACTAGTCAACGTAATGAAGTGTAGTGGTGATAACCAATACCCATGCGAGTTTCATAAAAATTCACATGTTAATTCGATGCTAATTATGGCTTGGGAGGGAAGAATACAACAATGTGAACTTGAAGTACGAGATTAGAAAACAAATAGGAAACTATTAGTACTGAAATAATTTTGTTTTTATTTGGGAGCACAACACCAATGGCAGCGGATTTTTTATGGCGGGATCCAGAGATACATTATTCCTTCCTCTTGATAAACACTGCCTAGTCTCTCGGGTCGATGCTCTTTTAACTCGTTCATCCCGCTTACATGGGCTCCCAAAACTAATTCCGCTTTTGGTTGATCATGTAAACACTCAAAAATCGACTCTGGAAATCTACTTCTGCAAAGCGGTTTTCAAGTTCCACAATCGATTTTCATTACTATGTAAACGCAAGAGTTTTTGAAGCGTTCTTGGCTTGTCAGATTGTTTTCTCTTGTTAAGATAAGAAAATAGGAATGCGGGTAAACTATTATGAGCAGCGCAATGATCGCATTATCATAGTCAAGATAGATATCAAGCCAACACTGACCACAGTAGTACAAGTTTATATGCCCACTAGCTCTTCCGATGATGAGGAGATCGAAGAAATGTATGAAGAGGTAAAAGAAATTATTCAGACAATTAAGGGAGGGAAAAACTTAATTGTGACGGGAGACTGGAATTCGGTAGTAGCAAAAGGAAGGGAAGGGAAAATAGTAGGTGAATACGGACTGGGCAAAAGGACTGAAAGAGATTGCCTGGTACAATTGTGCACGGAACATAATTTAATCATAACAATCACCTGGTTTAAGAATCACGAAAGAAGGTTGGATACGTGGAAGAGTTCAGGAGCCACCTGAAGGTACCAGATAGATTTTATAATGGTTAGATATAGTTTTTGGAACCAGATTTTAAACTGTAAGATATACCCAGGGGCAGATATAGACTCTGACCATAACTTACGAACTGTAGGCTGTAACTGAAAAATCTGCTAAAAGGTAGGAAAGCAAGGAGATGAGACTTGGATAAATTGAAGGAGCCTGAAGTTCTTGAGAATTTCAAAGGGAGCTATAGGCAACAATTGACAGAAATACGGGAAATAAAACAGTAGAAGAGGAATGGGTAACATTGAGAGATGAAATAGTGAAGGCAGCAGATAGCCAAGACCCACAGAAAATCCTTGGATGACACAGGAAATACTAAATTTAATTGATGAAAGGAGAAAATATGAAAATGCAGTAAATGAAACAGGCAAAATGGAGTACAGACGACTAAGAAATGCGATTGACAGGAAGTGTAAAATAGCTAAGCAGGAGTGGCTAGAAGGCAAATGCAAGTCTTAGAAGATTGTATAAATAGGGAAAAAATAGATACCGCCTATAGGAAAATAAAAGAAACATTTGGAGACAAGAAAAGCACCTGTATGAATGTAAAGAACTCAGATGGAAAACCAGTTCTCAGCATAGAGGGGAACGCTGAGAGGTGGAAAGAGTATATAGAGGGGCTCTACAAAGGAAATGAACTTCGAGACAATATTGTAGGTAGGGAAGAGGATGTAGATGAAGATGAAATTAGGGATACTGTAGTGAGAGAAGAATTTGACAGAGCACTGAAAGACGTAAGTCAAAACAAGGCCCCTGGAGTAGATGACATTCCCTCAGAACTACTGAAGTCTCTGGGAGAACCAGCCATGACAAAACTATTTCATCTGGTGCGTAAGATGTATGAGACAAGTGATGCACCCTCAGACTTTAAGAAAAATGTAATAATCCCCATTCCAAAGAAAGCAGGTGCAGACAGGTGTGAAAATTACAGAACCATCAGTTTAATAAGTCATGGTTGCAAAATTTTAACCCGAATTATATACAGGAGAATGGAAAAGCTGGTAGAAGCTGACCTCGGGGAAGATCTGTTTGGATTCAGGAGGAACGTAGGAACACGGGAGGCAATACTCACTTTACGACTTAGAAGATAGATTAAGGTAGCTACTGTAGATTCGGAGAAAACTTTTGACAATGTTGATTGGATTACACTTTTTCAAATTCTGAAAGCAGCAGGAGTAAAATATAGGGAATGGAAGGTTATTTTCAACTCGTGCAAAAACCAGACAGCGTTTATCAGAGTTGAAGGGCATAAAGGGATGCAGAGGTTGGAAAGGGAGTCAGACAGCGTCGTAGTCTTTCCCCAGTGTTATTCAGTTTGTACATTGAGCAAGCTAAAAAGGACAGCAAGGAGAAATTTGGTGGAGGAATTAAAGCTCAGGGTGAAGAAATAAAAACATTGCATTTTACTGATGACATTGTAATCCTATCAGAGACAGCAAAGGACCTGGAGGAGCATTTGAACGGAATGGACAGTGTGCTGAAAGGAGCATATAAGATAAACATTAACAAGAGCAAAACAAGGGTAATAGAATGCAGTCTTAGAAAATCAGGCGATGCTGAAGGAATTAAATTAGATAACTAATCAATAAAGGTGGTAAATGAGTTCTGTTACTTGGGCAGTAAAATAACATATGATGGTCGCAGTACAGAGGATAGAAAATGCAGAATGGCAATGGGAAGAAAAGCGTTTTTGAAAAAGAGAAATTTGTTAACATCGAATATAAATTTAAGCGCAAGAAAGTCCTTTCTGAAGGCATTTGTGTGGAGTGTTGCCTTGTAGGGAGTGAAACATGGACGATAAACAGTGCGGGCAGGAAGAGGATAGAGGCTTTTGAAATGTGTTACAGAAGATTGCTGAATTTTAGGTGGGTGGATGGCGTAACTAATGAGGAAGTACTAAACAGAACTGGGGAGAAAAGAAGAAGGTTTGCCTGTGGAGATAATATACACACCGTTCTCCAACACATCAACAGACGCAACTTTTTAGATATGGTGCATAAATTTTGTTTATTTGACAGTTCACTTCGGTAAAAAAAAATCCATTATATTAAACCAAAAGAAAGTACACTAATGTAAGGTAGAAATACACAAAAGACCCTATCATTCACTTGGTTCAGATTCAATGTATCTGTGATAATCTCACGGTGTAGCTACTATTATAGTATAGTTAGAAACATTAATTGCAAATGGTTTTCCTTTGTTAATTATGTGTTTCATTGAAAAGCTGAAGTTATGGAATAGCCTAAAAGACTGGTCTTTTGTATAATTCTATAATACATTATATAATAATGGAAAGTCCAGGTTGGAATTAATAATATAGTGAGGACAGTTTACAACTCACCACAAAGACGTGGCGACGAGCTGCGACAGGCACATACAAAAGACACACACGTACAACACATTCAGCTATCGGCCATGGCCTTCTTCAGATAATAGAACACTCAGGCAGTCACACAGGCACACAACACAGTCATACAACCATCACCTCCGACTGCCGCACTAAGAATCACGCTCTGCGGCGAATCGGGGTAGGGAGGGGAGGGGGAGGGGATAGTAAGGTTACGTCACGGTGGTGGGGATGGGTTGGATGGGAATAACGAGATGCAGCTTAGGAATGGAGTGGGGAGGAGGGTGAGGGGAGAAAATAAAATAAAATAAAAGTAAAATAAATATATATACAAAATGCGTGCACACTGCAAGTACACAAGATCGCATACACACACATACACACAAACACACACACACACACACACACACACACACACATACACACAAACACACACACACACACACTCACGATCGCACACGATCGCACATTCACACACCACTCAAAATAGGCGAGGTTTGGGAATGAGAGGTAGGAACTGTAAGGTATGGAGAAAAAAATAGGGAATTTATAGTAGGTTGAGGCCTGGTCGATTTCGGGATCGGAGAATGTATTGCGGCAGTCGGAGGTAATGGTTGTGTGACTGTGTTGTGTGCCTGTGTCATTGCGTGAGTGTTCTGTTTTCTGAAGAAGGCCATGGCCGATAGTTGAAAGTGTTGTATGTGTGTGTCTTTTGTATGTGCCTGTCGCAGCTCGTCGCCACGTCTTTGCAGTGAGTTGTAAACTGTCTTTACTATATTATCTATAATACATTACTCATTTTCATTGCCTCTATTTTCTTGCCATTTACCTTTATAAAATCCTTGAGTGTTTCGCATATGGCACTGCATACTTCAGGTATTATCTGGGAAATAGATGCTTTAGACACACTAAATAGATATTTGAGGCTAGCATGTCACTTGTTTCTAAGAATCGCAACGTTAGTGCTATCCTCTCTTCTGCTGCTATGACTCGTCGATAATTTGTGTCCTGCTTTTTTAAAAATTTTTGGTTCAATTGCAGCTAGAAGAAGACGAAAATCGTCGATTGACATACGACCAAGAGATGGTTGCAGTTGCAAATCACTTACAATAGCCGAGTCGCCACTTGTTTCACGCCTGCGCAAAAATTCAGACATCCAAATTTTTCTCTCTCTAAACCGTTTGCCTTTTATGACCAACTATGTGCTTGCTATACAAAATAAACCAAGTTGTGTGTTTCTGTTATCCATCACGTTGCACTGACTACTGAAATAACGCGCCAACGATTTAGCGCTAATAACAAACATACATCGCGCGCATTCTCTTCTGTTTGCTTCAGTCTAAACGCTGTTTCCAGCTACAGCTCAACACGCGCGCATTGCTAGCGAATGCGCGTTCGGCTGTGTACGCCAATGTTCGCTTCGGTGTAAACGGGGCTTTATGAGGTGATGAAGAGGCTTACTCAAGATAGAGTAGGGTGGAGAGCTGCATCAGACCAGTCTCCGCACTGAAAACCACAACAAGAATTTTCGGTGCATATGGGCAGAGTGATATATTTCTACCGCGAAATAAAAGTATAAATATTAGAGTGAGCATGAATCTAGGTATTTAAGTAAATAGCGATTGTGCTGACTAAATCTGGAACTGAATCAGCTGTTTTTAGCCGCCATATTGATTGGGCTAGGAAATCCGCTTCAGGCTATAACATATAAACACGACATCTTCCGGAAGATATGTTGCATGCAAACGTAGTGGTTGATGGTTGAACTAAACTACTGCAAGATGGTGGGTGCAGTTGCGTTCATCAACTAATTAATTAATAAAATATAAATGAATTTCGACTATTACTCTTTTCGCGTCGTCTGGTGGTGGAACACGCGTAATAAATTTGAAAAATATTTACGAATGGATTGCAGACACAGTTACACACTAAACAATGAATACTACGTGATCATGTTTTTAAATAGCAAGTCGTCTACTTTATTATGTTACTTTTGACAGAAAGAATGTAAACTCTGGCCCTTTAATAGATACATCTAAGTGCCGAACACTCAAGAACAATAAATGTCCTATTCCAGTCTCAATGGCGTCCATAAAAATAGTAAAATGCACTATGTTTTCCGCTAATGATAATACAGATTTCGTTTCTTTTGACGAAGTAGCTCCGTTTTCAGGCTGGTCACTGAAGTATTAGCCTCTACCCTTTTGAAACAATTAATTGCTCGATAATTAACTTAGCACTCATGCACATCAGTCCAAACACATACCGTTCGATAAATGATACTCTTTATTTGTCACAATCCTCCCGCAAATGTTTTACAGAGATAAAATCTTCTAAAGTGCCAAAGTTTCAAAATACATGACAGCTAGATATAAAGGGCAATGACAGTAAGTTTCACGTTTCAGTTTTACAATAATACGTAAATTTAATTAAAAGTTCTTCTTAAAGTTTCGAAAAATACAAATTTACGTAATATTCCAAACCAGATTTTAAAATGTGACGTGGCTGTTGAAAATTACTAAAGGTGCTTAAAATGCCCATTTTGTTATGTCTTGCGAAGTGTATGCATCAGTAGCCCTCAGAAAAGCGACTAGAAAGTTTCTGCCATTTGTGTAGCTACAATTTGGCCTTCACAGACACCGCATAAAACAAATGAAACTTTCACTCTGCAGCGGAGTGTGCGTAGGAAGTTTCATATCAGCGCACGCTCCGCTGCAGAGTGAAAGTTTCTTTCTGGAAACATCCCTTTGGTTGTGGCTAAGCCACGTCTGCACCATATCCTTCCTTCCAGGAGTGCTAGTCTTGCAAGGTATGCAGGAGAACTTCTGTGAAGTTTGGAAAGTAGGAGGCGAGGTAATGGCAGAATTGAAGTTGTGGCGACCTCTGTAATAAAAGAGCTGTGCCAAGAACACGTCAAACAAGAACGAACAAACACGATCAGCGTCCGCAACAAACAAGACAACCAATAGAGCAGATAATAATATATATATATATAGAGAGAGAGCGCGCTTGCCCGCGAAAGGTAAAGGTCCCAGGTTCGAGGCCCGGTTCCGGCAGATAATTTTAATCTGCCAGGAAGTTTCACTGCATAATGAGATACAGACAATGTTGACAAAACACAACTAGTGTTTTCGGACACCAATTAATACTTTGAGATTTCTTAGAAGTAACAGTGACAGATATCCTTTTGCGACAATTAAGTTTTTGTTATCCCAAGACCGGTTTCGAACAACCAAGATGAAAATACGGAAACCAGACAGCACCAACAAATGAGGAGTAACTGAAAGCGAAAACATGTCATACCAACTGCTTTAACCACACAAACAACAGAAAGAAAACCGAAATAAATGAGTTTTGCTGCCTACATAGCACAAAATAGTCACTTCGTTATCGGAATAAAACCCAACCTTCCTAATCTACATGAAATGTATTGGCTTTGTAGATCAGCAGGAGATTTTACGAATTCGAAATACTCAAAATTCTGGGTTGTTTCAGAGCACTGAAATTAATTCAGTGTAACGTTGAAAATTTGTGCTGGAACGGGATTCGAACCCCGATTTCGCGGTTGCGGCCAGAGATTGCCTTAACCCGTTAGGCTAACCAGAGACGCTTTCCGCGCTTTCCGCGCTTTTTTGGAGTACTAAATTTCCTTTATTTTATTCTTCCATTAATATAAAATACTTGATAATATTGCCAATGATGATGATATTTGCCTTTGAAAAAGATTTGTTCCTGGAATTATTATCACTGTTATTTATTCGTCTTTTTTACGTACTGTATTTTTACGTAAAGAACAATAATTTTCAGCCCAATTTAGAATTATATCAATAAGTAGATGGCGTCTGTAAATTGTAACGTACTTACTTATTTTGAAGAGTGCTTCAATGATGTAAATACTTTCGGTGACTCCCCATCATGAATAATGTAGCAAGATTTGCTTTTCAGTTATAAACTCTGTACAACATGAAATGAAAATGATTTTTTTCCTTTATTGTGTTTTCACACCAGCTATTACACCAGTAGGCTGGCAGCAGTTCCAGAGGCTGCTCTTCAGTCGAGAGAATAAAATACGTGGATGAGATGAAAATTAAAATATAAGACAGGCGAAAAAACAAAACGGAGGAACAATGACATAGACAAGGTGACAATTCGAAGTACAAACAGTTGACACATTATTAAAATCACATTTAGTCAGTTAAAAATGATGAGCCCCGGTGACGTAAAGAAACCATGTAGGATGACAATAACACAGGACGGCGAGTACACGGAGACGCTAATTAAAACACACGGTGCTACGCTTGTTCTGATGTCGGTGGACGCAATTAAAAAAACACACACTTCACTGGAGCACAGCACACAACACTTGACGTAGCACTGATAAAACTGTCGGTCCAGGACCCCGAGAAGGGGAGGGGGGAGGGATCGCGGGGAAGAGGAAAACGGCAGGGAAGGAGGCGGTAGGGAGGAGCCGTAGGGACTCCAGGGCAGGGAGGGGGTAGCCAAGCGAGGGAGGGGAAGGGGAGGGGGGAGAGGGTGCTGGTAGGACGGGTATATGTCAGGACGGAGGACGTCATCAGGGAGGGGGAGGCGGCGGAAGTTACCCTGGCAGAGGACATGGAGGGTGTGAAGATGAAGGGAAGGGGCGTGGCAGAGGCCCAGGTTTGGTGAGGATGGGGTGGACCAGGGGGTTGCGGGAGTCTATTTTACGGGTGGTATAGAGGATACGGATACGTTGGAGGTATTCGAGGAGGTGGGGAAACGGGATCAGGTCATACAGGATCCGCGTGGGGGGAGCCGGATGCGGTAGGCGAAGCGGAGGGCGTGGCGCTCGAGGACTTGGAGGGTTTTGTAATAGGATGTGGGAGCGAAAATCCAGGCAGGATGGAAGCTGCAAAGGACAGGACGCATAAGGGACTGGTAGGTGTAGAGAATGGTGGAGGGGCTGAGACCCCACGTCCGGCCGGTGAGGAGTTTGAGGAGGTTAAGGCGGGAGAGGGCTTTCTATCGGACAGTGCGGAGGTGGCGGGTCCAGGAAAGGTTACGATCGAGGGTTACGACAAGGTACTTCAGGGTGGGGGTGTGGCGGATAGGGCGGTTTGGAGGGTAAGATAGAAATTATGGAGACGGAAGGAGGCGGTGGTACGATCTATAATAATTGCCTGGGATTTGTCAGGATTGACGGAGAGGAGCCACCGGTTACACCATGAGGCGAACTCGGTGAGGTGGGACTGGAGTAAAAACTGGGAACGGGGAAGGGAGGGGGCGAGGGCTAGGAAGGCGGTGTCATCAGCATATTGTAGAAGATAAACGGGAGGCTTGGAATGATTTTCTTTGATTAGGAGTCAGTAAAGAATCAAAGCCCGCCGGATCGTCACGAAAGAAAATCTCTGAATCCATGTCTTTTATCGAGTTGTTTAATTCGAGATATCCATGGTTAACTTCTACGTGCAGATATACAGTGTTAGTTTCACTTAATGCCGCCAAATTGGTTAAGATATATGTAACGAAGGTCTCTTTCGTAAAGGCGCGCTAATTTCTTGTCCCAGTGCGAACTTGTGTTCGGCATCTGATGACCTCATCTTCTGTGAGATGTTAAGTCGTACTCCTCCTCCATGGTTTTTACAACAATATGCCGGACTTGGTAGAGGTGGAAGGTTTCGAAAACTATGCCACTTTCCTAGAATAACGCTGTTTTTCAGTATGGTTTTTTATTTTTGGAATATTTGCTCATAGATAGTACATAAAATGGCAGGTTAGTTATATGTCCCTAATGTTGATGTCTCCCAGTCAATGAGAAAAGATTTCTATGAAAGTAATCTCAAAAGATTCATACTTCAGAGCAGAGCTAATTTGTTAACAAAAACACAAGAAGTCCTCTGAAGGTGTTATGAGCATTTTCGACTAAGCGATTTCTGATCAGGCAGAAGTATACCTGGGCTGCAAAAATTACGGAGTGTCCGTGGTGCTTGATGTCAGTGACTTGCTATGCAAATCGCCACCTGTAACCGTCTGCAGAACGCAGTTACATGGAGGTCGAAAGCAATGGAGTTGTCGTAGCGCTACTACGAAGTCGTTGATTTCGGTTGGATGATCTCCTCTCCCAACTACTTTTAAACTTCGTGATGGAACAGCCGTTCTTTCACAATATCCTATTCAGAGAAGACGAAAGTTAACAATCCCCAAATAAGATCTGCCCAAAATGGAAGCCATCACAAAAACAGGAGAAGGCAGTTAAGAAAATCTGCGTAGGTATCTGATGGGCCGTCATTATGCAGATGAGGCACAGATTCGCACCACGTCCTTTCACTCCTACCTTGAGCGGATGCTGGCCGAGGTAAATCCTGACGAAGAAGAAAGCAAAGAAAACTTCTTATGAGTCTGCTGCGATCCATCTCCACTTTTCGTCTTCACTTTAAGCGTGACAGTGTAAACTGTGAGTCAATTTTCTTCTCAGCGTTTCAAATCACCGACACCAGATTTATGACGTACTTAATAATCTCTTTGATAAACATTCCAAAGGAATAAGTACTAGATTAAAACTTGAAAATGATGAATTGCAAGTGAATTATTAACTTCATTCGGGTTTCAATAGCGTGAGAAAGAATAGATACAAAATTTTCTAGAAATGTTACAGAGTTATTTCAGCCTTTTCCCGCTTGTTGGGCCTGCAGCATCATAAATGTAGTAGAATGACATTGTAATGAAAGTTCCGGATTACTGATTATATTTTATTCAATAGTGCCACAGCTGTTTCAACAGTTTGTCATTCTCAAGCGCCTGCGTATATAAGAATTACATTAATTACAAATCAAACAATACGAACATATACATAAAAAGTTTGTTATAAATTTTCCTTATGACTTACGTCCACGAAGTTTGGACGTTATATGCTGACATCTGGCGTAACTGTTGCATAAACTGTATGGAAAGATTCACGTATTTAGTAGTTGTATACGGTTTTTAGCTGTCAGGTTTTATACAGATTTTTACGCTAAAACGTTAAGTTAAAGAAAACTTTTATATTTTACGTAATTAACAACAGCTCGGCCAAAGATGTTTACATATATAGTAATCGACTAAGTTATTAGAGACGTTTTTAACGTCAACATTAGTCAGAGAGGTTTATTTCGTTTTTTTCCTCTGGTCATTTAGCATATCGATGAAAAAGGCTGAGAAGCAAAGATATGCTAAACGACCAGAGGATCAGTTTTTGTCAAGGAGGTTATAATAAAGGGAGGCGGCGTTACCTATGCTGAGAACAGGCATTGATTGAAGCCAGGTGGCCATGCTTTTGTGCCCAAAACAAGGATTTTTCGCTTAACATCCTGTGTGAATATTGCCCTTTTTACGTATTGTTACTAAATTGATAATCACATCGGAGTGTTTACTTATATATAACGTACATTTAAACGACTAGAATTACTTTACCATGTAGTACGGTCAATGTTTTGGGCACAAACAAATGCCGAAATGCGCGATTTGCTGGCTTCACTTTTTCAATTGTTAGGGCATCTCCAGAGATTCCAACCTCCTTGGTTTTTGTTGTGAAAAGAGAATTCGCTTACGTCAACACTTACATTTTCATGAGACGATTCAAAAACTATCTGCAACCTAGAAAAACACCTGGCATCGGTTTGCTTTTGCTAGATCAGGACTGTGCAATATATGGACCGCCGTGCGCTGTATTAATATGTTCGTAAACGGCACGTGCGAATTTGCGATTCTTCAGGGGCCCATATCTCAGGTTCCATTCATCTCAGAGTCAAGGGGTAAAGTGTTCTGTATAGGTCTTCGCCTAGTGATCATTTGTGCGCATATTAGCTATCATACAGTACATCGTCAAAAGTTTCAAAGTTACACACTTCCTGGAGCCCATCCAAATTGAGCAAATCAGTTGGCTGTTGTACAGGACGTGTAGTCTATGGCGGGCTTTAAACGGCTTACAAAAGCACCATTCATTCATGCGCGGTTCCTGAGAAAATCTCAAAAAACCATGATTTTTGGGTACCAAAAAAACGAATTGTGGGGATGGTCACTTCGATACTTTCTGTTCACTGCAAATCTTCGAAATTTTTACCATATGTTCTTATGATGATATTCTCGAATCCGTTTTTAAATTTTTCGATATCGTTATCCGTTACAGAGATCCAGAGGTTGAAACTCATCATAGTTTTGCACAAAATCACAAAACCCGATTTTTAGCCGTTTTAGCACCGCGAATCGCAAATATCTAAATAAATAACCATAGAAAATTGTTAAAATATTTACAATACATCCTGTAGATATTTATCTATAAGTGGCATTTTTCAGTTTCCGTAAATCTTAGTCAGTTAGCAAGATACAGCCGAAAAACCGCGATATTTTGCTAGAAAAAGTGCGTATTATACTGAAAGACGGCGTTCTGACAGCTCTGAAACTTACCACGCGATTTGAAAATAGGTACTCGGCGAAAAAATTTGATTTTTGTGCATATTAAAGATTGAAATCTTTGCTCGATGAAGGGATGTTTTTTTTCCGTTTACTTTACAGTTAATATGCAGCATCCGGTTTAGTGAACTATTGCAACATATTACAAAGAGTTTGCAGAGGCAAAAACACATTGCGTAGCCTTCTCGTGTGATTTATTTTAGGTTACACATAGCTGCGTATGACCTGTAGATAACATATCGATATTTAATTTAATGTTTAGAGCAGAATGATATCTTATGTGGTTCTTGAGATATCGGTCCGTGAATGATAACACACGATAGTAATAGGTTCGAAAACGCCATTTTTGATTGTGAGGTAACGTATCTTGAGAAATAGGAAATGACTAAAATATTATGTGTATGTTGTTGAGGTGTTTATCTGGAAAATCCGTTTTCCGTTTTTGGAAATGTGTATTCGTTATCGTGATGCCCTACAAAAATCATAATTTTTGGTATCAAAAGTTCCAGCTGCGTGCATTGGCAAATTTACACTTCTATTCATGGTAAATCGTCGAAATTTTTACGATGCGTTCTAATATTATGATTCCGGAAAGCTTTGAAAGTTTTTCCGATAATACCATCCATTACCGTGATCTGTAGATTCCCAGTTACCGCACATATTCATGAGAAATATGCAGTGTTATTAAGCCCTTGATATTTCATCAACATTCACATCTTTCAGGCAACTGGACGAGCAAAATTCGTTATCGTGGTGGTTGAATCAACGCGAACGACTTGCATTATCGTGAAATGGCATCATCATATAAAACTATATTCTCAGCTGGACTCGAAAATGTTTACATGCTTTTTATGGAACAATATTGATAGTGTTTAACAATGTTCTTTGAAATAGTTAAGCGTTTTTAGCAATATTTTTACAGTAAAATGGCGACCATAGGAAATAGTTCAATACTTTTGACGAATTTCAGTGTAAATATCATTGCTCCAACTGTCACTGACGAAATTGGAAACAGTGGTAGTAGACCTACGGTATCGACGTGAAATTTTCGTCGAAATTTGTTGAATGTTTCTGATGATATATATTGTAATGTTATGTAGAGTACGCATAAGGTATGCCTACAGTACATATTTCTGAGATGAGCGACGACAAAAGATCAACAATTTAATTTGTACAAATAAATGACAATTATAGATACGAGAATATCTTCAGAAAAGTACTTCCAGAAATAATTTCTAAATAGATCTGACAGTTTTACTGTTCCTTTGCGAATCATTCGCTATGAAGTCTTTTAAATCAAACAAAATAAAATAAAAATAACTTCACCGTCAATGAAGATCATAGAAACCAATAAAATGAGTTGAACGCGAATAGCTGCGTAATCGATTTATAGTTGCACGTTCGATATATGTCATTTCAGGCCGATCTCTTCCGATTGCAAGCATTCTTGGAAATTACCGGAGATTTAGACACAGCAATGCAATCACATGCGTGGCGAAGAGGTCTTAAACACTGCCTACAGTGTGTGACCGTACAATCCCGTTCCATGTGGCTGTCGAGAAGCTTGAAAGGTACGTGAGGCCAACAGGCTCTAACACTTGAGGGATGTAATCCTGGCTGGTTAGTGTGCCTGCAACGCATACTATGGAAGGGAGAGCGGAGGGAGAGGGCAAGATCAGGATTTGGTTGCATTTTCAATTATGTCTTCCCTATGTAATATCTCATCACCTAAATAAATTAGATTGTAAGACTACGGTCATTCTTGGTGCAGTAAGAAGAGTATGTAGGCATAAAAAACAGAGATGCATAATTTTAATACAGTTTCTTATCTTGCAAAACTTAAGAACATTAGGACGCATAATTTTCAGCTCTTTCGCTCGCTCCTGCACACAACATACGGTGGCTTGCAGAGTTTTAATGTTGGCAGTTGTCCCCAATGACTGGAAAGTTGCACAGTTCACTCCAATATTCATTAAAGGCAATATCAATGATCCGCAAAATTACAAGCCTATATCACTGACGTCGCTTTGCAGCAGTATTTTAGAACATTATGAACTACCTCGAATAGAACGATTTATTGAACCATAGTCGATATGGATTCAGAAAGTATAGCTCTTTACTCACATGAAGTGATGAGGGTTATCGACAAGGAATCTCAAATCGATTACATATTTCCGGAAGTCTTTTAACACTGTACTACACAAGTATCTTCAAATGAAATTGGCTGCTTATGGTTCAAAAAAGTTCAAATGTTTGTAGAGCTTATGGGACGTAACTGCTGGGTCATCAGTCCCTAAACTTACAAAGTAAATCATACTAAAGACAGCCCAGCCCGAGGGGGGATTCGAACCCCCGACGGGGAACGGCGTCGCGCATCTGAGCATAGTGCCTCAATGCGGTCGGCCGCTCCACCGCGGCTGTGCTTATGGAATATCTTCACAGTTGTGCCAGCGGATTCGCGATTTCCTCTCAGAGAGGGCACATCACGTTGTAACTGACGAAAAGTCACCGAGTAAAACAGAAGTGATATCTGCCGTTCCCCAGGGAAGTGTTTAGCACTCTTTCTGTCCGTTAGTTTTATAAACGACTTAGGAGGCAATCTCAACAGCTCTCTTAGATGATGCTGTCGTTTATCGGTTAGTAAAGTCACCAGAAGTCAAAAGCAGCTGCAAAATGATTTACTTAAGATATCTGCATGGTGCAAAAAATTGGCAATTGACCCTCAATAATGAAAAATGTGATGTTATCCACATGAGTACTAAGAGAAATCCGTTAAAATTAATTTACACGTTAAATAAGTCAAATCTAAGAGCCACAAATTCAAATAAATATGAGTAACAATTACGAACAACTTAAATTGAATAGAATACATAGAAAATAGCCGCGCGGTAGTAGACGAGCGGTCTGGAGCGCCACGTTGCGGATCGCGCGGCCTACCGCGTCGGAGATTGAAAGACGACCGTCTGTCGTCTTCCATATATTTTTGTATAGTTTCTGTAAAGGTATAATTTATTTAATGTAGTTAGATTATTTTAAAACTTGAACCCCACTCTTTTCAAGGCTTGAGGAATAGCATCTTTATTTCATGTGTTAAAATATTAGTTAATATTGCTAGATTTTTCTTATTTTGGTATGTTAATAATTTTTTATTATATTAATTAATGTGGCATAAGTACGGCTTCTCCGCTACTGTGAGAATGTGCAGTTTTTGTACTTTCAAGTGTGTGCGAGAATCTATGGCTGTTTGAATGTGGGGAGTGATAGCTCGCTTTGCATCGTTCTCCCTGGTTCAGTATCGATAGCTGCTCATGCTCCCACAGCGGTTTCCTCACCCTTTGGTTGCGTACTAGTTAGCGAACATTTCCCTCCAGTGCGAGTATCGCTGTCCGTCCCCCACCACCGCTGTTTTCGTAGATTTTCCAGTTTCCGGTGGCTTCCCGCGTCAGGTAGCGTTTTCCCGCTCCATGACCGCGGAATCTTCATTCTGGCCTGGTCGTCTGATTAGGTAAGGTTGGTTCTGCTCTTGTTTCTGGAGATGGTAGCGTTCCATTGACTAGCACGTTTAACTTAGATTCGTGAACTTAGAATCATTTTTTGGAATAATTTCTCCGATCGTGTGCGGAAATGTGTTCTTGTTTTTCAAATCAGTGATTTCCAATAGATAAACGGGATGTGTGTGATTCTAGTTGCAGTTTGATAACGGCCTGGTATGTTAAAACCTTTGTGATCATGTGGCGGCGTATGAACTCTGTGAAATACTTTCTAGCTTTGTGGGGCCCGATTTCTAATAGGTGATATGTTCATTTTATACAGTGCATGTAAAATTTTCTCATCGTTTCCTTCCGTGAGTAGTTGGTTCACAGAACAAAGCCTTCAGCTTCCACTCTTGTTTGTTCCATGCCCATCAGGCAAGTAACGATGCGGGTGTCCTGATTTCCACTAATATTTCGCGATCTTCTCTCCCCGCCTATTTTAAATTTGCCATTTCTTCTCCGACTCGTAGTATGCACCCTGACTTTGTCTGTAATTCTCTATAAGCCTTGTACAACCTCCTTCAATAGCTTCCTTACGTAATTCTAAACATTTCTATGGGTTGCAAGCCGTAATTCTTATTTTATTTTGCTGACTTTGTAATTATTTCATTTTTGTGGTTTTCTGAGACTGGACTTCATCCGTCTCTGCCATCGCCCCTATCGCGTGTAGCTGTGTTTCATTCGCTTCCTTATATAATTATAAGCATTTCTATGGGTTGCATGCTGTAGTTAATTTTTATTTTTTATTTTTAGGAAACTGAATTTATTCAATTTTACCGGTTTTCGGAACCGCGTGGGTCCGAGTTCCGAATTCCGGGTTTTGCAGCTAGTCTCCTGAGTTCATGCCGCTTCTCATATAAAACCAGTACCTAGATCGATTGCTGACAGACTGTAACTTAAGAATACACAGTGATTTTATATGATGAATCCGACTTTCAACCACTTCACCTTCAGTCGAGTGCGTTCATGTAACGTAGCCGTGTGTCGCCGTTAGCGTGTTTGCTCGCGTTTTCTGTTCAGATGTAATTTAACTCGGCTATACACACGCACCATCTCAAAACTAGCACGACAGACCAGAACTAGCTTCAAAATGTTTTTGTATATTGTGTTTTGTGCTACCTCCGACTTGCTGAATTTCGCCTACGATAGCGGCGCCAGATTCTGCCTCGTCTCAGCACGCTGATTTTGGTGAGTTTCGCTGTGGCATTGCGTGTGTGTGAGTGAATGAGTGTTGTTTGTGAATCCTTCCCCACAGTAACGTTAAATCATGTATAATTTAGGCTGGCCACCGTCCGCATTATTCCATGTAAGAGATGTATTTTTATTATATTAATAAAATTGGTTCCCCATTTCCTTATTTCTATCTGAATAAATAAGTTTAAGTTCAGCCTATAAATTGTAGTTTTAGAGCACCTTCTCTCTTTTAGTTAATATTGTTCTTCACAAGTGCTCAGAACATGCTCAGATGTAATGTTTCTTACGACTAAATTCCGTTGTGCCATAAATGTTTTCTTAGCCACCTTTCTAAGATAATATTAATTGTGGTGACTTGCTTATTAATGTTTGTGTATAATAACGTGTGAAGTGCTATGTATATTGATCACTGTAGTATTAACTTCCTATTATTGAAGTAATTTGAAACGAGTTTGTTCTCAGTTTTGGCCAGGGAACAAGGCTTTGTAGCAGGGAGTAACCAGTAGTTCACTCGGACCTTATTTACTAATTTTAGTGAGAAAGTGAGGTTCTTGTTACGGACAGTGGTCTACTTTTAAGGTTCGAATCCTTCTTCGGGCATGGATGTTTGAGTTGTCTTTAGTATAAGTTAGTTCATAAGTAGTTTGTAAATTTAGGGATTGATGACCTCGCACTTAAGTCCCAAAAGCTTTACAAATATTTTGAACTTAGAAAATCTTGTAGGGAAGACGAACTTAAGGCTACGTTTCCTTGGAAGAACACGTAGAAGATGCAACAGTTCTACTAAAGAAACTGGCTACACTACACTTGTGCGTCCTATTTTGGAGTATTGGTGCCCATTGTGGGTCTGACGGATGATGTAGAGAAAGTTCAGAGAAGGGCAGCTCGTTATGTATTATCGTGATATAGGGGTAGAGTCTCACAGAAATAATACACGACTTGTGGTGGAAATCATTAAAAGAAAGGCGTTATTCGTTGCGGCAAGATTTGTTTGCGACATTTCTGTCCCCAACTTTCTCTTCCGAATACGAATATATTTTCTTAGTAACCACGTATATAGAGCATATTCATAAAATAAGAGAAATCAGATCGAAAACTGAAAGATTGAGGTGTTGCTTTTTCCCGCACGCTATTAAAGAATGGAATGGTGGAGAAATATAATAAATGCTGTTCGATGAACTCTCCGCCAAGCACTCCAGTGTGATTAGTGGAGTATTTATGCAGATGTATGTCGACAGTGGGAGACCGTTACTGCAGAAAGTCTTTTGTTTTAAGCCACTCACGCCACAACAATTTTAATTTTCTCTCCCACAATCTCAGTATTCAAGCTCGTTCCGGTAACGATGAAGAGTTGCGCTGGATGCCAATGTCTTCTGAAAAGGCAACTGGAACATTAAGAAATACGTTGCAACTGAGGAGTGTAATTCTACGCAGGCTACATTTCTTCTCGCTGAAACTCAAATCTGATGCTGGTATCTGAAATTCGTACTTTCTTTTCAAACGACTTGAAGGGGAATTCATCGCTTGCCGAGAACTCTAATTCCTTTCACATTCCGGTACAATAATCTTCTGGAGACTGTGACGGCTGGTGTGAGGCCCATAATTAAGGCGCGCAGGCAGAAATGAGCGTTCTTTGAGAGCAGTCCAGGTGGACAGGGCGGCGCGGGGGATCTGCAGGCGGCGCAAGTCTTGCGGCACAAAGAAGTTTAATATGGAAGCACCGGAGTGTAAAAGAACCAACCTCACCGCCAGTCTCTCAAAATGAGAGGCGGTAACAGCGCCGAAGGCAGCAGCCTGTTTGGCGTGAAAGCAAATAATTCTTTGTGTAAGACCCGTAGGCAGACGACTGTGTTGAAAGGCAAAACTTTTACCTTTTACCAATAGTTGTCAATTGGGATTTTTAGAGGGAAAAATTAGATATAAGTTGGATTTTGGTACATATGAGGGCAAGTCAATTATTATCCGCAAAGTAGTTATAAAATTTTATTGTAACAAAATACGAAGCTCACAAGAACATCATTTTTCGACAGAGTCTCCTTGCTTTTCAATGCACTTCGTCCATTGCTCTACAAGCTTCCTTGCTGTTGTTGGCCGGCCGCGGTGGCCGAAGGGATTGAGGCGCTCCAGTCACAGTCTGCACGGCCCCTACGGTCGGGGTTTCGAATCCCCCCTCGGGCATGGATATTTGTGCCGTACTTAGTTGTAAGTAGTTCACAATTAGTTTGTAAGTTTAGGGACTGATGACCCCGTAGTTAAGTCCCATAGACTATACAATCATTTGAACATTTTTGTTGTTGTTGTTATGGTCTTCAGTCTGGAGACTGGTTTGATGCAGGTCTCCACCCTACTCTATCCTGAGCAAGCCTTTTCATCTCCTCATAAGAATGGCAACCCACATCCACTTGAATCTGCTTACTATACGCGTCTCTTGGTCTCCCTCTGCGATTTTTACCCCACATTTTTCCCTCCAATGCTAAATGTACGATTCCCCGACGTCTAAGAATGTGTCCTACCAAGCGATCCCTTCTTTTAGCCAGGGTAAGCCAAAAATTCCTTTTCTCACCAATTCTGTTCAGTACTTCTTCATTGGTTATGCGATCTACCCACCTAATCTTCAGCATTCTTCTGTAACACCACATTTCAAAAGCCTTATTCTCTTCCTGTCCGCACTGCTTATCGTCCATGTTTCACTCCCGTAAAAGGCAACACTCCACACAAATGCGTTCAGAAAAGACTTCCTTACACTTAAATTAATATTCGATGTTAGCAAATTTCTCTTTTTCAAAAATGCTTTTCTTCCCATTGCCATTCTGCATTTTATATCCTCTGTACTGCGACCATCACATGTCATTTTACTACCCAAGTAACAAAACTCATCTACCACCTTCATTGTTTCGTTACCTAATCTAATTCCTTCAGCATCGCCTGATTTTCTAAGACCGCATTCCATTATTTTTGTTTTGCTCTTGTTAATGTTCATTTTATACGCTCTCTTCAACACACTGTCCATTCCATTCAAGCTTCCTTATGCCCTCATAAAAGAAGGTTTTCGGTTGTGCTGCAAGCCAGGAATGCACCGCTTACTTCACTGCTTCATCAAAGTCAAATCGACGGCCCCTTAATGCCTGTTTGAGTGGACCAAATAAGTGATAGTCAGAAGGGGCAAGATCGGGACTATATGGAGGATGATCCAGTACTTCGAATTTGAGTTTCTGGAGCGTTTCAGCAGCGTGGACAGCAGTGTGCGGACGGGCATTGTCGTGCAACAACACAACACCTTCTGACAGCAATCCTCGGCGTTTGCTTCGAATTGCAGGCTTTAGCCTGTTAGTAAGTATCTACACTTTTTATTGTTGTGCCCCTTTCACCATAATGTTCCAGTACAGGACCTCGTGCATCCCAAAACACCGTAAGCATCAGTTTTCCTGCCGACGGTTGGGTTTTGAACTTTTTCTTTCACGGCGAATTTGGATGTTTCCATTCCATACTCTGCCGTTTACTCTCCGGCTCATAATGATGGTTCCATGTTTCGTCACCAGTAATGATTCTGTCTAAGAAGTTGTCCTCTTCGTTACCATAGCGATCTAAATGTTTTTTGCAGATGTCGAGGCGCGTTTGCTTATGCAACTGTGTGAGTAGTTTTGGGACCCATCTTGCACAAATTTTACGAAACCCAAGTCTGTTGTGAATAATTTCGTAGGCAGAACCATGACTAATTTGAAGACGATGAGCCGCTTCATCAGTAGTTAATCGTCTGTCTAAGACAATCACTTCACGTGATCGATCAATGGTTTCTTCATTTATGGCGGTAAACGGTCGTCCGGCTCCTCCATCGTGCTTAACACTCGTGCGACCATTTCGGAATTTTTGAGTCCACTCGTACACATTTCGTTGTAGCAAAACACTGCTCCCGTACTGTACTGAAAGTCTTCTATGAATTTCTGCCCCTGATACACCTTCCGCCCACAAAAAACATATCACTGAACGTTGCTCTTCATTTGTGCAAATAGACAGCGGGGCAGCCACGATTAACAGCACGGCAGCGACAACAAAACTAATGTAGCAGCTTTAAAATTGCACGATATAACAACAAATAAACAAAGCATGCGTCACTAAAGTAAAACGACAGTACTACCAACATAAACAAAAATATAACTAAATTGCGGATAATAATTGAATTACCCTCGTATCTTCCTTACTCCTATATAAAGAACATATCAAAAGTCGCCACTGACTGGAGCTTCGTTCGCCTTATCGGAAAATGGTGGCAAAAAAAAAAAAAAAAAAAAAAAAAAAAAAAAAAAAAAAAAAAAAAACTTTTCTCATTTTTGTGGTTGCATTTACGAACTAAAAACACCTGTACAAAATTAAAGAAATCTACAAAACATATCCTATGCACTTTTATCGTAATGTAAATCCATCGTTACAGTATAATGGCGAGATTGCCATTTCTGATTCTGGGTGTGTCAGTTCAGGTGCTGTAAAAATGAGTAGAACAGCATTTTTCTTTTATTAGTTATCAATAGACCGCGGATCCTTAGTTTATAACCTATTCTATTCCTAAGTCCCTACAGCTACATGGATACTCTACAAAACACATTGAAGTGCATGGCAGAGGGTTCATCGAACCACTTTTATGAGTTCCACTCTCTAGTAGCTCGTGAAAAAAAAAGAAACCCCTAAATATTTCTGTTTTCGACCCTAATTGCAAACAAACTTGTATTTATGAGTTTCACGACTAATTAAAACCGAAATTGCTACTTTTGTAGCACCTAAAATAACCTAGTTTGGAGTATACTCCCATTTTTACTTATTTCCGATTCCTAAAAGGCACATTTCTATTTCGAAAAGAATAGCTTCAAAGAATCAAAGAAAAGATTGCTGTGCATCGGTCGGTACCGACAGAATTAACGCTTCGTAAAAATTGTGTGGACCCAACTTATACAGAAGCACTGTAAAGAATTAGAGAACATGTTAGCAATTCAGAGCTTATTTTATTTGTTCAGAACTACTAAAAGACTACGTTGCAAATAATCCTGGCATTGGTAGCCAGATAAAATGCCTCTGCAAATAATGCTGGCCATAAAAGTCAGATGAAAGCTTCGTGTGAACTACTAGGGACTTTCTGCTACAAAATCTCTTGTTCCCCGCCCAAACAGAAAACTGACTTACAATTAGCAGTGGCAGTTAAAGGAAGTCTGCCAACACGTGTAGTAGATTACAGTAATTAATTTTACAATTGTGATTCTTGAGTTTCTCCCGGCATATTTGGTAATCAAAATATCCACGGGCACGGAGATCCGCACGCTACGGCGGCTCGAAGAGAACAGCCGTAGCATGCGGATCTCCTTGCCGACGCGTTTCCAAGAGCTCAGTCCGTCAGTTCACCTGATGATGGCGACATGTATGATCGCCGAAATATTGTGCCCGTTGGACACTATAGACCGGCAGTACACCCGTGGATATTTTGATTAATTTTACAATTATTAATGGACAAACCACTACACACAATCATTTCATGGAGGTGGCAGAGAGAACATTTATGGCGCATCTGAATTTGTCAGCACTAGTGAGAAACAGTATTAAATAAAAGGGGGGAGGTACTCATTAACTACTATTTATAGGCAAGGCAAAATTGCACTAAACTTAAATTATTTATTCAGCTCAAACACAAGCAAATGGGGAACCAATTTTGATACACAATTAAAAAAAAAGTTTCAAATGTTTGTATAGTCTATGGGACTTAACTACGGGGTCATCAGTCCCTAAATTTACAAACTTCTTATGAACTACTTACGAACTAGGACGGCACAAATATCCATGCCCGAGGGGGGATTCGAACCCCCGACCGTAGTGGCCGTGCAGACCGTGACTGGAGCGCCTCAGTCTCCTCGGCCACCGTGGCCGGCACGCAATAAAAATGCATCCCACTGAAATAATTTACATAAGTTAACCTTACACAAACGATGCCCAGCACTGAATTTAGCACAAGGTACACTGAACTGAACTCTATCGGGGGAAGATTTACAATCATCAAACATTCATTCATTCACACGCAATGCAATAGCGACACCAAAATCAGCGTGTTGAAACGAATCAAAAGCGTGCGCCGCTGGCGTTGAGAAGGATTCAGCTAGCCGCAATGTACCACACAACACAATAAAAAATAAACTTCTTAGGTGGCTCTGGTCTGTCTTGCCCAACTTGAGGTGGTGCGTGAGTGTAGCGAAGTTAATTTGCATTTAAATTAGGCCGCGAGCAAGCAAGCTAACTGAGACACACTGCACGAGTGTGCTACATTACATGATCGCACCCCACTTAAGGTGAGGTGATTAAAAATATGATTCATTTCAACAAAAATCACAAAGGAAATTACAATGAGAGAATACACAATCTAGGCACTGGTTTGTGAGCATGAATAGAACTCAAGAGAGTAACTATGAACCCTCGAAGTCGGAGTCCGGACCCACGTGATTCCGAAAACCAGTAAAAATACAAAAATTAAATTTCCGCGAAATAAATAAGTTTAACTATGGCATGCAACCATTAGGAATGCATAGAATGTTATGAGGAAGCTAATGAAATGCAGCTACACGCGATTGGGAGAGTTTACATGGACGGATGAAGTCCAGTCTCCAAAACCCAGAAAAGTGAAATAATTACAAAGTCGGAGTAAGTAAATATAATAACCACGGCATGCAACCCCTAGAAATACGTAGTGTTTCATAAGTAAACTATTAAAGGAGGTTGTACAAGGCTCGGAGAGAATTACTGACCGAGTGCAAACTGCAAGTTCGGAAAAGAAAAAGAAAAATTAAAATTGGCGGAGAGAAAAGATCGATAAATATTAATGGAAATCAGATAGGTACACGCATAATTACTTGCTTGAAGGGCTCGGAACAGCCACAGGGGTAGCTGAAGGCTTTGTTCGAAGAACACACCATGTGGAATACATATCACTCACAGAAGGAAAAAAGAAAAGAAATATTTCACATGCACTGCACAAAATTAACATATCCCCTCTTAATAATCACGTCCCACAAAGCTAGAAAGTATTTACACAGAATTCATACATAACTATAAAACGTTTGAATATACCAAGCCGTTACCAAATTGAAACTAGTAACATATTCACCGTGTTTATCTGCAGGAAATCACCGGAGTGAAAACTAAAAAACATTTCCGCGCATGATCGGAGAAAAAATTCCGAAAAATGAAACTAAGTTCTAGAGTCTAAGTTGAACATACCAGACAACGAATCGCTACCATCTCCACGGACACGAAAGCAGAATCAACTTAAAAAACCGAATAGAAGCCCAAAAGTGACCAATGGCCAGCAGGTCGCCGGCCACCACCGGATGTATGGAAGCCCCAGAGAGAGAGGTGGAGGGGACAGTCTAGACTCACGAAGGCCTACTGAGACTCGCTCCGCCCATTGCCAACACAAAATCTGACCAAGTGGTGCAGAAACCTCTTTGGTATCATCAAAAACAGCAGTTGGTAACGACTACCTATCGAGACGAAGCCAGCGTGCTTGCAAGACGATCAGGCTGCAGCTGACAACAAAGTTCCTCATACACAGACAGGCACTCCAGAAGATTCTCATACTTGCACATACATAAATAAAGCACTCACACACTCTCATGGGGACAGTGGCGTAACGGAGAAGCCGTTCATGTTGCCACATTCATAGACACAATAATAATTTTTAAACATAATAAAATAGAATCAACACTAACATAGTATTAATTGAAATAAAATTAAAAAATGAAATGAAATACTATTCCTCAGGCCTCGAAAGAGTGAGGTTCTAGTTCAACAAGAGGTCGATCTAGCCACCTTAAATAAATTACAAATTTAAATAATCTATGGAAGACGACAGACGGTCGTCTTTCACAACTCCCAAAGACTAAACTACAAAATGATCGCGTACTTTGTCAACACCCGTTTGAAGATGCTATATTCAAATGGCGTAAATGAAAATGCAGTGTTTCTGGCTTTGATAGATGGCGCTGCACTTATGCTTCCACAGTTGCATTGCTCCAAGTCTTCTCCCCTTTGATGCTGCATGTAACTTGTGCGGCACGTGGTATGAAGAACAATTTTCAGATGTCGCCTTGCCACCTGAATCTACTGTTTGCCGCTGCGCCACATTTGTTAGCAGCAGTAGAATAGTACAGTAAGCACCTCCCAGCTGTTCAGAATCTACCGGAGGATACCACTTTTGTAACTTACGCAACACAATTACTCAAAAATGTTTCGGTTCAACTTGAGTTGGCTTGTACTAAAGCCAACTATACATTTATGGCGGGAGTTATTTCCGAATTAGAACGCTCACAAACACCTATCTACGAGAACATTGCTTTGCTGGAGGAAGTGAGAAAAAAAAATTAACGAATTTCAGGTAAAGTAGTAGAAAAAGTACGGGAAAGAAGTCAGCAGGTTCTCCAGATGAACACTCGCCTGACGCCAACTTCCACGCTCAGCGGAATAGACTGGTCCCCCGAATGCAGCGTTTCCGTGCGACATATGCCGAAAGTGAAGTACGCCTCTCTCACATCGTTAATGTCAGAACGCCCATTCTCGGCATATAAATTAATGCTAACAGAAGAGCTCCATGACTTTTCTCTGGAAAACTTATAACATTTTTCAGGCAACTATGGTCTGAATGTTTGAAATAACCAGTGACGTACCAACTATTTCTTCACAGGGAGGGGGACAGGAAATCCTATTTGCTGACTTCTTCTTGACGATTCCGGGACTTTGGTCTGGGGGGAGAGGCAAGGTCACGGAACTTTCATTTAGTCGAGGTGTTCCAGTTTCCATTTCCTAACAAAAATCAAGTTGCGCTTACGTCTCATTTATATGTAATAGACTTGCGCATAATAGTTCGCGACCGGTAGCTCCCCTTTTAGTTCGCAGCTCAGCCCCGAAGTAGGTCGCTCTTTTTAGTTCGTCCGCTCTTTTTGGCTTTTGCTACCACTACTAAAAGAGTTCTTTTTGTTATTACGGCAGCTTTTTTATATAATGATCAGTTTTACCCAAGCGTGTGCTATTACCCGTATTTTTGGGCAATTAGACATCAAATACTTAAGCAAATAAAACAGTTATTTACACAAATGAGTGATACAATGATATTCAACTACTGCGCATACTCGTAGTATTTCATTTTTAAAATGGATTTATTTATGAAGGAACATTACCTACAAATCACGCGATGCTGTGCGCTCTCGCATCCTCTCGCTGCTCCCTGTCAGTCTTCGGAAAAGGAGCGGACGAACTAAGAGGCGAGGGATCTGCGAACTAGTTCGCCTGTGATAGCGCTCTTCCGAACTAGTTCGTTCGCGAACTACACAAGACTAATACGCAATAGCAACGTTGAGCGCCCCATCAGTACAGATGTTGTCCCCTATTAGCAGTCACAGACTAAAAATAGGGAACAGAATATAATAGTTGTTACAAGATGCTTCAGTGAAAGGCAAAAATGGCTGCCATCAAAACTACTGCGGAGGGGGGGGGGGGGGGGCACTGCCCTCCTGTCCCCCCCCTCCCCCCGCCAGTTGATACGCCCATGGAAATTACTGATTCATCAGCATTTGTTAAGTAGTGTATTACATAAATTTCAACATACGGTCTCTGATTTGCATTGTACTTTTATCTGTGGAAAACTATAAAGGTTTGCTGACAGATCGATCATTGATGTGATGTTTGCTGTGTTGAACAACCGGGAACGTTTACATTTTTCTTATTATAAATGGTTAAAAATTGCTCATAATACTAAGTACATTACGTTTCTTCTGATGCAAAATTTTTAGAGCCAATTTCGAATGTTATTTTATCTAATTGAGGTAAAGTAAAAGCCTATTTTAGGCGTCTTAAATTCTCTTTTTGAGACCTAGAAATCCGCGGTCAACTTTGTAATATTTCGGAAAGGGACGCTTCGCACGCCCCGCGATGGAGCTTCCCGCTGTCCTGGGGAGCTGGACGGAGCCAATGGGAGACAGCCCAGCATTCACCTTCGCCACTGGTCGCCGCCCCACATTCTTCTGCCCAGCCTGACTTTAGGAGCGTGCAGATAAATGGCGACAACGGACGCAGGGGCGAGAGACCCTTACAACTAAATGGACACAACAGCGCGTGTGCAGAGAAAGCTCTTATCAGCAGAAACCAGAGTGGGTGTCGCAGATGAACCGTGTACCCTTGCACACGGGAAGAAGACAAACAAACCCCTGCGGCGCACACGTGCGCGAGTGGACAGAGCCAGGTTTGCAGTATAGATAAAGTGGTTCCGAGGAAACAATGTTGTTCGCCAGGGAGAAAGACCCTGATAAACGGCATACCAGGAAGGCCTAACACAGACAGCTGCCACAAACGTCTTTTAGAACGAACAAGGAATGTAGAAGGTAACATGGGAAAGATGCCAGTACGCAACTTCTTTGTTTGGAAAACTTGTAGCTAGAAGGGTACGATCTGTATGATCCTCCCAGGAATCAGTGCAGCTACCCTATGCCATCAGCTAGTGACGCTAGCAGGCAAGTGCGGCGTTTTGCACGGGAATGACGCACATCACTGTTTTGTTTATGATTGCTTGTTATTCTAAGCTTGCTATAGAGCAGTTCCAAGCGTTCGAGGTTAAAGGCCACCTCTGTGAGTGATAATTGGTAGGGCCACTACCAATGTGTTGATAAGTCGAATGTCTGTGTCCGATGGGAGATAAATGGTCAAATGTTTGTAAAGCTTATGTAACGCTTATAGGACTTAACTGCTGTTTCATCAGTCCCTAAACTTACAAACTACTTATGAACTAACTTATTCTAAAGACGAGACAAAAATCTATGCCCGAGAAAGGATTCGAACCTCCGACGCGGGAGACCGCGCGATCTGCAACGTGGCGCTCCAGACCGCTCGGCTACTACCGCGCGGCTCGCATTTATCGCTGTGTGCCCGGTGGCGCAGTGGTCAGTGCGTCTGCGTAGTAAGCAGAACGCGGGTTCGAATACCGGCTGGGGCGCAAATTTTCGACTGTTTTCCTCTGAATTACTTCAGTGCCCCGTCACAGTTAATGTTGTAAATTCTTTCTGTCTATATTGATGAATATTCATACGGTTCATGCTGAAATAATTCACTTCAATTGTATATATAAAATACAAACCCTAGAAGAATCCCGAAAACACGCGACTCGCATGATGAACTCTGACATAGACTGTGGGATTGACTGCCCTCGCTCCCCTCCCCTTTTGATACGCCGTTGTCTGATTTGACGGTACGGCTTGCGCATGTCTCCGAGGCATCATGTCGTCTGTTCAAGACGCAGTCACCTCTTACCCTCGGTTTACAGCAATAACGAGAGCCACAGACATATTTTACCGGAAGGTGGCGTTGCGCTGCGATATTGATGTTAATCTTGATGTTCAAATGTTTGTATAGTTTATGGGACTTAACTACGGGGTCATCAGTCCCTAAACTTACAAACTACTTATGAACTACTTACGAACTAGGACGGCACAAATATCCATGCCCGAGGGGGAATTCGAACCCCCGACCGTAGTGGCCGTGCAGACCGTGACTGGAGCGCCTCTGTCTCCTCGGCCACCGCGGCCGGCGATGTTCATCTTGAGCCCGCGGGTTGATATAGTTAGATGCTAATAATTTCTGTGTATTGTACGTATCTGGTGTTCTGTTTTCTTTTCTTTTCCTAAACATCAGTGTAACTTTGTCAACGTGTGTCGTTCATAACTCATTCTGCTTCATGTTGTTTTACGACAGCTACTGCACCTCCCTGAAACGTGGGAATAAAGTTTACGGTTCAATTAGAGGAAAATGTTACGTCAGGAATTGTAAAAATATTTGGCGTGATTGTACGGTATTAAAGAATTTTCCAGCAATTCACAATCCAAATTGAAAAATTCAATTATGTAATCCCAACCACGACATGAACTTGAAATAAAAAACAATCGATACATTGTTTATAGCGGCAGAAGTATAAGGGAAACTTACTGAAGTAATCAGCTACCTTTGTAACCAATAAATATTGGTGACCTGTTATAGAAATGCTGGATTGAATAAGTTTATCATACCTCGTACTATAAAATAAATACTATTTCTCCTCAAACACCCATGTTTTGGAATCAATCAAACTGAATGTCGAAAACATCACGTCAGAATGAGGGGTTCAGGTCGCCTAAAGAATAAATCTACTGATCAATTATCCATACACATTCATTAAATTGTCTGTGGTATCTGATGGGATTGCACTGAATTCCATGCTAGTACGAGGGTTGTTGTAATGGAATGGTACGAAACGTCTTAAGACCCAAACCAGTTGCAATTTGAATATGCCGCTTTGGGATAACGTCCTGCGACATCTGTGGCGGACTAAAGCTGTCTGAGGTCCGGGGCGGCGGCAGAACAAAATGAGGCCCCCTGTCCACTTGGAAATCCATGTATTGCTATAAGGAAAGTAGCTTTAGAGATTTGGAAACCTCCCCTGGACGAGAGGAACGGGATAATCTAAGAAAAATAGCTTCCGAGAATTGAAGACCCCAGAACGAGAGGACAAGGGCGCTCAAAAATAAAAACACGTGCTTTGGAGGTATTTGGAGGCCCCCTAAGACGAGAGGGCCGGGGCGGTCGGTCCTCTTCACCCCCGTCCCCAGCTCCCCACCACCCTTAGCCTTAGTCCACCATTGTGCGACATCTAGGTACGCCATCACTGCGTCGTCACCTCTCCCTAAAAAATTCAAGGCTGTGCCCTCAGCTGGCAAGACGATGCTCATCGTCATTTTCGACGTCCGAGGTCCGATATTAATCTTAATCCTCAAGCACGGAAAAACCACCAAGAATCACGTGTGCTGTGAGACACTCGGTTGCCTACGCAAGTCCATCAACAGCCAAAGATTCAAATGCTTTTAAATCTATTAGACCAAACTGCGTGCTAATCAGTCCGAAGCTTACAAACTACTTAACGTAACACAGACACCTATGCCAAAGGGAGGACTCGAACCTCCGGCGGCGAGCAACCGCGCGCTCCGCAGCGAGGTGCTCGTTCGGCTACTCCACCGCGACTCAGCAGACGGCCTGGTCTGCTCACGGAAGGAGTGATTCTGCTCCACGATAACGCGCGTCCACACGTTCCAGGGTCAAGCAAAGTGTACTGGCCAAGTTCAAGTGGCAGCAGCTTAAGCATCCGCCCTACAGCCAGGACATGTCGCCCTGTAACTTCCATCTGTTTAGATCGCTAAAAAAAAAAAAAAAAAAAAAAAAAAAATAAATAAAAAAATAAATAAATAAAAAAAAATCTCAAAGCAAAGCGCTTCAGCTGGGACGACGAGTGATGGACACGGTAGAGGACTGGCTCTTGTCATAATCACGGGAATTCTAAGAACGGAGAATCTTTTAGCTAGTTTAACAGTGGAAAAGTTGTACTCAGGCCTCCGGTGATTCCTTTTGAATAAAGACTTCAATTATACCCACTGTGTCGTTTTGCTCTTTGCCATCTCAACATCTCTCATATAAATAATTAGATTTTCCAGTGTATTTCATCTCAGTGCTTGAAATTAATTTCCTAAATGTTCGAACATTACCTCAATGTTCTTAGACTCACCTCCACCACAAACAAAATACTATCCATATTGTTTGGAGCACACTATGTAGAACAAGATGCTTCTGCGAGATGGCTATATTCAGTTTATAAACGCGCTGTCTAGAAGTGTCTGAAACTGTTAGCAAGTTCTCCGAAGCGATAAAGAACTATCGTTGAGATGAAGTGCTTCTTCCTCTACACACAATAGTATCCTGAAAGGAGCAGTTGGGCGCTGTGGGGGCTAAAAGAGTCTTTTTATCAGAATGAGCAGGCTCCACTTCTAACTGGCGCTGGCAGAAGGAGCCGCGACTTTATCGGGAGGGAGCAGCGCACACAATTCAGCGGCCATCTTATCGGCCCGGCCATTAATCTGCGTCGCCCAGGAACAGCCCGGCCCCTCAAAGGCGCACACACCCACCTACACGTAATCAATCCCACAAGCGACCGCTGCCCACTTCACTAACCAACTAACACGCCGGAGGGGCGTAATATCCCCTCCTCTCCCTCCGTCCCCCTCCCCTGAATGATTAACCGAACAAATAGTTTTCTTCAATATTCGGTTCGCAGGAGAATATAATACGACATTATAAATAAAGACTAGACCTGATGATGTTAAAATACACTCCTGGCCATTAAAATTGCTACACCACGAAGATGACGTGCAACATACGCGAAATTTAACCGACAAAAAGAAGATGATTTGATATGCAAATTATTCGCTTTTAAGAGCATTCACACGAGGTTGGCGTCGGTGGCGACAACTGCAACATACTGACATGACGAAACTTTCCAATCGATTTCGCATACACAAACAGCAGTTGACCGGCGTTGCCTGGTGAAACGTTGTGATACCTCGTGTAAGGAGGAGAAATGCGTACCATCACGACTTTGATAAAGGTCGGATTGTAGCCTATCGCGATGTCGATTTATCGTATCGCGACATTGCTGCTCGCGTTGGTCGTGATCCAATGACTGTTAGCAGAATCCGGAATCGGTGGGTTCAGGAGGGCAATACGGAACGCCGTGCTGGATCCCAACGGCCTCGTATCACTAGCAGTCGACAGGAAACTTATCCGCATGGCTGTAACGGATCGTGCAGCCACTTCTCGATCCTTGAGTCAATAGATGAGGACGTTTGCAAGACAACAACCATCTGCAGTTCGACGACGTTCGCAGCAGCACGGGCTATCAGCTCGGAGATCATGGCTGCGGTTACCCTTGACGCTGCATCACAGATAGGAGCGCCTGCGATGGTGTACATAATGGCAAAACGTTTTTATTTTTCGGATGAATCCAGGTTCTGTTTACAGTATCATGAGGGTCGCATCCGTTTTTGGCGGCATCGCGGTGAAACCACATTGGAAGCGTGTATTCGTCATCGCCATACTGGCGTATCACTCGGCGTGATGGTATGAGGTGCCACTGGTTACACGTCTCGGTTACCTCTTGTTCGCATCGACGGCACTTTGTGCAGTGACCGTTACATTTCAGATGTGTTACGACCCGTGACTCTACCTTTCATTAGATCCCAGCGAAACCCTACATTTCAGCAGGATAATGCACCACCGCATGTTTCAGGTCCTGTACGGTCCTTACTGGATGTGGAAAATGTTCGACTGTTGCCCTGGCCAGCACATTCTCCAGATCTCTCACCAACTGAAAACATCTGGTCAATGGTGGCCGAGCAACTGGCTCGTCGCAACACGCCAGTCACTGCTCTTGATGAACTGTCGTATCGTGTTGAAGCTGCATGGGCATCTGTACCTGTACACGCCATCCAAGCTCTGTTTTGACTCAATGTCCAGGCGTATCAAACCCGTTATTACGGCCAGAGGTGGTTGATATGGGTACTGATTTCTCAGGATCTATGCACCCAAATTGCTTGAAAATGTAATCACATGTCGGTTCTAGTACAATATATATGTCCAATGAATACCCATTTATCATCTGCATTTCTTCGTGATGTATCAATTTTAATGGCCAGTACATAAAATTCCAAAAGGTATAAATATGAATATATTGGAAGAATTAGAAAAATATGTCTACGCAGAAGCATTCCCTAACGAAATTCTTAATGATCACCGAAATAATTTAGAAAATGTTATAGATCTAATAAAGTTGGGCAGAGGATGAATCCAGAGAAACACCTATTCATATACAAAGATAGCACATAATTCCGAATAAAGCAACTGTGGTAAACAGCGTCTTAGGAAACCAGATGCAAACTATTAACACCAAAATAATTAAGAAGGTGGTCCCATAAGTACCGGATCAAACAAAGAAAACACAAAAATTTTGGAAAAAAAAGTATTCATTTTTTAACATAATCTCCTTTCAGCTCTATACGCTTTTCCACCAATGTCCAGTGACCTCGATAGCCTTTTTATAATGAGAAATGTCTTAATTCCTCAAAACTCCCGTCGTATCTGTTGGTTAACGTATCCGTTCATACGGAATACAGCCTCTAACTACAGAAGCTTAGCTGCTAAATAATTGGTGAACTCTGTGTTCCAGTGTGCTTATAACATCCCCCTGTCAAGAGGCATGACAGTTAAAAGCATCTAAGTGAAAATCTCTAGGTGTTGATTTACGATACAATACGTGTCCTAGGGCGCTTGATCAGCACACCCAGAAAAGGAAGCTGGTTGTCTTCTTCTGTCTCCATCATTGATCTGATATTTTGATGCAGAGAATTAAGGTGTTGCAGGACGTCTTGTGGGTGATGTGTCAGTGCGGTACGATTATAAATGTGTCATATATATCTGACCGTCATAATTCGATACGTACCCGCCCACCCGGCTAAATACCATAGACAATGTACAATATTTCCACCCGCTGTGAAGACGTAAATCACGCAACGGATACACAGTCGCGTCTGCTCTCCTGTTCGCCATACATCTCACAGGCGTCTCGGAGCACTTGCACGCACATTTACTCTCCAATTACATTACACAGTATGTAATGTAGTGATTCACTCTCGATTACATTAGTTTTGTTGTCAGTGAGGAAGGACAGGATTTTACCTTCCACAGACGATCAGGTCAAGGAATGAGCTAGTATTGGTCTGAACTGTTAAAAAAAAAAAAACCAAGGGAAACATAAATCCAGATAACCGGAAATGGATTTAAACCATTGTTCGGCCAACTTCTATTGTAGCGTGTTATGTGCTGCGCAACGTCACTCGGTGAATTTGGCAGAGTTGCACCATCGGTAAAACTCGTTATTTTCCTCTGTTGTTATTTGAATGATTATAAAATTCTAAGAGAATTTTCGGTCAAGATTCTCATAAGCATCGTTTATTTTTCAGTAATTAAATTTCAAGGTTTGGTCAAGTGATCGTACACCAACTGTTGCCGAATGAGGCTCTGGTGTCGATGAAACTAAATATCTCTTATAACGTTTTTTCGTACTTTTTCTGTAAAAAATTATTTAATGATGTAAAACGCACTTACAGCTTTTAATCAAAAATGCAAAATCATTCTGCGAAGTCTGAGAGTTGAAACATTCTCTTCGATTTTCAGAAAACAAACAAGATCTTCGTGTTTCAGATAAAGTAAACATGTACACTGGATTTTGAATGAATTATGTTTACATTTTACTTCAAAAGACAGACTCTAAAGTCACTACGAACTATTTACACACGTTATAATAAAATTTAGTGTGTATAATGATGCGTCCTCGATTTGGTCGTCGTTTTTCTAACTGCGTTTCGCTTTTAAATGAATACTATAACACTACCGTCAGTCGTCACAGTAAAAATTACACAGGGACCACATAACCCAAACGGAATGTTTCACAGGGCATTCAGTAAATTGAGTTTCACTTTCCGATGCTTTTCTTTAAATACTGAAACTGATAAGGAGAAACATTGAACAAAAGATGACCTAATTAAGAATTTACGTCGGTTTACGGGTAACAGTCAAACACGTTATTCAAATATATTTGATTCCACGTTAAATACTTGTGTTAACATTCGGAAACCAGCATGACATTCTTTTAGTTTGAGGAACTCCTTAAATTTCAAACGCGCACTCGATGGAATACAAGAGAACCTGACGTTAATAGGACCCTAAAATTTGCTTCACTAGGACAAACTTTACACTACAGAAGCCAAGAGAAAGCAGACGAAGAGAAGGTAGAATATACGATACTGAGAGAAGAATTTCATAGAATATTAAAAGATTTGAGTCAAAACAAGGACCTTGGAGTAGATAATATTAGCTCTGAACTGCTGATATCCTTGAGAGAGCAAATCATGAAGAAACTGTTCCACCTTGTGTGCCAGATGTATGAGACAGGGAAATACCAACAGACTTCAAAAATAATGTAATAATTCCAATTCCAAAGAAAGTAAGTGCAGACAAAACTGCAAATTTCGTAACTACCAATTTAATACGTCATGCTTGCAAAATACTAAAACGAATTATTCACAAACGAATGGAAAAACCGGTAGAAGCCGACTTCGGGGAAGATCTGTTTGTATTTAAGAAAAATGTAGTAACTCTTGATGAAATGCATTACGACTTAACATGGAAGATAGTTTAAGGAAAGGCAAACCTACATTTCTAGCTTATGTTGGTTTGGGGAAAGCTTTTGACAATGTTGACTGGAATAAACTCTTTCAAATTCTGAAGGTAGCCGGTAAAATATAGGGAACGAAAAGTTGTATAAAACGTGTAAAAAAAAGCAACAGTAGTTATAAGAGTCGAAGGGCATGGCAGTGGATGTGAAGAAAGTGAGACAGGATTGCCGCCTTTCCCCAATGTTATGCAATCTGTATATTGGCCAAGTTGTTTAAGGAAAGCAAGGAGAAATGAAATGTTTGTATGGCTTATGGGACTTAACTACGGGGTCATCAGTCCCTAAACTTACAAACTACTTACGAACTAGCTAACACTAAGGACGGCACAACTATCATGCCCGAGGGGGGGATTCGAACCCCCGACCGTAGTGGCCGTGCAGACCGTGACTGGCGCGCCGCAGTCCCCTCGGCCACCGCGGCCGGCAAAGCACGGAGAAATAAGGAACTAAAGTACAGGGAAAAGAAAGAAAGACTTTGCGATTTACCGATGGCATCGTAATTCTGTCAGAGGCAGAGCAACTGGACGAAATGAAAAGTCTTTTGAAAAGTGCGTATAAGATGAACATTAACAAAAGCAAAACAAGGTTAATGGAGTGAAAAAAATTAAATTTCTGTAAGTATTTGTCTCGAGCTTACCATTGTACAGGAGTGAAACGTGGGTGATAAGGAAGTCAGACAAAAAGATGATAGAAGCTTTACAGATGTGGTGCTACAGACTAATGATGAATATGAGTCTGGTAGATCGCTCAACTAATGAGGAGCTATTACACAGAAATGGAGAGAAAATAAATTTCTAGCTTATCTTCATGAAAAGAAGGGAAGCACTTGCGGAACACATTCTGAAAAACCAAGGATTCATCAATTTAGCACTGAAGGGAGTTGCGGAGACCAAGAGATGAATACAGTAATCAGGTTTAAAAGGATGGGAGTTGCCATTCTTATTTATAAATGAAACGGCTTGCACCATAGGATAGGGTAGCGTGGAGAGGTGCATCACACCAGATATTGCGACTGAACGCCACAACAACAACAACACTATATAAGCAATAGGTTCTGTAAATCAATGAAAGTTTAAAAATTGGTTAAAGTAAGTGAGCTAATTTTGCTACACCGATATTGAATAAAAATGTTCAAATGTTTGTTAAGCTTATGGGACTTAACTACGGGGTTATCAGTCCCTAAACTTACGAACTATTTATGAACTAGCTAAGACTAAGGACGGCACAAATATCCATGCCCGAGGGAGGATTCGAACCCTCGACCGTAGTAGCCGTGCAGACCGTGACTGGAGCCCTCAGTCCCCTCGGCCACCGCGGCCGGCGATATTGAATATGTTTCAGCTGTTGTTGTATGTGTTTTTTTTTAATTGCTTTCGTAAGTGAATGTAAGATGACACTAACTAAGCAGAAATACTTGACCGAACGATGTAAAATATTCTTCGGTAAGTAAAGAGGTTCGATTGTGACTTTTACAAATGAAGTAACTTAATGGACAGATATAAAACTTTTATGCCCTCTAAATAATTTGCTGCCGATAGACGAATTGTGTTAACCACAGCTGGGGAGTCTACCTGAAATGTAACAGCCACTGCTCAAAGTGCGTTCGAGATGATGGAGACATGTAACCAAATGGCACCGCCGGGTGATATGCCAGTATGGCGACGACGAATACAAGCTTTCAATGTGTGTTCATCGCGATGTCGTCAAACACAGATACGACCATCATGATGTTGTAAACAGAACCTGGATTCATAAGAAAAAAATGACGTTTTGCCATTCGTACAACCAGGTTCGTCGTAGAGTACACAATCGCAGGTGCTCCTGTCTGTGATGCAGCGTCAAGGGTAACCGCAGCCATGGTCTCCAAGCTGATAGTCCATGTTGCTGCAGTCGTCGTCGAACTGTTCGTGCAGTTCGAACTTTTTGTTCTCTTACTAACGTCTCCATCTGACTCAGGGATCGAGCTGTGGCTGCACGATCCGTTACAGTCATGCGGATAAGATGCCTGTCATCTCGACTGCTAGTGATATGAGGCCGTTGAGATCCAGCACGGCGTTCCGTATTGCTCTCCTGAACCCACCGATTCCATATTCTGCTAACAGTCATTGGATCGCAACCAACGCGAGCAGCAATGTGCGATACGACAAACCGCATTCGCGATAGGCTACAATCCGACCTCTATCAAAGTCAGAAACGTGATGGTATGGATTTTCCTCCTTACACGAGGCATCACAAAAACGTTTCATCAGGCAACGCCGGTCAACTGCTGTTTGTGTTTGAGAACTCGGTTGGAAACTTTCCTTAGTCAGCACGTTGTAGTTGTCGCCACCGGCGCCAACCTTGTGTGAATGCTCTGAAAAGCTAATCACTTGCACATCACAGCATCTTCTTCCTGTCGGTTAAATTTCGCGTCCGTAGCACGCCATCTTCGTGGCGTAGCAATTTTAATGGACAAGAGTGTATTGTAGAGTAAGAGTTTCTATTTAAAAAGTGATCTGTAGCTGCACTTTAATAGTGAGGTGTGAGTTATGAGAGTGGTCTTTTTTTTCGCGTGTGTGTTCCGAAGGCGCGAATTTTTGGGCTGAGACCTTTGAACGATGGTACTTCTGTTGTGGTAATCTGTAAATGCCGCGGTGGATTAGCCGTGGACATTGAGACGCCCTGCTGCAGTGTGTGCGGTGTTCGACGTCGGCGGTTCGAGTCCCCACCCGGGCGTGGGTGTTTCGACATCGGGGGTTCGAGTCTCCACTGGGGTATGGGTGTTTGTGTTGTCCTTAGGTTAGTTTACCTCAGTTTAAGTTCTTTCTAAGTTACGGACTAATAATCCAGCAGTTCACTCCGATAGATTTAGAACATTTGAACACATTTGAATCTGTAATTTACGAAGATAATCACAGACAATTTTATTATCTGCAATCTTAAGCTGTACGTGTGTGTATGTATATATGTATGTTCCACATCTCTTTCTAAACTACTGGACCCATCTCAACCAAACTTGGTACAAATGATCCTATCAGGCAACGATCGTTGTCGGGTAAGAACTACCTGCGACCCATACGTAAGGACATAAGATGTCATAAACAATGACAGTCGTGGAAAACGGCCACACCACGCGATAATAAGCTACTTCTGCTCCTAAAGTAATGGACCGATTTCAACCAAAATTGGTTCAAACATTCTTTAACGCCAGGAATCATTTACTGTGGTTATACAAACCACATACGATACATAGTTCATACGATATCACGTCATAAACAATATCTGTCCCATCTTGCGGCGTGTGATAGCGTGATTTTATTCGTCAACTATTTGAGAATGAGAGCACTTTGAGGCTTGCAATAAATTGTAAACATAAATTCAAATCTTTACGAAACTTTTTCTCCCTGACAACCACGACAACATAGTTCAGGACATATATTGTTGTAAACAAACTTTCCCATCACGCTACGCGTGATTTACCAGATTTCATTCATCCACTACTTATTCGTCGCAGACAGTTTGCTAATATTACTCTCTACAAATGGTCTGCATGGAAACGAAACTGGTCAGGTAAAAAGGTAGAAGTCGATGGACAGAAAGGAAAGAACGATATTCCCAAAGACAAGGAAGGGATAAATAGAAAAGATTTCACTGATAAAACTTTTATACCAATGAATATATACATGCAAAATTATATCATTGTGCAACATAAACATCAATATTTATGATGTAGTAAATTAACACTGCGATAGGGAAAAACATGTCACACCATGCACCGCGTTTTAATACATTTCTTATTTACTACTAAAAAGACGTACCGCATTCAAGTCAGCTTGAAAGCTGACTGTGCTGTTGACATCTTTGAACTGTGAAGCGCAAACAGCTGCAGGCGAAATCAGTACCTTTCTATAGAACTATGACGAAGTGTTGCCAAAGGCACGTTTACAAAATCGCGTTTTAGAAACGTGAGACAGAGGCGTATAGCTAAACTCAGCAGTGCCGGAGCGTTTCATACCGATTCGACTACAGTAGTGTATAATAATAAGGTAAGAAAAACTAAATGAAAGTGTTCGTGACTATTTCAAACAAGGAGGTTAGAATACAGGAAAATGCAATTGAGCGGAAAAAGTGAAACCTGCCTCCGTCATATAGCTAAGTGTCGGACAAGTGTTAGTATCGTAGAGCTGATGTTTCATGTCACTCAAAACAGGAATAACGTCCGGCGGTTTTGCCGTGATGTACAACGTGTCATAAGACTGAAAATTGGTGTTAAAATGAAGTTTTTAAGTAACTTATAACGAGCATTTATTAATCTTTTTTCAATAAAGTATATTGTTTAAAAGCATATACCTCGCACTGACTGTCAGTTCAATGCATTGATAGTAAGAGGTTCGGCTTATCCCATAGCATTCCACGACTCGCCAATATGGCAGACTGGCTTCAAAACCTCCTGGATTTCCCACATACTGTAGTTAATATTTGATGTTTACATGTTAGGAAACAAATGTAAATGTGGCTTAAAATTTAACAAAATAAAAATGTAGGTACCTAAGTATTTCCTGATGTATAATTGCATTTTTAGTGTAGTACACGAATTGTGGCTACATGATCTTCTTTGTCCTTTGTAAAAGGACGCAGCTTAAATTGATTTGGACGCAGCTGACTTCAACGAATCCAATGCACGATAGAAAAAACTATTGTTCCATTTAAAAAATTATATCTTTGTGCTCTAACTCCTTCGAAAATGATAAACTATGTTCATAGCTACGCAGAAAGTGTAACATTTCTTGTGTTGACCTACTGCATTAAAATTTCCCGTCACCTATTATTTTATAAGTTACAGAGGCAAACACACTTAGTAAAACACCCTGTATGTACATATGAATATGTGTGTGTGTGTGTGTGTGTGTGTGTGTGTGTGTGTGTGTCTGTTTTTCTTATACATTACGTTTAACTTACGTTTCATGGTGTCGTCATTATTTTGTAATGAAGAAAATAACATAATTTGACCGCCACTATCATTACTCACGAATCTTAAAAACAATATGGCGGACGGTGTAGATGGTTGTCAATGTACTGGGTGGGAAGTTTGTGTCCTTTTATTTATTTATTTTATTTTATTTTGTTAGAGTGTGCCTGTGTGGTTTTATGGACTAATGTTATCTGACAGTTCTTTGAGGGCAGAGAATCCATTCCAAAAACCATTAAGACACTATCATATGTAAGTGATAAATACTGTGTAAGTAAAACAAAAACACACATACGTACAAGTAACCTCTTGACACAGATGCAAACAATATTAGCCTAATCCTAAAAAAAATAATTCCGCATGAAATTTGGATTTAAAGTAGCTCTATATAGTTGCAGACAATAAACTGGAAAACAATATCGACTCCAACCTGAAAGAAACTGTAGAAAAGCAGAATTTCTTCAAGATACATAACACGGTATACATGTAGGCCTATATAAAATCTTGTATGTTTTTTCAATAGAGATGAATAAAAGCCCACTGAAGTTGCTGAAATTGCAGTGAAACATATCGGGGTAATAAAAAGAAGAAATGCAGTATTTTGTTAAAGGAAGACCAGTCCAAGTAAAAAGACATTTCAAAATGTTTAAAAGTATTTATTTGAAAATTGTTATGTAAAGTCCGCAAAATTCTGAATAGGTCGATTATATTAGAAAAAAAAGTTTGTATTGTTTATGGGACTTAACTACGGGGTCATCAGTCCCTAAACTTACAAACTACTTATGAACTACTTACGAACTAGGACGGCACAAATATCCATGCCCAAGGGGGGATTCGAACCCCCGACCGTAGTGGCCGTGCAGACTGTGACTAGCGCCTCAGTCTCCTCGGCCACCGCGGCCGGCGATTATATTAGATTAATACTTGTTCCATAGATCTTGAATACGAGATTTCGCAATGATGTGGAACGTGTTATATAAACCTTTATGACATACAATTTTTGTTGTTGTAAAATTACTCATTTCTATGTAAAAACTCATCTACTGAGTAGAAGTAGTTGTCACTCAGAAATTCTTTCAGTTTGTTTGCAAGTAATGGCTGCTCTCTGTCAGACATTTGATGTGTTTTGGTAAGTGACCAAAGACATTTGTGGCAACATAATTCACCCCCTTCTGTGCCAAAGCTAGATTTAATCTTCAATAGCGTAGATTACCCTTTCTATGTAGCTATGTACATCGCTATTACTTTTGAATTGCGTTGTGTTATTAATATCAAATTTCAAATGTGAATATATTATTATTATTTGCATACATTCCCCTTAAGCTTAAGGAGAGCGCTAACAACACAAAAATCTAACTTTTACACCCGTCTTGTTTCTTCTTTTTTTCTTTCCAAAAACCTTTCATTCTTTCACTTTGTGCCTTCTTTTGTTCGTCTGTCCATTTTCGTCTGTTTTTGTGTTGTGACTTAAAATCAACTTTTTTATTTCTGATTTTTTCCCTACAGGTTTTGCGGTCTTGTATGTCTTCTATATAGATCTTTGTTATCAAGTCTTATGTGGTTTCTTTGTACCAAGATTGCCGAGTTTCGATGTAGAAATTAAGTTGAATATTTCTTTTTAGTTAGTTTGGTGTAATGCATTCTGGCGATATGCATGAAATATTTTGCTCTGTGTTTTTTGATATGTGTCGCGATAGTTTCAGAGGTCAGTATAGTTCTTCTGTTGGTCGTTTATGCCAGTTACTGTTTCTAAATACTTCACCGTGAATTTTCTCAGAATTTTCCTTTCTTGTTTTTCAATCTCCTTGGTGTTCGCCATTCCTTTGGTGCTCGTGGTTCCTGATGCGTAGACAGCTTCTACTGTGTTGTTGTGTTGTGGCTGTGGCTTTTAGTAGGACCAGATGAGTTTATAAGCTCTCTGTAATTTTGAGACTCTTTCTTCGTTTGCTTTCGTGTTTAGGCCAGATGTTTTGCACTATTTCTCCTAAATATTTAAATTCATTGACTTGTCAATTTTTTCGTGCTTTGTTTTTAGTTATTTTGTTTATCAAATGTTATTTATGAGCGTTTAGGTAGACGAAGATTATTAATTAATAAGGGTATAATTAATTTAATATCTAGAATGTCTATATGATTTTTTTGAGATCTTCAAATATAGCTTCTCCTCCGTCGAGTTAATTTGATGATTTTGTATAAAAATTGTGTTTTTTCATAAGGAATCTATAGACCGGTTTCATGGCAATCCCGTGGAGTTTTTCTAATGCATGTAGTGCTTCCGTTGTGGTATTCGAGAGTATGGCGATGTCGTCTGCGAAAGCGAGGCTTTTTTATGTGGGTTAGCTTTTCCTTATTTTTGCCTAGTTGCATTCCTTTCACTTCTCTTTCCCATGTACAAATGATTTTCTCTAAGACTGCACTGAATAGTCGGACGCCGGTTTGGATTTTGAAAGGGCTCCGATAATTCTCCCATGAATTTAACTTTGGATTTAGTGTTAGTGACGGTCTCATGGATTAGATTTGGAGTTTTAAGGTCAATCATCTCTTTTAGAGTCTGGAAAAGTGTGTCTCGGTCATTGGAGTCATAGGTTTTTTTGAAGTCTTCAAATGTCACTGTAGTATTCTTGCAGTGTCTTACGGATAGGCTCGTGCGGAGACTCCAAATCTGTTCGCTGCAAAACGGTTTTTTCTGAAGCCCGTTTTGTGGTGTCGCACAAGTACAAAGTGCGCGCCACCTACTTTCGCCGCGCGCCGCCATGCACACACGGCGCGGCGTTCTTACGACGACAGCCACGAGCGCCCTCTGCTACAACGCCGCTCGTGGCCACCACTGAACGACATCGTTCACTTGGGACTGAGTTAGGAACCAGTAAAGATTTCGGAATCCGATAGGCACCAGTGAAGACTTGGCTATCAGTTAGGCACTAGGCAGGACTCTAGCTCAACTATGTATCAACATTCTGCAGTACTATGTAAAAGTTAAGTATTGTATAAATTCTGTGCAATATATATCTCGTTCTAATTTACTCTAGTGTTTCTAGTTTCTGGCTGCTCCTCTCCGTACCTGCACCAGCGTGCTATCTTTATTCCTGTGTCGGTCTCATTCCACTCGGCCACCGACACCTACGACGGACACGAGACACAAAAGCGGCGACGAGGCTGGGACACAAAACGTTTGATATTCGCCGATGTGAGGGTCGATCTATGATTCCAGACGGTTTAACAGGGGTTTGGAGAGAATTTTGTAGGCGATGGGAGCAGGGAGATTCCTTTGTAGTTGTTTGGATCAGTTTTGTCCCCATTGTTTGTGTAGTGGGTGAATAAGAGCCGACTTTCACTCCTTCAGGATTTTTCCTGTGAGACAACAGTTTTCAATAATTGTGTGGATCTTGGGTATGATTTTTTCATGATCCAGTTACCAAATTTCTACAAGCAGACCGTCTTTACCGGGTGTTCTATTGCTTTCCAGTGCTTTCGTCACTTCAATGATTTCATGATTCGAGACATCGAGTAAAACAGAAGTGAACAGTGTGTTTATAAACGATTTAGGAGACAATCTGAATAGCTCCCTTAGACTGTTCGCGGATGATGCTGTCGTTTATCGGTTAGTTAAGTCAACAGAGGATCGAAAGCAACTGCCCCCCCAGGGGGCCCACAGCTCTTTTGTGGGTACGTGTGTGGCGCGCACGGGGCCCCGAGCCGAAGCGACCTTTCTTCCGTCCCAGGCCGCTTCCCTCTTTCCCCCCCGGTTTGTGCCTTCGCCCGGAGACGGGCGTTTTTCATCAGTCAAAGGTTTCTTTTTCGCTTCCTGTCTTCTCTTCTTGGTCCTCTTCCTTTCTTGTTCTTCAGCCTTCTCCTATTTCTCCTTTCTCCTTGTTCTTGACTCACCCTTTAATCTCCGCCTCGGCGTTTGAGATTCTCCCTCCTCCTTCATCCCTTTCTTTCCTTACTCCTTTCTTTCCTCCCTGTGCGTGTCTGAAGGTCGACCCACGCTCTGCGTAGCCGGTGACGGGGTAAGGCGTAACTCCCCGCCCCGGGTAGACATGTAGGGCACGTACGTACCCCCCGGTAAAGGCCGGGCCCAGGGAGGGGTGATTACCCGAGCTGATACCTTCCGAACATGCCAATTGGTCCCTCCGTCCGTTCTCGGGAGGTGTGACCTGAGGTGCGAACAGTCACCTAAGGCGGGTGCGCCCTCAGTGAGGGCCCCCACAAGGAAGGAGCGCGCCATCGGAGACGCCGGTAATCATGGGGGACACCTCCGCTATGAAACCTTCCACATCATCTATAACCCTGACCCATAAGCGGAAACATGATTCTCAGCCACAGAAAGCATTGCCAAACATTCCTAGGTTCCTGGTGGTATCACGTACCGACGATAAGGATTTTTCTGCAGTTAATCCGTTCATTATTCAGAAGGGTGTCGATGCGATCGCTGGTCCCTTGAAGACCTGCTCTAGGCAGCGCAACGGGTCCTTGTTGCTCGAAATAGAAAATGCATTCCAGGCGCAGAAGTTACTTCGAGCTACCCTTGTACATACTTTCCCTGTGAAAGTGGAGGCTCACCGCACCCTCAACTCTTCGCGGGGGGTAGTGTTTTCTAGATCACTGGATGGGTTATCGGATGAGGAGATATTGAACTATATGTCCGATCAGGGAGTCACGGATGTTCATCGCGTGATTAAAAAGATTAACAATGACCTCGTGCCAACCCGTACTGTCTTCTTGACTTTTGACAAGGTTGACCTGCCATCGAAAGTGAAAGCGGGCTACGAGGTCATTTCCGTCCGTCCGTACATACCAAATCCTACACGCTGCTTCCATTGCCAAAGGTACAATCATACCAGTAAATCTTGTCCAAATGCAGCCAAGTGCGCCACCTGTGGCAGGGACGCTCATGAGGGTGAATGTCTACCTCCATCCCCTCACTGCATTAATTGCATGGGTGACCATGCTGCTTCTTCACGGGACTGCCCCGTTTATAAAGAAGAGCGGGTCATCCAAGAGATTCGCGTGAAGGAGAAGGTCTCGACCTATGCTACTCGAAAGTTATTAGCTAGTAGGAAGCCCGCAGTACTCCCATCAGGTACTTTCAGCCAGGTCCTCGCCTCCCCTCGACCAACTAAGGAGGTGGGCATTCAGACTTGCGATTTAACGTTCAGTGACACTGTCGTCAGATCGGCTAGCCCGAAAATTGCTCGTTCCACCTCTCCGATGCCTTCTACCCGTTCTACACTGAATTCGTCGACCAGTTCACACACATCCCGGGCACCCAAATCTGCTGCCCGGAGTTCAAAAAGGGAACCCGTCCGTGAAGATTTTCTCAAGACTCCGACTTCTCAATCGTCAACCGCTTCTTCAACCCGTCATGCTTCTAAGAAGGCTTCCAAAAAAGAACAGCCCCCACCTTCCCCGCCGCGGCGTGACTCGTCGGTCACGCCATCCAACAGTTGCCGGCGGACTCGGCCGTCTTCTGTTTCACCGGGACGCTCCGTTTGCCGGGCACCCGGCCGTCTACCGGCGGTGGAAGCTGCCCCTCCTGATCAACTCCGGGAGGTGGCAGACGCGTCGATCGAACCAATGGAACATGACCCTTTGCCACTAGATGGCGATAGCAGTGCTCCCTCGAAATCCGGTCCTCAGGGGCCGTCGAGGTGACCCCGCTCGCTACTTGGTTTTTATCCTTATTTCTTCTCTCATTTTTATCATGGCACTCCTTCAATGGAATATTCGCGGCATTCGTTCCAACCGGGAGGAGTTAAAACTACTCCTTCGGTTGCACTGCCCGCTTATCGTCTGCCTTCAAGAAACTAAGTTGCGTCCACGTGATCGTGCAGACTTTCCACACTACACCTCTGTGCGGTTCGACCTGCCACCCGTGGCAGGTGTCCCAGCCCATGGAGGGGTTCTGATGCTCCTTCGAGACGATGTCTATTTCCATCCCATTTCCTTGCACACTCACCTACAGGCAGTTGCCGTCCGCATCACCTTATCCACATTTACCTTCTCCCTCTGTAATATCTATTCGCCATCGTCATCTGCCCTTACTAGGGCAGATGTGCTAAACCTTGTTGATCAGCTCCCTTCACCTTTCGTGTTGGTAGGCGACTTTAATGCCCACCACCCCCTATGGGGCTCTCCGGCACCTTGTCCGAGAGGCTCCCTTTTGGTGGACCTCCTCCAACAACTCGATCTTGTCTGCCTCAACAACGGTGCACAGACCTTCCTTTCCGACACAACACACACTTACTCCCATACAGACCTCGCAATATGCACTCCTCAGCTTGCCGGTCGGTTTGAGTGGTATGCACTTTCTGACACGTACTCAAGTGACCATTTCCCTTGTATCATCCACTTCCTGCATCATTCCCCATCTCCTCGTCCCACCAGTTGGAACATTTCTAAAGCCGACTGGGGGATTTATTCTACCATGGCTGTGTTTCACGATCGGGATTTTCCCACCTGTGACAGTCAGGTCGACTACCTCACAGAGGTTATTCTCACCGCTGCTGAACGTTCCATACCTCGTACTTCCTCTTCTCCGCGTCGTGTCCAGGTCCCTTGGTGGACTGCAGCCTGCCGCGACGCGCTTAGAGCCCGGCGCCGTGCTTTACGCACCTTCCGCCGCCACCCAACTTTGGAGAATTGCATCAATTACAAACGTATGAGAGCGCAGTGCCGTCGTATCATAAACGACAGCAAGAAAGCTTGCTGGACTGCTTTTACTGGTTCTTTTAACCGTTTCACTCCCTCCACGGTTGTCTGGGGTGGCCTCCGCCGTTTGTCTGGCATCAAGGTCCACTCCCCGATTCCTGGCCTGACCATAGAGAACGCAGTCCTCGTGGACCCCGCTGATGTTTCAAACGCATTGGGTCGTTTCTTTGCGGAGGTTTCGAGCTCTGCCCATTACCACCCTGCCTTTCTCCCTCGCAAACAGGTAGAGGAGGCACGGCCGCCTTTCCGCTCTTTTAACCGTGAAAATTATAACCTCGCCTTCACCATGCAGGAGCTAGACCATGCTCTCGCCCTGTCCCGGTCTTCTGCTCCCGGGCCCGATTCCATTCATATTGAGATGCTGAAGAACCTCTCTCCTGCGGGCAAGTGCTTTCTTCTTAGTACCTACAATCGCATATGGACTGAAGGTCATGTTCCCACAAGTTGGCGTGAAGCCATTGTTGTCCCCATCCCCAAACCAGGGAAGGACAAACACCTTCCTTCCAGTTATCGCCCCATTTCCCTGACGAGCTGCGTCTGTAAGGTGATGGAACGCATGGTTAACGCTCGGTTGGTCTGGCTCCTCGAATCTCGCCGCCTCCTGACTAATATCCAATGCGGTTTTCGTCGACACAGCTCTGCTGCTGATCACCTCGTTACGTTGTCGACCTTCATTATGAACAACTTTCTAAAGAAGCGTCAAACAGTAGCAGTGTTCTTCGACTTGGAGAAGGCATACGATACCTGTTGGAGAGCGGGCATTCTCCGCACATTGCACACACGGGGCCTTCGGGGCCGCCTTCCTCTTTTCATTTAAGCGTTTTTGGCGGATCGCAAGTTCCAGGTACGGGTGGGCTCTGTTTTGTCAGATACCTTTTGCCAGGAGAATGGGGTACCACAGGGCTCCGTCTTGAGTGTGGCGCTCTTTGCCATTGCAATCAATCCGATCGTAGATTGCCTTTCAGCCGACGTCTCCGGATCTCTTTTTGTTGACGATTTCGCAATTTATTGTAGCGCCCAGCGGACGTGTCTCTTGGAGCGTTCTCTCCAACGCTGTCTTGACCGTCTATATTCATGGAGCATCGCAAACGGCTTCCGATTCTCCACTGAGAAAACTGTGTGTATCAATTTCTGGAGATACAAGGAATTTCTTCCACCTTCTCTACGTCTCGGCCCTGTTGCTCTCCCTTTCGTGGAGACTACGAAATTCTTGGGACTCATGTTGGATCGGAAACTTTGCTGGTCCACACACATGTCCTACTTGGCTGCCCGTTGTGCCCGATCCCTTAACGTTCTTCGTGTCCTCAGTGGCACGTCATGGGGAGCGGATCGTACCGTCCTGCTTCACCTTTACCAGGCCATTGTTCAGTCGAAGCTCGACTACGGAAGCCTTGTATACTCTTCAGCACGGCCGTCGATTCTCCGCCGTCTCAACTCTATCCACCATCGGGGTTTACGTCTTGCGACCGGTGCATTTTATACCAGCCCTGTTGAGAGTCTGTATGCCGAGGCTGCTGTATTACCCTTGATCACTCGACGTGACCTACTCTTGTGTCGGTACGTATGCCGCCTACGGTCGATGCCCAACCATCCATCTTACAGATTATTTTTGACGACTCACTCGATCGCCAATATCAGTTGTCTGCGATTGCCTTGCTTCCACCTGGAGTTCGGTTTCGCCGCCTGCTACAGCGGCTCGATTTTACCCTTCCTTCCACCCTTCGGTTGAGCGAAAGCCCATTGCCACCGTGGCATCAGGCCCAGGTTCACACACACCTTGAACTTAGTTCGCTCCCCAAGGAGAGCACTCCGGATTTGGTATACCGCTCGAGGCTTGTCGAACTCCGTTCGCGGTTCGATAATGCCGTATTTATTTACACTGATGGTTCCAAGAGCACTGCCGGTGTCGGATCTGCCTTCGTCGTCGGGGACAACCGTTTCCAATACAAGCTCCCTGACCGGTGCTCGAACTTCACGGCTGAGCTTTTCGCCCTCCACCAGGCCGTTTTGTATACCTGCCGCCACCGCCAACCTTTCTATGCCATATGTTCGGACTCCCTTAGTGCCCTGCAGAGTCTTAAGGACCGTCTCTCGAACCATCCTCTCGTATATCAGATCCAACGCTCCCTCCGGTTGTTAGCAGATGACAGCTGTCATGTTTCCTTCCTGTGGGTCCCTGGCCATGTGGGTGTGCCCGGGAATGAGGCCGCCGACATGGCAGCCAAGGCAGCAGCTCTTTTGCCTCGCATGGCTACCTTTTGCGTCCCATCGGACGATGTTCAACGGGCTCTTCGCCGGAGTATCGTGTCGCAATGGCACAGTGTGTGGCTTTCACTATACAACAATAAATTGCGAAATGTCAAACCGATCCCGACCGCTTGGAGGACCTCCTCACGCCCCTATCGGCGGAAGGAGGTCATCCTGGCCCGGTTGCGGATCGGTCACTGCCGTTTCAGCCACCGTCATTTGCTAACCGCCGATCCTGCACCGCTGTGCTCCTGCGGTGAACTGCTGACAGTGCGACATGTTTTACTGACTTGTGTTAATTTTAATCATCTCCGTGTAGCCCTTCACTTTCCGTCTACTCTGGAGGAAATTTTAGCTGATGACACACGAGCAGCTGCTCGAGTTTTGCGTTTTATCAACTTGGCCAACCTATCCAATGATATTTAACCCTTTTAATTGTCTTTTATCTTTCGTTTTTAGCCTCTTGTTGATGTTCTGACAGTCTCCATTTTTTTTTAGATCATAGCGAATCTATGTTCTTGGCTGGGCGCTAATGACCATAGAAGTTGTGCGCCCTAAAACCACAAAAAAAAAAAAGAAAGCAACTGCAAAGCGATTTAGACAAAATTTCCACATGGTGCGAAAATAGGCAATTAATACTAAATAATGAAAAGTGTGAAGCAATACACATGACCACTAAAAGAAATCCGCTGAACTTCAATTGCACGATAAATCAGTCAAACCTTAAGGTCGTAAATTCTTCTCAATACCTAGGAGTTACAATTACGAACAACTTAGATTGGAGAGAACACACAGAAAATATTGTGAGGCAGGCGAACCAAAGGTTACGTTTTATCGGCAGAACGCTTCGAAGATTCAACAGCTCCACCATAGAGACTGTCTACATCACACTTGTGCGTCCTCTCCTGGAGTTCTGTTGCCCAGTGTGGGACCCTCACCAGGTTGGACTGACGGAAGACATTGAGACGGTTCAGAGAAGGGCAGCTCGTTTTGTTTTATCACAATTTTTCTGGGAGAATTTCGCAGTTGAACTAATTGATGAAGTATTGAGACAGAATTTCACAGTTCTTCTTCTTGTATGTTTCCAAGGATCCGTTAGTTTTTTTTTTTTTTTTAAACTGAGATGGGTGGTTCGTATCTGGACATGTTTTCCCTGAAGGTTCTATAGAAATTCCGTGTGTTGTTTTTGATGAAATCTTCCGGGATCTCTCTCAGACGGCTGTTCTCGTAGATACATTTTTCCTTGCGAATAGTTTTTATAGAAAGTTTTCTCACTGACTTAAAAGTCTCCCAATTTTCATCTGATTTGTGACTGTTAAAAGTTTTTCCAGCAAAGGTCCCCTGCTCGATCTCTTGGTCGCACATTGCGTTCCACCACCTGTGTTTCCGTTTGGGATTCCTAGTTTTGTTAGGTCTTTCATTTTTTGTGAAAGTTCCGTCCAATTGGTTTCTGCAATCTTGGAGATTTCGTACGTGATTTTTTTCCTTCTTTTGAGGTATTCTGGGTCTGTTCTGAAGACTGCTTTAGTTTTATGAAGTATTCTGTGCGGGATAACTCTTGTTTGATCTGAAGCAGATGATATGAGTCAAAATAGCTTTTCTTGTTTTCACATTTATGATTTCCCGTGAATTTCTCCTAGAGATAGCGACGTGGTCTATATGAAATTTACCCAAGGAGTTGTTGGGCTATTTCCATGTTGTCAGTTTCCGGCGGGGTTTCTCAAATAGGGTGGACATGATTTTAAGGTTGAAGTTTTTTTAGAGATTGATTATTCTTTCGGCGGTTCTTGAGCGGTTTGTTGTCATCTGACGTTATTGTGTTTTTTTTTTTTGTCCAACTGGACATTAAAATCACCTAGAACAATTTTCACGTGTTTTTCGGGGATTTTATTCATGGTCACTTCAAGATCGTCACATAAAATCTCTACCATTTGTGGGTTTTTCCTGTTATACATTAGTTAGTGTGTGACTATTGTGAGAGTGGAGATTTACTATGGAATCTTTGATGGATGTGTGTACGACGAATCCCGCACCAAAGATAATCGGTTTGAATTGGGAATTTTAGTGGCGGGTTTTCCTTTGAAAATTGTATAGTTCTCCGAGTCTAAGAGAGTTTCGTCTCTGAATCGTGTTTCTTATATAGCACAAATATTTATGTCAAATGTATCAAAGAGAATCTGTGAGGTTTTTTAGTTTACCCACTTTTTGTAGTGTGTTTGCGTTAAGTGTCCCGATGTATACTTTTCTCTTGATTTTCAAGCATTTTGGGAAACTTCGGCTCTTCTCTTCATAACAGTCCCGATCCCCCGGAATATGACGATCAGGTCCTTCTCTGTTTCTTAACCGAGGCTTGGGATAGCAGGTTCTTTTCCTGTATGATTTTTTGTTTGAAATGGGTGTTGTGGTGAGCTTCGAAGAGAACACAGGCTTATGACTGGAGTTATGAAGTCCAGAAGAAAGATGCAGCCGCGCCGTCTCAGCGAACAGACGCTGACCCGAGTTCTAGTAAATCTCACACGGACGTATCTGGATTATTTGTGCTAGTTATTGTCCACCATGGGTATTTCTTTACCCCAGTACCACCCATATCTGGAAGGCTTTCCCCTATCCCCAACCTGGGAAACCGTCCGATATGGGATCTAGTAACTCCGCACGGGAAATATGAATACTTTTTTGTTCAGTGATGAATTATACTAAAACATGATGCCACATGAAAACAATTAATGAAAATAGGCATAGTAAGAAAATTTACTGTGATGTTTGTCACCAAACTTTGCAACAACCCTAAGAGCATAAGTTGCTGAACTCAAACGTTTCAGTGGATCATCAATGTGTTGCCTGCAATTCAATTTCTCATCAATGCACACACCTAAAAACTTTGAGTGGTCAATGTTAGTTACAGACTTCTGTTCACAGATTTTATTAATGGTGAAATGGTGTCATGCTACTTACCGTATGAAACTGCATGTACTGTGTTTTTATCAAAATTTAATAAGAGTCCATTTATAGAGTATCGCTTAATAATTTTCTGAAAAACATTATTTACATTTTCCTCATTGATTCTTGTTTCTTTGGTGTGATTACTATACTAGTATCCTCATCAGAAAAGACTAGATTGATGTGATCATAAATACAGCGTGGCAAATCATCAATATATATCAAGTGCAGCAAAGGACCCAAGTCTGAAACCTGTGAGAATCCATTCTTGATAGCTCCCCAGTTTGAGGAATCAGCTGAATTTTTGAAGTTTACCTGATCCTTTATGTACTCTTCTGGTTAGGTATGAATGAAACCATTTGTGCACTACCCCATTAATACCAGAATGGTTAAGTTTATCTAGAAGAATTCCATGATTTACGTCATCAAAAGCCTTTGAGAAATCACAAAAAGTCCCAACACCTGAAGTCCAGTTATTCAGAGCATTTAATATTTGATCAGTGAAAGTATGTATAGCATTTTTGTTAGGACCTTATTTTTACAAATTGGAAGCTACTCTTGAATATATTACTTTCTCAAGAACTTAATAAGGGTATCAGAACTGAGCTTGGTCGGTTGTTGGCATACGTCATATATACTTTTTTTATGTAATGGTTTGACAGCGGATTATTTTAGTCTGAGAAAATACTCTCCTTCACAGTCCTATTATAAATGGGGTCGAGAATCATACTTATCTGTTGGGAACAAGCTTTTAGTAGACTGCTGAAAATACCACCAATTCCATATGAGTTCTTACTTTTGTATGAATTTATTATTGTCTTAATTTCAAAGGGAGAGAAGGGTGGAATTTCAATTGTTGCAATTGAATAGCTCTGATCTTTTCCATTTGTAAGGTAAAAGTCATTAACTGGCAGCAAAATGACTTTATTTTCCATGACATTTTGCAGATTGCCCAATTTTCAACATGGTCGCCTGCCTCCTCCGTGACATTATGTCACAATTATGTCGGCCATTGACTTCCCCTTCAAAGAACAATTGTGTTAGTATAAGGAGAGATTCAAAGTTCGCAATTTTTATCTTTCATTTTTATTTAAGACGACCGGTTTCGACACACTGTGGTATCATCTTTTAGTATCTTACAGTTGGCATTAAACTGCTTATTAAAGAGCCTCAGATAAAATCTGGAAGGTATACTGGCTAATAGTCATATATAAAATCATGTGCACATCATTATGGAGGTGCTGAACCAGACATGTGCACAATGGTGGTTATTGTTTGATGTATATTGTACTGTTTTAATTTTGACTAGTCATCCATCTGATATCCATCAGCACATGATTTTATATATGACTATCAACCAGTACACCTTCCAGACTTTATGTGCAGCATTTTCTACATCTACATAGATACTCTGCAAATCACATTTAAGTGCCTGGCAGAGGGTTAATTAACCAGTTTCATAACTTTTCTCTACCGTTCCATTCTCTAATAGCGCGCGGGAAGAAAGAACGCCTAAATCGTTCCGTTTTCGATCTGATTTCTCTTATTTTATTGGAATGGTCATGTCTCCCTAAGTAGGTGGGTGCTAGCAAAATATTTTCACATTCAGAACTAAAAGTCGGTGATTGAAACTTCGCAAACAGATCACGCCGCAATGAATAACGACTTCTTTTAATGATTTCCACCCCAATTCGTGCAACATTTCCGTGACGCTTCCCCCCCCCCCCCCCCCCGTAATGTGATAAAACACCTTCTCAATGTCTTCCGTCAGTCCCACCTGGTGAGGGTCCCACAAGGGGCAACAGTACTCCAGGAGAGGACGCACAAGTGTGATGTAGGCAGTCTCTTTGGTGGAGCTGGTGCATCTTCGAAGCGTTCTGCCAATGAAACGTAACCTTTGGTTCGCCTTCCACACAATATTATCTATGTGTTCTCTCCAGTCAAAGTTGTTCGTAATTGTAACTCCTGGGTATTTGGTAGAATCTACGACCTTAAGGTTTGACTGATTTATCGCGTAATTAAAGCTCAGCGTATTTCTTTTAGTGGTCATGTGTTTTACTTCACACTTTTCTTTATTTAGTTTCAATTGCCAATTTTCGCACCAAGTAGAAATTTTGTCTAAATCGCTTTGCAGTTGCGTTTGATCCTCTGTTGACTTCACTAACCGATAAACGACAGCATCATCCGCGAACAGTCTAAGGGAGCTATTCAGATTATTTCTTAAATCGTTTATAAACACGAGGAAGAGTAGGGGACCTATAACGTTTCCCTGTGGAATGCCAGATATCACTTCTGTTTTACTCGATGACTTACCGTGAATTACTACGAACTGTGTCCTTTCTGATAGGAAATCGTGAATCCAATCGCACAATTGGGGAGATATTCCATAAGCACGCAATTTCATTAGAAGCCGCTTGTGGGGTACAGTGTCAAAAGCCTTCCGGAAATCCAGAAATATGGAATTGATTTGAAATCCCTTGTAGATGGCACTTAACACTTCATGTGAATAAAGGGCAAGGTGTGTTTCGCAAGAGCGATACTTTCTGAATCCGTGCTGACTATTGGTTAATAGGTTGTTCTCTTCGAGGTAGTTCATAATATTCGAACAAAGTATATGTTCCAAAATCCTACTGCAAATCGACGTCAATGAGATTGGCCTGTAATTTTGGGGATCACTCCTATTGCCTTTCTTGAATATTGGAGTAACTTGGGCAAGTTTCCAGTCTTTGGGTACGGATCTTTCGCTGAGTGATCGGTTGAAAATTATTTTAAGAAGCAGTACAGTGCCAATCGTAGGCGATCAGTCGTCTTAAATAAATAAAAGATAAAAATTGTGACCTTGGCATCTCTCCTTATATTAATACAATAAGATCACTCAGTATGATGAGTAAATTAAGGGACAACTGAGTCTCTATGAAGGCCAATTATAACATGAGAGCTGGTCCCAGCCACTGTCTGAAGCCCAGCGTCAGCTAGCTACCTTGTATGATGAGCCCGCACGCTTGACGGGCCCTCACTGGCCGGTGACATGGCGGGCGGAGATTTCGCCAGATTGATTACGGCCACATCTCTGCAGCGGCCGTTAATTAACCAGAGACAGAGGGGCGCCACGTGACGTATCTGCGACCCGACCCCTCGCTTAATCTGCATGCTAATTGAAAGGCTCACCGCGGTATCCATTGCGGTCAGGCAGGTAGCGCCGTCTAGAGGGCGTGTCCCGCGTGATGAGTAGCAGCGGCACCCCAGCCGACCAGAGCGCACTCACTGCTTCCCTACACTGACGAGCGTGTACTAAAAAGTAATGGTTCCACATGTTTCATTCTGTTCTCTAAATCGTAATGTATTACACGCCATGCACAGTGGTCAGGCGTCTTTCTCGCTTCAGTGACGCCAAACACTGTAGCTACAAGGCTCTGAATTCTAGCATGTAACAGATGCGAGATCAATGAGGAAAACTTGACATGGCTTGTACATATAGTATTAAGACAACGATATCGCTGACTGACTGGCCACTGGGGCGCAGCCTGCTGTCTCATGCTCTATTAAGTTCGCTCACTTCTACATCTACACATCTACATGGGATACTCTGCATATCACATTTAAGTGCGTGGCAGAGGGTTCACTGAACCACCATTATACTATTTATCTCCCATCCATTCTCGAATAGCACACAGGAAGAAAGAACACCTGAATCTCTCTGTTCGAGCTCTGATTTACACATTTACTAATATAATAACATTAAATATCTAAATTATATTGATTATATCATATAATAATGTAAAATATTTAATTACATTATAATCATTTCTTTTACCTTAAAAATAGGTAGCTACAACTTTTGATAAATGTATAAATTTAATTAATCAATTGATAATAATTAAAATGAACTTTATTATAATATAATTAATCTTATTTAATATAATATAATTATATATTAATTAATATATAATTGTATATAATTATTTATAACATTGAATTGCATATTGTATTGATTTAAATAATTTATATTAATTAATCTTTGTTTATTATTAATAAAAAGAAAGATTAATTGATAAAGAAAGATAATATGTCACATTTATTGGAATATAAGTTCCATACTTATCTCTATAATATATAAAAAATTGTTGCTGTACTCCTTGAGGAATAATATTTTAGTATTTTTTGTACTTTTAAATATCTTTTTGCATTCTATTTTCTAGATCACGTAATGTGACATACACGCTACAGCCTACGCAGCTGTGATATATCCATATACACTAATTGGCAGAAAAGTAATCAACTCAGAAAGAGTTGTTGGGAATGAATAAAACTACTTATGATGAAAGACCGCATGAATTTACTGAACTGATTTGAATATGGGCCGAAAGGGACAAGTTCATTGGCAGTTATATGTGGAACGAAGGCTCCCTCTCACTGGAAAGCTTATCCTTATGCGGTTCGGAATATACATATTGTCTTGTCTAAACACTGTCCCTGGTGCCGTACCATCAGGGACAGGTCGTACTGAGGCAGTATGTCTGTGACTTGTCTCTCTATCGTCAGTGTTAAAATGTTTGTAAATCTATCGGACTCAACTGCTTGGTCATTAGTCAGTAGCTTACAGACTACTTAAACTAACCTAACCTAACCTAAGGACGCCCCAGTGTGCACGACTAATCCGCCTCGGCACTGTCAGTGGCTACGCAAGTATGACTAGACGTAACCTGAAAGTGTGTTCTATGTTTCCCCACGTCATGATGGCAGGCATTACGCCTTTGCCTCTCTTTACAATACTAGCAAGATCAGTTTAATCAATTTAGACAAACAACGGAATTCTGTAGCAAACAGTAGTTTAGAAAAAGATTGGGAAAACACAAAGTCGCTGAAAAATCTAAATTGGTAACTTTGTGTGGGAATTGCCATTTAGAATTTTATGCAACGCCGTACCATTCATCCGATTACGATAAAGTGCTGCATACTTGAACTTCAAATAAGGAAAACGGCACTGTCTACTTAATAATTCTTTGGGTGCATGGCGGAAGGTACTTTAAGACAGTCTTCGACGCCAATCTACAGTTTCATTTCAAACTTGATTAAATTTAGTGCACTTGTCCTCCAAGAAAAGAGAAACATCACTATATAAGATTTCATATGGTGCATGGTGGAGAGTACCTTAGTTTATATTTCGACACAGTTTGGCCGACACTATGAAATTAAACAGATCTACATAGATACTCTGCAAATCACATTTAAGTGAGTGGCAGAGAGTTCATTAACCACTTTCATAACCTTTCTCTGCTGTTCCATTCTCTAATAGCGCGCGGGAAGAAAGAACACCTAAATCGTGACTCTTGAGATTCTCCAGCGTATTTGCTAAACAAAATATCCACGGTGTACTGCCGGTCTATAGTGTCCAACGGGCACAATATTTCGGCTATCATACATGTCGCCATCATCAGGTGAACTGGCGGACTGAGCTCCTGGAAACGCGTCGGCACGGAGATCCGCACGCTACGGCTGCTCGAAGGGACCTGGGTTCTAGCCCGGTAGCGGGCGATTTAAATACCCTCGGCCCGCGGAGCGACCCCTCCGCGGTCCGCGCCCCGCGCCGCGGCCGCGCAGTGGAACCGATTGCGACGGCGTCTGAGGTGACGTCGATGTGAGGGCTCTGTCCGCCGTGGTCGTCACTTCGTTACGTTTGCTAGGTTTACACTTAATTAATCCAATCGCTGGTTCCCAAGCTTTGCTACGATTATAGCCAAAGTCACGGTTTATGAGGTCATCACTTGTGCGAATTTCAATGGCCTCTCTAATCACGCAGTCCCAGTATCTCGACGTCTTTACCAGAATCCTAGTGTGTTCATACTCCATGGCGTGATTCTCCGACAAAAAATGTTCAGCGAGCGCCGACTTGTTCGGATACATTAATCGTGTGTGCCTCTGGTGTTCAACGCATCGATCCTCGACGGTACGCATCGTCTGTCCAATATATGACTTGCCACACTGACACGGAATCTGGCACACTCCGGCCTTCCTCAAACCGAGATCATCTTTGGCGCTCCGCACCAGTGCACGAATTTTATTCGGCGGACAAAAGACAGTTCCAACCTGGTGTTTTTTCAAAATGCGGGCGATCTTCCCTGAGAGTGTGCCGGTATATGGAATGTACGCAGTGCCTACATCCTCCCTCGTGTTTTCATCCGTTTCTACAGGTTGTGTTGTAGTGGTTGGGCGGAGAGCCCGCTGAATCTAACACTCTGAGTACCCATTTTTTCGGAATACAGTTATCAGGTGTTCCAATTCCTGGGGTAGACGGATGCAGGCATTCGGATTCTGGAGCCGCGCGGGAGTAGCCGAGCGGCCTGGAGTGCCACGTTGCTGATCGCGAAGCCTCTTGCGTCGGAGGTTCGAATCATCCCTCGGGCACGGTGTGCGTGTTGTCCTTAGGTTAGTTAGTTTAAGTAGTTTGTAAGTCTAGGGACTGATAACCAACGTAGTTTGATCCCATAGAATTACAAACATTTGAACGTTTTTGGATTCTGGAGTACCTACGGAAAAGTGCGAAACGGAGCTCCCAAGAACCTCAGTGAAAGTTAAAACTATAAATGTACAGATAAATACCAAGGCAGGTAAACCAAGCCGGCCACGGTGGCCGAGCGCTCTGCGGCGCGCCAGTCACGGTCCGCACGGCCACTACGGTCGGGGGTTCGAATCCCCCCTAGGGCATGGATATTTGTGCCGTCCTTAGTCTTAGCTAGATCATAAGTAGTTTGTAAGTTTACGGACTGATGACCCCCGTAGTTGAGTCCCACAAGCTATACAAACATTTTCAGGTAAACCAAACCAGATAACGAGAAGCATCGGGATAATAGCCATACAAGATATAAGATACAGTGACGAAGATACAGTAGAGAGTCAGAATGCATTTCGTAGTGCTGAAAGGAAAACCAGAGATCAGGGAGGGAAAGGAAAGACACTCACCTTGGTGTTTTGATATAGGGTTCATTGAAAACATTAGGTATGAATATGCCATACATGTGTAGATTAGAAACACTTTCAAAGCTATCCGAGCAGGGAACAAAACGTATAAAACAATAAATTAACAAGCACCTACTAATAATAAGAATAGGGAAGAGATGAATGATGTAGAAAGTAGCCATTGTGGAGTGGCCGAGGGCTCTAAGGCGTCTTGGCGCGGACCATGCGGTTGCTTGCCCTCGGAGTTCGAGTCCTCCCTCGGGCCTCGGTTTAAGGAGTTTGTAAGCTAGCTACTGATAACCACAGAAGTTAAGTCCCTTAGATTTACAAATATTTGACATTTTGTAACAGTGCTAGATGATACACTGTAAAGATACTGTACTGATTATAACGCACAGAAAGGAAGGCAGGTAAATACCCAGCGCATGAAAGTACAAACAAAAACGGTGAAAGGTGACTGAAATACGTCGTGAACACAAAATGAGACTGATGACAACTCCCTTCAAGGCCAAACTGAGTAAGAAAAAGACTTGGGCAAGTCATTGCAGCCGCGTTGGGAATTACGCATGGAACACGTAACGATCAGTCGGACTAACATTCATGAGATAATAAATATGAAAGAAGCAACACAAGAATAGAGTCGGATCACTACTTAATACAGGTGAAATGCCATTCCAGCGGTAGGCTATCAGAGACGAATAGACAATGAGAAAAATGGAAAAAGAGAAAAATTAAGATGCAATCGATCGAAAAGCTATGAATAAATTGGAACATTCAGTGAATGTAACATACTTGCTGAGCACTTTCGCAACTTGCTGAACTGCATATCACAAACTGGGGTTGGGGACAGAAAAGAGATTGAAAATCGCAACTTCTAACTAGGAATGAGGTTGCAAGCCCATAAGAATAATGAGGCAATTGGAAAAGATGCGATGAAGTCGAGATGACGAAGAGACGACCAGGCAGTAAACAGCATGACGTTACCAGAAAGGTGGAAGAGTGCAATCATAGAGCCAATTAATGAGAAGGTGGGTAAGAGTGATTAAAACAATTACACAGGTATATCGATATTAGAGGCTGGCTACTAGATATTGTCAACACTTAGAATAAAAGATAGAACAGTTAGCTGCATTGAATAAATATTTATCCTGGAACAACCGACAGAACATAAAACCTTAAAGAAAAAAGACAGTAATAACCTTTGTCAACTTCATGAAGGCACATGACTCCATTGACAGACAGATTCTTGGAAGAATTCTGAAGAACAAAGGTAAAGACGACTCTACACAAGAACTCATAAACGAAAATCTGTCAAGGCAAGATTCAGAGGGGTATTATCAGAAGAGATTGGCGTCAAACAGGTTCAACGTAGTGTTGAATGTTTCGGCAGTGGAGGAATACAACCGAGAAAATTGGAATAAATGTAGGAGACAAAAAAAAAGAACCCTAGTAGACTACGTAGCCTTTGCAAACGATATCGCGATAGTAACACGTAAGAAGTCGCAAAGACGACGTGATAGTCGAATTAAGGTAGCTAGGAGGGAAGGACAGAGGCTCGCCGATAACAAGACAAAGACAATGAATACCACTGGTGATTTTGAAAACACAAAAAGGTACTGTCAAAAAGGTGGACAAATTTAAATAACTGGGAGCTTACATAATTGGTAGAAACAGGAGCAATGAACGAATTACAGAAAGGATAAAGAAGATTAGGTGAGCTATCTGTATGACCAGAGATGTATACACTAAGATATATCCACAGCTGCAAAGAACAGACACTACGAAGAAACAGTCAAGAATACAGTATTATTTGTTGTTGAGACGGTAACACTAGGAAGAAGTGACACAGAACTAGACAAAGAAGTGAGAAAAATAATGAAAATACTGGCCCCTAAAAGAGATGGGGAGAAATAGATGCGAACACGTCGGAAAGAACTCTATCGAAACACGAGAACAATAGGAGAAACCAGGCTCAGACGAGAAAGTTTTGGGTGACAGAATGACAAAAAGAGTAAGGGGAAACAACAGGGAGAACAAGAGGAAATGCAGGAACCAAGTGGGTTTGCTGAGCTCCAGAAAGACCAGGGGATCAAGATAGAGAAGCAAGTATCCCCCATCAATATGCCGGAAATTGAGGACAGGTAAGGATAAAGGAAAATGATATTAAATCACCAGTGGAATAGACCAGGGAAGAGGATACAGAAGATATCGGAAAAGAGCGGGAGAGAAGAAAAAAATGAAGAGATTCCGCGAGGAGAAGAGAAAAATGCAAGTCATGATTAGCTATCCGTGGTCATACAGCGGTCGCAACGCAAGAAGATGAAAGATGGGGAAAGTGATAGAGAGATTAAGGGAAGAAGAGTAGGATGTGTATCCAATTCCCATCGATATGTAACAACTACATTACATTTCTAGGTTCGCTATTGTGTACACATAAAAACAGAGATAAATCTTTCGGATCCCTCTCATGTTGGACTATAAATTTGAGTTAAACCATCAAATGTTTGTAAACCTAAGGGATGAAACTGCTGTGATCTGTATCTAGTTTTTTGACTAATTGTAGTTTGTTGTATGTGGATCATGTCATTTAAGAATTCTTTTTATTATGGTTTAAAGCTTTCACATCAAAAGGAGCACTGGGATATTTCACACCGACGAAATGTATGATATGTGAGTGTCCTAAAATTTTTCAGTCAAATTGGTCGAAAAGTAAAATTATTTGGAGAGAGAAGTGGAGTGAATTTCATTAAATACACTAAAGCTGTCGAGGATCGCCAAACCAAATCGTATAATCTACTGTTAGAGTTGGCCTCTCGCTACGTCTGTGAAGAGAGTGAGCACCTTCCAAGGAAATGTGAAATTTGTTCCTTATATTTTTGTAATTAATAAATTATAGCATGGGTTCCAATAATCACCATATTAGCTAACATAACAAACTTTTATATTTATATTAAAAAAAAGAACACCATACGCAACATGCAGAAACCAACAAATATAAATCTAAGGCAAAGAAATTGTGATCGAGCTTTCAGGGCGTCGAAGTCTGCTCGGTAAGGGAAAGGTTAACTGCCGACTACATCCCACGCCACGGACCAGCGATGGTGTGCTGTCTCGCGCTTTGCAAGCTCCGCGAGGAAGTTCACGGACAAAACTGCTTGGAAAGGAGATCCTCACGTCTTACCTTGACGTTACACGTCTCTAGTACGCACCAATGCGAGGACAAGACGAATTTTCGGCGCCAAGTTCTACCGATGCTTATACGCCTCACTTTGGTGTATCCAAAATGTATCCAATTCCCATGCGTGTTGGACGAGTCAGATTGAAAGTATGTGTTCTTTTAAATCCTGTAAGATGGGCTGTAATTGGTTTACATATCAAAATTATGTGCAAATAGCCAGTGTCAGCTGTGAAATTACGTTCGTAAATTGATGCAATCATTTTGCTTATAACCTTCTTCTGAAATCAAATTTAAGGGTCACCACTAGCTTTTTATTTATTAAATATAATAAACTATATATATATATATATATATATATATATATATATATATATATATATATATATATATATATATATATATACTCTTTTTCTAAAAAAAAGTTTGGGGGTACTCAGATATTAGATATAATGGAGCGAAAATTACTCATAACTGAATCATGGGATGCCACCCGTCGACCTTCACCCATAACATCATCATGTATAACTACGAAAAAAAGGTATCGGACTCTTCAATTGACTGTATTACACATATTTTGACCTATAAAACACCACTAAAAGACACAATAGAACAAAAACCATCCAAACCTACCAACAACAATAATACTACACTAAAAATCTTTTTTAACCTTGTTTGGCTCCCGAAATAGTAAAGATGGTTGGTGTCCCGTGATTCAAATGAATCAGTTTTTGATACAGCTGAAAATTTAATTATCTACAGTGTACCTTACATTAATAGTGGTGGATATTTTAAGTGAAATAATGAGGTACTCAGGACTTTAAAGTAATACTGGTATTGAAATTTTTTTATTGGTAACAAAACTTCCCTTCAAAGTTGTTTAAATCGGAAGTAAGGTCTAAATATGTTACTTATTCAGCTAAAATTGATAAACTAAAGTAAATTTTAACTTATAAAAACAAATTGTACTTCACATGTGTCCCACGTATAACAATTCCTTGTCCCTCCCACCCATGACGCTCTTTCATTGCAATTTTTATAAGTTTTAATGATGTAACATTTATTGGTGTTTTATCATGCAGACCATTGTTTTATCAGTGGGAACTCAATGTTTTCAAAACTAACAAAAATGCAAAATTCACAAGATTCTTGTAAAATATTTGTGCACATTCAATGCTATGTCCATTTGCTGTCCCACCAATGACATATTTTTCAAGACTATTATCAGTTCACATTGTAAACTGCTGATATTCAAATTTAAACAGAAGTTAAAACAACCGTTCATATGATCACCAATCAATTTTTAATTTGTTTCTATTTATAATTTTATTTTTATTACGTTTTCACTGTTGAAAACTTGGGGGCCCAGTTGGAAAGGGGGCACATGCCACCTGTGGAATCATTTTGTTTCCAGCACAGTGGCATGTGCCCATTCGTTGAAAAAGAGCATATTATATTTGCTGCTTTCTTAGGACTGACACATTCCCAGTGGAAAAGTATTTCGTAGTGCCAATGATATGCTACGGTCGGAGATTCGAATCCTCCATCGGGCATGGGTGTTTGTGTTGTCCTTAGCGTAAATTAGTTTAAGTTAGTCGAGTAATTAGTGTGTAAGTCTAACGACTGATGTCCATGAAGTTTGGCCGCATAAGACCTCACACACATTTGAACATTTTTGCCAATGATACAAGCTGCAAAACTAGTTTCTGCAAATAGTCAACACTGAATGAAGAACAGAAGGAGGCAATATTTATTGAGCTTTATCGGTTGGCTGATTATAATAAGCAAAATGCTTATTTATTTGGTTTAGTGCGGCCTAATACTTGCAACAAAGTGCATCAAAAGAAAAGAAAATTCAAACAGTAAATCAGAGGGAGGTTTCTTTCAGGTATTTTATTCTTGACACTCCAGTTACTGAGGTTGAAGTGTGTAGAACTGCACTTTTAGCTGTTCATGCCATTTCTGTTAAACATTTGAGGACTGTCCGTAGCATTTAAGAATTTGACACTGAGAGTCATGAATCTACAACACATGTAACTGTATATGAACCTAGACAGGATAGAAGAGGCAAGCATTCTAACAGACCTCATGCCATTGATAAAAATTGAAAAAAAAAAAAAAGTTAGAAATCAAATTGAAATGTTTCCAAGGTACACATCTCGCAGAATCCGAGCAGGTTCTACATAATATTGGTTTTAAATTGCCGTCGAGTGATACATGTCGTAATTGTGGTTCTGCTACGGCACATAACACCGAATTCACAGACATCAAACTACACCTTGAGAAAGCTGAAGCTGTATATATTGCTCTGAAAAATGAGGCAAAAAAGGGTGGTTGGGATGCACTCGTTTTGTGCATGGACTTACAACAAGCACTGCCAACTCCATATACTGTATTTCGACTTTGGACATATGATTTCGGTATTCACCGTTGTAGTGATATAAGTGTTTGTGGTCCGAGAATGTCTAGAGGGGTCGATGAAGTAGCTCACTGCGTTTTAAAGGCTTTAGACATGGTGAAGGAAGAACGTCATCAAAGGTTCATCATTTATTCTGATTCGTGTGTTGGACAAAATAAAAACTATATTTTCCTAGGTCTTTGGTTGTACCTCCTAGATAAAATAAGTTTTTATGTTGTTGAGCACAAAGTTTCCTCCCTCGTCACATGTTCGAAAAATTTCAGGGATTTTTGAGTTATTGAGAAAGTGAAAAGATAGACACAGGGCGTGTACACTCCAGGAAAATGGGTTGAATTTGTAAGAAAGAGCAAGCAAACGACCCCATTAATTGTGGTTGAAATGAGGGAAGACTACTTCGTGTCTTTGTCGCCTATAATGAATAGTATCGTCAAACATAACGTTACTGTTGACAAAAAAACATGCAGACATCAGAAATACAATGGTGGTTAGATTAGTGAGTGTTGAACATTCTGTGTATATAAAATATTCACACAATCAAACTGAGAAACATGTGGGAGCTAGTTTAGAGAAGTATCGTGATCGATTTACTAAGCTTGCAGACAAACAGTTAGTTCCCAAGTATCCAAATGGATGTGAAATTAAGGCAGAAAAGTTAAAGGACCTTCAAAGCTTACTGCAATTTGTGCCTTCAATATATTCGAATTTTTATCAGTCATTGATAACTGACGGTAGTGACGATACAATGGAACAGGAAAACATTGATGAGGAGTTTGACTTTTAATGACATGCTATGTAATGTGTCTACATGTCAAGGATTTCTTTTTCTGTACTTGAAATTGTAATAAAGTGGCCTAATATTTAACATTATTTGTAAACCACCATCTAGTTACTGTAACAGCTGTTGGTATCACAGCAGCAGTTCACATTACTATTCCTTAATTCCCATTTCCTGACACATCATACTCTGGGCCCCTCAAATTTAGCCTACTGCAACTGTCCCACCTGTGACAGTAAACTCGCCCTTAACTATAAAACTAGCGGCACATTGTAATTAACATCGCCGTGGCCGAGCGCATTGAAGCGCTACTTTCCGATGCGCGAGGCCGTTCCCCGTCTGGGGTTCGAATCCCCCCTCGGGCATGGATGTTTGTCCTGTCTTTAGTATTAGCTAGTTCATAAGTAGTTTGTAAGTTTAGGGACTGATGACCCCTTATTTGTCCCATAAGCTTTACAAACATTTGAACATTTTAATCAACATCACCTAGCATTACAACAGTCTCCAAATGGACATCAGTTCATGACTGCTGTAGTTAGCACGCCTTCTTACTTTACTCTTGGTATCAGTAGGGAGATGTCTGCCTTTCATATACCAAGAGTGTACAAAGCCCATGGGTTGAAACACATGGAACGGAGGACCAACCAATTTAACAAACATCAGATTGCTGACAGTAAAGAGATGAAGCTCTTGTAGGTGTGATAATGTTTTGTATGAAAAAATTGTTTGTAAAGTCTTGGTCGCAATTAGCTTTATTCCCTAACTCGTTTCGAGAACATCATCATCAGAAAAAGATTTTAAAAAACGATGGGAATTACACCATCTTGGTATAGATGCCTGATTACAAATTTAAAATACCATCATGGATGTCTGGTGAAGGTGTTCAACCAGACTTACATGCTCAACACATTCACCAGACATCCATGATGGTATTTTAAATTTGTAATCAGGCATCTATACCAAGATGGTGTAATTCCCATCGTTTTTTAAAATCTTTTTCTGATGATGATGTTCTCGAAACGCGTCATGAAATAAAGCTAATTGCGACCAAGACTTTTCAAACAATTTTTTCATACATGCCAACGTAAGGTCGCGCGTCCACAAGAATGGAAGGTTTTATGAACCAAGTGATAATGTTTCTTTGCGAAAACCCACGTTCACATTCGCTAGTAGATAAGGGAACACATTTCACTGCATTTAGAACAGGAAGGAGCTATGCTGGAATTTTCTTCTCCATCAAATCATCACTAAAGCCTATAAGCGTCACTCTCTCTGGAAGACCAAACGACAACATAAGGTTTTTACACTTGATTCACCATATGTTACTGCAGGGCTTTCAGGCCAAGTCGATGAGTCCAACACTTTTGCACATTCAGAGATAGCAATATCTTTTGTCTGCAGAAGATTCTACATTCGCTGTTTCAGGCAATCATAAAACCTGCTGGGGTTAAGATGTTTGCTTTTTGTTCTTCTTTTTAGTGTAATTCCTCCGAAGTTCAGCAATTCTACAGATTTGCGAGCTTCACAATTCTGGAGCGTCACATTGCAGATCGCGCGGCCTTCCGCATCAGAGGTTCGAACCCTCCCTCGGACATAAAAAGTTTAGGGGGACGCGTCCCCTCGCGTCCCCCCTGAAAAAGAGCACTATATATATATATATATATATATATATATATATATATATATATAGTGAATTTACTATAGACTGTCACTAACTGTATACAGTGGCGACACGAAAGCTTTTCATTTGTCTTTTCCTCTGACCTACCAATCTTTACAAGAATTTTCCCTCCAAAATATTTCAGTCAAAGGTGGTTGAAGTGAGGTAGGCACAAATTTGAATAAAAACTATATTAACATTTTAAATTTTTACAGCCTAACCAATACAACAGAGGTGTGACCATATGCCACATAAATATAAAGATGCAAAACAGATCAGTTTAAAAGGCAATAAAATACAATTAATATCAAAATTGGTGACTTAACGAAAGGTTTTGACTGGCTAAGTCACAGGAGGGAAGTGGCAAAACCACGAAGTATAAAACCAACAAGTCTATTTTGATCTACAAAAGTGTACCCTGTGGCACACGATAAACTCCCACCTAACTACTACCATTAAACTCCCCCTTCAATTGATCATTTCAGTTCACATAATTTGTTGTCAAACGTACAGTTTGGTTTTAGAAGTGGTTTAACGACTGAAAATGCGATGTTTTCGTTTCTCTGTGAGGCACTTGATGGATTAAATAAGAGGCTACGGACATCAGGCGTCTTCTTTGATTTAACAAAAGCGTTTGATTGTGTAGATCACAAAATATTGTTTCAGAAGTTGGAACATTATGGAATACGGGGAGTAGCTCACAACTGGTTTACCTCTTACTTTAATAATAGACAACATAAGGTAATTCTCCGCAGTGTAGAACATGGCTATGACGTACAATCCCAATGGGGCACAATTAAGTGTGGGATGCCCCAGGGGTCTGTTTTGGGACCATTGCTGTTTCTTATTTATATAAATGATATGTCTTCGAGTATAGCAGGTGACTGTAAAATATTTTTGTTTACTGATGATACCAGCTTGGTAGTGAAGGATGTTGCTCGTAATGTTGACACAGTATCAAATAATGCAGTTTAAGAGTTAATTTTATGGCTTGTAGAAAACAAGTTGATGTTAAATCACAGTAGAACTGAGTTTTTTTCAATTTCTAACACATAATTTGAAGAAAGCTGACATTTTGATTACACATAATGGGCATATGATAAGTGAGACTGAACAGTTCAAATTTATAGGTGTTCATATAGACAGTAAGCTGTCGTGGAAAGCCCATGTTCAGGATCTTGTTCCAAAACTAAATTCAGCTATATTTACCATTAGAACAATATATGAAATGAGTGATTTTTCAACACGAAAAGTAGTCTGTTATGCTTACTTTCGCTCACTTATGACGTAAGGCATTGTTTTTTTGGGGTAACTCGCCTGATGCCAAAAGGATATTCCTGGCTCAAAAACGGGCGGTTCGAGCAATATGTAGTGTAAGTTCATGAACGTCATGTCGACCACTTTTCAGTAATCTGGGAATTTTGACTCTGGCGTCACAATACGTCTTTCCTTTAATGTCGTTTGTTAATAATATCACCTTATTCCCACGAGTTAGCAACTTTCATTCGGTGAATACTGGACAGAAGTCGAATCTACATTTGCATCACACCACTTTGCCACTTGTGCAGAAAGATGTACAGTATTCTGCGGCATCCATTTTCAATAAGCTACCACAAGAACTAAAGAATCTTAGCACTAATCCACACGCTTTCAAATCTAAATTGAAGAGTTACCTCATGGCTCACTCCTTTTATTGTGTAGAGTAACTCCTAGAAAAGTTAAACAATTAAGCCAATTCATGTTTTCTTTATTGATTCTTTTCACTTTGTCTTAAGATTGTCGAGTGCAAAGGACTACTTAAAAATTTTCTATTACCATTCTCGTGTAACAATTAATCTATTGCTGGCCGCGGTGGCCGAGGGGACTGAGGCGCTCCAGTTTCACGGCCATTACGGTCGGGGGTTCGAATCCCCCCTCGGGTATAGATTTTTGTGCCGTCCTTAGTATTAGCTAGTTCATAGGTAGTTTGTAAGTTTAGGGACTGATGACCCCGTAGTTAAGTCCCATAGACTCTACAAACATTTTTGAATTAATCTATTGACTTGTTCCTTGACCATGGAGTCTCACTCCTCAATTGGGTCCCATGGAACAGAAAAAAACAATAAATAAATAAGCAGATGAGTTGGCGCAACCTTACCGTCTTTCTGTAGAACAGCGTTAGTTGGCGAAGACCAGCTGATGGCAGTGCAGTGTTGACAGCAGTGATCGCTAATGTGAAATGACACGAGTAAGTTTTGTCGGTTAAGCCGACGACAATACCATAGTGAAAAATAAAACTGTTCTCTCAAGAACCGGTAAAAATTGTGATTACGAGTGATGTAGCTGACAGGGAACACCAGAATATTACAAGTTTCAATTTATACTATAGTAGCCACACCTGACTGTGCAGGAAGCACACTGAAATAATTCAAAGTCCACGATCTGGATAGGTAGGGCTACAGTACTAGTAGACTAGCTGAACATGAGAGGAATTGAAGATTAAAGAAAGAGAGATTCCACCATTGCAGAACATGCCTTGAATGAATGCCATGCCTTTGACATTAAATGTGATGTTTACCACAGAGCAAATAAAGGCAGAGAGCGAACATTGCTTGAAATTCTCTCTATCAACAAAGACCATGCTCAGAAACCGAACCTAATTCTCAATGATCAGGTCCAGTTCCAGTATTCACCATTATTAAAGTAACTTATTATGTATAATTCTACCACCATGCTTGTCAAAAATTGTGTAATGTCTCTCACCCATAGTCCAATGTTTTCCTTTCATGTATTACTCACACCACTCTCTTCAAAACCAGCGAATTTCAATATAGGCTATATACTTCAATATTTTTCTTTCAATGTTTTCCTTTCATGTGTTACTCACACCCCTCTCTTGAAAACCATCGATTTTTAATTTCTCTTTCAATGTTTTCCTTTCACATGTTACACCACTCTCTTGAAAACCAGCGAATTTTAATATAGGCTAATACTTCAATATTGTCCTTTCAATGTTTTGCTTTCATGTGTTACTCACACCACTCTCTTGAAAACCAGCGAATTTTAATGTAGACTATATACAGGGTGTCTCACAAAAGAAGCCTTCTAGGCGTCCGCGGATCGCGCGGTACGGCTCCCGGCCGCCACCGCCTCTGCATCCGCCGGCCACGGCAGCGCCCGATTCTCGGACTCTGTTGTGCCGCGGGCGCATACACTGAGTTAAAGTCTAAAAACATTGGCATCTGAGCAACCTAAGCTTACCTTTATTTACAGTAGACGTTCAGAATGATGTCCCTCTATGGAAAGAGCGGCCTGACATCTCTTTAACACATTTGCGAACACTCGAAGAATTTCGGCTGCCGAAATCTAGGAAATGATTAGTCGAATCTTTTTTTACGAAACAATAAATTCTGACAGGTATGTGAACAATATCCTGCATCCATTTTTTCAAAAACTTTCAGCCAACGGAAAGCTGTACGGTTATTTCATGCAGGACAATGCAAGACCACACGATGCCATTGCTTCTATGGCAGCAATACAAAGTGTTTTTGATGATAGGATAGTTGACTGGCCTCCTCGTTTTCCAGATCTAAATCCCTGTGACTTTTATCTGCGGGAATGTTAAAAGACAAGGTGTATGTAAGCAATCCTCATACATTCGAAGAGATGAAAGACAGCATTCGACTAGTCATTTCCCAGATTTCGGCAGCCGAAATTCTTCGAGTGTTCTCAAATGTGTTCAAGAGATGTCAGGCCGCTGTCTCCTTAGAGGTATATCATTTTGAACATCTACTGTAACCAATGGTAAAGCATAGTTGTTAAAATTAATGTACAGTTATATCTTAGTTACAGTTTTGTTTTAATTGGTTGGACGTCTCTCTATAAACTACTTAAAGGCTACATAGTCTATGACTGACAGTTATCTTTGTAAAATCTTTGTACTCGAAACACAGCAGCTGGTGTGATGTGGATAGTCTGCAGTATTAAGTTGTCTGAAGATGGCCTAAGAAGCCGAAAGATAGTTCACAGGCGGCGGGATTTTCAATCAACGCCGACATTTCAAACAACCACAACAAAGCGTACGTAACTGACAGCGATCTCCAAATGGCGCACGTTCTTCTCCTTGATACACATCGTCTACAGCGCATGTGCGGAACTGCAATCGCAGCGCTGCAGTGGAGATAAATGGAAACGGAACTTACTTTCCGGACGCGCCTCGTATATATATATATATATATATAGTCACTAACTATTGTCACCAAGAACGAAAGTACGATAGAAACTGAAACGTTTGTGGGACAAAAGTTTCGTGGGACAACGGGCGCCAGAATATGACGATGGTTTTCTGTTGCTGGGTGGAGTCGCTTCAGAGACATGAAGATCAACTTTTTATTTATTTATTTTTTTATGGGATGCTATAGTGGTACTTTCTGATATTGGCTATCGAGACGAATCCAACGATGTGTAACAGTAATATCTTTGAAAGTCAACGAAGGTAAAAAAAAAAAAGTGGCATGAACGTCCATTTACAGACTGAGTGGTGTTACGTATCACTTCATCACTTATCGAAGCACACGCTCTGACAATTCTCTCTCGCATATCTTCAGATACAGTTGGAAAACAATGTCTTTTACGAATCCTCACAAGAAATTTGTATACTTATATAGTAAGTTCATCAGTGCAGGACGAGAATAAAGTTTCCGTTTACAATTGTGACAAATTTTGACATTGCGAGTAAGCTAATTAAGAGAATGTATTAACCCTCGCAATATCACAGTTTTTTCCGTGACCGGCATTCGAAGTGAGAAGGGCGAGGTATTTTATGGTCTTTCAAAAACGAAAAGATACAAAATTTGTTATTTGTAGTTGATTTATCGTAACGATATACAATACTTTTTAAATATCTATTAACATTCCTCTATAATGACATATTTCGTTTTAATCTTACATCTTATAAAATGGGCTGTATGTGTGTATGTATGTATGTTCCACATCTCCTCCTAAACTACTGGACCGATTTCAACCAAACTTGGTACACACGTTCCTTAATATCAGGCAACAATCGCTGTCGGGGTAAGAATCACCTAGTACACATACCTAAGGAGATATGACGTCATAAACAATGAGATGCAGGAAAAACTGCTGCGTCAAACGACAATGCTGCACATTTCCTCCTACACCATTAAACCAATTTCAACCAAATTTGGTACACATATTTCGTACGTGAGATAACAACTACTGTAGGAGTACCAATCACATACGACATATTGCTAAGAAGTATGACGTCATAAACAATAGAAATCGCAAAAAAACGGCCACATAATGCGACGAGATTTTATAAATACAGTATATGAGAATGAGAGTACTTAGAGACTTGCAACAAAATTTAAATATAATTTCAAACCTTTATTAAACAATTATTCTCGCAGACAACCATGTCAAAATAATGAAAGGAAAAAAGTTTTTTCGCTTACTACTTTTCCGCTGTTCATGGAGCAAAACTATGGCATTCGGCATAACGTTACAATTTATAATTTCTACACTACCGATTGTACTCGCATGAAAGTTTGCAAACAGAATACACACTTAAAGCTGAATGTACAAAATTGTATCACACTACGACACGTAGTTCCTGAGATATGATGACGTAAAGAGTAACGTTCATGGAAAACCGCCCTATCAAGCATCACGTTTTAATCTATTACTTCTTTAGTACTAATCATATTTGCAACAGATTTTACCGACAAACAGCATTTATACAAATCAATATATTCTTGCAAAATTTTACAGTTGTACAACATACCCATACTAATAATAAATCTGTAAATGTAGGCCTGTCGCTGTTCGCTTCAATCTTCAAAACTACTGGACGAATTTTCATGCGGTTCTTACAGGAAACATGAGCGACGATTGAAGATTGGTTCGGGATCTAAAAATGTTCAAAAGGGGACTTAACTACGTGGTCATCAGTCCCTAAACTTACAAACTACTTATGAACTACTTACGAACTAGAACGGCACAAATATCCATGCCCGAGGGGGGATTCGAACCCCCGACCGTAGTGGCTGTGCAGACCGTGACTGGAGCGCCTCAGTCCCCTCGGCCACCGCGGCCGGCGTTCGGGATCTAGGCATGATTTCATCAAAATAGAATCACGAAATGTTTTCATAGGCCGTCGTGTCTTTCTGTTCATTTATTAGAAACCACTTCTCCAAAACTACTACATGAATTCGTATGGGGTCTTCACAGGTAACTTCAGCGTACCTTGGGACAACATAAACACTTTGTTTCATAAAAATCGGACCACGGAAAGAAGAACATAAAAATTTAACGTTTTTCATCGACAAAAGTTGTCTGCCTTTCTCTTTCATCTCCAAAACTAATAGACGATTTTTTTTTTTTTCACAGGATACGTGGGGTATCTTGCGGTTACACAAACGCTTCATTTCACAAAATCGGATCACAAAAAGTAAGATTTCACAATATAATAATTTCTCTGAAAGCAATCGCATATGTCTATTTGTAGAAAGTAATCTCCAAAAGTACTAAATAAATATTCATGGGGGTATCACAGATAAATAGACAATATCCTTGGGCAAAATATAGGCTTCATTTAATCAGAATCACATCAGGAATGTAAAAGAAGTAGTTTGAAGTTTTAGGTGTATTTCATGCTTGGAAAGAACGGCATAATGCAGCAAAGAACGAATAGATAGTGCTGCGGGTGTTCGTGTGAAGTTCGGGGCAGCGATCGGATTATTACCCTTCGAAACTACTACTTACTCTTTGACTTTTCAAATTTACCTTATTTCGTTTTCTTGATTGCTATGTTCTACAAAATATGGTTCAGTGCAATGAATATAAAACTGATACAATCCTCGCCGTGTTTAATCCATATATTTTCATACTGATATCATAGTCTAACGTATATGTACAAAAGCTACGGAAGTTTAAGTCTCACATTTGGAGCGACAGTAGCGCATCTAACGGAAAGAGAGCCAACCGTAAGAATAAGAAGTGTTTTCAGTGATATTTCGACTTTATTAAGGAAATACTTATTATATTTCAGTTTTCCATGCCTCAGCCCATTATCCAGAAATATGAATGATAATGAAATAAATGTGTTAAATGGCGAGTATAACTTATGTATGATGTAGGCTACATCAGATTCATGAAGATATGCCTATTTCTAACACGTATTAAACAGAACCACTGACACATTTTCAAATGTTTGTATAGCTTATGGGACTTAACTACGGGGTCATCAGTCCCTAAACTTACGAACTACTTATGAACTAACTAATAGTAAGGACGGCGCAAATATCCATGCCCGAGCGGGATTCGAACCCCCGACCGTAGTGGCCGTGCAGACCGTGACTGACGCGCCTCATACCCCTCGGCCACCGCGACCGGCCCGGAACCCTAAAAAGCCATGATACACACAGGCCCTCCTTCATCAACCGTTGCGAAGCACGGGCATATAATCTAGTTTGTTACATAAAGGAAGGAAACTTAAGCTCTAACATCCGATCGACAGCCTGGCCGTCAGAGACGGAGCTCACATCCGTACTTTTAAGTAAGAATGGGATAGGAAATCGGCCGTGCCCTATCGAGGGAGCCATCACGGAATATTCCTGGAGTGATTTAGAGAAATCGCGTAAAACCTGAGTGGCCGAAGGTGGATTGAAACCACCGCCCTGTCGAATGCGAGTCCAGTGTGTTACCACTGCGCCACCTCGCTCGGTAGTTTGTTATTGTCATACAATACAGAGAATATGTTTCCTCGGGCATTATGTCTTCCATGTGACTGATGTCTAAGATTTCAAGCAGAGGAACATCACAAATTACACTCCAGAATTGTACCTAATCTGCTACAAATTCAACATTTCCTGTTTGGTGACTAGGGCGAAAATAGAGTGAAACAACTATAAAGCGTAAAGTACGCCAGCTTTTAAAAAGCCCCAGGGTACGACTTGTATTGTAGCTTGTGAGTGTGAGCAGAATAAGACGCACAGGAAGTAAGAGCTGTATGATGTCTCTCAAAGACATCGTTTCTAAATTTAAATCTTGTATAAAAATTCTGGTTAAATGGAAATATGTATTAGTAAATGTTATTTGTTATGTACTAAAATGGAAGATAAAGAGTAATTTGGAGCAGAGGAGGATTCAACCCGTAGCTCCAACTTCGCGAAGGTCGTATGTAAATCGATGAGTTCTTGGCTCATTTATTGTATTACAATGGGCGGTCGGTCCCCTGACCGAACGTGCCGATTGTAAGTAGACTATAAAATGAAACGATATAACTGCATAGTTAGTTGGTAATAATGCAAAAGATGGCATTAAAATATTACATTTAACATCAGATAGACGTAGATTAAGTGAAATGTTCCCTCGATAAGAAAATACGGAAGATATCGCTTGGTGCGACGCTGTAATTTAAATACAAAATTGCTGTATATACCCTTTAATTATAAACCTCTAAAACAATGCAAGATGTTATTTAGTCAATAAATATGATTTTGTGTGACACAAAATAAAAAATAAAAAATAAATTGTTACATTTCGTTACAATAAATATTTCAGGTTGGCCCAGAAAAGGCTGCTAAGTACCACGTGACGTTCATTTGACCAAGGGTAAGTAGTGATTGTAGACAATCCACACGTAAGAGATTGCCGCTACGCTCTAAACGCAGGTCATTATTCACTATTTAGTCCGTCTGCAGAGATTTTCATTTCCCACGGACCGCCAACTAATTACTGGCAGTCAGAGTTCACCCAGACGTCACTCTGCTTTCCATCTTGGGAAGAAGGAAATAAGGGTTGTGCCCTCCTGTCACAAATCTATCGCCTCTTGAAGACTGGAGGACAGATTTTAGACTGCCATATTCTCTTCTGTCACTAGCTTATATTCCCAGCATTGTTGTATGCCTCGTGGACCATAACCCAAAACACCGCCATAGTGTCCTCCTCAGTAGTACAGTGGCAGCGTCGCCGGCCACCGATGCAAGGAGCCCGGGTTCGAGTCCTGGCAAGGGGGACTGGGTAAAGTGTGTTAGTCCTCCTCATCACTTTCAACATCATCGGCAGTAAGTCGCCGAAAAGGCGTAAATAAAAAAGACTTGTAGTACACGGCCGAACCCCTATGGGATACCCCGGCAACGAAACGCCAAACGATCATTTCAGTTTTACCGTGCGCCTCGGTTGCACAGTGGTTGAGCGTCACACTACAAATCCAAAGACCGCATGTTCGATCCCCTCCATGCCCTGGGATTTTTATCTGTCACTTTCCACTTCATTCAACTACCGGGACTCGACGATTCAAGTTTTTTTTGTTTATTAAATATCAACCCCTGAGAAACGGGATTTCATGCTCAAAACATTACAAAAAAGTCTTTAAGTTTAAATTATGCACAATACCAATATTTAAAGTGTGAAAAATTCAAGAAATATATAAATTTTATTAATTACGAAGAAGTACCAGGGCTACCAACTTAAATTTCATACTAGGATGACAAATAAAATTTAGAACCCATACATCCGCTACAAACTGTGAAAGTCACGCGAAATCTACAGCTTACAAGTCACAAACTAAAGCCAAATAACAGTCAACCAACCGAAGCCGAGCCACATCGGAGCCCAAGTGGCAGTAGTTCCCCAATTTAACAGGCCTTTCCGCGGAAAATATACTCATAAACGAAATATCAGTGTCAAAGTGCTATGGAATGAGAAAATGAGAAATTACTCACGTGAATGATATAAAAATGAGGAGAGTAGACCCTTTTTTGATTACATATTTAGCATTAAAATGTTAAATCAGAAATTATACATTTCAACCTTATAAAAATGAAGAGGGTACGCTCTTTCTTGATGATCTAGGAACTTAATATGTGCATTTATCACATTCACCATACGATTTAGTATGTCACTAACAGACCATTTGCTCAAATTCTATGTGTCCTCTTGTCTTGAAGTTGTATCACCAAAACGTACAGTAAATACAAAATATATTAAGATAAAATGTTTCTTTTTATTTCCATGTTAATATCTTTAACACGTTACCAGCTTATCGTTCAACTTATGTCGGAGCCAAAGTGGCAGTAGTTCCAACTTTAACAGGCATCCGCGAGAAATGAACTCTAGGAAATATTACTGTTAAAATGCTGTGAAATAAGAAAAAGAGAAATTACGCATGAAAATGATATAAAAATGATGTGAGTGTGCTCTTTCTCGATTACGTATTTAGAAAATATCAGCAAATGATGTAGGAAATTAACACGTGCAGCTAACACAACCGTCATAGCATTTAGTACGATGCTACCAGGAAACGCTACTTGCTCTAAAGGAAAAATTAGTATCAAAATGCTATGAAATGAGAAAACGAGAAATTACGCATGAAAATTATACCAAAATGAACAGTCTGTCATCTTTCTGGATTACATATTTAGCATGAAAATGATGCTAAACGAGAAAGCGACTATATTACGGATGTGAATCATATAAAAATGAGGAGGGTACGCTATCTCTCTATGGTAGTCTAGAAAATTAATATGTGTATTTATCATATCCCCATACGATTTAGTTTGGCACCATCAGACCATTTTGTCAAATTTATGCATATTCAATACCTTTAATGCTTTTCACTCCGTTGCTCGATTACGTTCGACAACATTACGGTTATCCGCTCTGTCTCCTATGTCAGTCGCTGTCCAACACGTCTCTACTATAACCGAGGGACCCGACGCCTGCCGCATCGGCTACCCGTCTAACAGCACGAAGCTGCACGCGGCCGGCTCGGCAGGGGCCAGTTCCAATAAACAGACGACAAGTTGACAACTCGTTTACACCAGCAACCATAAGTCTACATCTACATAAATACTCTGCAAATGACATTGAAGTGCATGGAAGAGGTTTCATCGAACCGCTTTTATGATGTTTCTCTACTGTTCCATTCTCTAATATCTCGCGTAAAAAAGGAAAACCTAAATCTTTCCGTTTAGGATCTGATTTCTCTTATTTTATTTTTATGACCATCGGAAGAGAAAGTTGATGAAAGAAATTTCGCAAATAGATCTCGTCGCAACGTCTTTCTTTTAATGATTTCCTCCCCAACTTGTACATCATTTCTGCGACACACTCTCCCCTATATCGCGATAATACAAAACGAGCTGTCCTTCTCTGTACTTTCTATAAGTCGTATGTCAGTCCTACTTGGTGGAGATCCCACAGTGCGCAACAATACTCCAAAATATGACGCACAAGAGTAGTGTAGACAGTTTCTTTAGTACAACTGTTGCGTCTTCTAAGTGTTCTGCCATCGAAGGTAGTCTTTGGTTCTTTTTTCCCTACAATATTTTCTCTGTGTTTTTTCCAATTTAACTTGTTCATAATTGTTAGTCCTAGGTATTGAATTTAAGACCTGTAGTTATAACTGATTTATCGTGTAAATGAAGTTTAACGGCCTTCTTTTGGTGGTCATATGGATGACTTCACACTTCTCATTATTAAGGATCAATTGCCATTTTTTGCACCATGCTGATATTTAAACGACTTTACAGTTGCTTTTGATTTTCTGGTGACTTTACTAACCTATAAATAACAGCATCATCCGCTAACAGTCAGAGAGAGCTAATCAGATTAAGTCGTTTATAAAAATAAGGAACAGTAGTGGCCATATAACACTTCCCTGTCGTAGCTCACGACCCGATAGATGGTGCAATACTGAACGTAACATTGAATCTGAAGGCAGAATTAATTTCACAGAAGACTGGCTACAAGTAACTAAATTTTTCAAGGATGTTTTTTGACGTCTGTTCTTTTGTAAATAATCTGAATGCAACATTTTGTTCCACGTGTCACAGCTCAGAGTGTTGACGCACGAGAGGAAGCAAAGTGAAGAACATTAGTGTGTTTATTGACATTAAATGAAAAGAACATTATATTCCAAAAACAAATTTGGCTGTAGTAGTAGTCAAAGCACGAATTTAATTGAAGAGCCATAGTAATGCTACGTACTCAGTTTATTTCATTTCGCGAAAAAGCTACCCACTAGAAGTGGAGCAAATTACATAAAGACAACATACAAAACTTCGCTAAAAAGTGGAAAACACAAACCTAATCTCTCATTTTCATGAACAACGTAGCACACTATGATGACAGACGGGCACAGAACAGTGATTCATTCCGCAATGACAATCATTGTCTTCACAAATATTCCGGTTTTCGTCACTGCATCTGAGTGTGTAATTATTTTCGCCTTTGTTCGCGTTGTTGACTCATCTGCTCGTTAAAGGCAACACAATTACTGGATAATTCAAGGTTTTTAGACAGGCAAAATTATTTCATGAAAAGAAATCAAGTAAAATTGTACATAAGGGTAAATAAACTACACATATATAGTTAGAGACGTTATCTTTCATTTCAGTTTATAATGAGCTGGTGTATTAAAGTATAAAACATGATGACATAACGAAAACACTCCATTTTTGTGTAGGAAGCTGTGCAGAAGTCTCTGGTCAGTTCAGCGACGTTTAACAGCACGTGCCTGAGAAATGCAGTTCACAGTGGCAGAAAGGAACCTTATGTGTGTTCAATCTTCAATTGTTTGTAGAGCTTATGGGACTTAACTTCGGGGTCATCAGTCCCTAAACTTACAAACTACTTATGAACTAGCTAATACTAAGGACGGCACAAATATCCATGCCCGAGGGGGGATACGAACCCCCGACCGTAGTGTCCGTGCAGACCGTGACTGGCGCGCCGCAGACTGCTTAGCCACCGCGGCTGGCCCTTATATGTGTGAGAATAAAGTTCAGCACACTATAACCTTACCATCAGGGTCGAAGAAAGAATCCTTACATCGTCTCACTAACGAATCAATAACGTGAAAATCGTCACAGTGGCTTTCTAATTTAATCGAAAGTTTTACTGCTAGGAGCGATTTTTCTTGGTTGAACCATTTACCTAAGAGTAACGCATCAATTACTTCAGTACCTTATGGAAGCAATAATTTTGGCATACTTTTTTTCTTTGCTTTTGTAAGAGTAATATGACGTATTACCATAGGGGCCAGCCCCCTCTTGTTAATTCATTAGACAGAAATGTCTCAAATTATATCGCTATTATTTCTTTGAATTTAAGCCACATCTGATCGGCAATCAGACGGTTAGTTTCAAAAGACTGGAGATTCTCTGTCAGGAACGCGTTAAGCGAATTTTTATCTGCTTTTTTGAATAGGTAAATGTTTCGTTCAGGTTTGTTAGGCTTGGTAATTTTGACATTCAGTCGCCGCTGCGACAAGTCATCCTGTTTACTAATCTCTGTATCTGTTTCGATGCTCTTTATCATATCAGGATTATTTGTTTCTATGACGTCAAGTGTGTTTTCACAATCATTTAATATTCCAGTGAGTTCATGAATTATTTATTCGCAATACTGTGCAGTACAATTTAGGAGAAAATATAAAAATGCAGTAAATGAAACAGGCAAAATGGAGTACAGACGACTAAAAAATCAGATTGACAGGAAGTGCAAAATGGCTAAGCACGAGTGGCTAGAAGCCAAATGTAAATCTGTAGAAGAATGCATAAGAAAAGGAAAAGTAGATACTGCCTACAGGAAAATAAAAGAGACATTTGGGGACAAGAAAGGCACCTCTACGAATATCAAGAACTCAGATGGGAAACCAGTTCTCAGCAAAGAAGGGAAAGCTGAAAGGTGGAAGGAGTACATAGAGCAGCTCTACAAAGGAAATGAACTTCGAGACGATGTTGTAGGAAGGGAAGAGGAAGTTGATCAAGATGAAATAGGAGATACTATATTGAGAGATGAATTTGACAGAGCCTTGAAAGACCTAGGTCGGAACAAGGCCCCAGGAGTAGATGACATACCCTCAGAGCTACTAAAGTCTCTGGGAGAGCCAGCCATGACAAGACTATTTGAACTGGTGTGTAGGATGTTCGAGACAGGCGAAATGCCCTCAGACTTTAAGAAAAATGTAATAATCCCCATTCCAAAGAAATCAGGCGCAGACAGGTGTGAAAATTACAGAACCATCAGTTTGATAAGTCATGGTTGCAAAATTTTAACACGAATTATCTACAGGAGAATGGAAAAGCTGGTAGAAGCTGACCTCGGGGAAGATAAGTTTGGATTCAGGAGGAACATAGGAACCCGGGAGGCAATACTCACTTTACGTCTTATCTTAGAAGATAGATTAAGAAAAGGAAAACCTACATTTTTAGCTTTTGTAGATTTGGAGAAAGCATTTGACAATGTTGACTGGAATACACTCTATCAAATTCTGAAGTCAGCAGGGGTAAAATACAGGGAAAGGAGAGTTATTTACAACTTGTACGAAAGCCAGACCGCAGTTATTAGACTCGAAGGGCATGAAAGGGAAGCATCAGTTGGGAAGGGAGTAAGACAGGGTTGTAGCCTTTCTCCAATGTTATTCAATTTGTACATCGAGCAGGCGGTGAAGGAAAGTAAGGAAAAATTTGGAATAGGGATTAAAGTTCAGGGGGAAGAAATAAAAACATTGCGTTTTGCTGATGACATTGTAATTCTGTCAGAGACAGCGAAGGACCTGGAAGAGCAGTTGAATGGAATGGACAGGGTGTTGAAGAGAGCGTATAAAATGAACATTAACAAGAGCTAAACAAAAATAATGGAATGGGGTCTTAGAAAGTCGGGCGATGCTGAAGGAATTAGATTAGGTAACGAAACAATGAAGGTGGTAGATGAGTTTTGTTACTTGGGTAGTAAAATAACATGCGATGGTCGCAGTACAGAGGATATAAAATGCAGAATGGCAATGGGAAGAAAAGCATTTTTGAAAAAGAGAAATTTGCTAACTTCGAATATTAATTTAAGGGTAAGGAAGTCTTTTCTGAAGGCATTTGTGTGGAGTGTTGCCTTGTACGGGAGTGAAACATGGACGATAAGCAGTGCGGACAGGAAGAGAATAGAGGCTTTTGAAATGTGGTGCTACAGAAGAATGCTGAAGATTAGGTGGGTAGATCGCATAACTAATGAAGAGGTACTGAATAGAATTGGTGAGAGAAGGAATTTTTGGCATACCCTGACTAAAAGAAGGGATCGCTTGGTAGGACACATTCTTAGACATCGGGGAATCGTAAATTTAGCATTGGAGGGAAGTGTGTGGGGTAAAAATCGCAGAGGGAGACCAAGAGACGCGTATAGTAAGCAGATTCAAGTGGATGTGGGTTGCCATTCCTATGAGGAGATGAAAAGGCTTGCTCAGGATAGAGTAGGGTGGGGAGCTGCATCAAACCAGTCTCCGGACTGAAGACCATAACAACAACAACAATTTAGGACGATGTTTTACGCTTGCTTCCGCCACTGAGAATCTTTTTTTAACATATCGAGGGTAAGGGTAAGTTGGTTGGTTTTTGGGATAGGGAGACTAAATTGTTAAGATTATAGGTTCCCCAGGTGGGACAGGGAAGGAGTGAGGATAGGATAGGAGGCGAAGAGAAAGGAAATGCAATCCGAGCAGGAAAGAAGGAAGACCGACTGCATTAGTTCGGGGACCCGTGCTCCCAACGCACGTACTCACGACAGAACTGTTAAGTCACCTCCAATTACAGTTGTATGCTCACCGTAGGTTTTTGATATTTGATTCAAGCTTTGTTTAATGACTGCAGTTCTTTCTATTAGTGCCTGGAGCTGTGGTAGTTTCCCTACACAACTACGACTATTTACAGCTGTTATACCGATGATTCTTAGATCTGCATTCGTCCTATGTGTGATCTGCATCCTTTGAGACTGGAGGCATAAAACAAATCAGTCCATACCACACAGTCGCCTCTTTTTGGGTGTAGTGGACATCAGGCCTCTACATGGCGTCTACAATTACATCTGCAGTGCATGATTGCAGAGTTTTGCAGAAAAACGACACCCACCAGCACATTGAGGTGTACGTAGAGTTCCTGTAAGCAAACGTTCATACAGATATATTTGTTCGAGCCCATGTACTTTCCTTGTTAGTAAAACTGTGTTTTAATTAACGGTAAACTAGTATGAAAGATGAATTAATTGTCACAAAATTTGTCTGGCATAAACAATTTGAAGGATTAAGGAATCTACCCAAAGGCAAGACAATATGCAGTAACACGATCTCTATTGTTGATAAAACTGTTCTGGATATTGGACCGCATCGTCAGTATATCAAATGTTTCACCAAAGTTTCGGCTACTATTGCAAGCGGCCTTCTGGGTGACACGTTTACTGCTGGATGAGCGAAATCTGGGGTCTTAAATATTAAATGTTGCCAATTAATGATTGGTGGTTCCAGTTATCTCTTATTGCTGTTTGCTTTCGTCCTTCCTATTGGTGGAAAACGAAGTCCTGGATTGGTATTTACATTAACGTTTTCCATTGGTTGAAACTGGCGAGTGAGGAGCGGTGGTAGCAGTGACGTAGCACTGTGTACGCGCGGCCGCTGTGGTCTCCGGGCTATGTGGGGCCCCTATGGACTGCACTGCGCGCGGTGTCGTCGCGAAGCGCTGCTACTGCTGGCAACGAAGACGCGGGAAGTCTATACCCCTCTTCTCTGTTCATATTTCCGGGTCGCTTGACTATTTCTATTGCTTCTTTGATATTCCTCTTCAAAGTAGGGGGTTGTTTTGCCAGTACAGGGACTTCCTGAAAACATATCTGTTTGCCGCACTCTTCCTGGTGTTCAGCTACTGCCGTCTTCGTATGCTGTCCCAGCCGAATGTACCTCTCGTGCTCGGCTATCCTTGTGTTAATCGGCCGCCCAGTTTCTCCAATGTACAGTCTTAGACAAAAAAATTGATCGCCGGCCGGCCGACGCAGAATGCTAAGTCCGACGATGTGCACGATCTGGCAACACTGTAGAATGCGGTACTGTCAGGAGGAAGTGTTATGTCCTTCTCGAGACGATTGTGTGATATGTGAGCCCGTGGTCTCGCGGTAAGAGTCGCGTTTACAAGCGTATAAATAAGCAATCACGAGATCGAATCCAACCACCTTCAATTTATTTTTTTAAACCGCAATTCGGCTGTCTTCGTTATAAGTGTGGAAGAACCTCAAATATAACAGCGAAAAGTCCCAGAAATATTACACAAAAGAACTCGCTGCTGCATCAAAACTGAACTGTTTACTCTCGGGAGTAGTGGGCACCGGCTACGGTGACGCGCCAGCGGCCGCATCGCGGCTGCCGCCTGCGGACTCAGTGACAGCGGCGCGCCGCTATGAGTTTTTTTACCGGCTGTTATATCCTTACCTCAAGTTCTGGTACTTATATTACAGTCACATATTGAATTTTTCTGACATATATCAACATGATCTAAACGTCGTAAAGTAGAATCGGTATAAAGGGTCATAGGGGTGACTATTACCACATTTTTCTTGAACGTCATCAGGCCGCTCAATCAGGATTCCTACTCACGATTGTTACTAGTAACGAGTTATGATGCTCCCATGCTGATATCTTAAAAAGAAACTAATGACTGAGTACTAAAAGATTGTTATACTCAGCAAAATGCAACCACAACGCCAGGGTGCGCCCATTTTTCGCAAACTACTGAGACACCATTTAGTCCCACTGTAAGGACAAACGACCAAAAAAATTACATCATGTGTTAGTACTACACTATAATAATTCCCGTTCATTTCACAAAGAATACATCGGATAGTGTGCTTTGGAAGTCACCCATTCCGCACCTACTCTTTCGATCATATGTCCTCAAATGTTTATCTTTCCTGCCCCTACTCGAATAACCTTCGACAAAAATTATTTCCAGACGAAAATACACGTCGAACATCGATTGGCGTCATAATTAGCTTGGAATCAGTTCGATTCTAGAGATATGGTAAACTACCAGAAAGTTGTCAGACTTTCGCATAATCTGATAGAATATAGCAAGTAACCACAAGAGGTTTCTTGTCGTTTTCGATGTGGATTCGTGCAACTCCTGTCACGAAAACAGCTAAAAAATTCTACTCGAATGAGACCCGAACCAGTGACCAAAGCCACCTCTCCGTGGCAGACGACAACTTTACCCCAGAGCTAGCGAGGAGCTGTGCACGCCAGTTCTTTCCTACTACCACATACATCAGTAGAACACATAACTCGCAACGTAAGAGACTAGTTGGAATTTCACCGTGTAAACAATTTTCTGGACCCAAAAGCATGAACAAATAGCCTTCTGTCGCCTCTCGACTGACAAACCAGTCAGATTATTCAATGGACATTACAGGAAACATCAAGTGAATTTATGAGCATAGTTCTGTGCCATCCAGGAAGTAAGACCTCGGTACCAGCGTTGACAGACTTACACTGCGATGTTGCCAAGCTTCAGTCATACTATCAACAGGAAGAATAAGAGCCCAGGTGATTGCCAAGCGAGCTCGACAGAGACTTAGCTCGCGCCTCGCGCGCCTGGTGGGGGTTCAAACACCTAAAGTATATGTCAATGAGCCCTGCTCGCAAGTCCGTAACTAGCTTTAATGAGTCGATAGTTGTCACTAATAAAAATATACAGATGCACCGACCTCTAACATAGTAATAAGTGTCTCAATTATTTGCGTATTCTGTCTTAAGCGCAATGACAACAAAAGTCATTCACCAGTGCTGTTTTACATTTCTTCGAGCTTTTCCATTGATTATACTGAAAACATTATATGTAAGCGTCAGTTTCCTTTACGATTATAGACTCTTTCTTGATATCGCTGTCAGAGGCACAAACGAACGAAGAGAGGCAAACAAACGAAGAGAAATCAAAGCAGCATTGTTTTCAAGATGTGAACATTTCTGGGGAGGCTTCGTAACATGGTGTGCAAAATAAGAAGAGCTTCTGTTATCCAAACATAGAATTAGGGACAGTAATGTATAGATTAATTTATCCGTCATAATCTCCCATGTTGTATTTTACTTCTTTTTTTCAGGTCGTTTCCAATTTCTTATTTCATCCTCTTTCGATAGCTTCTAGCTTTATTACGTTCTTAATTGTGGTTAGTTCAGTTTATTTGATGATGTTCCTTTCTAAATATTTATTTTCTTCTTTGCTCATGCTATTGTTCATTTATTCTTCCAGAACTATACGAATAATTGTTTCTTTAGCCTTTTATCATTCATTTAATACATATGTCCAGCAAATGGTAACCCTCGCTTAACCACTCCGACTGATATTGTTTTCCATATTTTTGTAGGTTACATTACTATGGATTTTCCAAACGTCTGTACCTTCTCTTGGACCCATTTTCTTTCTTATAATCCGTCTATTATTCTTTTTGTGTCGTCTGCACATTTGATAAGGTGTATATTTGCAACTCTTTAACTAATATTTAATATTCATTCTAGTATTAGCATCACATAATCATAATGTATGAGAATTTATACAATGCTGGCACTATTTATAATTTTCAACGTCCTTTGTGCGGTCGTTACATGTAAGGACATCGATCGGATTTATGTACTCAGTATTGTTGCAAACACAGAATATCAAACTGTCCAGTGTTTTTTATACCTCCTAAGTAGACTGTTAGACCCGTAAATCAGTACGTGGGTTTTCCGACGAAATAGATATTGTTTTTGCGCATCTCCTATAGCATGAATGTGAGCGTTGTTCTGAGATAGAGGGAGTGGTGCTGTGGCTATGGTTTGCGGTTATCATGCAGACGTGTACAGAATATCGTTATAATATGCAATGGAAAATTATGCAGACATGTGCTTTTATCGTAGCAGTGGCATTAATAAACAAACTTTCTTCAAACTTGAATTATATTTCTGGTAGGAAGTTACAGTCTCACGTATGTGGATAACATTTGCTTGAGTATACACTGATCACGCACTTTTCCATCAAAACTTTGTAGAGAGAAGAAACGTAGGCTTTTGCTGTGTAAAATTATACCACGAACAGGTACTCCACTTTACTGTAATGTTTCTTTTTGCAGGCAGGTTGAAGGTTTCACTAAAAATGTATAAAGCAGACAGCTTGCGTAAACCTAATGGAGAAAATATTTCGAGGGAAGTTTCTATAGAAATACAACAGTCTGTTCTGCATCTGTTTAACGTGCCTGCTTTCACACTAATCATCAGATCTGCGAGGTTAACGTCAAAATTGATCGCAGCAATAATAATTTTTAAATTATTTTTCAAAGCGATAGATTGGCTGGCCAGTGCTTACCTTTGTGCTGTACCACCAATAGTGACACAAGTGAAGAAAAAAAGAAAACATACGAAACGGACAAGCTTTCGGAACACAGTTCCTTCTTCAGGTGGGAGAGAAGGGAAGAAAAAATAATGGGAACGGAAAGGGAAAGTAAATCACGATCTAGGTCATGAGGATGGTTTTAAGGAGTGTGGAAGTCAGAGATTATTTTAGTACTGAGTCAAGTCAGAGAGAATATATAAGCAAAGAGGAAAGAGCAAGCAGTACACACACACACACACACACATACACACACACACACAAACACACACACACACACACACACATCATATACCAAGTTTTTCAATATGTGTCATATATGAATTTATATAAACTTTATAATTGGAAAAAGGCTTATAGTAAAAATAGCAAAAGTAACGCATTTATAATTTGTATATAATATATTCAAGAAATGTGTACCTAAAAATCTTCCTGGGCTAGAATGCAACGTTGAATCAGAATTTCAAAGCAATGGGTCAAGAACTTTCGGAGATTAACAGCTATACGCCTAATATTTTTATATATAGACGTGGGGACATAAGACGGGAAGTACATCCGCCTCCTCCTTTCATCGGTGAATATCGCTGCGCATGTATTCATTCATCACTGACTCACAGTTGCCAAAACGCTTTACAGAATTAACACAATTGTCAAATCATTCAGAGACAGGAGATGGACTGTAATAAAATTGACGTTGCTTTCCGAGCCATATTCACCCAAAAATTGAATATTACTTAAATCAGATCCAGCAGTTACACTTGGATAATTCCTATACGTTTAATTTGATAGCTGAAAATGTTCGTTAGTGTGGAGCTGCCTGGAATTTATTTAGAACAAACTCAATAATCGAGGCATGCTGAAACAAAAATTCTAATCTGTAAAGCGCTTCTCACGTTTCGCGGCAAAGCATCAGCAGCAGTTATATTGTAACCATCGCTAATGTTGGACAGTAGAATTTCTATAACAGAAAAGTAGGGATGCTTAGAGAGCGACACGGCGTCACGCTGTCTACCGGCTTTACAACATGGTAGTCTTGGTGGGCTTAATTTAGCGCTGACATCGTACGTGTCGGTGGTGTCTTCTCTTCTTATGACCATCAGACCATCAAGAACATGCAGAGAATGGAACCAAGAGCCCTTACCATTTGAAAGAAAACACTCGTTTGTCTGCTCCAGTCCAATATACGATACACCTGTCTTAATAGGAATAAGAAGAGACAAAGTTAAGTCGTATGGTAAATAATGAATTCTGCAAATAATTGCTTAGGCAAATTACCGTCTGCTACACAGTTGAAATGTTAGCCATTACACAAGTTTGTATGTTACAATTAAGTAATCAGTTTGCTGCATTGTTTCCACTGTTAGGAAATGTATGACCCATTAGTTATTTGAATAAATACACTTCCCACTCCGAGACACAAGTATTTGACATGTTTTCGCCTCTTCACAATCAATGCCTGACGAATGAATACCGCTGAAGTGCCATTACGTTTATTGTCTGACAAACAGTTAAATATAATTCGTGTGTAATAATCAATAATCCTAGGAAATTTATGTCTTCGTCTACAACGAGCTCATCTGAAGAGTGAATTACAATGTCTCTCGTAATTTACAGCATGGAAAACCTATTTTCGTAATTCGTTGTTGTGCCATGGATGAAGATGAAGTGTAAGATGTAGTTATCATGATTGATCAAGTAGCTTATAAAATGTGTATTACACGATGTCACGCAAAAACGAAGAAAGTAACACTATCCGCTACCCATATAGGCCATGATTTCAGTCAGGACACATGACGAGACATTTCTTTACGCTAGTGGAAGGCACCACTGGGCATCGATTTCTGTTCTCTCACTTTTTTTCTTTTTCTAAGGCCTGTGAGAGTTAACTGCGGGTCATCAGTCCCTAAAATTACAAACTACTTATGAACTAGCTTATACTAAAGACGGCACACACATACATGCCCGAGGAGGATTCGAGCCCCCGACGGGGAACGGCCTCGGCTTTGTAGCATAGCGCCTCAATGTTCACTCACTAGCACCGCTTTCCGTCTGAGACTAAAATAGCCTCACTAGAGGGGAGACTGAACGAAACTGATGCTAAGACAATTTCTGTAACTAACGGATCAGAACGCATAAACGCCTAATGATGAGAAAAACGAGCTTGAAATATGTTGTAATATGTCAGGGCGTGCTGAGCTGCCAGCGGTGGCTGACGTGTGGGGACGAGTTATGCACGAGTGATTGTGTGCTTGAATGTTTCTCTTTCTGAAGAAGGGCGCGGCCTAAAATTTAAATTGTCTGAATGTGAATGTCTTTTATTTGTGTCTGCCTGCGACTCAGCGTTCGTCTTTACGGCGAGTTGTTTCCTATCTTCTGTTATTATTATTGCAGAATGTTAAATTTGAGATTAAATAGTAATGCGGCCGAACAATCCTGCCTGGGATGTCCCGGACAATAATGCCATATGATCACTTCATTTCAATAATTCTAACAGCAGCCTTCTAACTTAGCCTGCACTAAAGAAATGAGAGAATCTTCACAGACTCGACAATATATCACCACCTGCGTACTGCTGCAACTGAAACCATACAGTTAAATCCCACCACAAACTATGTTTAAAGCCGAAAGCTTTTAATATTCTTGTATTTTAAATGGGTACGACTGCAACATCAACTACAAGAATCCTACGAAACACCTGAGTTCGTAATCGTCAGATGACATAGAATTCGCCACACTTGCCAGTTACTACTATAATATCGTTTATCTGTTAGAAACGAATTTATGTCAGTCATTGAACTGCATTTTGATTGGTGGAGCTGTAAGAATGGAGGCGTTTGTGTCTTCAGAATAAAAGTACAATAAAACAAAGCTGACAACGAGAAGCAGATTGGGTAGGTATGGAATTGCATCCAGTGTCATAGTTTATTTAACATTTCCGGTTGCAATTGTCATTGTCTGGAAAGGGAGTGTGTGTGAATTAAGGTGTGGTGGACTGCAAAAATCCTTTTTCACTTCCAAAACGAGCTGGCACACTGCTGCAAAACAGAAAATAGAAAAACCGAAAAGATGGTCGCTGCCAGAAAGACACGGTCATATTGCATGCGATTGCATATTGCATTGCACTGCGATTAACTGGCATATTATTTGTCTGGTTATGTGTGTGGTACCAGAATGTGAATGCTTATTTACCCGCTACTGCAAAACTCTTTCACGGGCCGAAAATAAGTACTACAAACCGACGTAGTTAAGTGTCAAGAACTAGTAGCGCATGAATAGTCTCTACAAGATCTGTCTGCCTGTCTGTGCCGTCGTACTAAACGCCTACAATTCTCATTTGAATATTGTGACAGGGTGGAGACATCGTTCGTAACTATACCGTGCACCGACTCAGAAGCACTCTATGGAAAATGAGCTCAACGCTAAGCTAGTTGAACGTATTGAAATCTCGGTAAGTCTCTGTTTTGAGCGCAGTGCAAGTTTGAGAGCTCTTTGGCACCGGCGTGACCGCCGTTACTTCCGGTATGACACAGAAACATGATAAAGTCACTTAATATTTACCTGTCTGTTTGGTGAATCATCTCAGTTACTAACTTGAACGGTGCGACATCGGTGCATTACTTTCTACTTCAAGTGCAATGAGGTCATACCATGCGTAAATTGGCGATTAGTTGTAACCACCAATGGAACAAGCAGGAAGAGAGACGTATCAGCGCGTCAGTAGCCCTGAGATGACTGTCTACTACTTAAGCGAGGGCTGCTTTAGGTCATGGTACCAGTCCCTCTGTAGATCAGAATTTTAACCATATTTTGATAGAGCTACCAGCCATTTAAGAAGATAACATAAAGGCTACAGAATTAGTCACTAATAACAGCATTACACTTAATGAGTGCACTAATGACGTTTATGTGCAAAAGCAATAATTTGGATTTTGTCGCTTTGAAAGTGTGGTGCAATACTCCTGCTCCCATCTTTTGAATCCCGTCTGACCAGTAACAACGTCGCACGATGGTCAACTCATCATAGTTCATGACTTACCTGAGTTATCGAGTCTTCCTTCATGTGTAAAATCATGAATACCGGAAAGATCTTTCTTGAAACGGGAAATCTCTTTTGTGAGGTGATTAGCACAAAAGTAATCAATCGCATCATACATACGTTTCGAACTATCTCCACTACTGTCATACCTATATGAGACTCGGTGACAACATGTTTTGAAAGTCTTGAAGCATATTGAATATTATTTGCATAAATAGCAGAGGCGATTCTTCCAGCTCGCTCGGCTCAGAGGAGTGACCGCATCTGTAATTTTTTGTTGTTGTCTTTTTTTAAGGGACGGAAACTGATATCAATCTTAGCAATCAACATAGAATAAAAACTATCCAACGACCGCAAAGAATAGCTCTATTAGGAAAAAGAAAGCAGGGTTCCACTACCACTGCGGTACAAATTTTCAATATTACCGCTGTCTACCTGAATTCACTTTCCTGCAACTATCGATAAGTTTAAAGAATTCGATTAATAAAATGACGTCGTAAAGTCCCTTTAATCAGACTCAAACAACGAATATCATACTGAAAGTGATTGTCCACTCGGTAATAATCGACGGAGTTCCAGGACATGTATTAGTAATGTAATATTCGCATGTATTATCCCTTCTCTAGTGCAAGTGAAATGCACCAAAAAAAAAGTAGGGCTTAAGTAATTCATTTCTGTGAAATCCAAGAATTTGTATTGCAGTGGTCTGTAGGTCAAGAAAGTATTTCCATTAATTGTTATTTCATTTTTATTTATTTGCATATAGACGCTTTTTATTCGCTTAATTTCACCATTTTTTGGTTTGTGGAACTGAAATAGACACCTCAGCTATTCATCCAACTGAATATTACTATTTACGTTGAGTATTCATCTTCAGAACAATAGCATAATACTGCCGGGAAAACTGACATCAATAGCCCCATTAATGTAGATATAAACCTGTACTTTGTGTCATTTATTAGACCTCTACAGTGGGTGTAGGGGTGAGAGCAGGAAGTGGACGTGAACGAGAAGTGATATACTCATGCTTTTTGAACACTTTCAGTAAGTAATAACACTGTCGTGACAGAATTTAAATCGTTCGTAGGAAGATCAAATTATAAAATTTAGCTGCATATAAATGGCATCTGATGGGTTCGTGTTACGTGCAGAGGAGTCGAAACTGTTCACTAACTGTTGAGCATCAGAACTTAACAGAACTGTGATATATTCCGAAATAGTGACAATTTGTCTATGCTGCCAATGGATAACGCCAAAGTCACTGAAATTTCTATAACAATCTGATCAACTGTGTCATCATATTACGGCCCAATGGTTCTCATATGAATATTGTGGGAGCTTGGAGCTTGTATTTATATGAAAACGGCTGGGGTAAAAACATAATTAAAAATAAAACTGCGACTGCTGCATATAATATCAGCACTATGCTCTAATTCTTAACCCATAGTTATTTTGGATTTAGGGTTCTTTCTGCCTGTATGTTCTGCACAGTCATCAAAAGGTTTTCAGTATACCTGCTGCTCGTTTTTGTTGGGGGATTTGATGGGACTCTATACAACAGGTGATAGTATCATTTTTGCAATATTTGTAGACTGGATGTCAGTTTGGCTTAAAGATAATTTAATCTATACATTACTGTCCCTAATTATATGTTTGGATAACAGAAGCTCTTCTTATTTTGCACACCATGTTACGAAGCCTCCCCAGAAATGTTCACATCTTGAAAACAATGCTGCTTTGATTTCTCTTCGTTTGTTTGCCTCTCTTCGTTCGTTTGTGCCTCTGACAGCGATATCAAGAAAGAGTCTATAATCGTAAAGGAAACTGACGCTTACATATAATGTTTTCAGTATAATCAATGGAAAAGCTCGAAGAAATGTAAAACAGCACTGGTGAATGACTTTTGTTGTCATTGCGCTTAAGACAGAATACGCAAATAATTGAGACACTTATTACTATGTTAGAGGTCGGTGCATCTGTATATTTTTATTAGTGACAACTATCGACTCATTAAAGCTAGTTACGGACTTGCGAGCAGGGCTCATTGACATATACTTTAGGTGTTTGAACCCCCACCAGGCGCGCGAGGCGCGAGCTAAGTCTCTGTCGAGCTCGCTTGGCAATCACCTGGGCTCTTATTCTTCCTGTTGATAGTATGACTGAAGCTTGGCAACATCGCAGTGTAAGTCTGTCAACGCTGGTACCGAGGTCTTACTTCCTGGATGGCACAGAACTATGCTCATAAATTCACTTGATGTTTCCTGTAATGTCCATTGAATAATCTGACTGGTTTGTCAGTCGAGAGGCGACAGAAGGCTATTTGTTCATGCTTTTGGGTCCAGAAAATTGTTTACACGGTGAAATTCCAACTAGTCTCTTACGTTGCGAGTTATGTGTTCTACTGATGTATGTGGTAGTAGGAAAGAACTGGCGTGCACAGCTCCTCGCTAGCTCTGGGGTAAAGTTGTCGTCTGCCACGGAGAGGTGGCTTTGGTCACTGGTTCGGGTCTCATTCGAGTAGAATTTTTTAGCTGTTTTCGTGACAGGAGTTGCACGAATCCACATCGAAAACGACAAGAAACCTCTTGTGGTTACTTGCTATATTCTATCAGATTATGCGAAAGTCTGACAACTTTCTGGTAGTTTACCATATCTCTAGAATCGAACTGATTCCAAGCTAATTATGACGCCAATCGATGTTCGACGTGTATTTTCGTCTGGAAATAATTTTTGTCGAAGGTTATTCGAGTAGGGGCAGGAAAGATAAACATTTGAGGACATATGATCGAAAGAGTAGGTGCGGAATGGGTGACTTCCAAAGCACACTATCCGATGTATTCTTTGTGAAATGAACGGGAATTATTATAGTGTAGTACTAACACATGATGTAATTTTTTTGGTCGTTTGTCCTTACAGTGGGACTAAATGGTGTCTCAGTAGTTTGCGAAAAATGGGCGCACCCTGGCGTTGTGGTTGCATTTTGCTGAGTATAACAATCTTTTAGTACTCAGTCATTAGTTTCTTTTTAAGATATCAGCATGGGAGCATCATAACTCGTTACTAGTAACAATCGTGAGTAGGAATCCTGATTGAGCTGCCTGATGACGTTCAAGAAAAATGTGGTAATAGTCACCCCTATGACCCTTTATACCGATTCTACTTTACGACGTTTAGATCATGTTGATATATGTCAGAAAAATTCAATATGTGACTGTAATATAAGTACCAGAACTTGAGGTAAGGATATAACAGCCGGTAAAAAAACTCATAGCGGCGCGCCGCTGTCACTGAGTCCGCAGGCGGCAGCCGCGATGCGGCCGCTGGCGCGTCACCGTAGCCGGTGCCCACTACTCCCGAGAGTAAACAGTTCAGTTTTGATGCAGCAGCGAGTTCTTTTGTGTAATATTTCTGGGACTTTTCGCTGTTATATTTGAGGTTCTTCCACACTGATAACGAAGACAGCCGAATTGCGGTTTAAAAAAATAAATTGAATGTGGTTGGATTCGATCTCGTGATTGCTTATTTATACGCTTGTAAACGCGACTCTTACCGCGAGACCACGGGCTCACATATCACACAATCGTCTCGAGAAGGACATAACACTTCCTCCTGACAGTACCGCATTCTACAGTGTTGCCAGATCGTGCACATCGTCGGACTTAGCATTCTGCGTCGGCCGGCCGGCGATCAATTTTTTTGTCTAAGACTGTACATCTGGCCGCACTCACAGCCGATTGCATGGACTCCGGCTGATTGCAACTTATTAAGTTTTGTCCTTCATTGATCCTAGGACATCTCTTATTTTATTGTTGCTGCGAATATAGGTTTGATGACCTCTCGACGAAGAATTTGGCCCCCTTGTTCGGTGACTCCTTGTACATATGGAAATAGGGCGACGGTTTGTTCTTCCTTTTGCTCTTCCCTTTTATTTCCTTCGTTAGTTGTCATAGTTTGCTCAATCATCCTCTTTCCATAACCGTTTGCTTCGAAGATGGACCTGAGGTTTTGTATTTCTGCTTTCAGTTGTTCTTCATCACTCATCCGATGGCTTCTCTTTTGCGTAGGATGATGGTGGGAATTTTCGTGAAGGTACCTGCCTGTGCTGCTTTCTTTTCTGTATACCCGTTGGCCTACTTTGCCTTCTGGCTTCCGGTAAACTAATTCGAGGAAAGCGAGCACCCCATTCTTCTCAGTCTCCATGGTGAACTAAATCTTGTTGTGCATTTGGACGAGATGCCCCAAAACAACATTTAGCTCTTCTACTGTTGTTAAAACTGCCACATATGATACATGATGCATGTCTGGTGTTTACTGATGGTAAAACTGGAAGGATTAGGACCCTTACTGGACTGGGATTTGTTGCTCGTTGCTATTGAAGAAGATAGACAATGCGCGTGTTGCAAGATCTGAAATGTCTGTGAATGATATAGCCAAAAGGGCACGCCGGAAACATTAGTTACAAAGGAAACATATCCAAGAAGAGCTACATGACCAAATGTATGGTTATGGTCAACAATAAGCTGCTATATTATGGTGTAAATCTTTACAAAATCTTCTGTGTGCATTTTCCGTAACTTTCATTTTTCGGTGTATAAGGAACATTTTTTCTGCAGACTTCGTTCATAGTATAACACAACTTCCTGTGGTTCAATTTTTTCCAAGTGTATTTTCTGTCAAATTATTTACATTTTTTGAAACTGAAATTGCTTTGTTTCATATACATGATTTTTAAAAATAAATTGTAGGAGCACTAGAAGTGATTTTAAAAAAACTGTTCCACACTCTTGCTTATCTGACTACTAAGAACTACCTACCACAATATGACAGTTGTGGGTAAAGTAATTTTTGAGAAAAAGTTCCTTGTGCGATAGCATGTGTTGCGAAAATTTACAACAATGCCATGATCAAATTTTAAAACATTTCACAATGTAGCCCATAACATAATTATCTCAAGTGCAAAAGTTGGTTCTATTATTTTTCAAACACCGAAAACTGAGATTATGTAATCACGTCCATCTTCTCCTACCCCCCCCCCCTCCTTAAGTTTACGTTGTGCCGTGGTTTATAACAAAAATGACGAAATTTGTGTTACTTAGAAGGCAAAAGAAATTCCTTTATAAGTAGTCTGAAGAAATACGACAGGAAATAAAACGTTTATGCAAATAATATTTTGCTGACGAGTCACTTCTTTCACAAAAATCATAAGTGTGACACTTCAAGCATTTTATATTGTGACGAGAGTGATGTTACAAGAGTTTTTTCATTACCGACGTAGAAATTAAACACAAGTGGATTCAGCTGCGTGTTTTACCAGCTTAATTCAAATGTTCGAATGTTTGTTAAGCTTATGGGACTTAACTACGGGGTCATCAGTCCCTAAACGTACAAACTACTTATGAACTACTTACGAACTAGGACGGCTCAAATATCCATGCCCGAGGGGGGATTCGAACCCCCGACCGTAGGGGCCGTGCTGACCGTGACTGGAGCGCCTCAGTCACCTCGGCCACCGCGGCCGGCAGCTTATTTGGAGTGCATATTTTCACTTGTAAACAGTAAAATAATACTGAATATTTTAAATAAGGTCTATTAATAACTCCTTATAACGTTAATTCCAAATAAAGTGCATCTCAGGACTTCACAGTCTGTATCACAAAATAAATATTGCTGCAATACCGCGTAATTTACCTACTGATCTTGTTCATTCTACCTAAACCGGTTGGCATATTTCAGATGCTTTTTGTGCCTTCGTAATCGTAATTTCTCTTACGTTAGAAATCAGTAGACACGACAGAAAAATTCATCACTGATTAATTACATACATATCAGATTGTTTCTTGTAACGAATTCTCATGGATTATCTCGCTTATGAAGTAAGTAAATACGATAGTAAAATCAATAACTGATTAATTACATACCTAGCACTCCCTCATTTGGGAGAAAATCACATGGCCTGTCGCTTACAGACACCATTGAGTGTCATATTTAACAAAAGGTATCTGATGTAAAAAAAGCTGTGACGCGTTCCACGTTGAAACAGCTGAAAATGTGAAACATTCCTAAAATTTCGTTCGCATATTGTGCTAACCCAACTTCAGTAATAAAAAAGTTTCTCGAATGACGAAAATTTTGTAACATCGTAAGAAGGATTCATTTTCGTAAAATTTCTGTGTTCAGTCTTAATAATATGCTGCTGCACAACAAAGTAATATGTAAACATAGTACAGTTCTTCTTGAACACGTAGATGCCTACTCCGTATTTGTACAATGAATAATTTGCCTGATTGGGCTAGTTTAAAGAAATACACGATTGAACAGCTGATCTGTGCCAAACATGGCACACGGAGAACTTACTCCAGAAGGAGGGGAGCTAGGGTGAATGAACTGCCTGCTCAGAGCAAATGCTTCGAAGTTTTTATTCATACGAAATTGAGAACTTACCCAGAGAACGTTCTCTTGCTCTGAGAATCTTCTCTGGAGCATGTGCTCTTTCTTATTCATACGGCCCAGTAAGTTATGCCACTTCACGCCCGGAGGAAAGTCACCCACGCGACTCTGTGTGTTGCATTCCAGGTGGCTGATTGTCGTTTCAGTTGTGGATCGTAATGGAAGCAACATGTTTCGTCTCCAGTTACTATCTGGTTGAGGAACGTCGGAGAGTCGTCCGCACAACTGATGAGATCAGCACAAAACGCCACGTTGGTCTTGCGACAGAATTCGTGGCACGATGTGCTGGTTAACAGAACACGTTGACTTCGTCTGTCAGAATTTTGCGCCAAACGCCATGGCTGCGCCCTGCTGCTGCTGCTGCGACAGCGTCTACCGAGCTGCGGTGTAGTGGCCAAGAGTTGCAAAGCGCCTAGCTCCGGAGCGCGCCGCAGCTCACCGTCGGAGGTTCGAGTCCTCCCTCGGGCATGGGTTATATTTCTTGTCCATAGCATAAGTTACTTTAAGTAGTTTGTAAGTCTAGGGACGGATAACCAGAGTAGTTAAGTCCCACAGATTTACAGACATGTGAACATTTCGTCTACCGATTGGGAGCGGTTAACACGCACCATCGTTACAACTTCCTCGTTCCATTCGAACTGTTCGTGGCCGACCAGTACGCACATCATATTCCACACTTTCCCGCCCTTGCGCCACCTAAACACCATACGCTGCGACTCAGTGCATCCTTACCGTACACCTGCTGTTTTATTACAAACGTTTCGGCAGCGGTTTTGCGTAATTTCCGGCAGAACTTCATGTTTGACCGTTGCTGAACCTGTGACATGTCAAGGTCCGACTGGAGCAGTCAACTAACCGTCACAGCGACGACCGTGTTGCCTGCAGTGTTTTATCGAGGCATATCCAACCTGCTTTAAATCTGTTACAGTGAACGGTGTTACACCTCATTGCACTTGTTATCGTAATTGTCTCTCTATTAAATTTGCTTACCTTATTTTAATTTCGTAAGAGTTTCACTCCTGTTTCATCTGGTGTAACTAACTTTGGTAAAAGCTTCAAGCCACTAGTACTCTTGTTGTTTGTGTCTTAGAAATTACGCAAGTTTTTATGGTGGCATGATACATTGTACCTGATTTCTAAAAGTAACTAGTCAAAGTAACGTCTTTCTAGCAGAGTTTTATGGAAGCTTGCCTGATTTACTGTTTATTTTTAATTAATGGGCAGTTTCATTTATCTTTCCGAACTTTTACCATTTATTAATGCATAGTGTTAATAAGTTATCAAAAGAGATCTTGTAAACGGAGGCTTCCGCGTCCGTTGTCATTTTTGATAAAACTCTTTTGGGTATTGGATCGCATCGTCAATCTATCAAATGTTAAATGTTGCCGGTTATGACTGGTGGTTTCACCTCTCTTTTACTGCTGTTTGCTTTATTTTTTCCTAATGGTCGGAAAGGAAGTCTTGGATTGGTGTTTACATTAATCATGCAGTGAAGGCTTTCACGACCGGCTGAAGTAATAGTTGTTGTATCTTTCGGGTTATGTGGTCGTGGTCCACGAAACATATCCGTTCCTGACGTTTCGTCCAGAGCTGCGCTGGACATCTTCAGAGGTACTGGTAGCGGTGAGTCGGCAAGACTCACCGCTACCAGTACCTCTGAAGATGTCCAGCGCAGCTCTGGACGAAACGTCAGGAACGGATATGTTTCGTGGACCACGACCACATAACCCGAAAGATACAACAACTGTTTACATTAATGTTTGCCATTGGTTGAATCTGGCGAATGAGGATTGGGTGGTAGCAGTGACGCAGCACTGATGCCTAGCGCCGCCTAGAGCGTGCTGTTTGTTCTGTCTACGCGCGGCCGCTGTTGTCTCCGGGCCGGCCGCAGTGGCCGAGCGGTCTGCGGCGCGCCAGTCACAGTCTGCACGGCCGCTACGGTCGGGGATTCGAATCTCCCCCTCTGGTATGGATGTTTGTGTCGTCTTTAGTATAAGTAGTATTTAAATTCAGGGACTGATGACCCCGCAGTTAAGTCCCATAAGCTTAACAAACATTTGAACATTTAGTTATCTTCGGGCGGGCCCCTAAGGAATGCAGTGCGAGCGGTGTCGTCGCGAAGCGCTGCTACTGCGGGCAGACAAGCCGCCGGATGTCTATACCCGTCTTCTCTCTTCATAATTTCCGGTCGCGTAGCTATTTCTATTGCTTCCTTGATATTCCTTTTCAAAGTGGAGGGGGGGGGGGTTGTTTTGCCAGTACAGTGACTTCCAAAAAACATATCTATCCGTTTGCCGCACTCTTCCTGGAGTTCAGCATACTGCCGACTTCGTATGCTGTTCAAATGTTCAAATGTTTGTTAAGCTTAAGGGACATAACTACGGGGTCATCAGTCCCTAAACTTACAAACTACTTATCAACTAGCTAAGACTAAGGACGGCACAAATATCCATGCCCGAGGGGGGATTCGAACCCCCGACCGTAGTGACCGTGCAGACCGTGACTGAAGCGCCTGTCCCCTCGGCCACCGCGGCCGACTTCGTATGTTGTCCCAGCCGAATATACCTCTCGTGCTCGAAGGTCCTCGTGTTAATCGGCCGCCCAGTTTCTCCAATGTACACCTGGCCGCACGCACAGACGGTTTCATAGACTCCGGCTGATTGCAACTTGCGATCTGGTGCAACATTGTTTAACGACCACCTATTTGAGGTGAAAAGGGGAATTTTATGAACAGACGGACGGAGTTGCAATGGGTTCACCTCTCTCGCCCGTTGCAGCCGATATTTTCATGGAGGCATTCGAGGAAACAGCTCTCCAGTCCGCACCACTACGCCCAGACTGCTGGCTGCGATATGTGATGTTCAAATGTTTGTAAATCTATCGGACCAAACTGCGTGGTCATCAGTCCGTACCTTACAAACTACTTAAATTAACACACACACACGCACCCATGCCCCAAGGAGGACTCGAATCTCCGACGGCGAGCAACCACGCGCGCCGCAGCGAGGCGCCTTAGACCGCTCGGCTACTCCACCGATATGTAGACGACACGTTTGTTATCTGGCCTCATGGAGAAGAGGTACTGCAGAACTTCCATCAACACCTCAATCAACAGCACAACAAGATTTAGTTCACCATGGAGACTGAGAAGAATGGGGTGCTCCCTTTCCTGGAATTAGAAGTTTAGCGGAAGCCAGAAGGCAAAGTAGGCCATCGGGTATACAGAAAAGAAAGCAGCACAGGCAGGTACCTTCACGAAAATTCCCACCATCATCCTACGCAAAAGAAGTCCGTGGTTCACACTCTAAGAGAACGCTTCGGATTAGCGATGAACAATACCTGAAGGCCGAATTACAAAACCTCAGGTCCATCTTCGAAGGAAACGATTATGGAAAGAAAATCATTGAGCAAACTATGAGAACTAAAGAAGGAAATAAAATGGAAGAGCAAAAGGAAGAACAAATCGTCGTCCAATTTACATATGTACAAGGAGTCAAAATTCTTCGTCGAGAGGGCATCAAACCTGCTGAAGCTCTCATTCGGGTTTTGTGTTCCACCATGGGTACATTTCTTTAACAAATCTGGATGAGCTAGAAACTGGAATGTTGGCCCTAACGACGACGTAAATAGGTCCACAGCCTTCTATACTGTTCCGAAGCTTTTATGACAGCAGGAAGTAATAAAGCATCGCAAACAAGGAGTGTGTCGTCTAGGAAAGTGGGCGTAGCGCTGCGCAGTGATTGAAACAAGACATCTTTTTTATCATTTCTGACATGCCACAGAATTATATGGAGGCATATTTTTACTATTTTTGACCAATTGTGCCTACGTCTGCCCTTAATAGAAGTTACTCAGCTCACTTCAGAAAACGGAGACTGTTATCCGGTCGTGAGAAACTTCTCTAGCCTTACTCACATAAAATTGGAGAGTTTTTCTGTTGTTAGCAAATTTCCCCACCCTTTTCCTCATGCTGGAAACATACTCTGTTGAAGTGTATTCTGTGACCTGCTTTATTCATGTGAGCCTGAGTATGTTCTCTAGAATTCAGAGTATAAAGTAGATCGTTTTATTCATATGGCCCATTGACTGTACCACGTCAGCTATTGGTCCAGTCTCTGTAGAACCTGAGTTAACGTTAAGATGCAGAAGAAAAGCTTGGCGGAGGACATTCATTTAGTAATATGGTTACGTAATTATTATATAAGGTAAGTTTATCAGTTTAATTGTACTACCATTTTGGCCCAATTTAGGTTACGGTAGTAACACTAAAAGTGGGACTTTGCGATCGTCTTTTGACAGCTCGAAATTTAAATGAAAATAACGGCTTAACAATTCATCTGACACGAAAACTGAATAACCGAATTTGTAGAGGAGAAAATTGTCTACAACTTTGCTCTGTTATGCTTAATTCATATTTCGTATCGTTTCAGAGATATTTGCAAAAAATAACGGAATTTTGACACCCTCCACTAAATTAACGAAAACCAGCCGTTCGCAGATCGTCACGTGACATTCCTCGCGCAGAACTGTCTCTGGCATACGCCATCTTGCGTTGCGTATTTGATGCTTTTCTTATTGTAACTTACACATTGTCATTTCAAAGCAATGGCGCACTGAAGAATTAACAAAAACACGTCGTTCTTCGTACGATAAATGTTAATCTAATGTCTACAAATGCCATATTAGCATCAGTTAACAACGGCCATCAATAGTATGACATTAAAGAACGTAGTTCCTAACTGTTATCCGTAGCGTGTATTTTATGCAATTAAGAAGGGTAATCCAAATTTGGAAGACTACATTCAATTTATCAATGAAGAGCATTTTTCTTTGAGGAAGCATTATAAATATAAACAAAATTTTCAGAGATTTTTAATTGCCGTTTTAAATCAAGACTGAGAAGTAAATGAAGAATATTACGTGGTACATGCAGTAGGAAAACATGGAGTCTACACAAAATTAGTTGTTCCAAGTCAACATATTCAGAGCAGTGACAAGTATTTTCAGACTTCATTACGAATGATTTGTATTGTAATTATAAGTTTATCAAAAATGTAAAGGTTATATATCTAAACCAATAAAGTTGACTGTAAAAAAAAAAAAAAAAAAAAAAAAAAAACAAAAAAACTGTTATCTGTAGCGTAGTGGACTGTGTGTTGGACTGTGATGTTGAAGGTCAGTGGTTCGAAACTCGCCAGAACCTAAAATTTTGTTTTCCTAAAAGGGTTTCAGACACTAATTAAGTAATTTTTTATTGTTTAGATTATTATTTTGGTTCAAAATGTTTGCAAAAACTTACAAAACTACAAATCTAAAGTGGGCCGTAAAACACGACAGTGCGATTTTTTTATGTTTTAACATAAGGAGAGTGAATTCTCCGCCTGAAACGACTGCAAGTAAACAGCCTACTGCCCGAGAAAGCAGCGAATATCCTGCAGCCAAAAGATACTTCCGCCAAATCGAAGGACTTCGTATCCTCAGGTGCTCGTCTCGAAAAGTTCTGTTCCCGCTTCCGTTTTTGCGGAAGTTTTAACGGCCTCAGATACCGTCTGCCTTTTATACGTCTCATAACGCTTTGATCTCGAAAGGAACTTCTCGCTGCCGCGGCCCCGTAATCTGGAATTTTACGGTGACCTGCAGTCGTTGGCCGCATTGTTACAAGACACGCTTGCCGTTTTACGGCCTCGCTTTTACGCATACGGGACCGAAGGTACTTAATGCGCAAACTGAAGTGACGCCCGCCAACTTTACTGGGAATTTTCGCGCTCGATGGCCCTCGTCCGGGCCGCCACTTTCGTGTTTAATTGCTCGGCGAGAGTCGCCGCGCGACATTCTCACTCTCGCTCGCCCACTGATAAGGGCTGCGGACTGCCGTCTCCACGACACGGACCGACCGCCGTCAAGCCAGAGTGCCCCAGAAATATGCTGCGGGCTGTCAAACGCGGTCACGACCAATACTCGAGAGACCTCTTTCATAGGCCACGAAATTTGCTTCCAGAATTACCAGTCCCTAAAAATACGTTACTCGTTATATTTTCAGCGGCGCTTCTGTTTCGCTTTTATCGTGGAATTAGAGCAATAATGATCGGCTGTGCTGATAAATTACACATTGTGGTTGTATGGATAATACCGGAGCTTTATGGTAGCTTTTGGCCCGCTTTAGGTTACGGTAGTAACACTAAAAATGGGCCTTAGGGATCGTATTTTGACAGCTAGAAATTTACACTACTGGCCATTAAAATTGCTATACCAAGATGAAATGCAGATGATAAACGGGTACTCAAGGGAGAATATATATTATACTAGAACTGACATGTGATTACATTTTCACGCAATTTGCGTGAATAGATCCGGAGAAATCAGTACCCAGAACAACCACCTCTGCCGGCCGCGGTCGCTGAGGAGGACTGAGGCGCTCCAGTCAAGGGCTGCACGGTCACTAAGGTAGGGGTTCGAATCCCCCCACGAGGATATTTGTGCCGTCCTTAGTAGTAGTTAGTTCTTAAGTAGTTTGTAAGTTTAGGGACTGATGACCCCGTAGTTAAGTCCTATAAGCTATACAAACATTTGAACATTTGAACAACCACCTCTGGCCGTAATAACGGCCTTGGTACGCCTGGGCATTGAGTCAAACAGAGCTTGGATGGCGTGTACAGGTACAGATGCCCATGCAGCTTCAACACGATACACAGTTCATCAAGAATAGTGACTGGCGTATTGTAACGAGCCAGTTGCTCGGCCATCCCATACCATCACGCCGGGTGATACGCCAGTAGGGCGATGAAGAATACGCGCTTCTAATGTGCGTTCACAGCGATGTCGCCAAACACAGATGCCAGACGTTTTCAATTGGTGAGAGATCTGGAGAATGTGCTGACCAGGGCAGCAGTCTAACATTTTCCGTATTCAGAAAGGACCTGCAAGATGCGGTCGTGCATTATCCTGCAAAATGTAGGCTATCGCAGGGATCGAATGAAGGGTAGAGCCATGGGTAGTAACACCATCGCGGGCGCTGCTGTCTGTGATGCAGCGTCAAGGGTAACCGCAGCCATGGTCTCCGAGCTGAAAGTCCATGCAGCTGCAAACGTCGTCGAACTGTTCGTGCAGGTGTTTGTTGTCTTGCAAACGTCCCCATCTGTTGACTCAGGGATCGAGACGTGGCTGCACGATCCGTTACAGCCATGCGGATAAGATGCCTGTCATCTCGACTGCTAGTGATACGAGGCCGTTGGGATCCAGCACGGCGTTCCGTATTGCCCTCCTGAACACACCGATTACATATTCTACTAACAGTCATTGGATCCCGACCAACGTGAGCAGCAATGTCGCGATACGATAAACCGCAATCGCGATAGGCTACAATCCTACCTTTATCAAAGTCGGAAATGTGATGGTACGTATATCTCCTCCTTAAACGAGGCATCACAACGTTTCACCAGGCAACGCCGATCATATCGGTTGTAAACTTTCCTCATGTCAGCACGTTGTAGGTGTCGCCACCGGCGCCAACCAAGTGTGAATGCTCTGAAAAGCTAATCATTTGCATATCACAGCATCTTCTTCCTGTCGGATAAATTTCGCGTCTGTAACACGTCATCTTCGTGGTATAGAAATTTAATGGCCAGGATTGTAAATGAAAATAACGGCTTAACCGTACATAATAATTTCAGTTCATTCTGCCGATGACATACTTCATAACTAAGCTATTTGAGAGATCCCCTAATTGTTTTGACCAGTCTATAGATAATGTATATGCTGGACGTACCATTTAAACTTTTCAATTAAAATATCGTTTGACACCAATTGATATTGAAAAAGATCTTCACTTGCACGAACGTACACATGAGCTTATGAAAGCAAGTATTGTTAGACCTAAAACGTAGACAAATATTATTTTCAACACAAATAATAAAAAAATCACAGAAAAATGTCGTCGATAGCTTTTCAATGCCTCAATTACAAGTGTTCATGTGTTTGTCAAGGTTGTGGGACTTTACTGCGGGGTCACCAGTCCCTAAACGTACCAACTTATTCTACAGACATCACAAACGTTCATGCCCAAGGGGGGATTCGAATCCCCGATGGGGAGCGACCTCGCGCATCGGCGCACTGCGCCTCAATGCGCTCGGCCACTTCGCCGCGGCCCTCAGTTACATCCAGACAAGAAGTTCGTACTTAAGATAAACACAACGCGCAGCTATCTCGTGTCCCGAAACTCTAGCGTGAACCGCACAGTCCCATAACAGTGCGCTATCTCTTCGCTACAATAATTTCAAGCTTCAAATTAGCTTCCCTAATTCTCGAGATGTAATTGAAGTAACGATGCTACCAACGCAGACCTTTTTGTGATGTTTCATGCTACTCAATGCATAAAAAATATTGGGCGTTCATTCAAAAACCTTAAGTCTGTGTTGAAAATAATATATGTTGACTTTTTAGAATGTATCATAGTACTTACTTTCATAAGTCCCTGCCGTTCGTTCGGATGAAATGCTTAAGTGGGACATCCTGCATACTACTGCGACTACACAGAAATTAGTAGTAACCTAAAAACTATGTGCAGTATGATACTGATATTATTAAACGTGAAAATCCTTTTGAGTATCATATCGAAAAGCGCGAGAAAAACGTTATTAACGAAACAAACATTACTTCCTCCAGTAAGAAATTTATACAGGTTAAATGATATGCTCAGTAAAATATGAATAAGTACTGCACGTTTGTATTAATGATACCTTCCATTCTGGACAGAAACTTGAATGTTTTACTTCAAAGCTATAATTGCAAGTAGGAGCTATTCGATATTCACTTTTATAATAATAATAATGATAATAAATGGTTTTCTGTTCCACAGGACCTAATTGAAGAGTAAGACTCCATGGTCATGGAACAAGTCAATAAAGTTTAACACAAGAATGGTAATAGAAAAACTTTAAGTAGTCCTATGCACTCGACAATCTTAAAACTAAAAGAAGAGAATCAATAAACAAACAAAGGAATTAGCTTCATTGTTAGCTTAATACCGTTTCCGGTACACTTATTAGTTAAACAGAGCTGTGTTTTTGCAATGTTTAGAGTTGTGCAGATGTAAGAGTCCTCCCTGTAAAATGTGCGTTTGTTCTAATTCGTGAACATGTTGTGAAATACGTAACAACGAATTGAACGCTGGTCTTCTGAAGCATTCACACAATAACGGGGAGGATACTGTGATAGTGAGTAATCTAAACAACGTGCAGATACTGGTACTTTCAAATGTATAAATGGAGTCCTAGATTTCTGTGGCAACTATCGTTCCTTAATGAAATGGAAGGGAAGTGTATACATTGCAATAAATTACCTGTTTTTTCCTAAGCAATTGTTTACTATTAATGGAATATGTCGAAAGTCATTAATTAGAATCAATGCGTCTACTAAAATGTTTGTCTTTGGCATGGCTGCTATGGACGCTTTTAAGGTAGATTGCATTACTTGTGCTGTAGTTCAGATACGACTTTGTTCATGTCACTTTGTTCCGCGCTAAGATAAAGAGCAAATATACTGTTTCGAAACGTGATTACGTTTTCTTTTACAGCTAAAATAACAAACGGAATAAGTATGGTAATACGGAATTCCACTCCGGCCATCCAGATTTAGGTTTTCCATGATTTCCCTAAATCACTCCAGGCAAATGCCGGGATGATGGTTCCTTTCAAAGGGCACGGTCGATTTCCTTCCCCCATTCTCACCCAAAATTCCGAACGGAAGCTCCGTTTCTAAAGACCACCCTGTCGACGGGACGTTAAACCCTAAAATTACTTTCTTCTTTCCGAATTCCACAAAATGCTAGCACTTAATCTACGTACAAAATCCATATACAACAGTCATTGTAAAAGTATCTTCGCAGTTTGTGTGGTGTGATAAAGAAGTCTATGTTTGCAATCCGTTGGTGTTTATTTCATGATATGTTGACAAAATAGAACAAATGCACTTGTCAGAGAAAGCGATGTTAGGTTTGAACAATGCAGAATCTTGCAGGATACAGTTGTGTTCAATTAACAAGAGTGTGTGAATACCTTTTAGGAAACAAGATGAAAAAAGAATGCCAGTAGCGGGTTTTCTTTTTATTTATTTATTTTTTCTTCAGGTAGATCGATGCCTTGCGGTCGTTTGTTTGCATTCGTTTTTGGTTGTTCGTAGAGAATTTTGCTCGTCTCTTTTTTTTTTTTTTTTTTTTTTTTTTTTTTTTTTTTTTTTTTTTAAATTACAGATTGCGTTGAGCCCTCTTGCTTTTTCTCTCTTTTCATTGATTCTTCGGTTTCATCGGGCCTTTGTGGACGTTGGTTTATTTTGTTTAATTTCGATCGTTTCATCGTTGACTCAGTTTTTTCGTTACAGAGGGCGTCGAGCACTCTGCCCGAGCACGCTGAGCCACCTCGCCGGCAACCCTGTGACCGAGCGCTCTGAGCCACCGCGCATGGCAGGTTTCGAACCACCGCCTAGGATGTCCGTGGACCACAAACTAATTCGCTGCCCATTACGCTACACCGAACAGCTGCGAGAGTACTCCGTAATTCCCGTACCATCAATGGCAGGTGTTATCTGCTAACATGGCATTTTTAGACATTAGATTTAATTCATTGTCCTAACAACGCCGCGGCGGAGAAGCCAAATGCATTGAGGCGCTATGCCACGATGCGCGAGGCCGTTCCTCGTCAGGGGTTCGAATCCCCCCCCCCCCCCCCCCCCCCACGGGCATGGGAGTTTGTGCCGTCTTTAGCGTACGTTAGTTCATAAGTTTAGGGACTGATGACCCTGTAGTTAAGTACCATAAGTTCTACAATCATTTCATTTTTTCCTAACAACGACGTGGTTTTGCTAATTTTCAGTGTGCCATTGCTTTGAAATGACAATGCTTTGATATGACAGAAATCATCAAATACAGAAAACAAAATGGCGTATACAAAAGGGATGTCCTGTGACTGATTTCCAAACGCCAAATGTTGAGCAGCTCCGTAACACCAAACAGACATGTGCACTATGGTGGACATTATTTATGTATAATTTACTGATTTAATTTCGACCAGCTATCCATTTTATATCCACCGGCCCATGACTACCATCCAGTACACCTACCAGATTTTATGTGGAGCAATATTATAAGCAGTTTAATGTCGATGAGACCAGATGATGACACCATAGATTGTCGAAACTGGTTGTCTTGAATAAATAAAATAAAAATTGCGTATTTGGCATCTATCCCAATTATATGATAATGTCGTCCCCTAAGATGAGTAAATTAAGTGACAATGAAAATGTGGGAGAGATATTAAAATAATAGTTTAAAGATGTAAAAGTTCAAAACAGAATAATTTCTCAAAGCTAAACACAAATATAAATAATTTAGGCTGTTTGTTACAATACTGTCAGAAAGAATATTACGTGTTGGATGCTTAGATATTATCACAATAGAAGAGTCGTAATTGTGTCGTCCATAACTTTTTACTATTTCTATTTTTATTATTTGTGTCCGAAACGTTTGCAAAAATTCATAAAACTAAAGGGAAATCTAAAGTGGGCCGGAAACACGCCAGAAAGATTTGTTTTATTTATTTACTAGCTTAAACCCACGGCTCCACTCGCGTGTTGGTTGATTATGATAGATAAGCCATCTTTCAGTAGTGTGCTATGAGACTGGTTTTCAAGGATGAAATGAAATACAATACCTTCTTTAGAAACAAACTGAAAACTATTCCTATCAGATTGCAGAAGTCTATGCACTTACCGTTTATCAGGAAAGTAAGTAGTGTAGATCAGATCAAACGTAAAAATGCACTCGTTTCGAAGAATCCAATCACGTAATTCAACAATAATGATTGTAATAATATCACAGATCGTTCACTTGATGTAATACGCGAAACGTCAAATCGATTGTTTTTTACAGAGATGTATTACAAGAAATTTCTTTTTTACCGCTTTATTTATGTATTATTATATTTCCTTATTCGTATGCTTATCCTGAAAGAGTAAGAGCTGAAGACATTGTAGCACGCATAGACCAAAGATAAGTCTGTGGCATCACGTTTCACTGTAGGTAACCTCCTTGCTGTAGAGTCGCAAACGTCATCGCTGGCCTTCAGTCCGAATTTTTTTTATAATTTGACGACTTTCAACCACCATATCTTCGACCCCCTTATAGCTATCGGTATGGAACTGCTATGGTATACGTTCTGTAGTTTTCGCTGCAGAGCGAAATATTAACACACAAACACGTAGAATTTTATATACAGCGTTAACTTTCCATCCTAATATACTCCACCCTTTCTCATTATCATCCCTCAAGCAACAATGCAACCAATAACACCATTTTCAAAGAGTAAATATAATTTTCAAAGAGTAATTATTGTTCCGCATTTCGCGTTATATTCTTCAAATAACTAAATATCTATCAGATACCTTCCTCAGGCAGAAATTAGTAACTGTACAAATATTTAAGTCTCTGCGTCTTGTCCTTCGGACGTGATAAGAGTACACCGAACACACGTTCACATTAATATATATAGATAAATAGCTAACCGATCGCCATAAAACCGCGCCTAAAGTCTTCCCCGGGTAGACATCAGTAACTGTACAAATTTTTAGCTCTTTGTATCTTGTGGTTCAGACGTGATAAACATACACCGAACAGACATTCATATTTAGTCAGTAGCATTTTTCAGTTGGATTCAGCGTGCCTTCAACCTAACGATACGAGGTGTCGAGAGAAATAGGTGCTGAATTGCAGATCACTTTTACCCATATGTAACTAGCATGGAAGGAACGAAGAGGGAAGACGTCCCGTCGACAGCGTGGTGATTAGAGTTTGAGCTCAGGTTCGAAATCTTGGGGTAAGGATGGGGAAGGAAATCGGCCGTGCCGTTCCAAAGTAACCATCCCGTCATTTGCCTGGAGTGATTTAGGGAAATCACTGTAACCTAAATTTGAGTGTCAGGAGGTGGATTTGAACCAGCGTTCTCCCGAAGGCGAGTCCAGTGCGTTACCACTGTGGCTGGTCGCTCGGCTTCTGACTGGGACGGGCTGTGTTGCCGAAGCAGCACCCATTTGAAAGACTACGCGTCGGCCACACGTAAACATCGTTGTAACCATATGATCTCTTACATATTCTTTGAGCATTTGATTAATAGTGAGGTTTCGAGTGTTCTATCAGGCTGCTCTTTTTTTGTTACTGGAGCTCTGTATTTATCCGTGCTCACTGCCCGGCTCCAACCAGATAAAATCATTATTCTTATTTCGCCGCTGTTTGTAATTGTGTTCGACTCCCAGCTTCCATCACGTCCTTTGAAGCTTGAAGAATATGTGTCTTTGTTGTAGCTAACTCAAATATGTCTTTACATAAAAAAAGCTAAAAGATGTCTATAAAAGAATTGTTGCTTACTGATGTAAATGAGAGTGACTTAATTTTGTAGGTAAAATTGCTCTCTTTTAAATGTGCACAATTTGTGGTAGTCTTAATAAAACTAAAACATTAGCTAATGCAGTAATTGCTCTTCTGTGAAATTTATCATTGTATTTCTGGTATTATACTACTATTATTCTGTAAAGTTACCGGAACTAAACGCTTGCAAAAAGACATGATAGATAGATCTGTATCAATACACACAATATGGATATCAGAATTACTTCGTACTATACTCTGAACTGATTGACAACAAATTTTCACGAGATCTACATCCAGACGTATTGATCTCTTAGAAATGGTGATCGTTTTTCTTGTTCCGACTTGCGTCACATTTACTAGTAAACAAGCATAAGTTGATAACTATGAATGTTGGTGGCCTGTTTAGTATTTAACTGTAACTAACGATGGATTGGATAAAATACAAGAAACCTGTTCTAACCATTCCTTTTGCTGCAAGCTGTAACGTGTAATGAAATTTTTGTGTACTTGCACATTGCAGACACTGCTCAAAATCAGATTACATTTGCAAGCGATATTCAACTGCGTTATGTGTAATGTAAGGCCTCAGCCATCCAAATTTACAAAAATAATTAGGATCTGATAAAATATTCTAAAAAATTTAGGTGCAGGAGAAAACATGTACTCTACAATGAATGAGTGATATTTGAAACGTTTTACTTTAAACATTACATCAACAATTTTCGTTTGTTTTACATGAATGAAACCATGAAGACGGTTTTTGAACAGAACTAACTTTACATCACTTACTCCATAAAAGAATGAAACAAAGTCCTCTCAATATTTTTAAAAAAATTTCATGGCTATTATCCCCTGGTCTTGGGGATTTATTATTAAAACCAAACGTTTCGTCCCCATCTGCGGAGGACATTCTCAAGGGGGATCGTGGCTCTTTTTAACGTCCGATACACTCCCTGGCTCGTTACTGACTGCAGCCGTTTAAGAGTGCTCGCGAGCAGAGGTGTGACGTCAGATGTTTTGGATATGAGCACGCAATTCACCATTGCCTGATGCCGTTGTCCCTTGTTGATATCGTCCCATGTTGCCATTTAATAAAAAATCCACAAGACCACGGCATAATAGCCCGGAAAACTTTAACAATATTGACTTCCAGCCGTGAAAGTAAAAACACGGAGAGTACCTGAACACGGTACCTCCAGCGTGGTAGCTGGAGACCTTAGTCCACGCTCACTTGGTAGGAACTTTACGCATCTTACATTGCACAGTTAACTTCAGCATCAATTTTCTAGAAAACTAAGCCCGATAAAAAAGCGGATAGCTTCATACTCAGGGTAAGTCCCTCTAGAACATATCCGAGACCCATCAAAGTCCGTTATTTACATTTCTGATGGTCACCTTGTCAGATCGCCTTGAAGATGAAGAACACTTCAAATAAAATTGCTTTCCACCGCGCCGATCCGGAACAACCCCCAGAAAAATTTTATTGACAGTGACAACGGTAGCGGAAGCTCTTGTCTGCATTAGAAAGAAAACTTTTTAGTTTAAATTAGGGGCTTAGTAGTAATAATTTTCTGACATGGCTGTTGTAAGGTGCAAGTTTTCCACCTATTTGAACGGTGCTCGCCACTTACCTGTTTAAGGAGTACTACACAATGTTTCAAATTTTAAAAGTTTATGCTCAAAGTCTTCGACATAGTAGCTCAATAGCTTGACTTCTTCTGGTAGCAAGAGAAAACTGCAATATCACTTGAAGTGATATATATTATGAATTATCTCGAACAGATGATCTATTGACCCAGGGTCAACACGGATTTAGAAAATATCGTTCATGCGACACACTACTAGCCCTTTACTCACACGAAGTGATGAGTGCCATCGACAAGCGTTCGCAAATCAATTCCGTATTTCTTGATTTCCAGAAGGTTTTTGACACCGTACCTCACAAATGGCTTATAATCAAATTGCGTGGTTACGGTATATCGCCCCAAATTTGCGACTGGATAGGGGTTTTCCTGTCAGAGAGGACACAGTTTGTAGTAATCGATGGTAAAGCATCGACTAAAACTGAGGTGATATCGTGCGCTCCACAGGGTAGTGTTATTGGTCCTCTGCTGTTCCTTATTTACGTAAACGATTTGGCGAAAACATAAGTAGCTCTCTTAGGTAACTTGCAGATGACGCCGTCATTTACGGTGTAGTAAAATCATCTGAAGATCAAAACCAACTGCAGAACGATCTGAATAAGATCTCAGTATGGTGTAAAAATTGACAATTGACTCTAAATAATGAGAAGTGTGAAGTCGTCCACATGAGCACGAAAAGAAATCCGTTAAATTTTGTTTACAAGATAAATCAATCAATCAAGTGATGTCGTGGGAAAAACGAACCAGAGACTGCGTTTTATTAGAACCCTTAAAAGATGCAACAGAACTACAAAAGAAACTGCATACACTACGCGTGTCCGTCTTTTTTTTTTTTTTTTTTTTTTTTTTTTTTTTTTTTGCAGTATTGCTGCCCAGTGTTGAATTCTTATCAGGTGGGTTTGACGGAGGAAGTGTTGAGAGAAAATGTTAAGTTTACTCCAATAAATATAATGGTGAATTGAATTTTTATTCATTTATTGTTTATTGTTATTCCTGTAAATAAAGGGTATCATTGAATAATTCCTCCTATAATTGCAAATACTGCTCCTATGTATAGTACATAATGAAAATGTGCTACTAGCTGGGTTTGACGGAGGACATCTAAAGAGTCCAAAGAAGGGCAGCTCGTTTGGTATTGTCACCATACAGGGGAGACAGCGTTACGGAAATAATACAGGATTTGGGATGGGAATCATTACAACAACGGCGCTTATCGCTTACGAAACTCCAATTGCCAACATTCTCCTCCGAATGCGAAAATATATTGTTGACTCCCACTTACACAGGTAGAAACGATCATCAGAATAAAATACGAGAAATCAGAGCTCTCAGGTGTTCTTTCTTCCCGCACGCAATTCGAGAATGAAATGGGAGATAAATTGTATGAAGGTGGTTCGATGAACCCTCTGCCAGGCACTTGCATATGATTTGCAGAGTATCCCATGTAGATGCAGATGTAGATGTTTTGCATGCGCCTGCTCTGTACATTCGTATTGTAGAAGCAGTACCGGCAGACATCATGCAGCAGTCGTGGACACGGTAAAGTGTCGTGTGCGTCCTTGAAAAACGCCAAGCCTGTTCCATCCGTGAGTGTAGGTAGCAGACCGTTCCTTTTTAATTGCAAGGAACTGGGACTTGCAAACGTCGTGAAAGGAGCGGAAAGTTTGTATCTCGTTTATACAGGGATATTATTACTTTGTGCGCTGTTCGTCTCTTCTTACGTGCTACCGTCTGAGGACAGATGTCGATCGATACCTTCTCTCGTACTCACCTTCATACGCTTCTGAGCCCTATTTCGCGTTACATACAGCCTATAGAGACTTCCCATTCCACCAATAACATCGATTTATTTCCTTTTGTGTGAACATTATCTAACAGTTTTATTCAATATGATCAAATGTTGATCTCAATGGTCTCTCCTACGTCGTGATATATTATAACGTTTCCCGCCTGGTCGATGTTTGGAAAAAAATTAAATGAAAGATAGATTTTTTGTCAATATTTATCTGAAATGATTATTTAACCTCTGCTTTTAATTGAAATATTTAGTTATTGCCGTTTAGTTGGGGCGGCAGGAAGCGTTATAATACGGCATTTCGCATTACAACAATGTACGTAATTGTAAAGCCCAATTTGCATTTGTGACTTTAATATGCATGAAAATGCCGTAAAGATTTTGAAAAAGAAAAGTTAACTGCAGGTTAGTTTGCAACAAAAAAATAAATCGACAAATATTGATGCATTTATGAATAAAGTTTTGCCACATTTATGACTGATCAATAATGGCGTCATACTGCAATCTATAGAGCCTACCAGAAAAAAACTATGGAGGGTTAGATAATGAAATAAATTATTGTTAAAGAATGAATCATCTTTTTATTATGCATTAATTAATTTAAAAAATAATTATTCACACATTGCATGAAGAGTAGCCGGAGAGTCTAATTGTCCGAAAGAACAATATCAATCGTAAGACAATCACAGACAGAGACAAAGCAATGCCTTCCTCTTTCTTTTTACAATTATCATATTTTTCAATTGGGTGTCGATCACCGTGGATGTGATTTTTAGGCGTTTTCACACATTCAAATAGACGAACATCAGGTTGTATCCAAGCTACAACTCATTAATAGGATTCACAAGCATAAAAAGAGAAAAATAGTTCGCACTTTTCACGTATATAAACAGAATAAGCAGTCGGTTGCGGTTACAGACATTTTCTCCATGAGGATAATTGGGCGAAGACTGAGAGGGCATCCGGCCACCTCTTAAATTAAATACGGGAAATGCGCATTAACGACGCTGACCTAGGGCATGCGGGGCAAAGGCACATGAGAAGAAGAAGTAGTACTTTCCTAAGAATGAACTACGAAGATAATGAATCTGAAATTCTTAGTGAAATAATAACACGCTCTACTCCCGAGAACCTAAGATTATCTCAGTGCTGATTGTTGAGTCATGGTACTTGTTCTTTATATATTTTATATGTCATATATGGAATATGATGTTAAAGTACAACACTAATTTGTAACTTTATTTATAGAGAACCTGAAGATGGTATTATTACAATACCGAAACCGGTAGTTAAATAAAACATCTGACTTTACGGCTGTTGGTAATTACATTTACTATTTGGATTTAAAATAAAGCAGCCGCAGTCCCAAATCCAGAATAAAGTGGTACTTCATCGAGTGTTTTTCGGCGAATTGTGCGCGGTGATGTGGTACTAGTTGTCTCCAGCGACCTGGCAAAGCCTCTTTTCCATGCCAAGACGCGTCGCAACGTTATCCATGCCAAAAATTGAGATGCCGGCTACTAGGTAGATGTTCATAATATTTTAGGTGATCAAAATATGTTTTCTGTGGCTGTGCAAAATCGCCTAAGAGAAACGTCTAAATGGTTCCTCTGGATAGGAAATGATGCATTTTCTCTCTTGTCCTTCCTAAACCCTGCTTTAAGTCTCGCCTCAGTTGTCTGAACTATCGAAGAAACTCCAGTCTTCATACTCATGCGCTACACGACTTCAGTATGTCGGGCCCGGTGGTCTTGGGGTAAAGCGCTCGACTGGAAACCGAAGGGTCGCGGATTTTTTCAGTCTGCACTTTAACCCATCCTTCACCTCTCAACGATATGAGGAGTCGTCAGAAACGACACGTGGTTCGGATTTTACGTTAAGCTGTAGGTCCCCTTTCCCCGGTTGGATAACTGGGGTAGATTAGAGACACTAAAGTCGCCGAAGTGGCGTCCAATTGAAAGATTTGCACCAGGCCAACGAGCCACACGAAATTATTATTACCACTGTCTTTCCTCTACTCTGTTTCAAGCCCTGTGTTCAACGATTTTCGGTTTTCTGAGTTTGTAAAAGTACTGTACTTGTAAACTAAATTGATGCGTTTTGATTTACATCGCTCATACTACTACTAAAACCAGATTGTATAAGGAATATAATTCCCATGTACAAAACAGCTTCAAACTTCTCATTACATTACGAATGACTGTAATCGAGAAAAGTGTGGAGATGGTTTGAAACTATGTATAAAGGTTATTGGAAGTCACTAAGTGCACTAATTATCAAACACTGTATTAATATATGGCAATTTGGAGGTAAATTGAGTTATACGTGCACGTCACTTCACGCCACAGTAAGCAGAAGACAATTCTTTGAATCATTACGTCGTATCTGATGAAATGGTTGTCATACTGTGATATAATTTTGCAAGTGTTATATCTGTTTACTGTTTCCGAAGTGGGTTAAGAATATATTTAGTAGTTACACAGAAATAAATTAAAACGGCATGGAAAATTCTGAGGTCTGACCACATGGCACCGACAATGTAGTAAGCGATAAAACTTTTTCCTTTCATTAATCTGGAGGGGTAAGAGAGAAAAATTTAAGTAAAGGTTTGAAATTACATGTGAAGTTCGTTGGAAGTAATCAAATGTTATCTTTTTCGAGTAATGTTTGTCCGAAGTTGTCATGTTTGAGTAAGTGGTAAAAGTTTTCTATTATCTTTCTTAGCATTTAATCATTCTTATCATTTAATATTTCTTTTGTAATAATAATAATAATAAAGAAAATTAAACGATATAATTTGTTTAACTTAAAATAATAAAAATGTAGTCTATAATTATAATATTAAATACCATTATACGTGTTAATGTTTTTTAAATCGGTGAATAATTACGTGAATTATGAAATATTAATTTTTCAACATCCGGAAGCCGTTAGATAAGTGACGTGTAAAAGGCGGGGATGGTGTCCCGAGATATCCTTTCAGTAATACGGATAAGAGAACATGGTCAGGGATGTGGAAGAACGACGTTAGTATCCAGTGTAACACTTTTTTTTTCATTTGTATGGATCGCACATTTCTACATTGATATGATCAGTTTAGATCGTGCTAGCAATCATATTTAGAACTTTGATGGTCGTGTACGACGTGTTACACGTTGTGCAAGCGGGTACTGTTTTCTTTGTGTTAAAATGTCAAATGTTTGTTGTGCTTAAAGGAATTAACTACGGGGTCATCAGTCCTTAAACTTACAAACTACTTATGAACTTGCTTATACTAAAGTCGGCACAAACATCCATGCCCGAGGGGGGATTCGAACCCCCGACGGGGAACGGCCTTTCGCATCGGAGCATAGCGCCTCAATGCGCTCGGCCGCTCCGCCGCGGCTGTTTTCTTTAAAAGCTGTTTACAGTGCGCTGTACTTTTCAGGGTAAATATCACGGTTAGTAAAACATTTAGACTTGCTAGTTATTATTTATTTATTTATTATTTCACATGCCCTATTACATAGTAATATTACATGTTTGGTGGTTATATTCAGGCGGTTACATCAGGTATTTTTGCAAACACAAGTACAGTACATAAGTTGACAGGGTTTACAAAGAAACAAATGATTTTATACATCAGGAAATCTTATTTAATTACAAAAGTTGTAAAAGTCTGTAGTGAATTTATGTACCAAATCATATTTACTGGCGGGCCATCCTCCTCCTTTGGCAGCTATTTTCTTCCTGAGATGCTCCTTCTCTTTCAAAAAATTGCAGCAGTCAAAAAGCACGTGGTCAATAGTTTGGACAGATCTGTTACATATGCACGTTCCATCTTCAATTATTTTTAACCACTGATAATAGGCTTTTAGTTTCCCACGACCTGTTAACATAGCTGTAAAATTCGGAGATATTGGGATTTTAACCATTAAACGTTGTCGGATCGTTTAGTGCTTCCTCCATTTTTTTTGTTCTTTGCCACTCAATGACCCACTTGTTCGTAAACTCTTCTCGAAGTTTCTTCTTTACGGCAGTTGTAGGTATTTTGTTGTAGCGTATTGACTGTCGTAATCGAGCTGCTCTTTTAGCAAGGTTGTCAGCTAGTTCATTTCCCTATATCCCTCGATGTGCCTTAACACATTCGAAATGCACCAGCCAGTTGTGTGCCTGCAACCTTTTGATTTTGATTTTGCATCTTATTTCTTCAACCAAGAAGTTGTGGTTCTTCGGATTTCGCGAAGAGTCAAAGTAATCCTGCTGTCGGTGTGAATTACGGCAGTTGTATCAGTATTCGAGAGATTGTTTATGAACTCAAGAGCATTGAGAATGGCAAATTGTTCCGCTTGATTGTTTGAGCATTCATTAGACAGTTTAAGCTGTATCTGGTGAATAAGCTTCTTATAAACAAATATTGCTATCCCCGAACCCACTCCGTCGTCTGACTTGCTTCCATCTGTGTATACTTCAACAGCGTAGCTTTTGCTGACGTCCTTCTCAGTTATCCTCGTAAAGTCTGCCGGGTGTCCCCAGCTTTTGTACTATAGGGCGATGTCGATTGTCTGTCTGGCGTCTTTACTTTTGACCAGGTTATAATATTTGGCTATTTTCTATATCTTAAGAGTTATAGACTTAGTAGTTAGTCAGCCTGCGAATACCTAAGTGACTGTTTACTGCGTCACGGGAAGCAATGGCCGAGGGGACTGAGGCGCTCTAGTCGCGGTCTGCACGGCCACTACGGTCGGGAGTTCGAATCCCCCCTCGGGCATTGATATTTGTGCCGTACTTAGGTAGTTCATAAGTAGTTTGTAAGCTTAGGGACTGATGACCCCGTAGTTAAGTCCCATAAGTTCTACAAACATTTGAACGGGAAGCAAACACACCAGGGCCACAAGCCCTATAGTCAGGTAATATTTGCTTGTGGTCACAATACGATTTTTGGCAATGGAAAAAAGATTAAAAGGTTTTCACAGGATTTGAGAAATGGGCAGTACAAAGTATGTGGGAGAAAGTGCAATTCGGCAGCCCTTCGCCGTGACTGGTAGCCAAGTGGTGCCGTGTGACGTGTTTGAGGCTGCAACTGGCGGCAGACCGCAAACCCTGTGTGGTTTGCGGTTTTCCAGCACATCTTTCCTTGGCTACCAATGATTGACCGCAGACAAGCAATTCGGTTGTTGCAGCATTTGACCTTGACGAGGAAGAGAAGGCAAAAAGGGGCGTATATCCTTTACAGGTATTCGAGCAACTGAAAACCGCATACAAGAAAGAACACCATCTGTTGAAAAGGCAATGAATTTCACTGTTATTAAGGGGGGATTGGGTTGTCCAATGCTGTCAGTGTTAAATTATCCGAGGATGTGACCCATTATGTTGAAAAGTTTGTAACACGGCACACATTTCTTCCTCATGAACTCTTGGAAAACACATACAGGATACCGTTCATGTAAACATGGCGTTATTAAAAACGGAACCCAAAACTGGCTTTGGCTCCACTTTACCTGGCATAACGTAAAACGTCGACATGATGGTATTGACAGTTTGCGTATATAAGAAAATGAAACTGTGAATTGTACCGACATATGCTGTTGAGTAGGCCATCTGAGACTATCCGCTATTACAGCAACGAAGAATATGTAATTAAAAATACACGGAACTAACGCAGGAATATTAATAATGACTGTGTAATACCTATACAGAGAAATGAGCCCCCTATTTGCATACGACCCCCTGAGACCTATTATATTTCAGGTTTTACCGTAATTTTTTTTCTGTTAGAAAAAGAGAATAATGAAAACGTTTACTGCTTTTGCAGGTAAAAGGTCAGGAACGGTAATTTACATCGAAATGTTGAAGGCCTTGTAATTGGGAAGTGGTATTACATTGCCGAGGTGGGGTGGCTTGCGTGCTTCAACAATATACATACCCGTACCGTAGGTGCAACCACAGAGGAGGGGTATCTGTAGAGAGAGCAGACAAACGTGTGGTTCCTGAAGAGGGACAGCAGCCTTTTCAGTAGTTACAGGGCCAACAATCTGGATGATTGACTGAGCTGGCCTTGTAACATCAGTTGACAAGGCTTTGCCATGAAGTTACTGTGAACGGCTGAAAGCAAGGGGAAACTACAGTCGTTAATTTTCCCGAGGACATGCAGCTCTACTGTATGAATATATGATGATGGCGTCCGAAGGTAAAATAGTCCCCCATTCGGATCTCCTGGCAGGGACTACTCAGGAGGATGTCGTCATCAAGAAAAACAAAACAGGCACTCTACGGATCGGAGCGTGGAGTAGTTAAGTTAGAAAATTTGAAAAGAGAAATTTATAGGTTAAAGTTACATATGATGGGGACTAATGAAGGTCGGTGGCAGGATGAACAGGATTTTCGGTCAGGTGAGTACAGGATTATAAATACAAAATCAATTGGCAGTAACACAGGAGTAAGCCTGATAATGAATAAGAAAATAGGAAAGCGAGTAAGTTACTATGAACATCATAGTGAACGCATTATCGCAACAAAGATAGATACGAAGCTAACACTGACCACAGGAGTAGAAATTTATTTGCCAACTAGCTCTACCGATGACGAGGAGATCGAAGAAATGTATAACGGGATAAAAGAAATTATTCAAACCGTCAAAGGAGAAGACTGGAACTCTGTAGTAGGAGAGAGAAAAGAAGGAAATGTAGAAGGTGAATATGGACCGGGGAAAAGGAATGAAAGACGAGATCGCCTGGTACAATTTAATAATCACAAACAGTTTAATCATCATGAAAGAAGGTTATATACGTGGAAGAGACCAAGGACCTGGCAGATACCAAACCAGGTTTTAAAGTGTAAGACATATCCAGGGATAGATACACTCTGACCAGAACGTATTGATTAAAACGTAAGAGACTGCAGAAAGGTAGAAAACTAAGGAGATTGTACAAATTGAAGAAACCAGAGGTGATTGAGAGTTTTAAAGGGACCATTAGGCAAGGATTGTCTGAAACTGGGGAAAGTAATACAGTAGAAGAAGAATGGGTAGATCTGAAAGGTAGAGTACAGAAGGCCGCAGAGGATCATATAGGGAGGACAAGGCCTAATAGAAGTCCTTGAATAACAGAGGAGATACTGAACTTGATTGACGATGGGAGAAAATATAAAAATGCATCAAGTGAAACATGCAAAAGGCAGTAGCGACGTCTGAAGAATGAAGTTTAACAGGAAGTGCACAGTGGCTAAGTAGGAGTGGCTAGAGGACGAATGCAAGACCGTAGATGAGTCTATAACTAGGGGAAGGATAGATACCGCCTACAGCAAAATAAGAGAGACATTTGGAGACAAGAAAAGCAGCGCTACGAATATCAAGAACACAGATGGAAAAACCAGTACTAACCAAAGAAGGGATAGCTGAAAGGTGGAAGGGATATATAGAAAGCCTGTATAAAGGAAATGAAGGCAATATTCTAGAAATGAAAGATGAAGTAGAGGAAGATGAGATAGGGGATACGATACTGCAAGAAGAATCTGACATAGCATTAAAAGATTTGAGTGGAAACAAGGCCCCTGGAGTAGATGATGTTCCCTCGGAATTGCTATTAACGTTAGTAGAACCAGTCATAAAGAAATTGCTCCAGCTGGTATGCAAGATGTATGAGACAGGGGAAGTACCCTCAGACTTCAAGAAGAATATAGTTATTCCAATTCCAAAGAAAGCAAGTGCAGACAAATGTGAAAATTATAGAACTATCAGTTTAACAAGTCATAGTTGCAAAATACTAACACGAATTATTTACAGACGAATGGAAAAACTGGTGGAATCCGACCTTGGGGAAGATCAGTTTGGATTTAGGAGAAATGTAGTTACACGCGAGGCAGTACTCACATTACTACTTATGTTAAGGAAAGGGAAAGCCGTGCGGGAGTAGCTAGCGGTCTGGAGCGCAACGTTACGGATCGTGTGGCCTCCTGCGTCGGATGTTCGAATCTTCCCTCGGGCATTGATGTGTGTGTTCTCCTTAGATTAGTTTAACTTAATGTAAGTAGTTGGTAAGTCTAGGGTCTTATGACCAAAGTAGTTTGGGCCCATAGAATGACAAACACTTGAACATTTCTTGGAAAGGGAAACCTACGTTTTTAGCATTTGTGCATCTGGAGAAAGCTTTTGACAATGTTGACTGAAATACACTCTTTCAAATTCTGAAGGAACAGGGGTAAAATATAGAGAGCGACGATTCATATTCAACTTGCATAGCAATTATTAGAGTAGAAAGGTATCGCAGTGGATGGGAAGGGAATAAAACAGGGTTTAGCCTTTCCCCAGTGTTGTTCAATCTGTACACTGAGCAAGCTGTGAAGAAATGCAAGGCGAAATTTGGATAGGGAATGAAAGTCCTGTGTGATGGAATAAAAACCTTGCGATTTGCTGGTAACACAGTAATTCTGTCAGCAAAGGACCTGGAAGAGTAATTAAACGGAACTGACAATGTCTTGAAAGGAAGGTATAAGAATAAGATTAACAAGAGTAAAACGAGGGCAATGGAATGTAGTATCAGAAAATCAGGCGATGCTGAAGGAATTTGATCAGGCAATGAGACGATAAAAGCAGTAGAGGAGTTTTGTTATTTGGGTAGCAAGATAACTTCTGATGGCCTAAGTAGAGAAGATATAAAATGCAGAAGAAGAAACGAAATGTGTTAACATCCAATTTTAGTTAGGAAGTCCTTTCTGAAAGCATTTGTCTGGAGTATAGCATTTTACGGGAGTGAAACGTGAACGATAAGGAGTTGAGAGATAAAGAGATAGAATTTGTCGCAATATGGTGCTATAGACGAAGAGTAGATAGATTACGTAACTAATGAGGAGGTGCTCAACAAAACTGGGGAGAAAAGGAGTTTGTCATATCTTGAATAGGAGAAGGGATAGGTTGGTGGGACACATTCTGAGACATCAAGGAATCGCCAACTTAGCATTAGAAGGAAGAGCGTGAGGTAAAAATTGTAGAGGGAGACCGAGGGATGAATACAGGACGCAGATCAAAAGGATGTAAGTTGCCGTTCGTATTGTCAGATGAAGAGGCTTCACAGGGCAGAGTAGCGTGGAGAGCTGCGTTGCGCGCGGCCGTTCGCTGTCGGGGTTCGAGTCCCCCGTCGGGCATGGGTGTTTGTTTTGTCCTTAGGTTAGTTTACCTTAGTTTAGTAGTTTTTAAGCTACGGAGTTGAGTTCGATAGATTTACAAAAATTTGAACGTTTTGAACAATAGGCTAACACGGACACGAATTTTAAGTAACAAGCTGAGTGTATTGTACGCCAAGCAACACAAAACAGATAAGCTATTCACTGATAGGAAACTTTGTTCTGTGGAATGAAGTTTCCCATTTCGTGAAATACGGCCGATTTGTTTTTAGTTGCACGGAAGCAATTTGCAACACTCCGCCTCTAGAGGCCTTCTAATTGTAGCGTGTAAGAGGATATTGCATAAGGCAACTACGATGATCACTTTTAAAGTAAGAACCGATTTATAACGGAGTAAGAGAAACTTTATTTATGAACGCATATTGTATCACGAACTACAATACGCACTGTTTTAGATTATCAGGTTTATCAGCATAGTCACTATGAAAATATAAACAGTTGTCAATTCATGGCAACAGATTTTGAATCCCAGGATCAAATGCTTCTACCCCCTAGCGGTCATACGGTGAAAAACTACTGTAATTGGCGAAATGAAAGTGAAGCGCTTGTTTTGGCGAAATGCTACATTGGCCTCTTGTGTCAGGCCTTCACTCAGGACAATAGGCCGCCCAGATCATAAAGAGCACTTCACCACTGACAAGTCGAATTAGCAATTTTCACCAGTTTCAGGAGGAGTACTTTATCGCATTTAAATCTTCATGGTGACTATGTAGACAAGTGAAAAAATGTTCATATTGTACACACATGGCCATTGCTACAGACGCGAAATTTAACCGACAGGAAGAAGATATGCAAATTGTTAGATTTTCAGAGCATTCGCACAAGTTTTGCGCCGGTGGAGACACCTACAACGTGCTGACATGAGGAAAGTTTCCAACCGATTTCTCATACACAAACAGCAGTTGACCGGCGTCGGTGGTGAAACGTTGTTGCGATGCTTCGTGTAAGGAGGAGAAATGCGTACCATCACTTTTCCGACTTTGATAAAGGTCGGATTGTAGCCCATCACGATTGCGGTTTACCGTATCGCGACATTGCTGCTCGCGTTGGTCGCGATCCAATGACTGTTAGCAGAATATGGAATCGGTGATTCAGGAGGACAATACGGAACGCCGTACTGGATCCCAACGGCCTCGTATCACTAGCAGTCGAGATGACAGGCATCTTACCCGCATGGCTGTAACGGATCGTTGAGCCACGTCTTGATCCCTGAGTTAGCAGATAGGGACGTTTGCAAGAGAACAACCATCTGCACGAACAGTTCGACGATGTTCGCAACAGCACGGACTATCAGCTCAGAGACCATGGCTGCGGTAACCCTTGACGCTGCGTCAAAGACAGGAGCACCTGCGATGGTGTACGTAACGACGAACCTGGGTGCACGAATGGCAAAACGTCATTTTAACGGATGAATCCAGGTTCTGTTTACAGCATAATGCCGGTCGCATCCGTGTTTGGTGACATCGCGGTGAACGCACACTGGAAGCGTGTATTCGTCATCGCCATACTGGCATATCACCCGACATGATGGTGTCATTGGTTAGACGTCTCGGTCACCTCTTGTTCGCATCGACGGCACTTTGAACAGTGGCCGTTACATTTCAGATGTGTTATGAGGCATGGCTCTACCCTTCATTTTATCCCTGCGAAAACCTACATTTCTGCAGGATCATGCACGTCCGCATGTTGTAGGTCCTTTCTGGATACGGAAAATGTTCGACTGTTGCCCCGGCCAGCACATTCTCCAGATTTCTCACCAACTGAAAACGTCTGGTCAATGGTGGCCGAGCAACTGGCTTGTCACAATACGCCAGTCACTACTCTTGATGAACTGTGGTATCGTGTTGAAGCTGCATTGTCATCTGTATCTATACACGCAATCCAAGCTCTATTTGACTCAATGCCCAGGTGTATCATGGCCGTTATTACGGCCAGAGGTGGTTGCTTTGGGTACTGCTTTCTCAGGATGTATGCACCCAAATTACGTGAAAATGTAATCACATGTCAGTTCTAGTATAATAATTTGTCCATTGAATACCCGTTTATCATCTGCATTTCTTTTGGTGTAGCAATTCTAATGGCTACTTGTGATACATTTTAAGCCCATAAACGAAATCTCTCTTATTGCTTTAAAAATCAGTAAGTACTATGAAACTGACAGTTGTATGTCTGTGCACAAACCTAAATCTATGTAAATACTCTGAAACTCACATTGAAGTGCATGGCAGAGGGTTCATCGAACCGCTTTTATGTTTCTCTACCATTTCATTCTCTAATGACGCGGTATAGAAGGGACACCTTAATCGTTCCGTTTTTTATCTGGTTTCGCTTATTTTATTTCATTGATGATGTCTCCATACATAGGTGGGTGCTAACAAAATATGTTCGCATTCTGAAGGGAAAGTTGGTGAAAGAAATTTTGCAAATAAATCTCGCCGCAACGAATAACGCCTTCCTTTCAAAGATTCCCACCCCGACACGTGCATCATTTCCATGACACCCTCTCCCGTCTATCACGATAATACAAAACGAGCTGCCTTTCTCTTTTCTCTAAATCGTCCATCAGTTTAATTTGCTGGGAATCCCACAATGCGCAGCAGTACTGCAAGTTGGAAGCACAAGTTTATTGAGGGCGGTTTCTTTAGTAGAACTGTTGCATCTTCTATGTGTAATGCCAATGAAACGTAGCCTCTGATTCGCCTTTCCTGCAATAGTTGTTTTTTTTTTTTTTTTTTTTTTGTTTTTTTTTTTTTTTTCAATTTAAGTTGTTCGTAATTGTAATTTCCTAGGTATGTAATTGAATTTGCGGTCTGTAGAGTTGACTGGTTTATCGCTTAAATGAAGTTTAACGGATTTTATTTGGTGCGTGTATGGGTGATTTCACACTTTTCATTATTTAGGGTCAAACGCTAATTTTTGCAAACAACACTAGAAAACAAGACTGCGATGGAAATCAATAGGTGACTGGAAGTTGTATTAGGTAGCGCCTGTATCGACGTTTTGGTTGTTTGTGATCGTAACGATGGATGGTAACTGCAGCGCATGTGAAAGATGTCGAAACTTTCCGGAATGGGGCTGACAATCTGAGAAAATCTTGGGATGCACAGATAACACTCAGTTAAGGATTGCGTACCACGTGAGCGCGTATAGGCGTTTATTGTGTGTGTGAGCCTCGAATGTTCACCTAAGTCAGACGAGACTGGTGATGGGTCAACATTATGTTACGCACTTTGAACGTGAGGGTATTTTGCATTCCTTAATACCATTGTTACATGTGATGAAAGGTGCGTTGTTTGCCCCTGGAAACAGGCTCAATCGAACTAGATGAAAATATATGGAGTGGACAAAATACATAAACATATATCTATTTACTAGCTGAAAACCCGGCGTTGCCCAGGTATTTATTTATTTATTCAAGCCTTGAGTTATTACTTTTCTTATCCCTTCTCTCTCTCTCTTTATATCTCATTTTTTTATAATATCATGGTATACTTATCAGAGAATATATAAGAAATAAGGCTGTCTTGCATAACCACAATATTTTAAGTAAAGTATCCAAACAAAGAAAGATAGTAATCAAAATATAAATTATTTGTACCATTCATACATTCATTTAATTCACGACTTTACTACAAACAATTTTCTTGTTACTTGTCCAGGATCTAATATGGATAATTTCTTTGGTGAGACCACCGATGAGCAAGTGATATAAAGCAGTATGTTGTGAGAAACATGGGTATATCAAATCTACTCCACAGTATTGAATAGATTGCCCTGAGGTTTATTAATCGTAATAGAAAATACAAGTCTCAATGAAAAGTGGAAACTCTTGAAGTTAAAAGCCAGATCTATCGTAAATAATGGATACTGTTCCATTCTCTTCCTTCCGTTATAACTCTATAGAAGTCTACTGCTATCCCCTGCATCCGTGTGCGCTTCAGAGCACAAAGTTGTCAACACTACTGTCAGATTTCCAGAAATTTCATTAAGCTGACTGGAATACGTGTTGCATCGAGTGACAGGTTTTTACACATCTCAGTGTATGTAATCTCATATTTATTCAGCTGTATGTTGTACAATTGAATAATGTTGCAGTTATATATTCATTTGTACAAGTGCTATATGTCGGTAAAATCCGTGAGAACAGAGTTTGTTGTAAAGAAATAATAGAATAAAATCTGATGCGTGATGGGGCGGTTTTCCGTGAACGTTACTCTTATTGTCCTTAAGTCGCATGAAGTTGCATTCATTTGTATGTGTGGATACTATCTGCAAATTTCCCATGACTACAATTTGCAACGTCATACCGAATGCCGTAGCTTTGCTCCACGAACAAACGTTAAATAGTAAGCGAGAAACTTTTTTCCTTTCATTATTTTGATGTGCTAGTCAGCGAGAATAAGTTTAAAAAAGGTTTGAAATTATGTTTAAAGTTTGTTGCAAGTCGCTAAGTGCTGTGATTCTTATATAGTGTATTCATAAAGTCAAGTAGCATTATGTGGCAGTTTCTTGCAACAGCTCTTATGACGTTATATCTCCTGAACGATATGTCGTATGTGGTTCTTACTCCTACAGCAATTGTTATCTCACGTAAGTAATATGTGTACCAAATTTGGTTGAAGTCGGTCCGGTGCTTTAAGAGAAAATGAGCAGCATTGTCGCTTAATGCAGCAGTTTTTCGCGTATATCATTGTTTATGACGTCACATCTCGGGATCTGTGTCCTGTACGTGATCCTTACACATACGGCGAGCATCCCAATGGAGTAAAGCTTACGTGTACAAAATTTCACAAAGAGTGGAGTGAAACTGTTAATTTGTATGCAATACGTACGCACAAACACACGGACACTATGCTTTATATATAAAGACTACTATGGAAAAAGCCAACCATTGACTTTGAGAACCACCGAAACTCTTCGAGGAACAGATTCCTAAAGTGTCTGTATAGTGAGTTATGCAAATAATTCTTAAGAGAGCACTAAAACTTTTTTTCTGAAGACTTTTTATAGATTTCGTATTCGATATATCAAAAATTCTACTTGAACGCGGAGAATCCCTCAAGATGTGTGCCCAAAGTAGATAAACAGTGTAGGAAGGTATAGTAATGACGTCTTAACTGTTTAGTTTTATTACTTATATGAGGCTAACACATCAACACTTATTAATTCCATTTCTCTGTACAATAATACTGAGCGTATGTGTGTGTGTGTGGGGGGGGGGGGGGGGGAGAGAGAGAGAGAGAGAGAGAGAGAGAGAGAAAGAGAGAGAGAGAGAAAGAGAGAGAACATACTGAAGACTCGGGAAGTGTAGTTATTCCCACCATTACCAGTAATAATGATCGCCATTACTACTGTTACTGCAACTATTGCTAGTCGTCTCTATTTTTTACTTACACTCCTAGTGTAATGAGTCTTCCTCTCTCTCTCTCTTTTCTTTTCTTTTTTCTTTTTTTTTTTTTCTTTTTTTTTTTTTTTTGCCTTTGTCTAGTAGTTCAAGGATTGGATTGGTTACTTCAGATTATATACATCAATTTACGAAATGCCAGAATGCCCTTCCTATCGCCACCAAGTTGTGCCCCAGGAAGGAAACTGTTTGTACCCTGAACAGTGCGCGTCTATATAAGTTAGCGAAAGTTTCCCATATACTTGAAAATCGTGTGAATGAGTCGGGTCATGGGTACCAGCCTAGTTAGTACTCAGCCAGTGTGAAACCACCTTAAAACCACATCCATTCTGGCCGGTGCATGGACACACCTCGTTAATCCACGTGGGTTCGAACTGGGGCCGCGACATACCGTCCTGTCCTAGAAAGCCGCGCTTGAAACCGCTCGGTTAGCCGTACGCCTTCATATTGTGATGAATAGTCACGGATATTCCGATGATAAGTGAAAGTGAAGAGGGCGAGGTGTACGTGACGTGTTGAATCTCACATGGATACCATGACAGGTACTCCCCCAACTTGCCCAACCTCATGTCGCATTCGCAGTGGATATGGCAGCCCCAGCTCGACTATCGATTCTACACATCATTCAGTATGACAGTGTTCCACAGGGTGTCTGTCAGCTCTGGGGACGACACGGAACCAGCATTAGCACTGATGTACTGGTAAATACGTCACAGCCCGCTGGAATCCCTCTGACGCACAGACTCAGCTGTGCAGCTGTTTCAGGTAAGGAGGTTTGAGATTTACCTGAACGTTGTGTGTAGACTTTTTTGCTCAAGCAGTATAGTAATTCGAACGAAAGGAGGTAGTAGCTCACAAGTAAACCTACGGAAGCGTCACTCTACGATTTTTCTGAAATTTGGATATGCCAAACATATTTAAGAGATCAAACAGTCCTTCCAAAATGGCGTCTAGAATGGAAAAATTGCTAATTTAGGGATTAGTGAAGCGATTTTAATAATTTTTGCTTCTATACAAATATTTGAGGGGTAAACAACCCTTATATTGCCGTTATATCGTAAATATGGCCGTGATACCTCCACACGCTTCATCACGACCAACGCTAACGCTGGTTGTTAAAATCAGTAGATTTTTTAACATGTTTTATTCACTTTTACGCACTTACTTCCTGACAGAATGAAAATGTCATCAGAAAAACGCAATGTTTTTATTTCTTCACTCTGAACTTTAATTTCTTCTCAGATTTCTCCTTGCTTAACTTCACAAGTTACTAAGTCTTCAAATAGAATAACAGTAGAGAAAAGTTACAACCATGTTTTTTCTACCCTTCCCAACGTATGTTTCCCTTTCATGCACATTGACACTAATAACTGAAGTCTGGTTTTTATACACATTGTAAATAACCTCCTGTTTCCTATATTTTATCGCTACTAACTATAGAATTTGAATGACTTTTCCAATCAATATTGTCAAAAGCTTTCTGCAGATCTACAAAAGCTAGAACTTTAGGTTTGCCTCTCCTTAATCTATGTTCGTGAGTGTTCCCTACCATGTTCCTACATTCCTCCTAAATCCAAACTGATCGTCTCCGAGGTGAGATTCTACCAGATTTTCAATTGTTCTGTAAATTTTTCTAACCGTGACTTATTAAACTGATTTTTCTCGAATTTTCTCATCTGTCTACTCCTGATTTCTTTGCAATTGGGATTATTACAATTTTCTATAGACTGAGGGTATTTCGCTTGTCTCATACATCTTACGTACCAGGTGAAATAATTTTAATATGGCTGGCTATCCCCGAGACTTCTAGCAGCTCTGACTCAATGTCATTTACTGCAGGAGCTTTGTTTCGACTTAGGTCTTTCACTGTAAATAGTTCTCTCAGTATAGTATCTTCTATTTCATCTTCATTTACTTCCTCTCCCTTCCTTTAACATTGGCTCGTACTCAATCAAATACAATATTTCCTGTGATATCTATGCATTTCTTGCAGGTCTTACGTTTCTACGTGTTTGGCCCTCTGCTGTCTTAGCTATTTCATCTCTCAAAGCTATCCATTCATCTTCTACTGTGTTTTTTCCCTGTTTCCGTGAATTGTTGCCGACAGCTCCCTCCGAAACATTCAATATTTATTTATCCAGGTCGCATCTCCTTGTTTTCATACCTTTCTGCAGCTTCTTCAGTTTCAGTCCTACAGTTCATAACCAATAAGATGTGCTCAGAATCTATATTTGTCTCTGGATATGTCTTAGAGTTTAAAACCTGGTTCAGAAATCTATGTGTTACCATTATAAAATCCATGTGGTACCTTCCGGTGTCTCAGGGCCTCTCCCACGATTACTGATTCTTAAACCAAGTGTTTGTGATGATTAAATTGCACTCTGCACAAAATTCTACCATCCAACCTCGTCTTTATTCATTTTCCCCAGTTCATATTCACCTACTATTTTTCCTTCCCTTTCTTTTCCTACTATCACGTTCCGGTTCCTCATGGTAATGAATATTTTCTTTCCCGTAACTGTCGGAATGACGTCTTTTATCTCATCATACATTTTTTTCAATCTTCTCTTCTCTGGCAGAGCTAGTTGGCATATAAACTTGTACCATTCTGATCGGTGTTGGCTTCGTATCTATTTTGACTACGACAATGCGATCACTGTGCTGCTCACAGTAGTTTACCCGCCTTGCTATTTTCTTATTCGTTATTAGACCTGTAATACAACTGATTTTGTTTTTATAACACTATACTCACCTGACCAGAAATGCTGTTCATCTTTCCACCGAACTTTACTAATCCACACTATATCTAACTTCCAAACTCTCCATTTCCCTTTTTAAATTTTCTAACCTCCCTACTCGATTAAGGGATCTAACATTCCACGCTCCGATCCGTAGAATGCCAGTGTTGTCTTTCCTGATGATCACATCCCCCTGAGTAGTCCCCGACCGGAGATCCTTATGGAGGCCTATTTTATCGCCGTAGTATTTTACCCAAGAGAATGCCATCATCATATATTCATACAGTAGAGCTGCATGTCCTCGGGAAATGTAACGGCTGTAGTTTCCCCTTGCTTTCAGCCGTTCGCAGTAACTGTGTGGCAAAGCCACATTAGCTGAAGTTACAAGGCCAGCTCAGTCAATCATCCAGACTGTTGCCCCTGTAACTACTGAAAAGGCTGCTGCCCCTTTTCAAGAACCACATGTTCGTCTGGCCTCTCCACAGATACCCCTCCGCTGTGGTTGCACCTACGGTACGGCTATCTGTATCGTCGAGACACCCTATGTCGGCAATGTCTATGGTTCATAGTGTCTATAGCTGCGAAAAATGGATAGAGTATCCTGACTTTACCTGACGTTACTAAAGTACCTTACCGAGCAGTAATAAGCTTGAAAAATCAAGAAATATAATACCCTGCTATAAAAAATTTAATATAGGATTGTTACGTAATCTACTACTTTTTATTCGTAAATGCGAAACAATGTAGAAACACTGAAGTCTCTAGTTGAAAACCCGGCGTTGCCCGGGTATTTATCTCTTTCAAATGTTTGTAAATCTATCGGACCAAACTGCGTGGTCATCAGTCCGTAGCTTACAAACTACTTAAACTAAGGTAAACTAACCTAAGGACAAACACACACACCCATGCCCCAGGGAGGACTCGAACCTCCGACGGCGAGCAAAAGCCAGCGATTTATCTCTTTATTCCTGCCATTTTCAGGTATATATTCATTTGTATAAGGGCTGTATGTCTGTAAAATCTCTTGGAAATACAATTAGTAGTAAAGAAGAAATAGATTAAAACTTGATTCGTGATGGGGCATTTCTTTATGTGCTGATATAGAATGGACTACGTGTCGTACTGTGATACAGTTTAATAGGTACACTCAACTATATGTGTGTAGACTGTCTGAAAAATTTCCTGAGACAACAATTTGTAGTGTAGAAATTATAAATTGTAACTTCATACCGAATTGCGGAGTTTTAGTCCACCAAAAGCGGAACGTTAATTTTTGTGCTCATATCTCATGAACTACGTGTTTTACTGTGATACAATTTAGAAGGTACATTTAACTGTGTGTGTATCCTGTCTGTAAAATTTCCTGCGGCTATTATTTATAGTGTACAAATTATAAATTGTAACGTCATACCGAATGCCGTAGTTTTAGTCCATGAACAGCGGAAAAGTAGTAAGCGAGAAACTTTTTTTCCTTTCTGTTTTTTGATGTGGTTGTCTGCGAGAAAAAGTTTAATAAAGGTTTGAAATTATGTACAAAGTTTGTTGCAAGTTGCTAAGTACTCTCATTCTCATATAGCGTATTTTTAACGTCTCACCGCATTATGTACTAGTTTTTTTGCGATTCCTATTATATATGACATTATTTCTTTTGAACCATGTGTCGTATGTGATTCTTAACCTTGCAGCAATTGTTACCTCACTGTAAGGAATGTGAGTACCAAATTTGGTCGATATCGGCCCAGTGGTTTAGGAGAAACTGCGCAGCATTGTCGCTAAATGCAGCAGTTTTTCGCGCATCTCAATGTTTATGACGTCATATCTCGTGAACGGTTGCACAGTGGTAGAGTGCCAGAGTACAAATCCAAAGGTCGCGGGTTCGATCCCCGCCTGGTCCTACGATTTTTATACGTCACTTTCCACTTCTTTCGCCTCTGGCAGTATTGCTCATGTGAAAAATACCGAGTAGCACCGTGGTTCGGAACCCACGTTAAACTGTAGGTCCCCCAATAACTGGCTGGGTAAGTCACTTCGAAGGTCGGTGGAAGGCAACGTCATACCACCTCCAAACAGGACCATGCCTAGTAAAGCACTGTGGTGTTCAAAACAATCTTCGGATTGTTGACTGCTTTATCTCGTGAACTACGTGGTTCTTATACTTACGGCGACCGTCCACATGGATTGAAGCTCACTTGTACATAATTTCATAAAGATTGGAACAAAACTGTTGATTTGTATTGAACACGTACACACATACTGACACTCTGACGTGTAAAGATGTCACAGTGTATTGTTTGCTGTTAGCGTCGTTCATAGAATGATTAACGGAACAAGTGGTTAGAGACGCCATTTCTTTGGCCCTACTCTGAATATTAGTTGCTGCATGTGGTTGGTTGGTTTGTCGTTCAGGGGCCTGAACTACATTGCGCTCTCTTGGGTAAACATGCAAACATGACTCTTTTCCTTGATGGATACGAAGCCAAGTTTTCAATGCTACTATCATTATTGCTCCCGACATGTTTGACATATTTCTGGTGAATGGGCAACAAATAGCTGATGAAAATCGTTTTAGTCCTACGAGTCGGCGAGCAGATAATATACTGGACATATCTCTATTTACGGTTAATCTTATACAATACAGACGCCTTGGAGAATCACTTTTGTTTGCAGATTACAGCCTGCCGATACACTGTGCCTTTAGTGATGTTGCAACATTGTTGTGTAACTTTCCTATTGTCTTCGCTCATCGTTCGTGATCGCTCTGGTAATTAGCAATTGTTACTGCAGCTGCATCCGCTGTGGAGCGAGGAGTGCCTAAAGCAATTATGAATGCAAGAGAGCGAGTATTGTTCCGCTCTGTTTATCAGATTCACCCATTAAATGGATCTGCGCGGTCTGGGACAATTCATGTTAACTCTGCACCGATGGCTGCGAGTCGCTTATCACATCTCACAAACCGCGTCTATTGTCTAATTTCGGGCCCCATAGTCTAACAGCGTGCGCGAAATGCGATTCAGATTTCCGAATTCTCAAGCCGGCACATTTAGATGAACCAACATTGTTCTCTGTGGCCTCTTTCAACACCCTAAAAGCATTAACATGGTTAACTGAATTTTCCGTCGATGCTTGACAGAACATGATAATAATATAAAAAAAGGGAACAACATCCTGATGTTCTGCAAAACTAATTTATTCATCACAAACCGGCTTTCGACTTCTCAAATGTTCAAATGTTTGTAGAGCTTATGGGACTTAACTACGGGGTCATGAGTCCCTAAACTTACAAACTACTTATGAACTAGCTAAGACTACAACGGCACAAATATCCATGCCCGAGGGGGAATTCGAACCCCCGACCGTAGTGGCCGTGAAGACCGTGACTGAAGCGCCTCAGTCCCCTCAGCCACCGCGACCGGCTCGACTTCTCAGGACATCATCAGTTGACAACTGACTGTAGTATACATGTTTTCAAAGATATTACAAAGATGTTACGATTTACATAGTTGTTATCACAGTAAATTGACAAGTTCACAGGAAAGTAAATTACAACATTTATATGAGAGTTACTACCATTTATATAAAAATATGCCAAATATATTTACAGGAACAAAACTGACATGATTATTTTTGTTGGAAAGGAAAGTTGGAAACAAACTTATTTCAGTAGAGTTATAAAGGGGAACTGGATTTGATAGTTTAATACTAAAGTTTCATCCTGAGCCAAATGTTTATTGATTTCCAGTATTTCCAGCAGTGTCATCTTTCTGCTTTTCTTCAAGGAATGTAAGATTTCACAGTGAACACTCCAGAATTCGAATGAAGAACAGCTGCCAGCATGCGAAATTTAGATGTCCTGGAGTAGTAAAACAACTTAAGTCACTAAACAAAAACAAATCTTCCGGGCCCGATTGTATAGCAACTAGATTCCTCTCCGAGTATGCTGATGCAATAGCTCCGAACTTAGCTATCATTTACAACCGATCTCAGCGAAAGATCCGTACCCAAAGACTGGAAAGTTGCCCAAGTCACTCCAATATTCAAGAAAGTCAGTAGGAGTGATCCGCAAAATTACAGGCCTATCTCATTGACGTCGATTTTCAGTACGTTTTTGGAACATATACTTTGTTCGGACATTATGAACTACCTCGAAGAGAACGACCTATTGACCAATAGTCAACACGGATTCAGAAAGTATCGCTCTTGCGAAACACAGCTTGCCCTTTATTCACATGAAGTGATAAGTGCAATCGACAAGGGATCTCAAATCGATTCCATATTTCTGCATTTCCGGAAGGCTTTTGACACTGTGTGTCACAAGCTGCTTCTAATGAAATTGCATTGCAATTATGCGATTGGATAAACGATTTACTATCAGAAAGGACACAGTTCGTAGTAATTGACGGTAGATCATCGAGTAAAACAGAAGTGATATCTGGCGTTCCTCAGAGAAGCGTTATAGGTCCCCTACTCTTCCTTGGGTTTATAAACGATTTAGGAGACAATCTGAATAGCTCCCTTAGACTGTTCGCGGATGATGCTGTCGCTTATTGGTTAGTTACGTCAACAGAGGATCAAAAGCTACTGCAAAGCGATTTAGAAAAAAATTATACATGGTGCGAAAATTTGCAGTTAACACTAAAGTGTGAAAAGTGTGAAGTAATACACATGACCACTAAAAGAAATCCGCTGAACTTCAATTACACGATAAACCAGTCAAACCTTAAGGTCGTAAATTCTAGTAAATACCTAGGAGTTACAATTACGATCAACTTCGACTGGAGGGAAGAGATAGAAAATATTGTACGGCAGGCGAACCAAAGTTTACGTTTCATTGGCAGAACGCTTCGAAGTTGCAACAGCTCCACCAAAGAAACTGTCTACATCACGAATGAAACTTTCACTCTGCAGCGGAGTGTGCGCTGATATGAAACTTCCTGGCAGATTAAAATTGTGTGCCGGAACCGGGACTCGAACCTGGGACCTTTGCCTTTCGCGGGCAAGCGCTCTACCACTGAGCTACCCCGACACGACTCACGACACCGCCTCACAACTTTACTTCCGCCAGTACCTCGCCTCCTACTTTCCAAACTTCTCAGAAGCTCTCCTGCGAAACTTGCAAGACTAGCACTCCTGGAAGAAAGGATATGGTGGAGACATGGCTTAGCCACAGCCTAAGGGATGTTTCCAGAATGAAACTTTCACTCTGCAGCGGAGTGTGCGCTGATATGAAACTTCCTGGCAGATTAAAATTGTGTGCCGGAACCGGGACTCGAACCTGGGACCTTTGCCTTTGCCTTTGGTAGAGCGCTTGCCCGCGAAAGGCAAAGGTCCCAGGTTCGAGTCCCGGTTCCGGCACACAATTTTAATCTGCCAGGAAGTGTCTACATCACGCTTGTGCGTCCTCTCCTGGAGTACTGTTGCCCCTTGTGGGACCCTCACCAGGTGGGACTGACGGAAGATATTGAGAAGGTTCAGAGAAGGGCAGCTCGTTTTGTTTTATCACGTTACATGGGGAAAAGCGTCACGGAACTGTTGACAGATTTGAGGTGGACCGTTAAAAGAAAGACGTTATTATTTGCGGCGAGATCTATTTGCGAAATTTCAATCACTGACTTTTACTTCTGAATGTGAAAATATTTTTCTAGCACCTAGACATGACCATACCAATAAAATAAAACAAATTAGTTATAAAACGAAACGATTTAGGTGTTCTTTCTTCCCGGGCGCTATTAGAGAATGGAACGATAGAGAAAGGTTATGAAAGTGGTTAATGAACTCCCTGCCAGGCACTTAAATGTGATTTGCAGAATATCTATGTAGATGTAGAATCAAGGTTTTCTCTGAGCAGATGTTCAGCAAAGGTTGAGTCTGTCTTTTTTAACATCCAGCTTCTATCGTGTTTCCAACACAAGAAAATTAAGTTCATTATCGAACTAGGAGAATCTTCTATAAACTTTTTGGATCTTACTATTGTTATCAGCACAAATAAACACTTATTCATTATTTTCAAAAAAAAAATCCATAGTAACAGATACAGTTATCCCTGTTAGCTTCCAGCACCCATAGAGCCATAAACATGCAGCTTTCCACTCCATGGTCCATCGCCTCATATCTGTTTCATTATCTAAGTATGCATTTCAACAGCATTACAAACAATCATGTTGCAGCCAGTAATGGCTATAACCCTGCCTTGATTGACGTATACTGAATAAGAAAATGAGAAGAATTACAACACTTTTGTATGATGGCCAGGAAGAACAAGCAGTAGTTAGAAAAACTGGTGTGTCATCCCATATTTAGGCAAAATTTCTGATCACATTGGTTAAAAAATTAAAATCTCCAAATTACAGATCTGCACTTTACAACACAAACAACATTTCAAAGTATTTATTCAATAGTAAAGACGAAATTCAACCCCTAGCACAGAGTGGGAAAGTGTATATTGGTCAGTCTGGCAGGGCTGTAGCTATTAGATTGTCAGAATGCGAGAAAAGCTGAACATCTGGTAAGCGAAAAGCATGATTATGATGTATACTGTGAAATCCTACATTCGCCGAAGAAAAGCAGAAAGATGACTGGAAATACTGGAAAATCAATAAACATTTGGCTCAGGATGAAAGTTTAGTATTAAACTATCAAATCCAGTTCCCCTTTACAACTCTACTGAAGTAAGTTTTAGTTTCTAACTTTCCTTTCAAACAAAAATATTCAAGTCAGTTTTGATCCTTTACATATACTTACCATATTTTTATATAAATATATTAGCAAATCTCATAAAAATGTTGTAATTTACTTTTCTGTTAACTAAATCTTAACATCTTTGAAAACATCTATACTATCGTCAGTTTTCACCTGATGATGACCTGAGAAGCCGAAAGCCGATTTGTGACGAATAAATAACTTTTGCAGAACATCAGGAAGTTGTTTCATTTTCATATTATTAACATAGTTTCCAAAATTTTTATTCTTATTATTTTAAAGGGTTCAAACTGCTAGGATCATCGGCCCCTAGACTTACAAACTACTTTACAGGCAACTTACGCTAACAACAATCTCTCTCTCTCTCTCTCTCTTAGTCGATACCGACATTTCGTGACCCCATGAACCAAAGCACGCCATTTCCCTCTGTCCTGCACTTTCTCCCATAGACCTTCCATGTTGGAACACGTTGATTCTGTGATGCCATCGATCCACCTCATCCTCTGCCTTCGATCTTCCCCAGCATTAATGTTTTCCAGTGAGGCATGTCTTCGCATTATGTGTCCAAAATAGGTTATCTTCCGTGTTAATATTAGACCTTCCAGACAGCAATCTGGTTTTCATTTGCTCTAATACAGATCTGTTGGTTCTTTTTGCCGTGAATGGTATCCTAAGAATTTTCCTCCAGCACCACAGTTCAAAGGAGTCAATTTTTCGCCGTTCAGCCTTTCTAATGGTCCAGGTCTCGCATCCATACATTACAACTGGGAAGACCGTAGCCTTCACAATACGTTTCTTTGTTGTTAATGTTATGTCTCTGGACCTTATAATCTTTTCAAGGTTTGACATCGCCTTTCTTACGAGCAACAAGCGTCTCCTGATTTCGTTGCTGCAGTCGCTATCATCAGAGATCTGGGAACCGAGATAACTGAATGTGGACACCACCTCCATGGATTCTCCTCCTATATCCCATGAATTAATAAGTTTAGTACCCGTAATTTTGGTTTTCTTTACATTTAGCCTGAGACCGGCCTTTTCAATTTCGTTTTTTACCTTCAGCAACAGAGTCTTTAACTCTTTTTCACCCTTGCCGGACCACTTTCTAAATGTTTATCCATGTCTGAGTGAGCACTGAAACCTTGGGCGGGAGCGACCGCGCAATGCTTATCATGGCGCCCTAGACAGCTCGACCTTTCCTGCGTTTCCCAAAATTAATGTTTAACCCAGTAGCGTACTGTCAGGTGTTCTGAAACTTCCTCGCAGGTTAGACGAAGGCGTATTAAAACGGGACTCAAACAAGGAATCGTTCCAGTTCACTTCCGAGATTAGGATTTTACAAGAACTTGTTAAGACAGCTTTTTGTTAAACATCGAATATCCAGTTTATTGGAAGGCAATGCAGAATGTGCAGCCTTCAAGCTACTTTGCTGAAACATTTTTTCTTCTTGCTCATTTACCACTACTTGTCCTTCCATATTTTTAGATGTGTTTTTTGAGTTTTACTTTATTAGGTCAACCTTGGTATACGATAAAAATCACTCGCTTTCCTACATGCATATTTGCTACACTGAATATCGCGAACTGCTTTATTTAAAGCGCGCGGGTAATAATTGCATTGAAGTTGAGAAACTTACATGCTTTCATACATTCTTGGCATTGTGCGAAATCACCCCACACAGTGGAGAGTTTGTAGAAACCTCCATTATTTTGTATCTTCACACAAAACTCTCCACGAACTTTTACAGTTCTTTTCACAGTACCGCAGCCTACTAATCTCGTTCACAACTTTTGTTATAAATAATTCTCCGCTGCTCACAATAACAGAAAGTTTCCGCTTCATAACACAGTGTTATCTTTCTATAACGAGACTCTTCGTCAGGTTATTATGATTGTAAGTAATCGACAAACTACTTAAACTAATTTATGCTAAGGACAACACAAAGGAGGACTCGAAATTCCGTCGGCGAAAACCTGCGCGTCATTCTGCTCTCTCACGATGGCTGATGACTACTGAGATCGCTGATATGGAGTACCTGGCAGTAGGAGGCAGCACAATGCACCTAATACGTCCATATACGTAGTTAAAATATTATTATTACTTATCTGTTGTACTCCTGACTTTTTTCGCTCAGTTGATGGATAGTAAATATTTCCTTTTTTATAGTTATCTGGCAGTGGAAAGCGATCTGTTTAAATGTTAATAAAACTACGTTTTTTTAGGCTGTTAAGCCAAGATCGCTGATAAAACATACAGGGTGTTTCACTAAGTGTGTTTGCCTCTGTAACTTATAAAATAATATGTGACGGGAAATTTTAATGCGGTAGGTCAACACAATAAATGTTACTCTTTCTGCGGAGCTATGAACATAGTTTATTGTATCATTTTCCAAAGAGTTACAGCACAAAGATATAATATTTTAAATGGAACAATAGTTTTTTTCCATCGTGCATTGGAATCGTTGAAACCAGCTGCGTCCAAATCAATTTAAACTACATTCCTATCACTGTTAGTTTGGGAGCTACAACCCTTCAAAGTTTCAGGGGCAGATACCACAAACGCTGCGCATAATGGAATGCGCCTTCTAAATGTGGTGCGGCCGAGTTGTAACGTCGCCGGTGTCACGGAACGAGAAGCTTCCTCGATGCACTGTTAATACTGCCGACTGTCGCCGCACACGGCCGTATACCCGACAGTTGGAGCCATACAAACAACCGGGGCTCAACATACCACACTTACTGATATCGGATGACGATGGCGTACACGAACAACGAGTACGTTGACATGTTGCTGATGCTCGGCGAGTGTCGACACGATGCCACTGAAGCAGCCACGGCGTATGCCGTGAGATATCCTAGGCGAAGAGCCCCGGCAGCCATTACGTTCTTACGTGCCAAACAACGACTTCGGGAAACAGGCAGCGTGGTAATGCGCCGCAGTAACAGACGAAGACCTGCAAGAAGTGAGGAGACGGAGGTGTTTGTTTTAGCTGCACTACACCACGATCCTCATGTCAGCTTACAAGCCGTTGCTGCAGTCGCTGGTGTCAGTCTCACATCTGTGTGGCGTATAGTACACGGCCACAGGTTTCACCCGTACCGCCTGTCACTGACCCAGGAGCTGCATGCCAACGATTTCCGTGCAAGAGTGACATTCTGTGAATGGGCCATGCATAATTTCACGCTGGAGTCTTTAAAAAGTTTTGCCGGCCGCGGTGGCCGAGGAGACTGAGGCACTTCAGTCACGGTCTGCACGGCCACTAAGGTCGGGGGTTCGAATCCCCCCTCGGGTATGGATATTTGTGCCGTCTTTAGTATAAGGTAGTTCATAAGTAGTTTGTAAGTTTAGGGACTGATGACCCCGTAGTTAAGTCCCATAAGCTTAACAAACATTTGAACATTTCTTTACAAAGTTTTATGTTCTCTGATGAGTCCACGTTCACAAATTACGGTGCAGTGAATCGCCATAACATGCACTACTGGGCCGCAGACAATCCTCGGTGGGTACGACCTGTCGAACGTCAACGTAGGTGGTCTATTAGCGTGTGGTGTGGAATTCTTGGGGATGAAATCATCGGCCCACACTACTTCCCAAGTACACTGACATTTGAGTTATATCGCGCTTTTATAGCCGACTGTTTGGGTGGTCCCCTTGAACATGTGTGTCTACACACGAGAGTCCATATGTGGATGCAGCACGATGGTATCCCAGCCCATTCTGCGCGTGCTGTTGTGGAAGAACTAAACAACCGGTTTGCAGGAAGATGGTTGGGACGCCATGGTCCTCATTCATGGCCCGATTGAACACCAGTAGATTTCTTTTTGTGGGGATATCTAAAGGATCGTGTTTATGTCATTGAGCCCACATCTCCAGATGATCTAAAACGGCGCATCGGGGACGTATGTCGTTTCGTCACACCGGCGATGTTACATCTCGTCCACAGATCTTTCCGACGGCGCATTGCATTATGCATTGAGGAACATGGACACACATTTGAACATCTCATGTAAATCAACTTCCCACCGCCATAACATCCATCACCCACCACACAACCGTGTATTAAGTACAGCGTGTGGTATCTGCCCCTGAAACTTTGAAGGGTTGTAGCTCCCAAACTAACAGTGATGGCAATGTAGTTTAAATTCATTTGGACGCAGCTGTTTTCAACGATTCCAATGCAAGATAGAAAAAAGTATTGTTCCATTTAAAAATTATATCTTTGTGCTGTAACTCTTTGGAAAATGAAACAATACACTATGTTCATAGCTCCGCAGAAAGTGTAACGTTTCTTGTGTAGACCTACCGCATTAAAATTTCCCGTCACCTATTATTTTATAAGTTACAGAGGCAAACACACTTAGTGAAACACCCTGTATTTATTACTCTTTACCGGTTTTGATGATTTAAATCATCATCTTCTGAAGGGTTTACAAGGTCTTCACTTAGGAGTACATGTCAACTAAAGAATTATTCGTCGATATGTAAAATGAATAAAATGCGAGGTCAATATGTTAAAATATGTTTCTCACGTACGCATAAGACAGATTTAATTTATCTTTTAATCTAATATGACGATTCATGTTGGTGACGTATATTTTAACATGTTGACAATGCATTTGATTCATTTTACATTTTTACAAAAAACTTTATTTGATATGTTCTCCTAAGTGAAGACCTTGTAAATCCTTCTGAAGATGATAACGTACTTAAATCATCGAAACCGGTAAATAATAAATATATTTTATCGGCGATCTTGACTTAACAAAAAATGTTCAAATGTTTGTAAATGTATCGGACCAAACTGCGTGGTCATCAGTCCGTAGCTTACAAACTACTTAAACCTAGGTAAGCTAACCTAAAGACAACATACACACACCCATGCCCCAGGGAGACTCGAACCTCCACGGCGAGCAACCGCGCGCTCCGCAGCGAGACGCTTTAGACCGCTCGGCTACTCCACCGCGGCCTGACTTAACAACCTAAAGAATGTATATATTTATTAATATTTTATTTTTCTGAACACATGCTTTTCTTGGTTGAACTTGTCATGTTAAGTGTTATAAGATAACCTGCACGCCTTCTCGCCTAACGAAAAGTGCAGCTCCAGTTAGGGGAGATTGGGTAGCCCCAGACGGTGAGCAACCACGGACGTTTCAATTTCTGAGAAACCAAGCAAGTTGCGTTGGCAATACTGCGTTTGAAATCTGGAGTAAAAACATATGCAAGACAGTTGTGGTGAGCCGCGGTGGAGTAGCCGAGCGGTCTAAAGCGTCTCGCTGCAGAACGCGCGGTTGCTCGCCGTGGAGGTTCGAGTCCTCCGTGGGGCATCGGTGTGTGTGTGTTGTCCTTCGGTTAGTTTACCTAGGTTTAAGCAGTTTGTAAGCTACGAACTGATGACCACGCAGTTTGGTCCGATAGATTTACAGACATATTTTGAACAGTTGTGGTGACGGCGCCGAGCGAACTACTCACAACGGTGAATTTTGTTTGCGAAAAAATGTTATATTGCTCCTATTAAATTTCGCTGGCGATTTTCACCCATAAGAAGTAAGTTTTCTTACTTGTTTAACATTTCAAGTTGTACGAAATTTGATATATTTAAAGTCTATAGTAATATTTGTAGCCGGCCGCGGTGCCCGAGGAGACTGAGGCGCTCCAGTCATGGTCTGCACGGCCACTACGGTCGGGGGTTCGAATCCCCCCTCGGGCATGGATATTTGTGCCGTCCTTAGTCTTAGTTAGTTCATAAGTAGTTTGTAAGTTTAGGGACTGATGACCCCGTAGTTAAGTCCCGTAGACTTACAAACAATATTTGTAACATTTCTCCTACATTTTAATAGTTATTTCTAAAAATATTGCACAATAACAATTGGGTAGTCCCGGACACAATAATGTCAGGTACCTCCGGACATTGTTTAATGTTTTTCATTTCGCTTATTTATGTAAGGTAATCTACAGTGGGATTTCTATTGTTGCAGAAAGACTTGAAATATGACTAAATTTAAGGAAGGCGTACTAATAGAGGAAAAAGGGTCAAATCCTGCAGGTAGAATCACTATGGCCGCGATGGAGTAGCTGAGCGGTCTAAGGTGCCTCGCTGCGGAGCGTGCAGTTGCTCGCCGTCGGAGGTTCGAGTCCTCCCTGGGGCATGTGTATGTGTGTGTGTTTGTGTGTGTGTGTGTGTGTGTGTGTGTGTGTGTGTGTGTGTGTATTGTCCTTAGGTTTACCTTAGTTTAAGTAGTCTGTAAGCTAAGGACTGATGACCACGCAGTTTGGACCGATAGATTGAGAAACATTTGAACTGTGATATTGCTGCACTTTTGAACGAAGCTTTTAGCAGAGCAGCTAGGCTTGACATAGCGCAAAACGGATTCAGCTGCACCCTTCTGACCCTCAAATCGTAGCTGACATAAATTTGTTTTTGCCGCAATTGATGACAGATGTCGCTCCAGAAGTTTATGGAGAAAATATTCTTTTCAGAAAAAACATTTTTCATCGTCAGTGACCTCCACTAGTCATGCATTTCGTGCAACTGAGGAGGTGAGTGGAACCACCGAAGATGTCACCACTTCCTGGTGATTTTTTTTTCTTTAAGTTTATGACACTGCGTCGAAAAATCCAAAAGAGCGAAATTTTGTCATCTCCATATAATAAAAGTGTAGAAGAGACAGACAAATAAATGCAATAAAAAGGACGAGCCGAAAAAAGATAAAGCTAAAGTCACTAAAGAAACGTTCAAGACAAATATTGTCTCTCCGAAGATGACCGAAGAAAAGAGACGGAATGCATCATATGTGGGTAAACCTTCGAAGAAGAATGGATTCAGTGCTGTGAGTGCAAGGACTGGGCCCATGAAGATTGTGTTTATGTAGATCCTTCCGATATTTATTACTATTGATGTTTGCGAGACCAAGAAACAACTGGAGCACCATTGAATGCTGTGTCCGGGGCTACCCTCCAAATCTTGTAGTGCCAACTAACAAATTGAATAATCTTCTTAAAATCGCCCATAATAAAATATAAAATAAATAAAAAATATGTATTTTCACAATAGTTTTTGTACACCATTTTATATAAAAAACGGACTGTTTTGTACATATGTAAATAACCTGACCTTTATGTGTTAACAGAAACATGTAAATATTTCAGGACACCCACTGATGATGCCTTGTAGCAAAGGCGTAACGCGTATGTGTGAATTGTAAAAATACATAGTATTCAGCTGCTGCTCAAATGGCCACTACAAACAACGTAAAGTTTATGTACAGGGTGTCCCAGCTATCTTGTCCACCCAAAATATCTCTGGAACAATAACAGCTATTGGAAAACGACTTTCACCGGTACCAATGTACGGCTGGGGCCCATGAATGTACATATTTGGAAACATTCTAAAACGAAAGCAAATGTGTTTCTTAACACAAACTTATGTTTTTTTTTAATGGACACCCTATATTTTTTCTTCAGCAATCTATAGCATGACAAATCACATAAACAATGGCGTTGATTGCATCGCAATATTCCAATTACATCCCGACATATTGCGACGCGAAGTTGACGCTTGAAACGCACGGCTAGCGCTCGTCCTGAGCAGCATGTGGTTCTCAGAACGTGCGTTAGCCGCGCGTTTCACCTATTTCAAGCGTCAACTTCGCGTCGCAATATCTCTGGATGTAATTGGAATATTGCGATGCAATCAACGCCATTGTTTATGGGATTTGTTCAAATGTTCAAATGTCTGTAAATCTATCGGACCAAACTGTGTGGTCATCAGTCCGTAGCTTACAAACTACTTAAAGCTAGGTAAACTAACCTAAGGGAACACACACACCCATGCCCCAGGGAGGACTCGAACCTCCACGGCGAGCAACCGCGCGTTCCGCAGCGAGGCGCTTTAGACCGCTCGGCTACTCCATCGCGGCTATGTGATTTGTCATGCTATGGATTGCTGAAGAAAAAATATGGGGTGTCCATTAAAAAAAAACATAAGTTTGTGTTAAAAAACACATTTCTTTCGTTTTAGAATGTTTCCAAATATGTACATTCATGGGCACCAGCCGTACATTGGTACCGGTGAAAGTCGTTTTCTAGCTGTTATTGTTCCAAAGATATTTCGTGTGGACAAGATAGGTGGGACACCCTGTGTATATTATATTTTCCAAAATGACAAGCCAAGATGGCACACTAACAAGTTATTAAATGTCGAAAGGTTTCGGTGCATTGTGTCACCATCACGTGGTCACATATTTGCTATAATCTGGTCATCTTGTTGAAAAATTGGGCATTTAACAAGATGACCAGATTATAACATATATATGTGACCAGATGATGGTGACACAGTGCACGAAAACCGGTCTTCGTTTAATAAATTGTTAGTGTGCGATCTTGGCTTGTGATTTTGGAAACTATAAAACGATTAGATCGCCTCTGGACCGGATTATGTCAGGTAATCTTATACATATTATGTATTCTTAGTTCTAAATGATGTGACTTAAGAAGTTACTGGTTTAATTTTACAGTGAAATTAAAGACAGAAAAGCCGGCCGCGGTGGCCGAGGGGACTGAGGCGCTCCAGTCACGGTCTGCACGGCCACTACGGTTGGGGGTTCGAATCCCCCCTCGGGCATGGATATTTGTGCCGTCCTTAGAATTAGCTAGTTCATAAGTAGTTTGTAAGTTTAGGGGCAGATGACCCCGTAGTCAAGTCCCATAAGCTATACAAACATTTGAAACATTTTTGAAAGACAGAAAAATTGTTTAGTGTTGTTTAATTAGCAATTTATTTATGTGGCCGTAGCTAGCCGACCTTCCCCTACTTCAGTGGCGTCAGTAGGACTTGGCTTTGGGGGGGGGGGGGGATAGATCTGCTTGACGAGCAAAATTTTAGTCAGTTTCCAGACAGACTACCATCTACCACTCCCGTTGAAGAAACAGATTCACATCCATCCAATGAGAGCTTCTGGTAAAGCACCCCAAGTTTCCAATCTTTACCTGTACCAGATTGCTGTTATACGATTTCTTCTCCTTTTTTTGGGGGGAGGGGTCTGGGGGGGAGGTTCTATCCCTCTCATCCCCCCCCCCCATAGTTACGCCGCTGCCCTACTTCATAGGATTAATGCGTCCGTCTGGATACCGAGTCAAACCATCTTTTGGCGTGGAGCTGAAACAAATAACGACGGAAGACAGAAATACGCCGACGCGTGCAATAACAGCTTACGTTATCCATTTCCGTAGGAACTGTTCCAATTTCCACGGCAGACCGCTTCGATTGATCTGGCTGCACGAAGAGCGCGGCTATTACTTGAAGCTTAGAGGGAGGCATCCGCGAGATTTTACCGTCAGGGGAATCCTTTGGAGCAAACAGCGCGTCGGGTTGAATGCGACAGCCGCCGCTGCCGCCGCCGCCGTCTGCTGAGTACATTATCGGACTCGGGTGTCGAGAAACGACTGTGGGCCAGCCAGCCTTGACGCGGCCCTTCAGCGGAGGCAGCCGGCGGTATTTCCTGGCACGCCGCGCGCCGATCCGAAGCGGCCAGAGCGCTGTGGGATTAAGCCGGCGCCTGGCGCCTGGTGCTCGGCGCCTATTGTGTTCCGGCCGGCAGCGGACGTCGTGTGCCGACGCGGCAGGCAGATTACGGCCGCGCAGGAGCTGAACGCCGGGACACTCGGTGTCGCGTGTCACGACACAGGAGCGAGCGGCTCAGCCTCTCTGCAGCTCACAACCCGCTCGGACCCGTCCGGTAAACGTCAAGCAGTCCCGCCCTCAGAAGCTAATCCCTGCCCGACATGTTAACGTCGGGATATACCACTCGTAGAACCGGCAAAAAAAAAAACGAGCAAGGTATAATTTACGAGGGATATTCCAAAAGTAAGGCCCGTTTTGTCATAATATTATTTTTTACTTTGCTCTTCTCGACTAACAAGTAAAGTACATGGGCTCGAACAAACATATCTGTATGAACGTTTGGTTACAGGATCTCTACGTACAACTCAATGTGCTGCTGGGTGTCGTTTTTCTGTAAAGCTCTGCAACCATGCTCTAGATAGCACTGCAGATGTAATAGTAGACGCCATTCGTACTGCAGATATCTTAACTATAACTTATGTAGTAATCATCGTACATGTTCTCTAGCGAATTGTCATCAAAAGCCGTGATCATAGTTGCAACGCCGGCCGCGGTGGCCGAAGGGACTATAGCGCTCCAGTCACTGTCTGCACGGCCACTACGGTCGGGGGTTCGAATCCCCCCTCGGGCATGGATATTTGTGCCGTCCTTAGGATAAGCTAGTTGATAAGTAGTTTGTAAGTTTAGCGACTGATGACCCCGTAGTTAAGTCCCATAAGGTTTACAAACATTTGATTTGATAGTTGCAACTTTAACCTTCTTTCCGAAAGACTGTTGGTATTCACTGCCACTGCTTCCATCGCCTCTTCCCTCACTTACCGTAGCACTACCGCTCGCTGAGTTGTTCGTCATTATCATCTCTATTATCATTATTATGAGTTTGTAACAACAGTATCTAACTTACGCTCATATTTCTGTACCATAACAGATTCGAGAAAGCATGCAAATGATTCATCTTCTAAACTAATACCATCTTCACGAAGAAGAGTTCTTCGTAACTTCATCTCAACTAATCGCACTACATTAGCAGGATTGATTAGCAATCGCCGCCCCATCTGACGCTTCACCACACAAATAACAGGTTCATTCAAAGAGCTGCAGGGCTGCAGCTTCCTGCAGCAGCAAAGCAGGCACTACCACGCATGCGCAGTACCGATAACGTCAGTCAGTCTGCAGGAGGAAATTTTCCCTGCAGCTCATGCAGCCAGCAAGCTGCAGGACGCTGCAGCCGGGAGCTTTCTTGAACAGTCGGTAGGCTGCAGCAAGCTGCAGGATTGCTCTCTGAACACGAATTTCCGTACTGCGCATGCGCGGTTGCAGCCCTGCAGCTCTTTGAACGAACCCAACACCACAAAACGCAACTTCGGAGGCACACTGCACCCTCCCTACTGGCGAACCGACCGGACAAAGTGCAATGTGGCAAGGCACACGCAGAGGCCTCTAACGGACGACTGCAGTTTTGCAGATGCGGGAGTATCACTAGTGCAATAAGGGATCTTTACATTATCTCTCGTACGATTTTGGTGTATATGTGTTTCTTCGAGCCCAAGTACTTTCCTTGTAAGTTGTATCTCTTTACCCTGTTCATCTAATTTTTAGTTTGCTCCACTAATTTTTCTAGCATTAACCCCTTAGTGACCAAATTATTTCCAGACGTTGTAGACTTTTGACGACTACTGTAGGCACATATAAAATCATAAAATTTTGAAAGTGAGAGTTTAGCCTACGGGTATAGAAAATTTGTGAGAACTATTGTTCCCACCGAACTTAGGAGTAACTGGACTTGATAATTTAAAAAAATGTATATCCTTTTTTTTAATACAAAAAGAATATTAAACATTTGATCGCCGGCCGCGGTGGCCGAGGGGAATGAGGCACTCCAGTCACGGTCTGCACGGCCACTACGGTCGGGGGTTCGAATCCCCCTTCGGGCATGGATATTTGTGCCGTCCTTAGAATTAGCTAGTTCATAAGTAGTTTGTAAGTTTAGGGACTGATGACCCCGCAGTTAAGTCCCATAGACTCTACAAACATTATTAAACATTTGATTTACTTTTGTATTAGTTCATATTGTCCACTGAGTTGACTAGGTAACGTAATATGGAACTTAGAGAAGCATTCTGCTACTCACAAAGGTACACGAAAGTTGCTACACATTATTTTTGTCCTCTTTTTCTTTGTTTTGGTGCTACATTAGCGGCTACTTCTGTTTGTAATATTTTCTGTGGCAAATGAGTTCCAACTTTCGCCAGACGAATTTCATCTGGAATTACAGACATGCTTCTTTTTTATGTCTGAAAATGAACGGGTCTTCCTCTCCGCTTACGACTTGAGAAGCAGGATGTGATATTCTGTAACTTCCACATAATGTATGAATTGACAACTGCCAAATCTACCAGAAAGAAAAATAGTCTGTCACCACTTCCATGAATGACGACCTACACCATACCGTTCTCGCAGCTGATATACACGAATACCACCTGCTTGTAAATATAAAAGTAGACAAATACGAGACAAGTCACTTCACAAGCAAAAGGAAAGCACGCTATATATTTATATAAAAAAAAAAAAAAAAAAAAAAAAAAAAAAAAAAAAAAAAAAAAAAAAAAAAAAAGGCTGTTACGGTCGAAACAGTGGCTTGTTTTTCCTCAGAAACTGCACTTCTGAATAGACTCAGTAGCAATGTAGAAAAACAACCACTTTTGCGCACCTGTTCACAATCTATATGTAGTTAGCACACTCTAACAGGGATGTTAGCACAAGTTAGAAGTGGGAACACGGAGTACCACTGAACTAATAGCGAAAACTAGTAAGTCGGAACTATAGTTCCCACTGGTCACTAAAGGGTTAATGCAAATGAGTCTACTATTACTGCTGTATTCATGTTCAGATTCAGATTTTCTACCCGCGGGGATTTCATCGTGAACTCGTGACTTCGTGATGTGCCTGATTGAATATTAAAATTTTCTGTGGTTTGTGATGGTACCCTATGTTCTATATATTCACTCAATTCGGGTTCTGAAAAATATTCCCTGTCTGTTTCGTTCCTCACATTTAAATTGTCCTGGGAACGAGTCATCACTCTGTTTACCGATTCCATTTCAGTTTTACGTGTGCGCCTAACCATGCTTTGAATGTTAAATTTTAATAGTGGCCTCACACTACCGCTACACACAAATAAGAGATTCCTTCACATGCAAATTCAGATATTACCTATCAGATAAAATTTCCTTTCTAAGCACTTTCAAACTCCCACCTATCTATGATTATACACAGTTACAAAAATATAGCCGGCCGCGGTGGCCGAGGGGACTGAGGCGCTCCAGTCACGGTCTGCACGACCACTACGGTCGGGGGTTCGAATCCCCCTCGGGCATGGATATTTGTGCCGTCCTTAGTCTTAGCTAGTTCATAAATAGTTCGTAAGTTTAGGGACTGATGACCCCGTAGTTAAGTCCCATAAGCTGTACAAACATTTGAACATTGAAACAAAAATATACTACAAATATATTTTGCCTTGTGGTACCGGTACTAATTTACTTGATAAGATCTTTATCTTTACATCAAACGTACTTTTGTCTAACGATAGATTAATGATGCACAGTACAGACGTAATTATAAGTACTTAATTCCGCAAGGCAAAAGGTAAAGTAAAACTGATGTTCTTAACTTTAACATTTGTAGCTGGTAGAACAAAATAGGTCGTTTCTATGGTCACAATTGGTAACTTATATCTGGATTTTCCCAAGTAATTCTCAGAACCACAAATATTGTTATATTTTGGGCATGAAACATGTTCATATTAGTACATACACATAACACATTACACCAAACACACTGATAAATATTTATATTCACAGAATATCTCACAGGAATTAAAAGTTTGTTACTGATAATCACCTTTTTGTTTAGTTCTTCAACGAGTCCACACGCTAAAGCAACATTTGTCCAAATCGTCTAAATTACAAATTATTGCAATTTAATATTTTAGCGTCAATCTTGATTATCTTATCTGTCTCCTTTTTATCTCAGGATCCCAGTCGTATTGTGCAGTGGATTCTTCGTAGTTCTTCCGGTATAATCTGTTGATTTCCGTTTCCTTAGTCTTCTGAATTTATCCTTTCTTTTCTTCGTTCGAGCCTCACGTTCTAGGGTGCCAGTTTTGTAACTCGGCTTCTTTATACTGATTTTGGTTTTGTGCCAGTTTTGTGACTGGTTTCTCTGGACTGACTTTGGTTTTGGATTGGTATTGCTATCAGTTTTGGTAACGCCTTGGCTTCTTCTTGCATTTAGTTTGGTGACAATTCGTCGTGGATGAATAGGCTCTAAATTTTACGTGGCTTCCCTGTATGAAATGTAGGTTAGAATGCCTGATAATCTTTCCTAATAAAATACTGTCTCTTGTTTAACTTCATGCACTGCGTCGTATTTATCTTTTTCCTGAGCCTATTTGTTAATTTAAGATTTTTGTAAGGATTTAACATCAAGATTCCTTTTCTCAGGGGCTTCTAATTTGATAAGATAATATTTGAAATATTTTTAAAAGTCCCAGTAGTTCATTTAAGACGAAGCCAGTTACAAAAGAAATAGTTTATGCCTGATTTTATCTTGAGATTGACCTTGAAGATTAGATTGTATGTAAAGTTCCTTTCAATACGTAGCTAATAAATTATTTTCGCCGCATACACTTAGCGATCTATTGAAAGTCAAAGATGTTATCTATAGCCACTTTCCACAATAATCACAAATGCGATGAAGGGTTCTAATTACTGAATGAGTTTGTTAAGACACTTTTTAAATCTCACTCGTTTCTATATTCTTCAAAATAACACAGTTACAGTAAGTGCACTTGCACAAAGACAGTTCGGTAACTGTATTTCTCACAGTTAATGTTTTACAACAGAATCTCTGATCTCTTTTACAGTTCATATCAACCTTGATCTCGTAAAATAAAGTTCATAATGTAAGTTTTAGTACTCTTGATAAAACATTAATATTCTAATCTATCTAATATTGATCATTATATCTTCTGGAGACAGAATTTTTATAACTATCTTCTGAAGCCTAACCCAATCTAAAGTCCATAGATATTACTGTCGCAAATAGCGTACCACTTCAATATTATACATCTGATGCTATTAAAATCTCAATACTTTACAAGAAATGAATTTATCGCAAATTAACAAGTGCGTAGCTAAACCCATAGGAAGCTAATCCCGGAAAGCTAACTCATAGAGGGCTGAACACACAGAGAGCAAACCTAGAGAGAGCTGAACTCAAAGAGAGCGAGTAACTCGATTGCGGGTACTCTTTATACTGGTATTCTGACAAAAGATTATCATAATTTAAGGTGTTTTGACTATCTCATTCTATGGCCTTTATTACTCTTACATAGTTGCTAATTGATTTTCTTAAAATAAAAAAATACGTAATTTCTGCCTCGTAAAAATAATGAAATATTTAAAAATGACGGAAAATGGGGAACCTAATGCTACGACCGAGATGTAGTGTTTCGCCATTAATCATGAAATCACTTCGAAGTTTTTGGTTAACTTGATAAACGATGTCGTCAGTCCGAATACTGGCCCTGCCTCTCCGCTGTTCGCATGATGATGTGAATCTTGGCTGCCTTTTCGAAATTGTCAACACCACTGTCGAACTTGTTTGTCAATCGTTACGTCCGGTCCATACAGTAAACACAACTCACGATGGATGTCCGCAGCTACGATCCTTTTTCCAGCAAAAATCTAGTCACAGCAGGCACTTAACAACTGGTGGCAGCTGCGATTGTCGCGGCCACTTCGATTTGCAGCGCCTGCTGCATGTTCCCCGGCAGTTGGTAGACAGCGCTGCAGGCGTGAAACGTTAGTCAAGCCTATCATCTGTGACATATTATTCACCGAACCTCACTTTTGGAATACACCTCGTAGCTTGTGATAGTAAAGTCAATGCCACCTAGGGAGGCCTTGTTAAGATGTAGCAATACATTAAACATTTTTACTAAAATTATATCTGTGACGTTTGTCGCTTGCGTATCCTTTCTCTTCCTGTTCTGCACTCTTGTACTGACCGGACGCATCTTCATACATGGAAAATGAGCATATGGCTTTCGTGGCCGGGAGATCCCTTGCGGGTTTGTACGGTCGCCTTAGTGTAAGTCTTTTCTTTATTTGACGCCGCGTGGGCGACTTACGTGCCAATGATGATGAGATGATGATGATTAGGACAACACACAACACCCAGTCCCCTGCCGAGAATCAAACCTGGGACTCCTGCGTGGTAGTCAGCGACGCTACCGCTGAGCTACGGAGGCGGACGCATCTTTATACACTCTGCTGCTAACATGTAAGTGTGAGAACCCTTTGTTCAGTCTTACTGTACTAAACCCCCAGTTTGGTTTCAAACATTATTTTAATTGAAGCTTCCTGGCAGATTAAAATTGTGTGTCGGAATCGGGACTCGAACCTGGGACCTTTGCCTTTCGCGGGCAAGCACTCTAGCGACTGAGCTATCCCAACTCACGATGCCGCCTCACAACTTTACTTCCGCCAGTACCTCGCCTCCTACTTTCCACCAAACCCTTTCTTCCAGGAGTGCTAGTCTTGCATGTTTCGCAGAAGAGCTTCTGTGAAGTTTGGAAAGTAGGAGGCGAGGTACTGGCGGAAGTAAAGTTCTGAGGCGGCATCGTGAGTCGTGTCGGGACAGCTCAGTCGGCAGAGCACTTGCCTGCGAAAGGCAAAGGTCCCAGTTTCGAGACCCGGTTCCTGCACGCAATTTTAATCTGCCAGGAAGTTTCATATCAGCATACACTCTGCTGCAGAGTGAAAAGTTTCATTCTGGATTTTTAAAATTGAAAATTACTTCCTCCTATTCCCAATAATACTTTTTATTAGTTGTTTTCAGCAATCTGCAGTCAATCGTGATGACATGCTTGGTCATTATAGCGATTGCATAAGTTTGCTTCTCCTTCATTTAATTTATACTGATTTGATTTTCAGAACCTGCAATTAATGTTTCTATTCAGCAATTTCCGGTATATTGCGATTTTATACCCCTGTTGTGTCAGTAACTTAACGGTCTCATGAAACTTTATTACGCGAAGCCTGAGATCACCAAGCTTTGGTTTACGGCGGGTGGTTTAATTTCATTTCATATTCCAGGACAAAATGTCAGCAGCTGATCCAGGCCTCATCCTGGACGTAAAGGTAACTATTCTCCGACTTTCTTTTGTAGTGGTGCTTTCACGTGTTGTCCCAACTTCAACAAAGGCTACTGCTATTTTTAACGCCGATGCTATCCTGACATCATCTTAAAAAAATTAATTCCTGTACATATTCCGAAATTTCTTAAATTCTATAACCAGTATTTAATTCAAGTCTTTACAACATCAAACCTAAAATTACAAAAGCAACACTACAAAGGGGAGTTGGGATGCCGCAAAATGGTAAAAAAATCATATTTCCCGTTTTTAAGCTTATAAAGTAATTTGAAGTTTTGTGCTTTAAATGGTGCAAAATTTGTTAAGGAATTCTAATAGGAAGTATTTTATCTCATTTCTCGAAATTATATGTGAGTCCAGGAACATTGCCCTAGATTCATACATTTAAATCTTTACATTTCCAAAAATATTAGATACAGAAGGCTGTGGATTTTCATCTTCAGTTGTAGAATCTTTGATCTTTCCGTTAGTACCTGATTTTCTGATAAAATGTATTCATGGTTGTACTCAGGATCCAAGGAAGTCGTTCGACAACCTCATATGGACTCGTGTACCCGAGAATATATATGTTAGCATAAACGCTTATTTCAGTGATGGTCAAAAGGGTAAGCTAAGGGCCGTAGAAAGCCTTGGCACTGTTTATGGTATCAGCACCATCACAGATCTTCGGGTTCTGGACTACATGACAACATGCAAGTAAGGAAGGCTCAGTATGCAGCTGAATTTAGAAAAAAGAAAGAAAGAAAGAAACAGCAAGGCAGCAGGTAGGGAAAATCTGCTAGGTGAAGAAAAAGAAGTAGAAGATGACCCTGATTACTGATCGTTTTTGAAAATATAATAAAAGGTATATGAGGATTTTCATAATAAATTACTTAAATCACATTTTCTGGCATTTGACATTTCTAGTGTTACTTGTACGTATAACTCAAAAACCATTAAAATAATAACATCGAAATTTTCAGAAATGCTACATAACAGTTAAAAGAGGCCACTGAACTAGAATCAAGACAAAATCTGGCTTATTCTCTGAACCAGGGAAATTTATGTTAAATTTTTTTTCAATAAAATGGCATGACAGTTCAAAATTCATAAATATTATACCAACAAAAAGAAAACATTGGTTCTAGTTCAGTGCGTTATGAATATAAGGTTCGATGGACTTCACTAATTTACTAGTGATACTTTGGAACTTTTACTCTCGAGTGCGTGTGATACTTATTGTGCCTCTCATGAATAATAGTTGGAGAAATATTCAGATATTTACCAATGTATGAAGTAGGACCATCTTCGCATTTTCATGTCCAAAAAGAGTAACAAACTCCATTTATAAAGAATTACTTCGTGAGTGAATCACTTCTTTATGTTAGAATCCATTTTTTTTGGTTATTCAGATGTTTAATTTATGTTTTTTTATATATTTTGTGTTTAGGGCATAGAAGCTGACTTGCATAACTTACCCCCATGAACAGACAACGAGCCATAAACCTTTTACTACCCTGAGTTATGTATTGCCCAAGTCTTATTGGTGAGAACCGATAGGAAGGTTGCACGGTAGTGTTGTAAAATGAGGAAATAGTTGATTGTAAGTAATGCACAATTAAGAGGTAACTGGCTGATTTTGTAGTAAGGGAAACCATTTTTCTTTGATAATAGCTTTTCTTTACTACCTCCACCTTCCTAATGGCACTGCGAAAGAGCAAAGTCTGGTTGTATTTAATTTATTGTTTATGAAAAATGAATTACACATTCTTGACAACCCTATGGCTTTTCATATAGCTGGTTTCAGCAGCACCTAGCCGCCGTGCCGCGTCGATGTACACTTCACCTTTTTACATTTCTTGTGGCGTAGTACATTCGCGCGCTCTCCGCTCTCTCTCGCACCCCTAGGCGCCTGCTGGTAGCGCGGATAGGCGACGCGGTTACAGGGCTCTCTCGTGTATCGTCAGGCGACAATGTAAACAGGAATACGGTCTATCATCATACCTACAAATATTGGTTTTTACGAAAACAAAAATAAAGTACATGTTCCAACAATATTTCATTATTATTTTTGTCAAGTACACGGAGATGTACCATCTATACATTTTGGCGGCTTATACCGTTTATACCCTGTATATCCATCATTAGGATTTCTGTAAATCCTATACATATTATAAATGCGAAAGCTTGTATGTTTGTTACCGCATCATGCTAAAACTGCAGCATTGATTTAGATGAAATTTCATATAGAGATTTCTTATGTCTTGGATTAGAACATAGGCTACTTTTCAAAATGTTTATTACAAGTCATTTATTTGAAATATATCCATAGAAATACGTAACGGTTGTAAGAAGCTTCTAATACAACAGCTGAGGTGCTATTTAGGGTATGTCATGTTTAGCCGCGAGGGTTAACGCGTCATGACATAAACTTTTTACTTTTTACTTTCGAATATACAAAAAGATTCTGTGATAGTGCCAAAACGGCTTATCTGACATATAATTACATACACAAGAAATCTGAATGTTGGCGTTTATGCCGCATTCATTTTCATTTGTTGTAACAAGTGAAGGAAGTATGTATATAAATTGAAGAATTTAAATAAAATATTCTCTAAGTACCATGGCAAGGAAAACATTGACGTTTTGTGTAGATTGGGATCTAGATACCAAGCTCTATTTTGTGTACAAAGCGCGAACTGCCACGTATAAGTAGTGTACATAAACTGCAACGAAAGTAGTAGCAAATGCACTCAACAGATGGCGGGCGGTACGCTGCAGTTAACATATGAAACGTCGTGTGTTTCGGCCAACTGCAACGAAAGTAATAGCAAATGCACTCAACAGATGGCAGGCAGTATAACACTCATAAAATATTTCTCAGGACGTGTAATGTGTATTCAATTGTGATATCTGGCCACCGCATATTTCTCGCACGGACAGCTCTATCAAGAGCTAGAAATCTCTACGTATACTCGGAGAACAAGAAGTCTCGAAACGTCGTTTAGAGGGACGTATTGCAATAGATTTTGGCTCTCCATCCGATCCAAAACAATTATATATTCCGTGCTAACAATGTCACAAACATTCATGTAGTTATTTATGCCCTTTCTTGGCATTTTAATGACTGAATATTGCACCGCGGGTAACACTGCGGGGAGCAGCTAGTGAGCATATAAATGATTCGTATATTTAGTTTCTCTCGTGTAACTTAAAATGCAGAACATACAATTATGCTTACATTTTTTAATGAATAGATATCAATGATTGACATTACTATGAATAGACATATACCCATGCACTATTGATAATGCAAGTAATATCAATGCCACTATTGTTAGTAACACTTTCCGAAAGTTATACATTAGTATATAAGAAAGAAATGCAGCAGATTACGAAAACAGCTAAAGAAACTGTAGTGAATGAAAGTCAAAACGCAAAGAAAACTATGTATAATTATGCAGCGCGAGACACTTAAACTGTATCTCAGAACATTTGGAAAACTACAAATCGTATTAAAATATGTTGCTATTGTTCACGTCGAAGAGCGACATCCATTAAATAAAGCTCAACCTCCTTCATCACCCCCGGGCGTGACTATGAAATCTTAAATAGGAATCCCTGTTTATTATAGTGCAGATATCGATTCTCCTTGGAAAAAAAGTAACTTTTGAATGAAACATTTTTTTTTCCTTTTATGATAAATGAGTGGAAAGTTGGTGGAAACGGTAATGTGTCGAACAAACAGACCTCGGCCTCTTTCTCTAGACTTAACACTTGCCGGCCGCGGTGGCCGAGGGAACTAAGGCGCTCCAGCACGGTCTGCACGGCTACTACGGTCGGGGGTTCGAATCCCCCCTCGGGCATGGATATTTGTGCCGTCCTAGATCGTAAGTAATTCATAAGTAGTTTGTAAGTTTAGGGACTGATTACCCCGTAGTTAAGTCCCATAGACTATACAAACATTTGAACATTTGAACTTAACACTTCCTGTTTACGAAAACAGCTGGACAATACTGCGAAAAGTCGCTGCAGCAGGAATTCCTGTCAGGGAAGAGATTCGAAAGCCTCTGACGAGCTTCTTTCTATGAGCCTTAGAGTACGAGGAAATGGTACCTACTTTCTCTGCAGTCGTTAACACTGTGGAACAATTGCGGAGATATGAGTACAGTCCGAATCATAAAGAATAATGAACAGACTAACCACGGACTGAGACCATTATCAAGGTACGTGCTTCATCCGATTTTGGGAACATATTTAAAAATATAAAAAAACCGCATTTTGATTATCCTGATCTGATGTGTATTTCTTCGATATATTATCGTTTTTCATCAGTTTTCAACTCCAAACTTCCTGGCAGATTATTATTGTGTACCGAAACCGGGACTCGAACCTGGGACCTTTGCCTTTCGCGGGCAAGCGATCTGCGACTGAGGTATCCCGACACGACTCACGGTCCGTCCTCACAACTTTACTTCCGCCAGTACCTCGCCTCCAACTTGCCAAACTTCACAGAAGTTCTCCTTTCTTTCAGGAGTGCTAGTTCTGCAATGTTCGTTGCGGAACTTCTGTGAAGTTTGGAAACTAGGAGGCGAGATTCTGGCAGAATTGAAGTTGTGACGATGGACCGTGAGTCGTGTCGGGATAGCTCAGTTGTAGAGCGCTTGCCCGCAAAAGGCAAAGGTCCCAAGTTCGAGTCCCGGTTCCGGTACACAATTTTAATCTGCCAGGAAGTTTCATATTAGCACACACACTCCGCTGCAGAGTAAAATTATCATTCTGGAATTTTCAACTCATTTTCATTTTTTCTGATTGCAGCACCATCAAAATGTTCAAATGTTTGTAAATGTATCGGACCATACTGCGTGGTCATCAGTCTGTAGCTTACAAACTACTTAAACCTAGGTAAACTAACCTAAGGACAAACACACACACACACACACCCTTGCCCCAGGGCGGACTCGAACCTCCACGGCGAGCAACCCCGCGCTCCGCAGCGAGACGCTTTAGACCGCTCGGCTACTCCACCGCGACCAGCACCATCATGAAACGAAAACAATGGTTTATATAAAAGTTACATGTTTTTCAAGGAGAATACAAATGTGCAATAAAATGGTGTTACTATTTAATGTTTCAAAGTAACCCCTCCCCCGTAGGTGGTGCAGAGTATAAAGATTCATGTTAATTGATGTCGCTCTTTGACATGAACAACTTAACTGCTATTTTTTCTTAATCCGATTTGAATTTTTCCAATTTTTCTGAAATACGGTTTTAAGTGTCTCACCCTGTATATTCAATATTCCAAATACACTGCATGAGATAGTGGTAAAAATAGAAAGCTTCAGAGGGGATTGGTGTTGAATTGTGTGTACTCTTCCAAACGAATTACACGAGCAGTTGGGCTCAGATAGTGTAGTGCGCAAGTAGTGCAACTCAACAACAACGTGACTTACCTGAGGATATAGTACGGAGAGCCATAGCAAGATTGGAAGCGGGACAGACACAGAGGGAGGTGGCTGCAGTTATTGGAGTGTTCCAAAGTGTAATTTCCAGGATCTGGACGCGATTTCAGACAACAGGAATCGTTGGAAGAAGCCAAGACCTAGGTCATCCACGGCTTACATCTGCAAATGATTGGAACGGTACGGAAAGTACGTTCCACTGTATTAATGACAAACATGCAAAACAAAAGTTATTTAGAAATTATCCTCTTGTCACACAATGGTAAATGGAATGAGAAGCTAGAGGCGCTTTCGCGCGGTATTTTTTTGAGAAAGCCGCGCACACTAAAAAAAAAAGTAGCCTCCACTTTGCCGCCAGGACCCGGTACGTGCAGTCGTTTCCACAGCAGTCTGCACGTTGGTAAGATGCTTCAGCCGCAAAATGCTAGGAAACAATCGTGCGAACGCGTCTGACAGAATCATAATTAATACGGGAATGTTACTTGGTGACGCAACTCTCACACATGTCAAAAATCACACACAACATTTTTGCACACAAGTACATCAGTTGTCACAAAAACAAACATACATATAAATAAACAGTTACAGAGGTGTTCTTAAGCTTAAGTTTACCAAAGATACGTTCTTACAGTGTATGCTACAAAGGAATCCTTAGCTGGATTTTATCAAAACAATATTTCCATAGAGTATGCTGCGTTTTTATAGAGGATATTTTACTTTTGTTCATTGTCCTAATTTATGCATACTTACAATGGTGCTACATTTACACTTATTAACTTGTTTATTTGAGTATGCTATCGAAACATCGGAAAGAATTTACTGATTCACTTTCCACTTTTTCATTTAATATTTTGTCTTCATTTTTTCTATAACGTGAATACACTTCCAGTTCTTCATATAGGTCCATTTTATGACCTTAGTCTACTCGGTGGAGTACTTTGACATTCTGCTCAATTTCATTAAATGGGTGTCCTGTGTTTGTGTGTGCTGATAGCAACACACACTCAAAACATCATAAATAATATGAAAAAGCACAAAAAAGCACTTGAAGATGAGAATTATTTCTCGAAACGCGTCGGGCTAAATAAATAAAAAAATCGTGACTGATAGCAGTATTGTTATTTATAAACAAATCAATAGAACGTTTACGTAATGCAGGCCCTTATTTCACACATGTATGTGGCAGTATAACTTAGGTTTTTATTGAAAATGTAGCTGTATGCAACAGAATTGACCAAGCTAAAATGTAAAGAAAGTTCACACAGATGATAATTAATTAGTACATTTGCATATTTAGGAAGGTTTCTTTGTGATCAGATTTAATTCAACGGACCACGCCACGGGGCCCTTAGGATCACGCTAGTTCGTTTTCTAGAATACCAATTGGTAAGAATTTAATTGAAATTATCAGTAGTTTTCAATATATTTTAGGCTCTTGTAATTTTGGTGCCTAGAACAACCCACCTGTCTTTGTATAAAGGAAGGTTACTTGATGAAGGCCTATTAACGAGTGAAGAATTCGCGAAAGAGATTTAATGTATATAAAGTTGAAAACAAACAAACTTTTTTTGTTCTACTAAAATTTGTTTATTTACTAACTAGTTTTCGGCTTATTAGACCATCGTCAGGTAAACTGTTGACATGCGTCGACAAAGACGCAATTGCTTGGTTCTCAAAGATGGCAAAACAAAGATACAATACACAGATTACTTGCTCTTTGGATATGACATTTGTTGGAATTACAAACAATACCTGTTGCCATGCAGAATTATGTTCACGTAATTAGTGACCTCCTTAACATTTTTACATCGTAATTTGCGAGTGAACAGGGTGAAACACATTACATTTCAAATATTAATGAATTAAAACTATGTTAACATTATGGACCCTGTAGCATATGTTGGGATCGTTACTTAAGGTGTACATGAAATTCGTTTTCTACACTGATTTTATATTTTACTTACTTGACAGCATTTGACAAGATTCACATATTTAAATTACATTACATATTACTGTGCAATTTATTATATATATTGTTTTATCTTAAAGTCTAAAAGTAAACATGGTAGAAATGGGGACTCTACCTGTGACATTAAATTGGTCTGTGGTAGGTAGCTGTTTTGCTTATATTATGCGAAGCTTAACAGTGGGGATGTGTTCAACTGTACCTGGTCATTTAGCACTAGCTGGGGATTTTTGGCTAAATGTTTGTTTATTTCCAGTGCTTCTAATAGGTTTAGTTTCCTGCCTTTGTTGGCTACGTGAAGCACTTCTGTGTGGACCTGGTAGTTGTGTCCTTCTTTCAGAACGTGATCAGCAAAGGTGGAGTCTGTTTTCTGTAATCTCCAGCTACGTTCATGTTCACTCAGTCTAATTTCAATTGCCCTGCCTGTCTGACTTATATACAGTTTGCTGCAGTCATTGCATGTTATTTTATAAACCCCACTGTTACTTTATAAGATGTAATGTAATTTTAAAATGTGTGATGTTAAATGCAGGTTTCTGTGCCATGGTGCTGTGCTCGATTTGCGAGACTCGTGTGGAAGGAATGACTCTAAAACAATGCAGCTTTATTTTATTTGTTTTAAAATTGTAGTTTTTCATGTAAAATCGTACTCAATCTATATTCATTTGTGCGTTTGTGACAGTGCAAGGAACACGATGTTTGAACTCGAACCGTGTTATTGGTTTGCTTGGTCTCTTATCTAACAGTGTAGTTGGATAATAAAAGAATGCATTGCATGCCGTGTGGTCTGAAAGCGAATAAAAAAATTAACTACTATTTTCCACTTTCCATAGTATCATAGCGCGGCTGTACCAACTGAGTGTTGTGATTTATGTTAGGAGACTGATTTTAATTTGATAATGCAGTACTTGTGTCTGAACTGTTATTTGTTAAATAAATTAATAAACAGGAATAAATTATTCCATGCAATTCTTGTTGTTAATTAAAACGAGAAAACCCTCTGCCATTTTAAAGTAATGAAACAAAAGCAAAAGAATGGACATTAGCAAAAGTTCTCCCCTCCACTAGGATACTGATAGTATAATTACGGTACCGCAGTAAGTTGCGTTATCCGTTACGCACACAATTGAATAATTCGACGAGTTTTTTTTTTTTTTGAAAGTTTTTGGTCATAAAATATTATATCTTATAACACAATCCCTAATACGGTACGACTACGAGCAGAATCGAGGTATTGAGATTCATAATAAAAGATAAAACATGCCCGTAGAAAGTGAACAGTTTAATCAGCATAAGTGAGAGGGAGCTTGCAAGACGACCGTTATCTCTGTTTAACATCTATTGAGACAGGAGGCTGACTGCAACTCGCCTGCAAGACGCCTTCTAGACAGCAGCAGAACGCGCAATATCGACATTTTGCAGTCCGAAATCGCTTTCGGGAGTGCGGCTTCAACGCACGGAGGTCTATGGTGTGTGTTCCATTAAAACGACAACACCGGTTATACCGCAGAAACTGGGCGGAGCAACATCAGGATTATAGTCGTAACTGACGTCGCCGGGTTCTGTTCACAGATGAGTCAAGATTTTGTGTTCAGCCTGACAAACCGTTCCATCATCTGGAGAGACCGTGGAACTCGGAACAACCCTGCTTATGTGCAGGAAACATCCCCATATCATTGTGATGGACGAATGGTGTGAGCAGGAGTCAGTACTGACGGACGAAAGGACGTCTATGTCGTTCAGAACGGCGCCTTGACTGCTCAGAGGTATCGAGACGAGATCCAGTCGACCTTTTGTGGAGCTCTGCGCTGGTGCCAGAGGAGATGGGTTCCTTCTGGTGGACGATAACACTCGACCCCACAGAGCTGCACTGGTGGACAACATGCTTGAAGCTGAGGGGACTGAACGAATGCAGCGGCAGGCTTGTTCACTGGACTTAAACCCGACAGAGCCTGTCTGTGATGCGCTTGGCAGACATATTACAGCCAAAACAGCTCCTTCCACTTTTACAGAGCGGATATTGTACTCATGGAAGAATGGCCAAATATCCATCAACAGCTGATTAATAACCTCCTACTGTTCACGCCACACAGGCGTGCAACCACACTGGCCATCCAGAGGCGATCACACGCCATATTAGAGGGTAACGAGAAAGACTTTTTCACGATTATGGTAGCCCCCATGGTGTCTCATTCCAAGAAAATGCCATATAATCCTAAAGTAAAAAAGTCTAGACAGTAAAATATGGTACCGAAACACACACAAATTACAATTGTAACCAATATCTTAATAAAAAACCTTACCATGTATATATTGTGTATTATATCTTATATCTCGTCTGATCCCCTAACTGTTTTGAGCAGAGTATTCAATTACAGAAACCCTGAGGATTATAGGCAATATGGGCTGCTCATAGGCATTAATAAAAATGTTTGACAGTCGCATACCTCGTTGTACTTACAATATGTTACTGAGATGAAGACCTCCACTAATTAGGAGCAATGTGAATTTCTCATTCAAAAGGTGAACACGATAAACGTAATTCTTTGTGTATTTATACATCTAAAACTCAAATATAGTGAAGTACAATCAATAATGATAACAGTATGTTCATATCTTAATATGATTTAAAGAAACCGAGGTTTGGAGGTCAGATCCGGAGACGACGTCTTGAAAGCAAGGAATGGCCTAACTAGCCTTAGGGATGGCTGCACACGCTACCTGGGCAAAGGGAGGGCGGGGGAGAGCGCAAATGCCCGCGGCATGTCATAGAAGTACTCTAAGTGGTAATGCTGCCACTATTCCGTATCTCTCTCTTTGATGGGTATCACCGATTCTCGTTTTAAGTATCTGGGAATATTTATTTTTATGCGACACACACACTATAAATTTATCATCCTCTCCACGGCAGTAGATTTCTGGAGCTTCATGTTTCCTATTCGTAAAATTGTATCGTTGTGTCTTCCGCCGGTAGCAGTAGACTTGCTGGGGCTAATCTCCGGTGTTCCGCGCCTCCTCTGACCTCCGTCCATAGTACTGTGTCGCCTTGCATTCCGTAGGAGTCAATTTTTGCATACGTTTGAAACAGGTTCTGCCCGGCTGCCCAGGGGCAGCAGCCGCAGCGGCTTTGAAGCCGCCTCAGACGCTACCTGCGCCGCCTCCCCTGATCGCAAGAACTCCTCCCCTGGCCGCCTATCCGCCACTACCAACGCCACCTAATCCGTCTCTCCATCCCCCCTGCTCCCCAGCCTCCTCTACCTCTTCCTCTCACATCACCCAATAATTTCCCCACACTATCCATCATCACCTCACCATGGTGGTGCAGGCACACAGCCACCGACCCTGAACCATGAGAAGCCAGGCCCCTGCCACCGACATATTCCTGTCCAACGCAGCCCCCTACTTTTATTCCTCTCGCCACGAAAAGATCAATATTCAAGCGGGCCAGTGCGGAACCCAACACTGTCGTCCCCAAGAAACTTCCTCCCACAACTGTCTCCGCCCCTCCTGCTTCCTCCACTACCCCTATGGACACTACTCATCTCTCCACCACTCCCACCATCGCCGGCCGCTGTGGCCGAGGGGACTGAGGCGCTCCAGTCACGGTCTGCACGGCCACTACGATCGGGGGTTCGAATCCCCCCTCGGGCATGGATATTTGTGCCGTCCTTAGGATAAGCTAGTTGATAAGTAGTTTGTAAGTTTAGGGACTGATGACCCCATAGTTAAGTCCCATAAGCTATACAAACATTTGAAACATTTGAAACACTCCCACCATCTATTCCTATGTCTTCCCCCATACCGACCCCCACTTCATGGACAACAAGGCTTTGACCCTGGAGCTCAGAACATACTTTCGCATAAGGGTTGCATACTTATAAAGTCCATTTCCCCAACCTTTCACACAGACATGCTCCAACATCTACCCAGAGTCTGCCTTGGTCCCCACACTACCCATACCCCTACCTTTCCCCGCCTACCACAACCTCTCTGCCGCCTACCCACCCTCGCTGTCATGACCACCAAACAAAGTGATGGAGGTGTTGGGCCAAGATAATGCCCACTCTGATCTCTGCCAAGCGGATCTACAAGTCCTCCAGCCCCCTTACCTGATGCGGGTTTTTACCGAACCTGCAGCCTGCATCGAGGAGGCGATCTCCTGCTTCACTCCTATCACTGTGCACGACGTCTCGTGTACATTGATCACCTCACCCAAAGCTGCCACAACCCCGCACCTGTCCTCACTACAAATCCTTCCAACTTAACCTTAAACAATGCCCAAATCTGGCCTCCACCCACCTGCAATACGTGTGGCAGCCCCCACTCTACTTAATCCTGCAAGTGTAGGTCGATCCCAGCTACCACCTCTCCCCGACCATCCCATCTGCCCACCTATGTGCACTAACAACTTTCTATGCCCCCTCTCCCACAGTCGATAAAGCTCTCCAAAATATCCATCCTTTCTAGCATCCTCACACCCTTCAACAAATTGCTTTCGCTGCCCGAACAACATTGAAACATTCAACACCTATTCCCACAACCACTCACATTTCACATTCTCCCATCAAGTTACCTTGGTATACAGAACACCTCTAACCATTTCCTTTCTCCCCCACTCACCCACAGCTCTCCTTGGGATGCCCTACACTCTCCTCTACCTCAATGTTCGCTGCCTCCCCACCAACAAACACCTCCTCATGCAAACTTTCGCAGCATCACATAGATGCATTCCTCCTGTACAACACATATCTGTAACCACAAACAATTTTCTTAAAAGGGCAACGACAGCTTAAATACATACTCATAGAATTCTCTACACAATCACCACAAAAAATAAAGATTGTAAATTAAAATTGACTTTGATTATGTCTTAGGTAGAGGTGTGTAAAGAATGAAATCGCAACAGCTGTCAAGATATGTTTATTCCGACACTACCGGTTTCTCATCAGTAAAGATGCATCTTCAGGTGGATGACATCTGTGAATAGAAAACATCTGAACTAATAACTGTAGTCTGTAGAAGGCCCGTGACCATATAGAGCAGTACATGACACGTTTCAAAAGTAGTGTGGAGCTTGTGCACCAAAAGAAAATCAGCAACCTCTTGTATGGTTGCGGGCAAGAGCGCCCAATCATTTTAGATTGTGACAGGAAGGTTCCTGAAAGCGATTTTAACTTTGCTTCACGAGTGATGAAGCTCACAGAGATTTGTTTTACCGGAAGAGAGTCACGGTTCTTGGATAAGGGTTTATCTTATAATATTAGTCAAAATGTCTCCCAGAGTAGTGTAGATACACTAGTGGCACATTCAGTATCGGCCATGGATGAGGCCCCTCTTACCACTGCATTAAGAAATGAGTTAGCTGTAGGTCTGAATGGAATTGTTAAGAGTAATGTCAATCCCCCATCATCAGTGAGGGTAGTTGGTCATGAAAAGGTTTTCCAGGAGAATATTATAGTAAATAACATTAATAAAAAGCTTGACGATAATGTTAGTATCATAGTCATTGCGGATAAAGGTAAAATGGCAGTTGTTATTAAGGAGGCAGATTATGTTACTAAGGTGCAGGAGTTTTTTTTTTATTTTTATTTTTTATTTTTTTATTTTTGGAGAAAATGGGATTCTTAGATGTAGGTTTGATCCAATATCTAAGTGTGTGGCAAGTTTGAGGAGATACCTTAAAGAAACAAAAGTTTTTCCTGGTGTGTTTAAGAGGCGCACCCTCATTCCCATGAATCTGTCTGCACCTAGGCTAAGGGCGACAATAAAAGTGCACATAAAGAACTATCCTGTCCGTTTGATAGTGAATGCACGTAATGGTCTAGGATGCGAGGCAGATAAACGTTTAGCTACATATATAAATAAGCATTTTAAACATCCTGTGCAAACAACTGTACGTAATAGAGAGCATCTCATAACAGTTCTTTCTCAAAATAGTATACCAGAAGGCACCAGCATGGTGTCTCTTGATGTTAAAAATATGTATAGTAATCTTCCAGTGAAAAGTGCTCAAGAGCTTGTTTCCAGTAATTTACGTGGAATCAGTGGTCGACCGAAAGATGAGGTAGAGGAAGTTTTGCAGTTACTTGATAATGTTTTGAGGTTCAATTATTTCAAATTTGGAGATTGTATATACAACCAGGAGAAGGGATTAGCGATGGGTTCCCCTTTGTCATACTGTTTGGCAAACGCATACATGAGATTTTGAATACCAATGTCAGTTTATAGGGATAAGATAATTTTATGGCTGCGTTATGTGGATGATATCTTTTTATTATATAGGGGTTCAGCCGAAGACCGTAAATCTGTTTGTGAACAATTTGAACTCCCTGCAAGACGAACTCCAGTTTTCCATTGAGCACAGTGTAGATAATTCTCTGCCATATCTGGATTTACGTATAACTATGGAAAATTCAGCTTTTTCCTTTGATATTTTCCGAAAGCCTATCACTTCTAGCACTACCATCCACCAGACTTCCAATCACCCAATGAAGTACAAAAAAAGCCGCGCACAGGTCGCTGCTATATCGTCTGCATAGTGTACCGCTTAGTGACGAGGCCTTTCAAAGAGAATATCAAAATATCCGTTTTATAGCGGTATCAAACGGCTACAACAGTAATTTCATTGATATGATCAACAAGGAGATCCTTTGTAAGAAAAGGTTTGCCGCTTCAGATCGAACGGTGGAGAAGACTGGCGCTAGTATAACCTTGCTTCCAGATGAAACTAATAAGGGTGCATCTAGATACCAAAAGATACCATATGTTGGTCAAGTTTCGGAACGTTTTGGCAGAAAGTTAGTTAATAAAGGTATCAGACCAGCGTTCTTTATTCCTAAGAGTGTAGGCAACAGATACAGACATAAGGAGAAGGCCGAAAACGGTAAGTATCGAGGCTCGGGTGTTTACGAGATTTCTTGCAATGATTGCCCACAGAAATATATTGGTCAGACGGGGCGTAGCTTTGCTGTTCGTTTTAAGGAACATGTCAATGTGAAGGGCTCCAAATCAGCTCTTTCAGTACATTTACAAGACAATGGTCATTCAGTTTCCAATATAGAGAGTGACATGAAGCTTTTATTTAGGGGAGAAAAAGGAAATGTTTTAAATGTCATGGAGGAGATACAAATTATGAAGGCGCTTAACCAGGCTCCGGGTTCATCCCTTAATAACCAAGTAGAACTGCGACATTTTAACACGTTATCAAATTTTGATTACTTGTATTCAGGATAGCGTTGCGCAAGTGGCTCACAAGTTATGTCTTTCATATCTTCCACATTTTGAGAGAGGAGTATACAATTTTACTAGGCCATTTGATATTTCATTTTTAATTTTTATTTTTTATTTTCTATAAGGATTTTGTCATTTTATTAAAACTGTAGTATGTATTCTGTACGCGGTGCCCACCCTTCATTGTCCTTGTTGGGAGAGCCCTCTGGTGGTCAACGATATGTAATGTGAGGTTTCTTGGTTCACATCACACATGTGACACTTCAGTTTGACTATGCACGTGTTGGTTACCGCGTCGCATCACTTCCCGGTCTTGAAAATACCGTCTGTTTTCCTGGTAACCGATCATCGTGGCATTCTTATCACACACTTTTAATAGTTCGCGCGGTTTAGACTGACCTTTCATTGAGAGTCTTGACCGTGAGTAGCATATCTCACCCAATTTGTTTTTCGATTTTAGACTCCTATCAGTGGTTTCTTTATAAAGGATAAAGCGGGAATATTATTTACCTAATGACGACCACACCCTATTATGGGAATGTTTTAACAAGGACCCTGAAAGCTGGATGCTGTTCCAATTATTATGTAATCATTTTCTTGTAAGTACTTTCGATATTCTCCTTATTTTTAAAATTTTTAAGAACTTTTTCGTTTTTAAAGAATGTTTGTGAAGTACCCAAAAAACAATTTTTATTGGCCCTTTTAGAGACTACAATTATTGGTTCAGATATTTCATATTCACAGATATCATCGACCTGAAGATGCATCTTTACTGATGAGAAACCGGTAGTGTCGGAATAAACACATCTTGACAGCTGTTGCGATTACATTCTTTACGCACCTCCAACTAAGACATTATCAAAGTCAATTTTAATTTTCAATCTTTATTTTTTGTGGTGATTGTGTAGAGAATTCCATAAACATACCTGGAACCCTGTCGTCCCATTAGTGCCGCTCTTTACCTCCTCTATCGTACCGATTGCCCCCCTTCCCTCACTCCAGTTGGTGGCGATTGGCCACCATCATTGCCCCATCCAGCTACAACCTCTCCTCAATGATCCCACATTAACATCTTTCTCGCTTCCCTCACGGTCACCCTTGCCGCCATTTATATCCGCAGCATGGCCCTTCTCCCATTGATTTCCTTCACATGCCAATCGCTCCATCAAGACCTATGTGGTTGCCACTGATCTCAATCTTTCTTTCTGTTACCCTGCTGAACTCGAGCAGTAGCGTCAGTTTGTCACCACCTTACTCAGAGGTGCTCATCCCCCCTCCCACAACCAACCCGCCCCAAAAGCAACACCACTCTTGACGCCATCCTGGTGTTTCCCAACTTCCTTGGACGCCTACTGGAGAATGTCCTGAACCTCACTACTGGCAGTGACCACACCCGTCCTCCTTACCGTTGATGCTCATCCCCCCCCAACCTGCCCATGCTTCTCGTCCTGCATCCTCTCCTAAACTTGTCCACAACTATTCTCATGTTGACTGGGATGCCTACTGGCGATCCATGGACACCTCAGTCTCTAGAAATGTTCAAATGTTTGTTAAGCTTATGGGACTTAACTACGGGGTCATCAGTCCCTAAACTTTCAAACTACTTATGAACTAGGGGGGATTCGAACCCCCGACCGTAGTGGCCCTGCTGACCGTGACTGGAGCGCCTCAGTCACCTTGGCCACCGCGGCCAGCTCAGTCACTAGCCACCTACTCCCTGCCAACACCTCCGCTGACATTGACAACGCTTCCTCCTTCCCTCCAGCTGGCCATTGCTGATATGGTTCAAGCCCAGATCCCACCAAAGAAATTCATCCCCACTTTCCCTCTGTTCCTGCACAGGCTGTGAATCCCGCCATTTTTATCGCTTCTTCACGCGGACCCGTAACTGGGACACACTTATTTACCATCGGCAAATCCAACGCCACATCCGAATCCTTTTGTGCGTGAAAAAACGGCACAGTTGGCGTCAGACATGCCTCAATACAATGCTCCCAGTCAAGTTCTCCAAGTACCGGTAGGCCTCCGCCACCCTACCAGCAGTCATTCTGCATTTCGCTAGCCGCTTCTCCATAATGACCGCACTTTTACTGAAAACGCCAATAAGGCTGAACATTTGGCTCCTACCCATCTGACAATTTTTTTCTGTCCCTGACAATCCCCGATGACTACACCCTCTTACTTGATTTCCACATGCGTATCAACATCTCTGCCCCCCCACCAAGTTGCCCCTGGCTTCCAGTAGTTGAACAACCGCCCTCAGAATTAAGCATGCGTATCATCGTCCTTGACAGCCTAACCACACTGGGCACTAAACGCAACACCACTCCTAGTCACAACCACTTAACATACAGGCACCTTTGGGCCCGTCCCCTCTCCTTCCACACCACCCTTGCTTCCATCTACAATGTAATCCTCTACATCGGCTTCTTCCCTGACCAGTGAAAGACCTCCCACATCCTAATATTCTCCAAACCTGACAAACCTCCATCCCAGATCTATGCCCTTCCCATTGATTATGTTTGCCTCATTGCTTCTTTCCTCACCTTCCTCACCCATCGCACCTCCTATGTCACTGTCTGCAACTACAATTCCCGTTTGTTTTACCCCTCCATTGGGCTTCTGCGAGGCTCATTTCTATGTCCTGTCCTTTGCCTCACCTACTCTGCTGCTACGCCCCAACTCCAGTATCACCTTACCTAGTTCTCTGAATGGTGTAACCAGTGGCTCCTTTCTATAAACCCAGATAATTCCCATACAATCATCATAGGTCGAACCACCCCCTCCTTCCATCTCCATGATTTTTACCTGACCCTCGATGATTGTCTCATCTGGAACACTCCCATCCTCAAGTACCTTGGACTCTCCCTCGATCGATCCCTCTCCTGGAATCTCCACCTCCGCACAGTCTGACAAAAGCAGTGTCCTCTTCTGCATCTCTCCCACCCTTCCTCTTCACGCTCTCCACATCCCCTCTCAGAGTCACTACCACCACCTCCCTCTCCTAGATGACGCCATCCGTCCTGATTACCCTTCCTACTAACCTTAATCGTCTCCCCTCCCCAAAGATGCAACACACACTCTGTCCCTCCTCTTCCACCGCTTGGCTATCCCCTTACGCTCCTTCTCCCCCCCTCTTACCACCTACCCTCCCTTCACCTGCAGGGGCCTCAGTAGTGTCGATGTTTAATACAAGCTTCTTCCAGTGTTCAGTGTCCTGTGCATTGAGTATCTTGTAACAGTGCGTCCACCGTCAACTACAACAATTGTCGTTCTTGTATCTTATTCAGTGGCTCCGATCGTTTCGTCCTGTCCAGAGTACTTTTTTCAGTGTGTTTTTAACGCCACCGAGGCACCAGTTTTAAATTACTGCATGTCTTTATGATCAAATATTGTTTCGATTTGGCAAGTTTTAATTCTTCACATGTTAAATCCATTGTCAAAGTTTTAATTACTTCATGTCGATTGTTTTTAAATTCACTCGGCTGAAGAGCAGCGTAGAAAGCTGCTGACAGCCTGCCGACTGTATGTTTGATTTTAAAATTACAATAAAGGCGGAAAATATGAACATGAAAATCCCAACTGGCACAGAAATAAGAACTGGTTGTAATCTGAGGCCTTGTTAAGTATCAATGACGTCAGTTGCTTTCCAGCACCATAGGTCTCTCCTTCCCTCTAAATATATATCCAAACAAGTTCCTCCATGTTCTCGTAATTACCCCTGCCATCCAATTCCTCCAGTATCTCTTATGTTCTACTTTAACCGTCCAAATTAGTCTTTCCATTGTTCGCCATGTGCCCATGAAAGCCAGCGTTCCCTGTCTTCCTGTTTCAGTGTCAATGTTTCAGCCTGATGTAAGAGGAAACACCGAACAAACTATTTTCTTAGTTTTTTCCTGAAATCTTTGTCCACAGCGCGGCAGAAAGCTGTCCTTTCCTTTGAAAATTCATCTTTTGATGTGGTGTCGCACAAGTCCATAGTGCGCGCCACCTACTTTCGCCGCGCGCCGCCATGCACGCACGGCGCGGCGTTCTTACGACGACAGCCACGAGCGCCCTCTGCTGCAACTCCGCTCGTGGCCATCACTGAACGACATCGTTCACTTGGGACTGAGATAGGAACCAGTTAACACTTCGGAATCAGATAGGCACCAGTGAAGACTTGGCTATCGGATAGGCACTAGGCAGTCCCCTAGCTCAACCATGTATCAGCATTCTGCCGTACTGGACTATGTAAAAGTTAAGTATTGTATAAATTCTGTGCAATATATATCTCGTTATAATTTACTCTAGTGTTTCTAGTTTCTCGCTGCTCCCCTCCGTACCTGCACCAGCGTGCTATCTTTATTCCTGTGTCGGTCTCATTCCACTCGGCCACCGACACCTACGACGGAAACGAGACACAAAAGCGGCGACGAGGCTGGGACACAAAATTTGCTATTCTGATTTTAGTTCTTGTGCTGCTGTTTCATTCCCTTGGTAATCCGTTTTCTTTGTATTTAAAGCTCTGCAGATGTTCTAATAATTTTACTCTCATAATTATGTGTTTTATTTATGAACAACGTTACCTCTTTACAATTGATCGAAATGAGTCATTCTTTAATACTGGAACCTCAAAGGAGTCAGCCACGGCGGATTAGCCGTGCGTGCTGGAGCGCTATGCTGCGGTGCGCGTGGCCGTTCGTCGTCGGGGGTTCGAGTTCCCTCTCGGGCATGGGTGTTTGTGTTGTCCTTAGGTTAGTTTGCCTTATGACAAAAGTTTTCTGGGTGTTGTACCGCGTCATGATATAAGAAGGCTATTACTTAAATAACCGACGTTTCGGACAACGTTACAGTGGCCTTCATCTGGGTATACTGATGTGAGTTGTACACCTTCAATTAGACATTACGTCATAATTTTTTAAAATAAGCGATGTTATTGGTGGAATTTTGGCGGAAGATTGGAAACTTTATTATGACAGGATTCTGATGTGGAGGGAATGGGGGTTAGCCTTTGCTTCTTGCATAGCGAGACATTGGTGGTCATCGGCGAATGGGGTAAGGGCTTCCGTTTCTCTCCTGCTGGCCGTGGGCCGCGCGGCGGCAGTTCCTTACTAGTGACGCTCGCGTGTTGTGTTGTCAGTGCGGCCTATTTCGCTGTGATGGCTGGTAGCCAAGAGGGGGGCAAGCCTGACTCCATCTCCTCTGTTCATGTTATTAGGGTGTTTTACAATTTCGTTGGCTTCCCTTATCTTGCGTTTAACCATCCCTGACTCTGGCCGCGGAAGCCTACGTAATTATAGTTTAGTTTAACTAGACTGTTACCTACGGACTAATAACCACGCAGTTATAGTCCGTTAGATTTACAAACATTTGACTGACGTCTGCAGATGTTGTAAAGAAAATACAGGGTACAGGCCATGAGGTGACAGCTGTGGCGCATAAAGCATTTTTCGTCGCTGACCGGAGACCAAATGTAGTTGTCAGTGAAATTTGAGAAATGGGAGTACTCTGTTAGGAGGGCCTGAGTGTCAGCTGGAGGTGGTCGCTGCCAGGTTTTACCCGTGAGAGGGCGAGCCAACGGAGACTGCGGCGGCACTTTACTGGTTGCATACTTGCGGTTGAGATTTGTTAATTAATTATATATTTTTGACGACGTTACAGCGTTCATTTTTAATGAAATAAGTCGCAGTTTGCGATCACTTATGGCTTCACTGTACTAGGTTTAGATGTAATACCAATGCGCGGCGAATGAAAATTTGTGTCCGGCCGGGATTCGAACCCGGGATCTCCTGCTTACAAGGCAGGGTGTGGCGGGAGGCGTGCAGGGAAGAGTTTTCTGCAGTGGAGTTGGTCACTATGTCGTCGGTGGTGGAGTGGTCAACGGGTCTGCCTAGTAAGCAGGAGATCCCGGTTTTCGAATCCCGGCCAGGCACAAATTTTCTTTCGCCCCACATTGGTATTCCATCTAAACCTAGTACAGTGAAGCCATAAGTGATCGCAAATTGCGATTTATAACATTGGTAATTAATGTTGAGGCAAAGAGACAGAGGGCGCGATAATTTGCAGTAGCTCTGTCCGAGTAAAGTATTGTTAAGGGTCGAATAATCTTCATAAAGATTAAATGATTCAAAATAAGTGGCTTATTTGACACGGACAGGAACTGAATTTGCTTGAGACCAATATATATATATATATATATATATATATATATATATATATATATATATATATATATATATATATATATATATATATATAGTTTTTCTGTAAAGATACAGATACATTTGTAACCAGAAATATTTCTAATGAAAAATAATAAGGAAATTTCTTATTTTCATTAATTGCTAAATACTAGAGGAATTCTGGTTGTTCTTATCGAATAACTGTTTATTCAGTAAGAATGAGTTACAGTAAATTGATTGGAAAGGAACTTTTGTTGTATTTTAGTCACTAATGCAAGCAGGACAAGTCACCTTACTAAGTTATTTTAATTTGTATTTCAAGTAGAAATTTTTGTAGTTTTATTTTGTCCGAAATGTGCCACTTCTCGCGTCCCCACTGGCTTTTTGCAGCAAGTAGCGGTGGCGTTTCATTAGAAGTTTCCATTGTACCTAGCAACTACGAATGCAGAAATTTACTTTTACCAAGCTGATGAAATTGCAAAATGAAGTGAGTTGTCTATTTCTCAAAGGACCCTTGATTATAGATTGTTGAATAACTAGGTCAAATTAATAACCACTCAGAGCTTTATATCGAAAAAATATTAAAGAATTTTTGTGCTAGTATTTGGTTACAAGAGATAGGGACAACATTAGGGCCATTCTAGTGCTGTTATTATACAGAGGGATTCAGAAAAGATGTAGAAACTCCTTTTAAGTTAATATGTTTGGAACATAGTCACGTATTGTTGCAACTCTTCCGTAGTAGTGTAGTCCATTATTTTTTCGTCATGTGGTCATGTGCGTAGTGAGACAATCTCGGGGCGCGCTTTCCAGCAGATGACAGCGCAGCAGGGAACAGCCCGTGGGGAACTCTCAGTTCCTGCTCCGCTCCACACCAACTCGCAGCAACATCCTGAAGACAGCCTAACGTTGGGTCCAAAACTAGTTGATGATAAAAAATCAATTTTGCGCTCTTGACTGTTTTTATATAAAAATTGTGATAACCACATCATTTTCCCAAAGCGAACAGAAATTTTTCCAAAAATATATTATTTGGATGAAGATCTATCTGAACGATGGAAGTAGAGGTTATCTCGAATATCAACCACTGTTTGCAGACTTAACGATTCTTGACCTCTACCAATGGGTGACTTTCAATACTGATGTTTATCGGCCGAATACAACTACACTGAAGGAGCTACGAGAAACCGCCGTAGCCCTTACACCTGCAACATTGACAGCTCTATAGGTGGCCGGCCGCGGTGGCCGAGGAGACTGAGGCGCTCCAGTCACGGTCTGCACGGTCACTACGGTCGGGGCTTCGAATCCCCCCTCGGGCATGGATATTTGTGCCGTCCTTAGTCTTAGTTAGTTCATAAGTAGTTTGTAAGTTTAGGGACAGATGACCCCGTAGTTAAGTCCCATAGACTACACAAACATTTGAACATTTGAGCTCTATAGGTGAGTGGCTGTGAATTGAACGCCGATAGTTGCAGTATATCGTCCACGACAGCTTCAAGCTTCTTCTCTCACCTGTGGTATTACGCGATTTTGTAAATATCTCTATGGCAATTCTACAGAATAGTATTCATCAGAAGCTGTGTAAACTTCAGTGTTGAAAATAATTCCAGTTGTCAGGGATCAACGCATGCTGACCAAACTATGGTTGGGTCAATGGTTTAGCGGATTGACGTTGGTTGGGTGCTAATGGGGGATCATTATGAACACAGGAAATATCCTTCCTTCCGCACAACAATTCTGACGGTGTGTTATTTAGTTCCTTTAATGCTGACTATCAAAGACTGTCTACAGTTCTCTTGATCCCTCTGTATATTATTCAGATGGATCTCTTTCACAAGGCCAGAAATTGGATACGCTTAATCTACTTAATTCTGATGCAAAATATTTTAAAATTTGATGAGGAACCGATATTTTTAATATTTGTATTGTTACAATTTAGTTGAAATATTCGCAAAAAAAGAAAAAGCAATGTAGCAGTCCAGGTAATGTATTTTGAAAGGTACACATATATGCATAGTCCCTACTGTAGCAACATATTTACGTACAGATAGCAATGTGACGTCATGATTATTGGCATATGTTGATGTTATTGCTATATAAAGGTCTACTGACAGAAAATAAGCAATAGATTTCGTTTCAGTGCATCTTTAATAAAAAAATGAAACATACAATTTTCAATGAAACCACAACTTCACATTGACCACACAAGGCAAAATATACCATTTTCGTACATTATTATTTACGAATTACATTTCAAATGTGTGTTCTCCTCATCATCATTTTAGTCATCATTGCAACGCAAGTCGCCCACGTTGTGTCAAATATAAAACAAAAGACTTGCACTAGACGCCCGAATAATTCTAAATTGGATCTCGCAGCTAAATTTTCAATACTGTCATTTCATTTTATCAGCATGTTGAATTGGGATCCCCCCTTTGCCCCACTATCAGCTTGTCTGATAATTGGCTGAATAGAACCGCGACTCTTTATGGGCCGGATCTCAAACAGCCCGCTCCACTCCTCGGAGTGGAGAATGAAAAGAATAAGTTTTTTTTTTTTTTTTTTTTTTTTTTTTTTTTTTTTTTTTTTTTTTTTTTTTTTTTTTTTTCCAATTCTGAGAGTACACATACTCCAATAATCTTACCGCTACAAGATTAATCAAATTGTAACGATAGTCCCTACTTGTTTCATTATCTCAGACAGAATCTCAGTAAATATTGTACCAGTAATTACATTGCTTCATCTCATAAATGACTATTCTTTCAGAACATTCTTACAAGCACTGACATCTAACCAAGTTGCCGCTGCAGCCACTGTGTCCAGTCCCTCTCGCAGCTAGACAACACCCAACGCGCTATCAGCTACCTTTCGCGGCAGACTGACCCATACCATAGTCCACTACTAATTGCAACTTCTGCCGCGTATGGCGCCACGCACTGACTAGTAATATCGGCAGTGGCCTGGTTTCCTCGACGGGCTGTCAGAATCATATGTGCTTGGGTAAGCTGTTAACAGCGAATATGTAATGTAACATATGCTGCATTTATTCGGATTGATTATCGTCTAACAACAGGTAAAGAATACAGGAGGTGAGTTATAGTGAACGTATCGTTTTATTACTTGTATTCGTACCACAGTAGTGCATACTGCAGCTAGGTTTGAGTATCATAAACCTGAACTGCGACGATACGATGTTCACTGGTTTTAGGAATACCAATCTCGTGTTCAAGCTGTCGTGTTCTCACCCCAGTAACTTCGACAGCTTCGTCTGCGCGAGAGCGCCGTGCGGGAGTAGCCGAGCGCTCTAGAGCGCCACGTTCCGGGTCGCGCGGCCTCCCGTGTCGGAGGATAGAATCCTCCCTCGGGCATGGATGTTTGTGTTGTCTTTACTATAAGTTAGCTCATGAGTAGTTTGTAAGTTTAGGGACTGATGGACCCGCAGTTAAGTCCCATAAGCTTTACAAACATTTGAACATTTCTGTGCAAGTACTACAACGATTGCGTTGTCATGGGTTGAAACTTCCCGTTTCCTGAAGCGTCGCAACAAGACGAGAAGACTTCTGACGGGAAGGTGGGTTCTTTTCAGTTCCAGTATTTGGCCTGTCTACCTCCAACAACAATAAAAGAAATGTTATGCTGAACCGCGGTGGAGTAGCCGAGCGGTCTAAAGCGTATCGCTGCGGAGCGCGCGGTTGCTCGCCGTGGAGGTTCGAGTCCTCCCTGGGGCATGGGTGTTTGTGTTGTCCGTAGGTTAGTTTACCTAGGTTTAAGTAATTTGTAAGCTATGGACTGATGACCACGCAGTTTGGTCCGATAGATTTACAGACATTTTCGTTATGCTGATGCAGTTTGTAGGAAGGAAATTCTTTACTGTTGGTCTGCTCTTCACAAGAGTATTTAAGGGGACTAAACTACTGCACTAAATGCACCGGTATTGTGTATGAGAAAACAGTACTGCAATTACTGTTCTGCTAACTTGCATTCCCCACAGATGAGTAACATTCCTCTTTCTCTTCGTTGGTGTACATTCTACTCACACAACTCTTCAACTGGTGATGGTTGACGGAATAACGGATGTACAGTCTACTTATGTTTACTTTTGCCCTCTGTCGAAGTCAGCACTTGGATGTGTTCCATTACCCTGAGTATCTGCAATAAGCGCTGGGAGCGTTATCGTCAATTTTCTGTTATCGAATTAATAACGTTGTGTTTCAGAGAATGGTACACTGCGATTCATTTTCGAATAAGTGTTTAGGAGAGGAAATATCGAATAAAAAATACTGGGTGCCATTTAAAAGAGTCACACCGCTGTTCATATCTTTGTAAAGAAACAAAGCTACAATGAAAGCAGTCATGTTGATTGATGTTTGATGTCCCCCTGACGGTTAAAGAACATTTGCTAGAAACATTTTGTAATTTCCATCTGGACCATCAGTTCTTTAGGATGGTTAAGATAATGGGAGCCCCTGTATGATTGGGCTTATGATTATGGAGCAGTTAAGAAAGGAAGCTGTTGTTTTCATATGTAAAGAGTGTTTTAAACGCCGCGAGAGGTTCTGGTGTAGCTGGAGAGCCATGTAGCGGCAGAGAGGTCGACGTGTTGGCAGCAGTGGAAATAGTAATTTCGCGGTAAAGGAGTAACGTTGTATCTTGGTGACGCTATTTCCCATATTATCCTGAAAGAATAATTTTGTGATCATATGCTGCTGCTACCAGACAATTCAAGTTCCTAATTTTTAATTACTTCATTTTGAATAACTACATTTTCGTTTGCTAAGAAGAAACGAATCGAGTAGGAACAGAGAAGGCAATTTATTTGAGAAAAATATATAATTTTCCCGGCACTTCTCGTAGCGTGGTACACTGTTATGTATATCCTCGTCATAGAATATTGCGCCCCGTATTTTCAACCACGTGGTAACATGCTATTTTCCTACTCATCATTGTTGAAGCGCTTAGCACCAAAGTACGAATTCAGATGACGAAAGAGATGAAAATTGCTTGGAATGAGGTTGGAATTCAAGGGATGGTTAAAAACGTCGCAGTCAAATACCTCACGAAGTTTTTTTTTTTTTTTCCCCTTTCGATGAGTATGGTCGTGAATTGTCGTGCATGACAACAACACGTTTCGAGAGCATTCCCTTGCTCTTGTACTGTATTTCGCGACGCGGTTTTGGTCAGTGCTTCGGAACAGATATCTTTACTGATTATTTCACTTCCACGTAAGAAATATATCAGTAACATGCCTTATCTGCCCCAACACTGTGCAGAAAGTGCTTGCGTTCAATCTTCCCAGGGAACGAAGTATGCTTCCGTTCCACTATTTGCCGTTTCGTTTCAAGTGTGTCTTAAGCAAACCCAAGTTTCATTCCCGGTGACTATCTGGGATGAAAATTTCTGTCCATCGTCATTATAACGTTTCGAAATTGAAGTCCCGCTGCCCATTCGTTAGTGTTGTTAACTTAGAAGTTTAGGCACCCAAAGTGCTCACTGCTTGTCAGCGCTAAGGTTTTCGGTCACAGTCTATTAAATTACTGCTATTTAATTTTTTGAAGTTGAAGAGCAAGAGCATTCATTATTTCTTCGACTGCACAACCAGTTCGTCAGAAACCACTAGATGAACGCCCACGTCGATCTTAATTGTCATACCTCACTTCTTATCATGGATGGTCTTTTTACATTTTCTCCATAAACCTCAATGATTTGTCGACGAATGTCACAGAAAACGTATCACTGATATCCTTTCACGCACGGATGGCTCTTCGATCAACGGTGCTATTACGAACAATCGTTACGAACGACACACTACACAGAGCGAGCTTGAAACGGCGTCTTTTCGTTCAGGTAGAAAACAGATACTTCTGCGCATGAGCGAAGCTGGGATAGTAGCACAGCTGCGGAGGAAAATCGAAACGGAACTTACTTTACGAAGTACCTTAGTATTTGCATCTAGCATTATTTTCAATCAACTAATGTCATCTCTTTCTAATAGGCCTCATTGAATGAAACAAACAGAGTTATACAGGCAAGCGCTCTCAGTAAAGCTAATTATGTGATAATAAAACGGATTTGTGCATTGAAAGAATGCTTGAGAGATTAGGACTGTCGCGGCGGAGCGGCCGAGCGCATTGAGGCGCTATGCTGCGATGTGCGAGGCCGTTCGAATCCACCCTCGAGCATGGATGTTTATCCTGTCTTTAGTATAAGGTAGTTCATAAGTAGTTTGTAAGGTTAGGGACTGATGGCGGCGCAGTTACCCCCTTAAGCTTTTATATACAATAAATTTGGGACTAATATATTAGCAGAAAACGTTTGGTAGAGTAAAATCCTTACTGGGCTATGTTCCAACGAGGAACACACACACACACACACACACACACACTGAATGTGTGGTAGTGTTCCATTTTGATTGATTTATTGAGCTAAAGTGTTTCTGCACCATTAATGTTACCTATTTGTGTGTTAATTGTTTTATTATTTTTATTAATGATCAATGCCCCATGTTTATATATGTTAGCCCCATAATTATAAATGTTTCTACAAGTGTGATTGAACTTGTGTGTTCATGTGAATGTGAATGTGTGCTTTTAATATTTACTGACTGTCACACAATGGTCTCCCGCTTTAGGCCTCGTTTTGCTGTAGTTAAGAATGCATGGCTTTGTTTGTCTGTGCTGGCATCTGATGGATGGCCAGAGACAAGCTTACTTGAGAAGTTGGCGAGGTGGCCGTGTTGTTAGTGTCGTACCAACCTAATCTTGGACAAAAGAGGTGACAGGAGACCTCTCTGGGAGTGGTTGTGGAGGGAATTGTCTTGACCAGGTAGCAAGGGTTGGTAAATACTAGTCTCTGAACGCACTCTGCGTCGTTTTTAGCGAGCTCTACCTCCGGTGTATGACGGGGAGAGGTTTTTCCATGGCCTTAGAGGTACACTCTTCACTTTTCATTCTGGCTCCGATGACTGTGGAAGTAAGTATTCCGCCAGATTATGCAGAGGGGAAGGCATGCTGCTATGTAATTTACCGTGGTCGCACACCAGGTGGTACTTAAGAATAGTGAGCTGCTGCCTCCCTCCACATGAGTTAGTTTAGTGCACAGTCTAATTTAAAATTTGTTATCAAGACACCTGCCATCTCATCAAGACACTGCTGACACTTTGTTTCGCCACTGCTTTCATGGGTTCCAGCTTGTAATGTACGACCTAGCTTTACGTGTGTGTCTGTGAATGTATGCATGTGCTTTCAGCTACTCATTGTGTGTTTGAAAGTTTCCTCCCATGTTATTCATAAGGGGCAGAAACAATTTTAATACGGGCAGTAATTATATGATTTAATCCAATTTTGTTCAAGGTCTGTGCTTAATTTGGTCTCCCCACATTTATTTGCGTGTTATTTTACTGAGTAGATTATGATTTTAAAGTATCAAACCTCTGCTTTATGATTTCATGCTCCCCTTCCCATGTTTAATTATCTATTCATTTATTTTTTTAACATTGAATTTGTGTTTGTTAAAACATTGGCTGCTCCCTTAAGGAGTGATAAGTTAGATAATTTCCGTTGTGCATGTACTGTAGCCACTCATAAAGTAATTTAGAGCAGCAGTGAGCATTTTAACTTTGCAGATCTCAATTGCCCGTGATTTTGCTTAAAATAAGAACAGGCTACTTGCAACACACACATACCCTTGCCCGAGGGATGACTTGAACGTCCGACGGACAGCAGCCGCGCACTCTGCAGCAAGGAGCCTATGAGAGTACGGCCATTCCTTACTGGAGTAATTCATTTCTAATAAGTTCAAGAAGATGAAATGCTGCGACAACGCCAAAATGATAATAGAGGACGCAGCATTACTTCAGTAAGTATACAAACATTAACTTCAGAAAAAAAGAACACCTAGCAGTAGCAGAAACATTTACAAAGATTTTAGCTGGGATGCTGCATAAGAAACACTACAAATTTGGGAGCCACCTGGGGTAATATATTTGTAAATAAATAAATAAATAAATATTAAACTCGAGTCAGCTTGGGATTATCAGTTAGGAGACTAGTAGAACTTTAATATGGGAATTTTTTTTTTCATGCGAGTCTACCAGCAGCAGGTGAATACACTACATACAGAAAGGCGCCTTTCATGTGTCGTGCTACTGGGGACGTAATCTTCCTTTAACAGTCGTTACTCTGCACGTGGCATCGCGTTCCAGATCATTCCTTGCCGAGCGCTCTCTCGCGGAAGCTGAAACGGAAAGCTTTAAACGCTTCGGACCGCTTCTCTTTACTCCTGGTCGATGCATATCCGATCACACGCGGGCCGGAAATTGCCTATAAGAGGATGCGCTTCGCCAATTTCGCTTGAAACCACCAATAGTGGCCACTTTTCACCAGTTCCGAAAGCTATATACTGGTATTCATTTCTGCGCCAATATTTTTTGAAATGCTGTCAAAAGGAATTATGGTACAGTAGTGAGCATTTTAGAAGGCTTTTGTGCTGACAAAAAATGGCTTTCTATGGCCGACAATTTTGCTACACGTTTTCTGTAGCCAAAAATTTAGAGCTTACTCATTTCCAGATATGTAGCAAATTGTTTTTCCGATTTGTGATGAACAGTCTGAAATAACGAGAAAAATCAATCCTTGCACTATCAAGGGAGGGTGAATACTTTATGCTTAAATGATAAGTATAGTGTAATCTACCCAAATACATTACATTTAAAAATTGTGAAAAAATTACTTTTTAAACAAGTTTTCTATCACATTTCATTAATGTTTCTTAAATTTTGTATGTTACATTACGTTTTAGTATGCTTGCTAAACGCATGCATGGATCTTCCTGGCAGATTAAAATTGTGTGCCGGAACCGGGACGCGAACCTGGGACATTCAGCGGACAACGGAGCCTCTGTTTGTTGAATAGAGAAAGTTTTCATTATCTTGCAATGTAGAAATCGGCGTAGAACACGTGTTATTGCCTGTCGTGAACTAAGAATCCAGAATTCTGTTTTCAGCTCTCGTAACACTGTGTTTACTCCATGGTGATGCAGACGAATGTGAGTCTGCCGAATTAATAAATGTGTTGACATAATCGACCACCTGTTTGTTAAAGTATTGAGGTAAATTAGGCACGAGTTGTTTGTTGAGTCTAATCGTTTAGAATACAACTTTCTATAGTAGTAAGTCGGGGACAGTAGGAAAACCGGAACAGAAGTGAACTGAAGCATTTGAGATTCTAGAAGAAATTGTTAAGAAATGTGTGTGCTGGTAAGATTACCAATGAGGTTTGTGGAATCGGAAAAGAAAGGAACATAATTATGGATAAAAATGACAAGAAGAATGGAGAGAGATCAGTGGTGCCAGAGGGAGGTATGAAGTGTAAAAGCTGTAGGGAAAGTCAAAGTAAAAATACCTCCGGCAAATGTGGACGCAGGATGGAAGTGCTTTTCTGAAATTAAGTGGTGGTCGCAGGAGGCGACTTCGTGGCGGCCCACATTAAAACAGTCGTAAGACTGATAACTCAAAGTAAAATGGGGATGAGGACAGTCATCTAAGTGACGCACCAGTTGGGGTGGCAGTCCTTAAACCTAAGGCACAAGCTCCAGGCGTGGCAACAACGACATCCTAAATTTATTTTAATTTTCATAGTGTACCGACAGCAATGAATAGTGGATAAAAAATTTCGTCTTGTCTCCATCCATTTAACTAACTTCATACAAAGCTCGAACTGATTCGTAGAAGTTTCAAGTGTAAAAGAGACGCCTGTGCAAACTTGTAGTAAAAAAGACTTTTTGAACGAAAAATCGTACCGGTGCACATAAAAGATGAACTTTAATGTCGATTTATTTTGCCAAAAGACTTAATCATTTCGTTCAGTTTTCCAGGGCTCCAGCTTCACCTCGTTTTACTACAACGCCGTGCTATATTTTTCTCGGCTTTAAACAATCTTATATCGAAAACAGAAAATGATTATTTACGTTAGTTGCCTATGGATAAGGATATGCCTTGAGCTAAACACTTTTTTTATGCCCATACATGTTTCACTACACTTGTAGCATCTTTCCTACAGCATCCTTATAGGTCTTTGCTTACAGTTTACCATATTTGTTGGTGTCTTCAGAGGCGCCGGCCGCGGTGGCCGAGGAGACTGAAGCGCGCCAGTCACGGTCTGTACGACCACTACGCTCGGGGGTTCGAATCCCCCCTCGGGCATGGATATTTGTACCGTCCTTAGTGTTAGCTAGTTCATAAGTAGTTTGTAAGTTTAGGGACTGATGACCCCGTAGTTAAGTCCCATAACCTATACAAACATTTGAAACATTTCTTCAGAGGTGAAGTGGAGAAGCAGAATAAGACAACTTCTGTGTTCACTGTTTGCGAACTGTTAAAGGCAACTAACCTAAATATGTTTAAAGCAGACACGGCCCAGAAAGAGGCTTCAACATCGAGATGATTTTCATAAAAATATTTCTGAAGAAAAGATAGACTCATAAAAAGAATATAAGAAAATAAAAAATAAATAAAATACTTTTGACTTTATCCACTTGTCTACTTTTGTGCAAAGTTTGAAAAGATTTGGTCTAATATAAAAGGTAGAAGCAATACGCTTTAAAAACATATGCACACAGAAATATCCGAGAACTAATTTCAGTCCAATATACATGTTTTTCAATAGTAATCAGGCGACTTCTATAATTTACTGCTAGCTTCGGTTCGGCGTTCAAACTTTTCTTAAACAGGGTGAGTCGTGTAGGACGTAACACACCTACTATATCATGAACAGTTACATACATTGAAACGCAGTTTTCGGCAAATTTTACAGAGTTGAGCGGTACAGTTAATGTTTTTAGCACTAGTACCAACTGAGGTATTGAAGCAACTTCGTTTTTGGATATTTTGCGTTTATCTGGTGAATGTAAAAGACATACTATCAAAACAGTACAGTGGTATAGGTTGTCTATCGGGATCGTCTTTGTCCGGTAAGCGAGGCAACCGGACTGATTATTATGACGCTAATGCGGACAGCCTGCATGAACGTAAAAAAGAAGACAGGAATGGAGACGGCAACAGCAACAGAATACCGAGAAGCTATTCTGAATCTGCACAGTTGCATGAGATAAATGTTCAAATGTTTGTGTAGCTTATGTAACTTAACTGCGTGGTCATTAGTCCCTAAACTTACAAACTACTTATAAACTACCTTATACTAAAGACGGCACAAACATCCATGCCCGAGGGAGGATTCGAACCCCGACAAATGTTCAAAAGTTTGTAGAGCTTATGGGACTTAACTGCGGGGTCATCAGTCCCTAAACTTACAAACTACTTATGTATTAGCTAACACTAAGGACGGCACAAATATCCATGCCCGAGGGGTGAATTCGAACCCCCGACCGTAGTGGCCGTGCAGACAGTGACTGGAGCGCCTCAGTCCCCTCGGCCACCGCGGCCGGGGAACCCCGACAGGTAACGGCCTAGCGCATAGCAGCATAGCGCCTCAATGCACTCAGACGCACCGCCGCGGCTGTACGAGATATCTTTCTTTTTGGCCATGTTCTCCCTCACTCAGGGTCGGCTTTGTTAAATCCGGATTTGGCGTGTTAATATTTACAGGGTGAACGGGCGGCCTTCCTGTCGCCACCCCATTCGGGAGAAAATGTGTACCCTCAAATGAGTGGATATCTAATATATAAAGCAGAGTGTCCGTATGTTTGTATGTCTTTCATAAAAATCTACAGTTTTGTTCCAATGTGTTCCATTTTGTACGCGTAAGCTTCAATCTACGAGGACGGTCGCCGTAAGTGTGAGAATCACCTACAACGCATTGTTCAGGAGATACGACGTCATAAACAATGATAAGCGCGAAAAACTGCTGCATTAAGCGACAATGCTGCTCATTTTCTCCTGAACCACTGGACCGATTTCAACCAAATTTGATACACATATTCCTTACATGGATATATTTGCGTGTACCTTCTAAATTGCATCACAGTACGACACGTGGTTCATGAGATATGAGCAGATAAACAGTAACACTTACGGAAAACCGCCCCATCACTATTACTTCTTTACTATTAATTGCATTCCCAAGAGATTTTACAGACATATAGCCCTTATACAAGTGAATATATACCTGAAAAATGACAGGAATAAATAAATAAATACCCGCGCAATGCCGGGTTATCACCTAGTAGTGTTATAAATATGAAAGTGTAAAGTGTTACGAAATATTTGCGAATCGTGTATGTGAGGAGGGACTTGGGAACTAGCCCGGTATTCATCTAGGGGGATGTGGAAAACTGCCTAAAAACCACATCCATGCTGGCAATCACTCCGACCCCCTTCGTTAATCCGTTGGGTGGATTCGAACCGGGGCCGGAACGCCTCCCCGTCTCGGAAAGCAGTGCGTTAGGCCCAAGGAGGTTAAAGGGAGATGGCATTATCTTTGCCGAGCACGCACGTCAGTTGAAGCCTGTCCGCCATCTTGGTCAGTTTTGGAATGCTATTTCTCCGTTAAAACTATGCACTAAGTCGAATGTCTTACTGTTAATGCATTAAACTGAGTCACTGCAAAGTATGTCCTTTCAAACAAAAAACTATCTCGAATAAATAGTAATAAATACACATCATAATATTTGAAAACTTACTTTTTAACGGCAAATTTGCACTATAACACGTTGCACATCACGGAAAAACCGTCCGAAGTTTTATTCCCGTTTTAGTGACACAAAAAACCTTAGCTCTACAATACGAACACTTCTCCAGAACTTAGCAATATGGCGGAGGCAGGCTTCACTTATTCAGCGTAAGGGCTTCTCCCTGTATTCTAACCTCCTTGGTTAGACCACACGGCCAGCCGACCGGGTCCACAGTTGTACGAGATATATTGCCAATGTTTCAAATGTTAAATGTTTGTAAAGCTTATGGGACTTAACTACGGGGACATCAGTCCCTAAACTTACAAACTACTTATCAACTAGCTTATCCTAAGGACGCCACAAATAACCATGCCCTAGGGGGGGATTCGAACCCCCGACCGTAGTGGCCGTGCAGACCGTGACAGGCGCGCCGCCTTCCCCTCGGCCACCGCGGCCTGCTATTGCCAATGAATCCGGAATCAGCCAGGAGGGTGTCATTCGCGTCTTATATCGACAGAAATTTCACTTCTATCATATAACATTTTGTAAAACAAAAGCCGGCCGCGGTGGCTGAGGGGACTGAGACGCTCCAGTCACGCTCTGCACGGCCACTACGGTCGGGGGTTCGAATCCCCCTCGGGCATGGATATTTGTGCCGTCCTTAGGATTAGCTAGTTCATAAATAGTTCGTAAGCTTAGGGACTGATGACCCCGCAGTTAAGTTCCATAAGTTCTACAAACATTTGAACATTTTTGTAAAACAAAAATTAGGTAAATTGATTTCGGTAGTTAGAAAATTACTATTAGTAAATTGTTTATTACATTACATTACATTACATTACGTGTGTATGAAATTGCACTGCGATATCAAATAAGCCGGCAGGATGTATTTCCGCATAGCTGTTAACACTCATTACTTTCAGCATGAAATGATCTTTAAGATGCTTATTTATTTTGCGGTGTACAGGCGGTCACCAAAATAGTTTCAGTATAATGTTTAGTTTAACGATATAACGTTTGATTTAGAACACAAGAGAGAATTGTTTCTCAGTTTCTATTTTACCTATAAGCACATAAGCACATATAGGGGAACGCAGGTCAAAACGTACTTTTAAAATTTTAAAATATAGTACAGTAGTTGCATTTCTCAATGTACGAGGTACACAGACTATGTTCCGTTTGGTTATATAAACCAAACGTGAACAAATACAGAAAAATATTTATTGTATAAAAATCTGCAACTGTTCAACTACTTTTCTACGTAAGTTCCGAAATTTTGTAGACACTTGTCATAGCGTGGGACAAGTTTTTGTGTGCCTTCTTCATAGAAGGTTGCCGCCTGTGTATTTAACCCTGTGGCAAACATGTTCTTTCAGCTCATCATCGTTGACGTGTTGACCACCAAGGACAGATTTTAGGTGTCAGAAGAGATGAAAGGAGTCTTCTTCTTTCCTTCATGTTGCCGCCCGACCCCACAAGGCGCATGTGACCAAACAACTCTAACGGAAATTTCACTGGGACGTGTTTGATCATCCTCCGTACAGCCTCGCTCCTAGCGACTTTCTTCTTACACCTAAAACCTGTCCATGGTAGTCAACACTTCAGCGATGATGACGAGCTGAAAGAACATGGTTGAATACACAGGCGGCAACCTTCGAAGAAGAACGCGTATAAAAACTTGTTCCACGCTGTGACAAGTGCCTGAAAAATTTCGGAAGTTATGTAGAAAAGTAGTTTAATAGTTGTATATTTTTGTACAATAAATAATTTTTCTCTATCTGTACACGTTTGTTTTATATAACCAAACGGAACTTACTTTGTGGACAAATCTCGTATATAACCTCTTTATATTTCATGAATGGATATCTCTGTTTCAGATCACATATATCTGGGAAGACAACAATGTGAAATAGTTTTCCTAAGCCGTTTGCGATACATATTCAAGACTATGTCTTTTTGATGTACAACGTTAGTAGGTGAACCTGCATCTAGATCCTGGTTCAAGGGGAAAGAAAGCTATATTCAAGTAGCGCAGTCTACCTCCCGATATTCAACTACGTATTCTGGGGTGAACGCCTGTTTGGCAGTGTTTGCAAAATCCGTTTCCGGCCACCGTGCGCTTCCCTTAAAATAAATAAATAGGTGACTCTGGACGCTCTAACATTTGCCCAAAACCGAATTTCGAAACTTGTAAGCGTTCACGAAATAAAAGGGGTGTTAAATCTTCTCCGAATTAGCATATGGATTATAGAATAGGTACAGTAAAACAAATAGTCGCAGGTCCGAGGCAAACTACAAACGTTTCACCCCATTATCTTAGCTTAAATAGGAACCGAAAAGCAAGATCCCTAAACTAGTGATTCTGCAGTCCGCCTTACAGACCTACTGTTCTTTAATGACACGCAGCATTGATTCACATTGAGCTAAAGATGTCGCTAGAACACGTTGTAGCTCGACGCAACGCAGTGTGTAACTGATGATCATGTTGGTGGCAGAACTCAGTAGAACTTTGTTTCAAAATGATAGTCAGGTGCCGCTCTTGCATTCGGGGCAAAACAGAAGCAGAATTCTAAGTATTACCTTTTACATTATGTATTAAAAGACGAATAATAAGAAACAAAAGACTCGGAGCATTCTGCATCTCATTTAGGTCGGAAATACTCCACCATGCTTCCAGCAACGCATTTTCTTGGCCGAGCTATACAGAAAAGAAGGCTGATATTATCCTAGTTACGAAAATGAAATAAGCAGCCTCTTATGAATTTCTTCCCGTTATTCTCGTGACAGTGACTTGACATTGATGTTAGAAACGACAGAAATATGTGTTATTCACATATTCTTGATCACAATAATAACATTCCTTTCAACGCCACACGTTAAGACGAAGGTACTGAACAATTTGTCAAATCATATCTCAGGAACAAGTGGCAATATTAGATTGCTCTTTAAAAATTTTGATCCTCTTTCTGTTGCCTATTTCAATCAGAGTATTCTTATATATCATGTGAAACCTGCTCTACTGTGTTGTGATAGTAGGATACCAGAGTATTGGTAAACATACACTAAAAGCATCCTTCTTAAGGACATGCTATTCCTTATAAGAACTAAATACGATTAGTTACTTTATGTTAAGCTCAGATGTACTGATCTTTCCAAAAGAAAGATAACATGAGACTATTGTTTTCAAGAGTACTAACAGAGAGTATATAAAAATATCCTTTAATAAAATAAAAAGTTTCAGCTTGGTGGGTGATGTGAAATATTTATTTTGCAAAATTCACATCGCCCACCAACCAGAAACTTTTTATTTTATTAAATATTGTGGAGTGTTGGCACAATTTCCGTAATGGAATCAAGTTACAATATCATTTAAATTACAAAATTAGTCCTCTAACACGAATTCATATTCCAGACAACAGATCTGGTCAAAACACATAATAGGTATTTATTGCACAGAGCGGACAGTTCGAACAATATGAGGGTTTAGCTCGCGAGCCTTTTGTCGACTCCTTTCCAGCAGTCTGATAATTATTATTAGATTGGTCCCTAACGACAACACACACACCCATGCCCGAGGGAGGACTCGAACCTCCACGGCGAACGGCCGCGCGCACCGCAGCGAGACGCCTCAGTGCGTACAGCTATTCCGCCGCGGCAATCATATATTTAATTAGTCGCATTCTTATTTACGTTTTCACATTAATCCAAATTGTCGATTTCAATAAAGGTAACTTTTCCAATTCATGTTAATAAACAATCTACAATCACCGTAATTCAAGATATATAATATGCTTAATTGGATGGAACTGAATTCCTAGAAATCTGGTTTTGCTTTGATGTTTTCTATGTCGTTATTTATAGATATTGTCAATTTGACTGTCAGTAACGATGGTAAATTAATAGAATAAAATTTTCCCTCGGCAATGCAGTGCGTGCAGATATGGTTCTTCCTGGCTGATTAAAACAATTTGTCGGACAGTGCCTCGAACTCGGTACCTTTAGCTTTCGTGGACGAGTGCTTTAGCGATTCTAGTAAGGTACCCGACCATTGTTCGGTCTCACAGCTCTACGTTCAGATGACTGGAGACGAAGTAATTGTAGAAGTAAAAGTGCGAGGACGCGTTGAGAGTTGTGCTAGAAATCGCTGTTGGTAGAGCACGTACAGTACCTGCGAAAGACGTCTCAAATTAGAGTCTCGATTGAGCACATAGTTTAAATTTTCCATAAAGTTTTATCGACAAATTTAAATTTTATTAACCGGAGGGTAATGTAACGCACAACAGATAAGTAGCATTATTGAATATGACATGTCACTACTTTCCGTGATATTGCGTATCGTTCAAAAATCAACGAAGAATAATCAGTACTGGAACTACACATTTAAATTGGCTGGCGCGGTCATTCTCTGCGATAGATCAGCGCGTGCTGTGACATAGGCGCATCGCTATTTTGTTTCCTAAATAAGTACTTCACCTGAAACAAAATCAACGGAGTAAAATAGCATACACATCACAAGGCATGGAACAAATCAAACGTGACATGGTACTGATTATTAGGTAAGGCACTGAATTAAAATTTGTGGCATGGCCTGCTTACTGGGAAGTGGCTATATTCCGACACTGGCACGTAATTCAATGCCTTGCTTCATAAATAACATTTATTTAATATTCACAGAATATATGACATCAACTGCGATTGGGCAAAGCTTAAAATGTGTACCCAGCCGGGATTCGAACACTGGTCTCTTGCTTTCTAGGCAGTTGCGCTGACCCCTACACCACTGGGGACACAGTGATCACCGCACCTGCATGGACTACTTAAGCACGCCTCCCGTCAGATACAAATTCCCAGCTTCACCCTGCCCTGACGGGAGGCGTGCTTAAGTAGTCCATGCAGGTGCGGTGATCACTGTGTCCCCAGTGGTGTAGGGGTCAGCGCAACTGCCTAGAAAGCAAGAGACCAGTGTTCGAATCCCGGCTGGGTACACATTTTCACCTTTGCCCAATCGCAGTTGATGTCATATATTCTGTGAATATAAATAATAATAACTGCAGGATCAGAAGTGACGTTTGTTCTTTCGGAACAGACGCCACATGTATATATACAACATTTATTTACTTATATTTATCGCGTTCTATAGGAAAGAATTGAGGGGCAAGTCTCTATGGTCATGAAACGAGTGAGTACATTACATTCATTAGATTGTAACAAATTAGTAGTAACTGACAAAGTGAAACGTATAGCAACCCTATTCACACGACGGGTCTGAGTATAAGTAATATCTACAGGACGTAATTTCAACTAAATACTTAGGAATGACAATTACGAGTAACTTAAACTGCAAAGGACACACAAAAAAATATTTAGGGGAGGCGAACCAATGACTACGTTTCATTGGCAGAACACTTGGAAGATGCAACAGTTCTGCTAAAGAAACTACCTACACTACACTTGTGCGTCCTATTTTGGAGTATTGCTTACGCATTGTGGGATGCACACCAGGTGGACCTGACTGACCATTTAGAGAAAGTTCGCCGGTCTCGGTGGCCGAGGGGACTGAGGCGCTCCAGTCACGGTCTGCACGGCCACTACGGTCGGGGGTTCGAATCCCCCCTCGGGCATGGATATTTGTGCCGTCCTAGTTCATAAGTAGTTTGTAAATTTAGGGACTGATGACCCCGTAGTTAAGTCCCATAAGCTGTACAAACTTTTGAACATTTTTTTTTTTTTTTTTTTTTTTTTTTTTTTTTTTTTTTTTTTTTTAGAGAAAGTTCAGAGAAAGGCAGCTCGTTTCGTAGTTTCGCGGTGTAGGGGAGAGAGTGTCATGGAAATGATGCACGAGTTTGAGTGGAAATCATTAAAAGAAAGGCGTTATTTGTTGCAGCGAGATCTATTTGTGTAATTTCTTTCACCAACTGTCTATTCCGAATGCGAACTTTCATTGTTAGCATCCTGCTACACAGGAAGACATGATCATCATAATAAAGTAACATAAATCAGATCGAAAGCAGAACGATTTAGGTGTTCCTTTTTCCCGCGAGCTAATAGAGAATGGAACTAAAGAAAAAATACCATAAAAGTGGTTCGATGAATCCTCTTCCATCCATTTCATTGTGACTTGCAAGGTATCCATGTTGATGTAGATGAAAAGAAACAACTTCGCAAGACAGAAATTAGCTTAGCTTTTTTATTTTTCCAGAAATTTGTCGACAGTATGCAAAGTTAGTCATGAGGAAGGATTTCGCAACGAGTGGATTACTACTAAGCTATTGGAATTATTGTGACAGCTTATTAAAAATGGATTCGGAATAACACTTCACCCATTTTTTGCACAAGGGACAAGGAGGTGTGATCCAAATTCTGAGTCGATTTCTGTCTAGTATAACTTATTGAAAGCTTCTAACTCTTGGGAATAGCGAAATATTTTAACAAAAAATGACATTAAAGTTAATATGCAGTGAGGGACCAATCTAATAATAATAATCAGACTGCTGAAAAGGAATCGACAAAAAAGATAGGGACTAATAACCAAGCCGTTAAGTCCCATAGATTTATAACCATTCGAACAACCAAATATATGTTTCAGTGCTAAAAATATAACTGAATTACGTTTACACATGCCCTCATCCGAAGCTTGACAAAATGCTGGAACAGTAATAAAGTATGTCTGGATTTAGTATGTGGAATAAATAGTCAAGGGTTTCATAAAAACGAAGAGTTACAGCAAGTCGCAGGAATTCTTATTGTGAAATTTGTGCCTTTCTTTGAAACAACTGGCCCTGTAATATTAATTATAATTTAAAAATTTGACGGCAACATCTTGGTGATGCTACGGAAAGCAGAAACGTCTTCCAAATTCCAATGTTTGTTAACCTATCGGACCAAACTGCTAAGGTCATCAGCCACTAGATTTACAAAGTAAGTAAACTAACGTACACGAACGACCACAGACACACCCATGCCCGAAGGAGGACTGGAACGTCTGGCGGGAGCGGCCGCCCAGTCTATAGGAAGATGCGTTAGACCACGCGGCCACACACACGCGACAGCCTGTCATGCCCTTTACACCTTCTATCGTGTGTATTTTGTCCTCCTTCGACAGCTAATTCTTTTTCGTCTGCTTATTGCGTCGAGCTGCCTACTATGGATGCAGCGCCTTATATAACTATTCCTGTTCACCAATCATAGCATGCTCTCGGTGTCAATACGTAGTTTGAAATATTTGCTCATTGTTGCCATTTCAGCATAACAAACGATGCGAATATATCGCCAATTTATTTAATAATGCATTATGTATTAATTGTTGACTGACATTAAAGCATGTTTCCTTTTTACATGTGTAAGGTTCATTTCGGATTTACAAATGAGTGAATTACAATTTTAAAAGTAACTGTAAAAATAATTGTAAAGATACATGTAACTGATACAGTTACTTTCGATATGTAATAAATATAACAGTAACTAAGTTACCTTTCAGGAAAGTAAGTCAGTTACATTAAAAAGGAAGCTTTCACAACCCTGATCTAACTTCATAGTATTTCAACGATATTAAAAACAGCATTTTTGGCTACTTACAATTAGTTCATTACAAATGTCAAACTTGACTTTGCAGAAATAGAAATAAAGGCATGTTTGAGCCCCAAAATAGTTTACAGGCAAGAAATATTTTTTAACATACACTGTAAAGAATGGAAAAGAGGAGATACGTAAGGACAGTGATGGAATATCTTCAAAATTTCAACGTATTTAAAGAAAGATGAGGTTCAGATGCACACCAGGGTTGAATCAGGAAAATACTGCTGGTATTGAGTAAATGAGCTGGCACCCTCCGTCACTAGTGTGTGTGGATGAGCTGACAATTTGGGGCTAGCTGGAAACGTTTTGGAGCAGTCTGCGCCATGTGTCAGTCAACAACTCCAGTAACGGAATGTTGCCAACATCGCTTATTACAGTCCGTTATTTTGATTACCGGCTTCAGTGAACTAAGCCATCATCTGCAGACCAAAATATTGGTCATTCACTGAAAGTATATCACAAACTACAGAAAATAGGATTTCTTTTAAGGAAAAACGCACTAATTACAACAGATATCTTAAAAAACAGTGGAACATACCTTGCACATGTTTGAAGTAATGTTAAAATATTCATTTGCAAACAGTGCACGAAATCGTAGAAGAAAATTAAAATTTTCTTGTTACAGCTCCGGCTATAGGTAACTGACGGGCATGCTATAAACGTCTGTTACATAAGTTGCTACCGCCAGAGGGAAGCACAATACTTGATACTTGTACAGATTCCGATATAGCAGCATAATTTAGAATACTTTTATGTTAAAGGACGAACAGGATTGTGGAGGGTATCACAATTATTCTTATTTTATTGTATATCTACCAGTTGTTTATGAAAAGGCGTATTAGATTTTCGTAGTCTTTTGTCAATCTAGGTCTAGGTCATAGCGTAACATGAGATTCTTCTGGATAAGCATTTGTGGTATGAGTGGGACAGTGCACAAATGGTTTAAATCATACTTAACCGGAAGATTGCAGAATGTTGAAATAAGCAGTTCACATGATACAGACGAAACAATTAATCCCTCTAACTGTGGAGTTATCAAAAATTGGGTCCCACAATGTTCGGTCTTAGGTCCCTTGCTGTTCTTAATATACATTAATGACTTGCCATTCTACATTCAGGAAGGTGCTAAGCTAGTACTTTTTGCTGATACAAGTATAGCTATTACACCTCACAAACAGGAATTAACTGATGACATTGTAAATGATATGTTTCAGAAAGTTATTAAGTGGTTCTCTACAAATGGACTCTCATTAAACTTTGATAAAACCCTGTATAAACAGTTTCATACAGTAAATGGCATGACACCATTAATAAATTTAGACTTTCAAAATAAACCTGTAGCTAAGGTAGAATATTCAAAAATTTTAGCTGTTTGCATTGACGAGGGACTTAATTTGAAGAAACATATTGAAGATCTCCTGAAACGTTTGAGTTCAGTTACTTATGCCATCAGTCATTGCAAAATTTGGTGATATACATCTCAGTAAATTACCTTACTACGCCTATTTTCATTCATTGCTTTCATATGGGATCATATTCTGGGGCAATTCAACATTGAGTAAAAAAGTATTCATTGCACAAAAGCGTGTAATCAGAATAATTGGAGCCCACCGAAGAGCATCCTGCAGACATTTATTTAGGGATCTAGGGATCTTCACTGTAGCTTCACAATACATATATTCACTCATGAAATTTGTTATTAACAATCCGTCCCAATTCAAAAGTAATAGCAGTGTGCATAGCTACAACAATAGGAGAAAGGATGATATTCACTATTCAAGGTTAAATCTAACTTTGGCTCAGAAAGGGGTGAATTATTCTGTCACAAAAGTCTTCGGTCAGTTACCAAGTAGCATCAAAAGTCTGACTGATAGCCAACTAGTATTTAAAAAGTAATTAACCCATTTCTTCCCAGTGTTGCGTACATGCAACACAAAATTTAGCCTTACAAAATGCAGTCGAAATGGACATACTATACAAAACGCACCACACATGTGTTAAAAGGCATTCACGAGCTCTCTGTATATGTTTTAAAGTTTCACAATTACCTTAATCCTTCGTAAAAAGATCCAAGATTTACAAACGTCAGACGATCTACATACACAAGAAATGTCAAGTTCAGCTTCACACAGAGTGTTTTTCAATATTTCATGACTGATACCATCAATGTAAGTCAGAGTTATCATATAATAGACAATATTGCACAATGTGAACAAATAGAAGAATGTGATCACAAAAACTAAATTTTTCTATTTTTTTCCTAGGAAACAGCGCGACATTATGGGTGGTGAAAATTACAACACATACTGCTAGTTTGTAATATTTGTGATGTTATTTCAATTATTTTAAAGAGGACCTGATGACTAAATATAACACTTTTTCACAATTTCTATTTTTGGGAAGAAATGGGTTAAGGGAATTTCTGAATGGCAACTCCTTCTACTATGTAGATGAATTTTTAAAAATGTAATAAAAAATCCTTAAAATATTGATTTTCAAGTGTAGACAACATTTACTAGACTGACACGTTCCACATCATTACGAAATGTCGTATATATGATCTATGGTACAAGTATGAATCTAATCTAATCTACTTATCGCTCATCAGCACGGCATCATGGCACATTCAAACCACTACAACTAGACTGCCACCCTCCCAAGCACAATCCAAAGATCACACACTCGAAGAAAGCCATATACATGAAAGCAGAGGTGCCAGGCGGGAGGAGGGGTGGTGGTGTAATGACACAAACAGCGTCATTGAAATTTCTGGAGGGGGGGGGTGGAATTAGTACTTTTGGCCAGCCCGGGGGCTTCATAAAACACTTTACAAAACGTGAAATAAAAAACAATAAACCAATGTTTACATAAAAAATTAATATCTTCCGAATGCAGAATGCAGAATCTTGGGTGTGTGTGTGTGTGAGTGGGGGGGGGGGGGGGGGTATTCATAGGCCAAAGGTGGGTGGGCACCTCTGCATGGCAAAAATACGGTACCGAGCAAATCTTGTTAGAATGTATAAAGGCTACAGAGGGGAATTGCAGTAAAACAACATTTCATAAAAAGTAAGACAACGTATACATTTCGTATACATCATTTGCACACGCTTATTAAAAGATTGTATCTTTCTCATACTTGGGGCTTCCATATGTTTACAGTTGTTCGAGGTCTAGGTTTGTCACGTTTGATTTCCGTAATCTTGTGGTTTTCAACTTAGGTCTAGGTTACAACGTGACATAAGATGATATATGGTCAGAATCGGTGGACTTGGCTGTGGGGTGGGGGGGGGGGATATATCTGCTTAACGAGCAAAATTTTAGTCAGTTTCCAGACAGACTACCATCTACCACTCCCGTTGAAGAAACTAATTCTCTCCCTTCCAATGAAAGCTTATGGTAAAACACCCCAAGTTTCCAATCTGTGCCTTTACCAGATTGCCGTTATACGATTTCTTTTTCTTCACTTCCCCCCCCCCTCCCTCTCTCTCTCTTTTCTGTTTTTTTTTTTTCTTTCTTTCTTTTCCGGTTTGGGGGGGGGGTTCTATCCCCCTCATCCCCCCATAGTTACGCCACTGGTCAGAATTCTTATAAAACCATAGTACGCATACGAACTGTTACAGTAATACTTCCATTTTCTCAGGAAATATTTTAACATCAGATATGTAAAAATGGCACAATATTTGATATCAAGACAAGTCTACGAGATAATCGCATTGTAATAAATGTAAATATGACATGAAAATATACGAGTATAAAAAGGTTTTGAGGGTAGTGCCAGTGAAGTAGAATCATTTTATAAATATAATCATATTTTTTAAAGTCACATAAACTTTGGGCTTCTACGTGTTTATAATTGTACAATGTGTATGTTTCTAAAATATATAGCGATTATTATCAATGTTGAATGGATTAATGACGTGTTAATTTCATGGGATCTTAGACAGGTTTACAAAAATGGAACCATATGTCGAGACACTTAACCTCACTACAAAATATATAATTTTCCTGTTTTATTATTATTATTATTATTTTTAATTTTTAAATCTTACGACTTAGACTTTGTCATATTCAGATATCGAGCACATTTTGTAATAAATGTTACATGTGTAACCTATATTCACAGCCATGTTTGAAATATATTGACAACAGCTATGTATTATACGACACTGTCTGAAGTACGTTACATACATCCTGTCTCTAATAAACAATATTGTAAAACGTAGACATAAAGATACAGTTCCCCTGTAAGCTTCCTTCATAACAAATGTTGTATAATCCATATTTGGTTGAAACCGGTAGTCACAATAAAGGACTGCAATAAGCGTCCTTGGCTACATTCCGTTACTGAAGCTGTTGATGAAATCAATTAGATCGCCATCTTCCTAAAATGTCAGGTAACTGGGACACTGTTTCCATGTGGCGTAGTGATCAGCGCGACTGCCTCGTAAACTGGAGGCCCGGTTTCGAACCTCGACGTCAGGCAAATGCCAGGACGGTTGCATCCAATGGCACGTCTCATTTCCTTCCCCGACCGTGACTAGGACTACCCGAGTCTCGTTAATTTAGATTATGGGAAAATAACTTTGTTTCAACATTTTGCGGCGGTAAGGTTCTTAGCAATATGGGAAGTATAAAACAGGAGGGAAGAAGAACTTGTGAAGATAGCGAGGTAAAGTAAGTGTAGTTAGAACATCCATACGGTGCGCAGACTGACTAGTGATTCTGGAGAAAAGCCACATTGGTACTACCGCGAGGAATCACGAGATAGCCTACAATGAAAGTAGCATTACTACTGCCTTTAGCGGACTGACTGGGAAAAGAGGTGTGTCCTTTCTAGTGCTATTTGGCACTATACATACATCTTTCAGTGATAAACTAAAATTAACCTTTTTTTTTACGTGTGTCGCTTTTGTTGCCAAAGCGGAAGAGCCTGACGTGAAGATGCATGATGATGCTCTCGAGCCTGCTGTATAGATATAAAAAAGCAACGACCGGAAAATGGTTTCTACCAAATGCTGTAAACTTAATTTTTCTACATCTACATACATAGGGTAAGGTGGTACAAATTCGATATAGGTACAATTCCGATCAACATAAGTTTTCGCGCCATTTGTCTGTATCGTAGTGTCTCGTTGTGTCGCGTTGTAGGGTAGCAGGTTTTTACAGCTCCTCCTGTCTTTTCCAAGAAGACACCGCTTTGCGGTAAGGAGATATAAATTTTTTCCCTTTAAAGAGGTAAGTGAAGCTACTTAGCCTAACGCTCTCTTATAAATCATCTAGTTAACGGTGACTGGATTCGCTGCCAAAAATGCAATGTTTGGTACCACGAAGTATGTGTTGGCGCGTGACAGAAAAAGTGTTTTTTATGTGGAAGATGCCCGTAATCAAAATTGTACGAGGAAGTGATCATAATTGAACCTAGTGTGGTACATTTTCGATCGATGTTTCTCAATTCCGTAACCTTTTTTGTGTTTATACCAACATTTGTGTTACATATTCATTAAACGTCCAAGAACAAGTGCCATAGTTAAAATTATTCCTTTTCACAATTTATTTCCAGTTATAATAACATTTGTCCGAAATGATCGAAATTGTACCACCTTACCCTACTCCGCAATCCACCGCTTGAGCAAGTTAGAAATAATAATTACCTTTAATATGAGCGAAAGAGAACTGAAACGGATATCTATGAACAATAATTACGCGGCTGCAAATTGAACATAACATGTACTCTTGGTTTAGTTAACAAGAAGCACGCAGAGAACCTGTTAGCTACATGCACAGGTCGCTACCTCTGTGGAAGTTGGAGCTTAATCCTCTTACGGCCGCTTTGTTGATGTTCACAAGTGCGTAACAGATCCTTCAACTGCTCAGCTCGATGAGGGGAGGTACATCCTCGGAAATAGGTTGAAAACTTGCGGAGAATTTCGTAATATTGCCGAGAAACGACGCTTACGTGCTTACTGTTCCATATTGCTGCAGGGCTACCGAGTTACATAAAGTTGAGAGAATATCTCCCACCACAAAGTTACGTCTGGAGTCAGAGAGGAACTCTCTTACCACTGTAACATCGAGATACTTGGAAGTAAATTACTTCATGCGGAGAAGATGGAATACAAGTTTGAGAATGCTGCTAAGGACGTAGATTTCGAGTGGTCGGAAGTAGTCTGGACTATTCGTATCACTTGTTCTATCAGAGTCATTAGTTAATTCCGCTGAAGTTTGAGGCTTTGTTAATCTCGGAAGCGTTACTCATTGTTTTTCATTGTCGATAAATTTCGTGAACACCGGAAGAGAGAAATAAATGTAATCTCTCCCACAAAAACATTTTAGAGGTAAATATCTGCTGCCTTTCTTTTAAAGGATGTTAATCATATTTTCCTTTTCAATTGCGGACTATCGTGAAGGAAATGTGCTTTCCTGCGCCTTAGCCCACATAATCAGGAACGCCAGAAAATCCCGTTTTATTTATTGTGATGAATGTTCAAATGTTTGTAAATCTATCGAACCAAACTGCGTAGTCATCAGTCCGTAGCTTACAAACTATTGAAACTAAGGTAAACTGACCTAAGGACAAGACACTCACCCATGGAGGACTCGAACCTCTGACGGCGAGCAACCGCTCGCTCCGCAGCGAGGCGCCTTAGACAGCTCGGCTACTCCACCGCGGCTTGTAATGAATGCCTTCCCCTTCTTTTTATAGTTCTCGATATCATTTGATAGTGCTCCTGTCACAATTTGGAGTCATGAGGTGGTATAAGTCGGTCTGCTACCTTTTCGGGCAGCGAAGAAACAAGGTCCAAAATTTCCTCTTTTTTTAAATCTCGACATTTCTAGAAAAAGGAAATGAGAAGGTATTACTAAAGGTTACATAATGTGTTCTCTTTGTGTTTTCTGGAAAGTTTCAGATTCAATTTACCCACTTAGTTTCCAACGGAACAGCTTCTCGTATGTAACAGTAACAGTAGCAAGCATCCACCTACAATGTGACGTTTTTCCCGTTTCATACCAGATTAAGAATAAAAATATGTACCTAAACATTTAGACACAATATGAAGAAAAGGCACAAAAGAATTACTGTACACTGACACTAAGGAAACCACGTATCTAGAAGTGATTTACCAATAAATATGTGCACACATCTGCATATTTCAAGCAAACTAAAGACGACAATAAATACCTTTACTAAACTTATCGTTTTCAGACAAAAAATAGAACATAAAACTGACAAAACAGGAATCACAGTATGCACTAGACTTGAGCATAATAGTTCGTGATCGGGAGCGCTCACTTTAGTTCGTGGCTCTGCCGCGAACTAGTTCGTTGTTTTAGTTCGTCCGCTCCCAGTGACGGCTGAGCGGCGTGGTCTGCGCATGCAGGTGGAGGGAGACGTTCCCCCACCTAGCTGCTTCATGCGCTTGCTGCGTGAGCCGCTAACGATATCACGCAAACCAAAAGAAACAGTTTGTGGATAATTTCTCGCGTTTAAGTTCAGAGTTATGTCTATATCTTGGCATTATGGAATTTATTAGTCAGATATTGCTGAGTGCAGAATACTTCAAAACAGAAATTTTGTAGCACTGAAGTATGTAATCTAGCAGGCAGACGCTCATCTCGAAATGGCTCTCATCAGCAGAAGGCAAACGCGTGATTTTTAATTCTGCTGCGCGCCCTCTCGCTATTGCCCGTCGGTCTTCGGAAAAGAATCCAACGAACTAAGAAGCGAGATACGTTTGGCATAATAGTTCGCGACCGGTAACGCGTGTTTTAGTTCGCGACCGATTGCACATATTTTAGTTCGCGACCGATCGCACATATTTTAGTTCGCGACCGGTAGCTTTCCTTTTAGTTCGCAGCTCGGCCGCGAAGCAGGTCGCTCTTTTTAGTTCGTCCTCTCTTTTTGGCTTTTGCTACCGCTACTAATAGAGCTCTTTCTTTTGTTATGACAGCTTCTTTATATAATGATCAGTGTTGCCCAAGCGTGTGCTATTACCCGTATTTTTGGGCAATTATCTGGGGGAGATAATTCAAGAAAATACATTGGAAAAAATCTGCAATAGAGGAACGGTTGCATAAATTGGGAGAGTATTTGTGTCACTAAAGACCTGCACAGTAGAAAGTAAAAGGTAAAGCAGTCAACAATCCGAAGATTGGTTTGAACACCACAGTGCTTTACTAGGCATGGTCCTGTTTGGAGGTGGTATGCCGTTGCCTTCCTCCGACCTTTGAACTGAGTTACCCAGCCAGTTATAGGGGGACCTACAGTTTAACGTGGGTTCCGAACCACGGTGCTACTCGGTATTTTTCACATGAGCAATACTGCCAGAGGTGAAAGAAGTGGAAAGTGACAGATAAAAATCCCAGGAGCTGGCGGGGTATCTGTACAAAAATGCAAAAATAAAGCATTAGTGAAGCTGGAATACCTATTTCGCAAGTGAAGGTCTGGCATTGAATTATAATTTTAAAAAATTAGGAATACTAGAACGGCGAATCAAAAAGAAGGTTGAAAGTTACGAAATAATGCTTAAATATACAAAAAGTATTAGAAAATAACTCAAAATTAATGAGAAAAAGTCATGTTTTCTTGACATTTATTTAGAATGGAAGACAGTAGATTAACCATTAAGATTTTTAAATATCTATGGGGTAAAAAGTCGACAAAAAGCTGGGTCAACGAAATAAAAAAAAAGCATTTAGAAAGAAACAAAATAAAAACAAGATTTATACACCAGAGAAGCTTTTCAGCTTATTGTGAGTGGAAGGATTCAGAGGCAGGGAGACTAAAAAGACTGGTGCAAAATGTTCTGAAGCTAGAAAGAAACGTAGCGAACAGATGAAAGCATACCGGAAGAAAAAAAAAGAGAAATGGATTAGGAGAGTGGGACGTGGTCATCATATGGCCGGAGGAAAAACACCTTGCAGCTTCCGGTGGAGACTGTCGCTGACTGCAACATGAACGCGGGAAACAGTCACACGCGCAAAACTTCAATTTTCGGTCACAAACTTCGTCGGCAAAGGAAAGCGCATACAGATTCCCACATGACTGTAGTGTCCGGTCGATGTGTTTCGAGGCACAGAAGCATATGTGAGGTATTTGTGACGAGAGCACTCGATGGTGTGATACAATGTTACTTGGCGTGATCTGTAACCGTAACTCTCTTAGAGCGAGCACAGTAAAAACTACGAGAGGTCATCGAGAGAGTGGGGTCGTGGGGATTCCGGAGGGCAATACGGAACGCCATGCTGGATCCCAACGGCCTCGTATCACTAGCAGTCGAGATGACAGGCATCTTATCCGCATGGCTGTAACGGATCGCGCAGCCACGTCTCGATCCCTGAGTCAACAGTTGGGGACGTTTGCAGGACAACAACCATCTGCACGAACAGTTCGACGACGTTTGCAGCAGCTTGGACTATCAGCTCGGAGACCATGGCTGCGGTTACCCTTGACCTGCATCACAGACAGGAGCGCCTGCGATGGTGTACGCAACGACGAAACTGGGTGCACGAATGGCAAAACGTCATTTATTTCGAATGTTTTTGATATGTCGTGTTTTGCAGCTCTTAAATATTGAAGAAAAGACATTTTTAAATATGCACCAAAGCTGCTTTTATTTAAATGCTGACGACTAGTTTCGGGCTTTGCCCATTTTCTAAGTCACCTATTACAGAGAACAAAGTGTGTTTTACATGAAAATACATTAATATAGTAATGTTATATTGATTATACAGGTTATAATTACTTACATTCATATACATTTATATTTGGTTACTGTTTATGTCACGCTGTTTGTCGTAATTACTTTGGTGTAATTTACAGAGCTGTTGATCCAAAGATGTTTTATTAAATATGCTTTGCTTAATTTTGTTTGTATCAATATCGTTGATACAAACAAAATTAAGCAAAGCATATTTAATAAAACATCTTTGGATCAACAGCTCTGTAAATTACACCAAAGTAATTACGACAAACAGCGTGACATAAATATCAATATCGTTGATACAAACAAAATTAAGCAAAGCATATTTAATAAAACATCTTTGGATCAACAGCTCTGTAAATTACACCAAAGTAATTACGACAAACAGCGTGACATAAATATCAATATCGTTGATACAAACAAAATTAAGCAAAGCATATTTAATAAAACATCTTTGGATCAACAGCTCTGTAAATTACACCAAAGTAATTACGACAAACAGCGTGACATAAACAGTAACCAAATATAAATGTATATGAATGTAAGTAATTATAACCTGTATAATCAATATAACATTACTATATTAATGTATTTTCATGTAAAACACACTTTGTTCTCTGTAATAGGTAACTTAGAAAATGGGCAAAGCCCGAAACTAGTCGTCAGCATTTAAATAAAAGCAGCTTTGGTGCATATTTAAAAATGTCTTTCCTTCATCATCATCATTTATTTCGGATGACTCCAGGTCCTATTTACAACATAATGATGGTCGCAGCCGTGTTTGGCGACATCTCGGTGAACGCACATCGAAAGCGGTATTCGTCATCGCCATACTGGCGTATCACTCGGCGTGATGGTATGGGGTGCAATTGGTTACACGTCTCGGTCACCTCTTGTTCGCATCGATGGCACTTTGAACAGTGGCCTTTACATTTCAGATGTTTTACGACCCGTGGCTGTACCCTTCAGTCGATCCCTGCAAAACCCTACATTTCAGCAGGATAATGCACGACCGCATGTTGCAGGTCCTGTACGCGTCTTTCTGGACACGGAAAATGTTCGACTGCTGCCCTGGCCAGCACATTCTCCAGATCTCTGACCATTTGAAAACGTCTTGTCAATGGTGGCTGAGCAACTGGTTGTCACAATACGCCAGTGACTACTCTTGATGTATTGTGTTATTATGTTGAAGGTGCATGAACATCTGTACGTCATCCAAGCTCTGTTTGACTCAATACCTAGGCGTATAAGGGCCGTTATTACAGCCAGAGGTGGTTGTTCTGGGTACTGATTTCTCAGGATCTACGGACCCAAATTGCGCGAAATGTAATCACATATCAGTTCTAGTATAATCTATTTGTCCAATGAAAACCCGTTTATCATCATTTTTTCTTGGTGTAGCAATTTTAATGACCAGTAGTGTATCACTCACATTCATACAATGTCGCTTTATTCTGTATGGAAAAACAACTACCACCCTTCATATCTGTTACTGTATAATGTGGAATTTAACAGACGAAGGGAATGATTCAGCATGATGGGTACGGGCAGTAATATCATCCTCAACTATTCTTGCAGAAGGTTTCAGTAGTAATGTTATCACTCGGTTACTGGACCTGTACTGCACTTGGTGACCGTGTTATGGATCACACTAAAATAAAAATAACGAGTTTTACGATTCAGTTAATGCTGTCACGTACCTTTTCTGTCTCATTTAGATGCTGTTACTGAATGGCTTGTAGATAATTACAATAAGCGGTGTCACAGAACAGTGCAACGGTACGTTGGTTTGAAGTAAATTTCTGCAGAGATATTATCCGAAAATTTACGTCCATCATCTAATTTATTGGAGGCAGCTAAGAACGTCGACGATGCAGAAAATTCTGACCCCTCACGTACTTTTATATTCAGGCTTGATTTTTCTTCCGATGTGCAACGTATACGACAAAATAGAAAATTTAAAAATAGTCCAGAAGATATTTATTTTGTGCTAATAAATGTATGTGACGTAATACCTTCCGAAATATATTTCATCGATGTGATAAATATCTGAAGATGGGATTAAGCATAATTTAAAGTAAACTTCACTTTCGTGAACTTAAAAGCATCGTCCTCGACATAAAGAATGCAAAACAACTATTAAGCAGCTCGTGAAAGCAGTTTATGTATTTGAGTTCAGAACGGATTGTTCTGACAAAATACGAGTACTATAATTTGTACGACCACCTGGCGTTTAGACAGTTGTCGTTTGCCTGTTAAACGATGCAGGGATTATCCACGGAGACATCATTTCCGACATGTCGAAGGTTATTAAACAAGCGTCATTATTTAAAATAAGGTCTGCCGTGGCGTAGCATGCTCGTGCATGTACAGAAACAAACGAACTTTACGACTGACGTTATGTGCAAGGAAATAAGGCCCACGTTGTTCTCTGTGATTAGATCATGAAAACCGCCATCACGAGCACCTTTATTGGCAGGCTGCGTTACGGAAGACTTTAAGCAGGAAATATGTGACGTTTATTAGGCAGCGCTCTACCGCGCACTAGCTGTTACGTGCCCGTAAAAAACGGAAAAAATGCAAATAAAGCAAAGCGTTGTGTATCGCACTAAATCACACGTGCGACGAAATTTATCCGTGTCACTTTATCGCAAACACATGAATAAGAATTACGTGTTTAATTGGATTGTATTAAGTGAATTGACGTCTTGGCAGAACACTTGAAATTTTCCAGCATCTTTCGGGAGTGCACCCGGGACAGCGACAATTCTTCGTCCGATATTTCGGCTGCAAACCTTACAGCCATCTTCAGGGCGAGTCCAAGATTGAGTTCTCAGCGTCTGCGCGTGCCTATTTATACGGTAAATCACGTGACGCAAAGCTACTGAGGATTAGACCACAGTCTAAAACAGACAGTCGCGAAACTCAGTAGGGAAAAAAAAATGCAACCATTTGACAGCGATACTAGCGCTCCAAGCGGCTGGGTAGCAAGCTCAGTAGCAGAAGATGGCACTACCGAAACGAAGAATTTATTATTGCTGTTGTTTATATATTTCCTAGGCATTAAAGGTGGTACTGTATTTCGTGACACAATTACGAAAACATTATTAAACGAAAATCCCGTTTCCTGTTGATGTCTGTTTGTAATAATAACATGCCAGTGCATTGTAATACATTCGGCTCACACTAGCACGGTCGTAATCGTAACATCCAAAAACGATTTAAGACAAGAAGCGAATTGTAATCTGGTGTCTTTAAGTTCAAAAGCAACTGATTTATGTACTCGTACGTTACTCGTAATTACACGTTGCACATGTATTTTTTCTGCAGATTTTGAACATCTTAATATATTTGATACTGGCACTAGACACGATTTTTACATTCTTAGAGACTAAGTGTTACGTCTTATAAAAGCCCTTTTCGCTTTAATCTTGCTCAGATGGGTTGTATGTGCCGTTCCTGGCATGTTTTCATCGTACCAACTCCCCAGGAATGTAAAGGTACTGTAAATCTTTAAGAATCTTTTCCTGCTAAAATCTCATTTTGTCTGTACACGTTAAATTACAGTTAGTTACGTTTTATTTTACATTCTGTACAAACAAATCCCTGTTAACTTTCGACTATCATTGCTGCATCACCAATAGTAGACTACTATGCAAAAATTTGTTTTGACTTCCACAAACCTGTCAGTAGTCTACCAAAAATAACATCCAAGAAAAGCACTGGGTTAGTTACCTCTCACTGTTACTGATACAATACCCCTTTAAAATTTAACAACTTTTATCCAACATTGTAAGAGCTTTTCATATTTGAGAAAATGTACATTTTCTTAATTTTCCTCTAACTACAATTTATCGCGCCGCAATAAGCTCCGAAATGCAGTCGCATTTTAAACATGTCGTTCGACTCCATATCTAATCCACAATGGTTTCTCGCCTCTCGGAATGTTGTTACGACCCGGCCGCTTGGCAGCGCTGCAGTCGCCAGGTTGCAGAAAACTACCGGCAGTTTCGTGACTCTTTATGTTAGACTCTGATTAGACTGCGCATGCTCGAAGACATCACATTCGTAACTGCTGCGCTAGTCATAGATGAATATATACTTCAAAGATAAACATGTGAGCGCTGAGTGCAAACATAAACAGAGCTGTTACGTATCCACAGTGCTTACAAATGAATAATTAATCATTAAAAGTGGTAACATCAATCGGAAGTGAAGACGCAGACATTATTTCAGAACGAAGGCGTAATATAAGTGGCTTCCATGCATTGTCAAGATAAAATCCGTCGTCACGATTTAACAGGTTTTCCGCCAGTTGTATGTGTGCAGCTTCCTTTACAACTAAGTCCCAAAAAGTAGAAGCTGTGGTTAAAATCTTTACTTATTTGTAATTGATGGAATGACCAGTAGAAATACAATGTTCGGCTACTGCAGACTTGTTGGACTGAGGAAGGCGTGTATACCGCTGGTGCTAAACGCATCGTTCGTGTACAATGCGCGTGGTTTGACCTATGTAACGTTTTTCACACTCACAAGGGATTTCATAAACCCCCGCTTTTCGCAATAACAGATCATCTTTGATAGATCCCAGAAGAGCTGAAGTCTTAGCTGGTGGGCGGAAGATCACATCCACTTTAATGTGATGGAATATTATATCCACCGGGTAAACTTCAAGAATCACACTTGAATTTTATTCCAAAATTAGCCGATGATGGAAATGATCTTTTGTTCAGTACACAGACACTGCAAGGCTCTTACTCTATCGGGAATATGATGCAAATACCACGAATTTGAGTACTGTGGGCAAGGAAAAGATGAGAATTTATACCTGACGGGATGCGTGCTTGAGTAATACTTGGCAGTTGATCGCTGTGTCCTCAGAGGTGTAGACTAGGTAGTGGTCAGCGCAACTGCCTAGAAACAAGGAGACCCGGGTACGAATCTCGGCTGGCTACACTTTTTCAACTTTACCAATACACAGTTTACGGCGTAAATTCCGTGAATATGGATTATATTTTAAACGAAATGGATATATACTACGGAACGTTTTGGGCTTTGATGACCTGTGAAAACGATATTATGCATGAGAAACTACATTATTATATTCATATTGCAAATTCACTTAGAATACTAGACCTAGACTTCGATATACAAGACTCGATAGGTATTTGGAAAAATGAATAAATATGTAAACAACTATTGTTTGCTGACGATAAAGTAATTATAAAATAAAAAGAAAACAACAACGCAAGAGGAAGTTTATATTTACCTAGACAGTAAGATCGTGACTTTGCATGTATGGTGAAAATTTGGAATAAATATCTGAATTAGGTAGGTCGAGGTTAAGCTTGTGAAAAAATGTAATAGAACAAGTAGCGATGAGAACACGGAACCATTGTCAAGATCATCAAATAAAAAAAAAAATAAAAAAAAATAAAAAAAAAAAACAGAAAGAGACATAAATGAAATTTTATGAAGAAATTAAGTATACCAGTTGCTGTCGCATCGTATAAAGCAGGATTTTCGATTTACAATAAAATAAAGACCTCAGATAATTGTAACTATCGCGGATTAAATAACTCAGGTGTTTAAAATGTTTTAGAAAATAAATATAATAACCAAAACAGAAAGGAAAGAAATGAAATTTTGTGTAATAGAGTCAAGGAACGCAAAGGATGACCTTAGTAATAAATATTTAGCGAGAAAGGTATTGGGCACAGAAAGGACTAAGATATCAGAACAGGACAAGTTCATTCTGGCGAAAACCTGAAAACAAGAAGTACTTCCATCATGGTTCACCTGTATCATAAGTTCATCTGTAGTGATTGGGATTGGGTTAGAGCACTGGACTCATGGTTTCTCCTTGCCTCACATGTTTTCCATTAGCAACAAGTCTGATTATCTGGCGGGACAGGGCAAAAGGCTGCCATCCTGTGACACCATTCTCGACATTAATTGGATGTCTGACATTGACACATTATCCCATTTTCGTCGTCTGGTGCTCCTCCATCACTACTGAAGTTATCATCTCCGACCTCGCTAGTTTTCGTGGAGGACCTTCCTGTTGCCTTATTATCCGATTACGGAAATCAATTCTGTATTCAGGAATTCGGTTCTGTGCTGACTACATTTTCACTCCACCCTTACACCCCCATTCCAATGGCGAGACAGAACGACTCGTTCGCCCTTTTAAAACTCAAATGACAATCTATTCGGAGGACCACTTGGTTGATGAAGCCTTACCCCTTTTTTTTAACCTCGCACCGGTCCTAAGCACTGGCGGCCACCCCTTCCCAGCACCTCCACATTCGCTGCTGGCCCCTTAGTATGGGCCTGTGGATTCGGCCCCGGTGCGAGCTGACTTACAAGTGATAAAAACATGCCCTTGGTAGCTAACTGTTCGAGGTCCACCTCGTGAACGAGCACCGCAACCAGCTACGTCCTCGACATCTCACAACCGCTCCAGCCCATTCCCCGATGGTACCTGCCGTACAACTCATTCTGGAGCCATGGTTGCTCCCTTCAGATCATGGAACCTGTTCCAGCTCGCCCACCTCCAACAAGGGATTCCTCTCCAGCGTCGTCGCTGCCGCCCGCCCCCAGATCTCGTCCGGTCCCTTCGTCCGTGCCTCCTCGGGACCAGGATGAGGACGAGCCAATGCCTCGGGCTCCGCAGCTGCCGCCATCACAGTCTCCGCTCCGCCGGCGCTCTTCACGACGCTCGAGGCTGAACGCCTCCTACTCGCCGGATGCCGGCCTTCACCGCCTCCTGAGCAAAGAATAAGATTCTGTGATATGCAAATGATTAGCTTTTCAGAGAATTCACACAAGTTTGGTGCCAGTGGCTACACCTACAACATGCTGACATGAGGCAAGTTTCCAACATTTCTCACACGCAGATGATCGGCGTTGCCTGATGAAACGTTGTTGTGGTGTCTCATGTACGGACGAGCAATGCGTACTATCACGTTTCCGACCTTTACAAAGATCGGACTGTAGGCTATCGCGATTGCTGTTTATCGTATCACGACATTACTGCTTGCGTTGGTCGCGATCCAACGACTGTTAGCAGACTATGGAATCGGTGGGTTCAGGAAGGCAATACGGAACGCCGTGCTGGATCCCAACGGCCTAGTATCACTAGCATTCGAGACGACAGACAACTTATCAGCATGGCTGTAACGGACCGTGCAGCCTCGTCTCGATCCCCGAGTCAACAGATGGGGACGTTTGCAAGACAATAGCCATCTGCACGAACAGTTCGACGACATTTGCAGCAGCATGGACTATCAGCTCGGAAACCATGGCTGCGTTTTCCCTTGACTCTGCAATACAGACAGGAGCGCCTGCGATAGTGAACGCAACGACGAACTTTGGTGCACGAATGGCGAATGACAAAACGTCATTTTTTTCGGTTGAATAAAGAATTCTTTTTACAGCATCATGATGGTCGCATCCGTGTTTGGCGCCATCGCGGTGAACGCACATTGTAAGGCTGTATTCGTCATCGCCATACTGGCGTATCACTCGGCGTGATGGTATGGGGTGCCATTCGTTACACGTCTCGGTCACCTCTTGTCGCATCGACGGCACTTTGAACATTGGCCGTTACATTTCAGATGCGTTACGACCCGTGGCTCTACAATTCATTCGATCCCTGCAAAACCCTACATTTCAGCAGGATAATGCATGACCGCATGTTGTAGGTCCTGTACCGGCCTTTCTGGATACGGAAAATGTTCAACTGCAGCCCTGGCCAGTACATTCTCCTGATCTCTCACCAATTAAAAATGTCTGGTCAATGGTCGCCAAGCAGCTGGCTCGTCACATTACGCCAGTCACTACTCTTGATGAACTGTGGTATCGTCTTGAATCTGCATGGGCATCTGTACCTGTACATGCCATCCAAGCTCTGACTCAATGCCTAGGCGTATCAAGGCCAGAGGTGGTTGTTCTGGGTACTGATTTCTCAGGATCTATGCACCCAAACAGTGTGTAAATGTAATCACATCTCAGTTCTAGTATAATATATTTGTCCAATGAATACCCCTTTATCATCTGCATTTCTTCTTGGTGTAGCAATTTTAATGGCCAGTAGTGTATTTAAACTAGAGAAGGGGAAAAGAAAAAGATCCCAATGGGCCCAGATACCCACAAAGAGTGGGGTAACTAGACAGTAGGGGTCTTAGTTCCATACTAATTAATGTTGTCTCAATTGAGATAATTGGGCCTGTTGGGTAACATGTAAATTCCATGAGAAAATTAAAACAAGTCATTTCTATGACAATGTAGTCGAGTTATCGAGAATGCAAGTGAACCTCTACAGAATGACTGGGTGTGAAATTAATTCAAAATTTTGAATAACTCAACTTTTATTATGAAACAAGAGAACAGTTCCACAATGAAAGTTAATAAACCCAAATTCATTTATTAACATTTAGTGATATCTTGCTAAAAAAAGTTCGATAAGTCATATTAGTGATGCTGATCATTGCCTTTGAATCTAGTAGAGCTACTTTCAAGAAGCTTTTCTTACTATATCATTAATTTGTCCCAATTGTAACTACTATTTTACACCTTCTCTGCTATTTTACACCTTGACTTTAGAAATGATTTTGTATGTAACTCAATAGTCGCTCATTGCGAGTAATTTTAACGGAAATGAATCCACCAATCAGATGAATGAAAATACTTTATATAAAGCCTCAGGAGGCTACTGTATTTTAGTAAGGACTGTGAACACTTGTTCATCACGCGACAGATTCATCTGTATTGTAATTTTATTTTCCATTAACTTTTTTGGATTTTGTACGTTGCAAACAGTAGGTTACAATCAGTTGTAACATTTGTTAACAGATCTGACGATGGGCAACTGTCCCGCAACCGGTCATGTTATGGAAAATAAAAGCGATCTGCAGACGGATATTCAAGAATTTTGCATAAGAAACACAAGGAAAAATAAACTATTGATTTCAGTAATGAATTAAAAAGAAGCAAAATTATAATGTACTTGGGGTAAATGGGTGTGCTTAGGGTATATGGGTCCTAGGTGGGCCCACATACCCCAAGCACCTGGCCCAATTACCCCAGTTTTGAAAATTTTTGGGGTAACTGGGCCACCAACTCTAACTAATAAAATGAAGGAGAACACATGGTGCCAGTAATGTTTCAAGTGACTGTTGTGCTTCTACTTTATGCTAAAATACCTGTCAAAGTGATAATACTTACAGTAAACATGTAGGTCCTCCGTAAAGTAAGGATTACATCACATTGCTACAGAAATTCAGCGCTACAAAATTGAAAAAAACTGCCACACGAAAACCACAACACTTAGATAGGTGAGACTGCTTGTTCAAGGGAGAAACCATTTTTCTTCAGTGCTGCCAACCACTCGAAGTGAAATTATTCTCACAACTTTTTTATATATATATAAAATCCCATGGCCCAGTTACCACTGGGCCCAGATACCCCCAAGTGACTTTAATACTTACATTTTGATGCAGTACTGTTGGATAATTACGGCATGCCAATACGTTTGGTGTGTGCACAGATGATCACAACGCTAAGGATATCTAAATCAGCTTATCCCTTACCTCTGTTACTAACGGGACACGAGATATGGGGTCCTGAAGAATGGCAATTTCAAACAAGGCTTTTTCGAAATACTCTTTGCCGAGTGAGCGAATACGACAACGATAATATCCACAAAGTTACATTGGCTGAGTTGCTAACTGTTGCACCTAATCGGAACTAGACCTTTGCTTACGTGGAAATTCATCACATTAAGCAAGTCTTGGGGCTACAATATGAGACAGGACGCAAACTACGATATCTGTGATACCGCAGATATTGACTTATTGTTGCTTAAAGTTCTAACGAACAGCTGAAATTCATACAGACATAATTTGACATAATTTAAATCTCTGCAATACGCTATTAATAGGCCCTTCAATGAAAACCCATACCCGCTATTAATTAAATCCAACGATCGCGTAATTCTCTCTCTCTCCGAAATTAATATTTCATTTCCGTCAGACTGCTGGTTCAATGTACTGCATGCTATTAATCACAACCAGATTCTCCGAATAGCCTCTGTTGTATAATAAAAAGGGAATTTAGCCCGTAAAAATAAAAAAATAATAAATAAAAAAAAGAACAGTAAATATTTTCAGATCTTAAAAATACCACTCACAGTACATACTTTAATAGAATTAAGGTAAAAAATATAATGAGAAACAATGGAAATATTCAGATTCATCGCCCCAGTAATGCATACAAAAGCATGGATGAAAATACACACCATAGCTTGATATTTTACAGAATTTATTATTAAAGTACCAATCTGGCTGTTCCATCATTAGGTACAATGAAAACAAGATTTTTAAACTCGTGCTTGCAAAGAGTTGCTTAATTTCCTGTAAAAGACGACTGTTAGTAACGCTCGACATAAGAACGAAGAAAAATTTCGGCAATGAAAATATAATGTATTAACAAAAATTGTAGCAAAAAGACTGACTTAAAAAACTATCCCAAAACAAATTAATATGCACAAAAAAGTAATAAAATAATTGCGTATTCTTCTATAACTTAATAATCAACTTTGAAACACGTCCACTAAATTTTTTCCATTTTGAGTTTTAAACTGTACAATGATCTATTTCCATTACTCTAAAGTTCTTCTCTACCATTAATTTTGTTTATCTGTATATCAATTATTTTATTCCTTTATTAATGATCAATGCCCCATGTTTATATATGTTTCCACCCGTGTGATTGAACTTACGTGTTCGTATGGATGTGGAAGGCTGCTTTTAACATTGACTGACTGCCGCGCAATGGCTTACAGTCGCCGCTTCACGCGTTAGGCCTCATTTACTATAGTTAAAAACGCATGGTTTCGTAAGTCGTCTGCACTACCGTCTGCTACGTAGCCATAGACACCCTTCTTGAAAGATGGCGAGGTGGCTTGTTCTTAGTGTGGTATCAACATAATCATCGTCCAAACAGGTAACAAAAGAGACCTCTCTGGAACAGTAGTTGTTATTATCAGGTAGCGAGAGTTGGTAGAGAGTAGGCTTTGAACGCACCCTAACATCCGGTATGGCCAGGGAACGCTTTGCACGTGGTCTTCGGACTCACTCTTGCTGCGACCGCCGATGTGAGAATTCCGTCGAATCATGCTGAGGGGACGGCATGCTGTTAGAACTTTATTTGTGATCAGGGCATTCTTGGGTTAATACTGAGAGTTTTTCTTAAGTAATTCTTTCGCTATGCGAGGCGAAGTATTTCTTATTTTTCTGAAATCGTGTAATTTAGTGTAAATTTAGTATTTGTATTTTCAATCTGGTAATCATTTTTGTGTCTTGTTTTCTCAAAGTTAGAATACATGTATGTGGCCTTCAGCCTTTGTGTAAACTTAGTATGTTTGAATTCCTTGTTGCTTTTAACTAACGTTTTCATGCAGGGTCTGTTTCCGCGAGCATGATCAATTCTCTCTCAAAATTTCTGGATTGATTCAGTCTTTCCTATCTTGGTATGACCGACTGCACAACGTGCTTTCATAATTGTCATTACTGTGGCCTTCAGCCATGCTCTTTATAGATACCAGCTTTCTTCTGTTGAATTCTCGTGTGTGCTTTACTTGTTTATTTTAAATTAATTTCTTTTTGTAAATTCTATGTAATTGACAGTGTTTACACACTACGTGGTGCTTAAGGATGGTATGCCGCTACTTCCCCACACATGAGTTCGTTCGTGCATAGTATACTTTCAAATTGTGCTTGAAGACATCCACGATCTCATCAAAACGCCGTCGACGCTTCGTTTTGCAACTACCATGAATTGTTCCCAATTGAGTAAGTGTGGCAAGCACTATGTGTATGTCTGTGAGAGAATGAGTGTGCTTTCTTTATCCTCTGTGTATTTCCAGATGTCCTTCCACATTCCCTCCATATTCAAAAAGGGCAGAACCATTTTATTACAGGCAGTAACTTAATAATTTAATTCACTGTTGTTACAAGGTGTGTGCTTCATCATGCTTATTTGGTCTCCCCACATTTTTGGTTGTTTATTTTTTGAATAGATAATAATCTAAAATATCAAACTTCTACTTTATAATTTCATGCTCCCCGTCCCATGTTTATTTATCTATTCTTTCTTATATATTATTTTAGTGTTTCTTCAAACGTTGGCTGCTCCCTTAAGGGTAAGCAGTTAGACAAATTTCCATTGTGAAAGAACTGTGGCCACTCGAAAAATAATTTGGAGCAGCAGTGAGCGTGTTAAATTGCCTTTTCTGATTTCTACCGCCAGAGGTCTTTCAATAAAAAATTTAACAAGCTAGTTTCAACTTTTTCTACTCATCAATATGTAGGTACGATCCATATGTTTACCATGCAAGAAGATCGGTAGCACCTACCCACTTTAAATCTAACTCAACAGGCACCTATGAATAACAAACAGTGATCAAAATATGTTTTAGAGTTCTCGTAAGTAAAATGAATAGAAAATATTAGACTATTTAAAAGTCAAACAAATTATTACAATAATATAATTCTCGTATTACGTTACTTAGGTGTATTGTAGTATTTCCTTGGCTGATACTGATTCCAAAAATATTAACGTATATTATGAATATGAATATTAAGTAATCTAATATTTTTCATTTTACTTAGGAGAACTCTAAGAAATATTTTGATCATTGTTTGTTATTCATAGGTATGTGATGAGATTTAAAGCGGGTAGGTACCTACCTATCTTCTTGCAGGGGTAAACACATAGATCGTACCTACATATTGACGAGTAGAAAAAGTAATTTGATTATGAAGTTGTAGTTGTGTTATTTTTAGTGTATATTAATTTGTTTTCGAATAGTCTTTTTTTAAGTCGGATTTTCAGTTAAAATTTTTGTTTATTTTTTGATTTTTAGTGAATCTGAAATACACTAACCAAATTTTCTGAATATGGGTAGACGTACAAAATGTGCTGCTCATGTGAGACAGCGCCGTTTAAATGAATCAAACGTAGTCAGGGAGAAACGTCTCTCTCAAAAATGTCCTTATGGGACTTAACCGCGAGGTCATCAGTCCCCAAACTACTTATGAACTAATTTATACTAATGACAGCACAAACATCCATGCCCGAGGGGGGGATTCGAGCCCCTAATGTGGAACGGCCTCGCGCATCGCAGCGTAGTGCCTCAATGCACTCGGCAGCTATGCCGTACATGTACAGTCCCCAATGTCTGTCGATGGTTTAAAATACAGAACCACTTCCTTTCCGCAGAAGTTTCATGCTTGTAATTTCTGTAGCATTTTAATTGGCATAATATTTTTGCATGTCTGTTTGGTTCTTTTCTTTAAGTTACATGTACCATGCTCCTTGTATATTACTGTCTAGATGTTTGCCTCACTTGATTGTCAGAAAATGAGTAGTGCCGAAACACTCCTATAGTCGCAGTACGATAGTATCGACCTAACTACGCTGCCTGCACAAAACCCGATATATCCAATGCGGTCGGAGCACAATCCGAAAACTCCAAGCGGTCGCAGCACAACCAGACATCTCCCTTTAGTTGTGTTTAATATCTGGGTAATAGAGAGAGTAATCTAGCAATAGATTGGACACTCTGAATAGTGTCTCCTGTTACTGCATCATGGTGTATTTATTCTTTTCATAGCTTGTGAAACCACTCACTGATGACTATTTATTACTTTCTGTATTACCAGCAAATGTGAATCTATAGGTTTCTGTTCCGATGCTCCTCAAATGGAAATGAATGTGAAGTATGGAGAAAAAAGATGTACACTATAGTACGAATAGTTCTTTTTCCTTATTTATTTTTTCTTTTGAAGTTCTAATACTCCAATTACTAATTACATGAAAATTGGCGAAGATATGTATCTACATCTGTTGTCATTACGAGTCTGCGTCGTAGTTGGTAAGTTTTATACATATCGTATGATATATCCTTCCATTATAAGGCGTAATTCGTGTCTTCATGCTTTTAAAGATGCCTTGTATTATATGTAGTATTGTTCAGCAGGGTCATGGCGCCATAAGTTTAGTATGAAGTTTCACCCCGGGCCTACATTCTGATGATGACTGGTTTTCGAAACGCGTAAATAAACGCACGGCCGCATCGCTTCCTGAGCCCTTTATATTTTTAACAGCGCCTTTAATAGTACTGTTCAATAATTGAAATGCATGAATATGCGCGCATACCTCACGAGAGACTTTATGTCACGCCTGGAATTATTTTGTGACATCGAAAGTTGTAGAAATTACGAGATGAATATAATTTGAACAATAAAGCTTTTCACTTTCAAATATGAAAAATTTGTTAGTGAAATAATAGTATAAGTATATAAGTATATTCAGTGTATCAAGAAAGTCTGAATTTAAAATATTATAGCGTAAATGATGTCTACTCTGTTAAACTGACAAATGCGGTACCATGACGTCTAGAACATTACTGAGAGAACATAGTCCTGTTCCATTGCACAGTTTACGGTTAGAAATGGCGTGTAATGATGGTGAGCGTACCAACTTCGGCTAAATAGTCTCATGTACCTGAACTTTCATCAAAATTTTGCGTGATAAAATTATCACTATCACTGTTCTATAAACGTCTGTCAAACATAAAGGGAAATACTTTCTAGACGAAATTAGTGCTTTGAAAACAAATTCAGTTCAAAACCTCACCATTTTTTTGGGCGTGGTCTAAAAAACTGCGATCGAACGTTGGTTGTAGGATATTTTACCGGTGCTTTATTTGAGTCGTTGTATTGCATTAATTCCAAGAAGCACCAACTTAGTTGTACACTATGTCTGGTTTTCAGAATCAAAACTAAACTATAGATGTATGCATTACTCCAAAGGCCTCAGTAATTGTACTCCAATATAACACTCAACACTCAGTGCACTAAAGATCCCCAAACCAGTAGATTTGAATATGGGATAGCGATTTACAATTATTTCTGTGGCAACGCAAGATAAGGAAAACATAATGGTTCCAAAATTAAATTTTAGAGGACTCCATTAAGTCTTGAAATCAGATAAAGATGAAGGCACAGGTTACATTGACCCAATTTAGTAAACCGCAAAAAAGAGAGAAGGAATAAGAAGAAGAATGAAAATAGCGAGAATCACAACGTAGATGAAGAACGATGCAAAGACGACATAATGAATAGGATAGGACACACTAAGATGGCATCAAATAGCCGCTCGGAATGGCAGCTTGGTCTAAGGCGTCATGCTACGAACTGAACGGCCGTTCCCGCCGGAGTTTCGAGTCCTCGCACGGGCATGGGCGTGTGTGTTATCCATAGTGTAAGTTAGTTTAAGTAGTTTATAAGTCTATGGACTGATGGCCATAGCAGTTGGTCCAATAGGATTACAAACACTTTTTCCCATCAAACATCTATATTGTGAGGAAAATAATTATAAAAAAGTATATTTCAAGCACCACATTAAAATATAGTAGTAAATGATGGACAGTGAGAAAACAGGATAGTAATCGAAGCGTCTAAAATATAGTACTACATATAGCCACATGTTGAACCTAACATTGTGGTTGTGAGAGATACTATTCAGACAGGTCCTAAATATTTTTGTATTTGATTTATACCTGTGCATGAATAACAAATGGAAAAGCAGAAGAAACAATACATCACGTATTTTGACGGACTTGAAACGGATCATAGGCGTGGCATTTGTGAAACATTACTTTGGTACTAAAGATGGAAAGGAAAGTAAAAATGCTCGTAAAATGTACATGTTTGTTACAGATATGAAATACTGTTTTCTACAGATAAGAAATAGTTTTTCAAGTTTTTGCTAATTTTTCACAAGCATATCCTCTTATGACGGACTTTAATTAGCAATCGCATCTTCATTTGTAGATCATAGATATTATCAGAGCGTTTCACGCTGATGATGAAGCAAAATCAATCATGCCATCAAGTATATAAAATGAGACAGCATATTATAATCATATCGCCTAAATTCCTGTCATGAATTACAAACGATGAAATTACGAATGTAATAACTCCAATCACGGGTACTAAATTTAGCATGCTAAATTATCCGAGTATGTTATACGTGATATTTGAAAATTAGGAATGTCTTGTGGGAGATAATTAGAATAATAATAATTTTTTCTTCTTCTGCTTCATCTTATTTTGTTCTCCTTGTTCTTGAACTTCGTTTCTTTTTAAGCTGATTCCGTCTACCCTAAGGGTTTCTGAAGATTTTCCTTGTGCTCTCTCTAATGTATCCATTCACTGATGGAGTTTACATCCTTTCACTTACGTTCTACCTCTGTTATTTTCCTCTCTTACGGTTACCATTTTTGGAGAACGAGAGAGACTGACCGTTGGGACGTGATCTGAGTTTCACGTTACTTCCTCTAGCTGGTGTCAAACTTCTTGTGTCTTCTTTCCTGTCGTCCTCTCTTGGTAACTCATTAATTTTCACGACCAACCTTTCATTTTCTGTCCATATCTCCTGCTGCCCTTTACAATGGGATGTTGTATCATCAACGATTGAGGGAAGAAAACCCTAAAGAAGAAAAATCAGCCTTGCAGAATTTATGCTACCGGAGAACTAAAGACTAGCAGGTGCAAAAATCTCAAAAGATATGCTAATGGGGGACTTTGGCTCCTATCGTGCGTCGAAAGCTGTCAGCCCATGGAAAGGAAAATGACAAACAAACCAAGCGACGGTGAGGCATCACCCTACTGGAGATGAAATTTTAGGTCTCATTAATTATCTGATTACAATAAAACCCCATGAGGTACTATCACTTGGAAGAGCTGATTCCAATTCGTGATCAGTCCATGTTGTTAGCTGTGGAAGCACTATTGGTATAGTTATTGAAATACTGTGGACACTTCATTCCGTGTCGGTCGTGGAAACTCATTAACTTTTCTTGTGCGGTTAATTTGTCCTCTGTTAAAGTTAAAATTGATGCAGGTGACAGTATGCTCCGACACCCAATACCTTTACATCAGAATTCCTATTCTCTAAGTGACATCCCGGAAATATAGGTCCGACGGTCACCGCAGTTGAGACCACATTGGTCTGTGGTGGGTGCATCCGGACACCTACATGCTATCACTGAGATAGAAAGCCTTCTGCAATGAAAATGAAGAACTCTGGTGCATATGTTCCTACATTCCATTCCGGCATGATGCAACATTTTATATATGCCACGAATTAAAAAAAACTGTGTTGCAATTATCAAAAATAAAACAATTCCTTGAGACAACATCTTCTCGTTATACCAAAGTTATTAAACAGAAGGAGGGACATTCAATTAATATTTGTGATGTGGCCGGGATTCGAAACCCGGGACCTCCAACTTGCTAGGTAGGTGCTTTAGACAACTCAGCTAATACAGCATTGTAGCCTCATGTTCCCTGGCAATTTGATACGCATTTCACAGGGAACATGAGACAGGATTAAAGTATGTGGTGTGGAGGGAGACGTGCTTTAAGACAGTCCGTGTAGTTGCTTTGGCTCTAACGCTGTGTGAGCTGAGTGGTCTAAAGCACCTACCGAGTAAGTAGGAGGTCCCGGGTTCGAATCCCGGCCACAGCATAAATTTTAATTCTGTGCCTCTCCCTATGTTTAATGTGTTGCAATTGTCAATAAAAATAATTAACTAATCATTTCGCGTTTCTTATATATACACATCTGACAAAGTTCGGTTAGTGGTCCTTTAACATAAACGCAGATGAACTATGAACCACAGTTACCTTACTGTCCTTCGATATAGTCGCCTCCCATAACTATGCGTCGCTGAGGTCTGTTATACATGTTCTGGAAACTTTGCACGAAGTGTTCCTCTGGGACGGTTTTCAAAGCCTCGTCACGTTACGTTGCATGCCAGGAATATCGTCAAATTTCTTTTTTTTCAAAGCGAGCTTGAGTCGATGTAATAGGAAGAAGTCTAGAGGATTGAGATCCGGCGAGATTGGTGGAAGATGCACCATCGCGTTTGTTTGCCGGAACTGTTTGGCGATTGTGACTGTCTGTGGGCGAATGTTGTCGTGAACAGAAAACCAAGAACCTTGATGTGCATTCTGGGGTCATACCCTCCGTAGCATAAGCATCGTTCTGATGCGTAATTTTTCGGCTCTAACATTTTCCGGCTTGGAGATGTCGAACAACGCCATTCCATGCTTTGCTGTTTCGTTTGAGGGTCGTACTGGAGACACCATGACAATACGGTTCAAGAAATCTGGTGTCCCAGCCAGCGTTTCGACAAAAATGTCTCTGAACGTGCCAGCATCTAATCGTCAGTCAAGTGATGTGGCACAGCCGCGGCGGAGCGGCCGAGCGCATTGAGGGGTTCTGACTTCCTTCACCGAACTTTATTGTCAGAGGCTGCATTATGAAAGATGCAGCCACAAGTAGTGGTTGCAAGGGAATGAAACTATAAAACTATATATTGAACTTCCAGAATGAAACTTTCACTCATCAGCGGAGTGTGCGCTGATTTGAAACTTCCTTGTAGATTAAAATTGTGTGCCGGAACCGGGACTCGAAACTGAGAGTCGTGTCGGGATAGCTCAGTCGGTAGAGCGCTTGCCCGCGAAAGGCAAAGGTCCCAGGTTCGAGTCCCGGTTCCGTCACACAATTTTAATCTGCCAGGAAGTTTCAAACCAGCGCACATTCCGCTGCAGAGTGAAAATTTCATTCTGGAAACATCCCTTAGGATGTGGCTAAGCCATGTCTCCACCGTATCATTTCTTCCAGTAGTGCTAGTCTTGCATGGTTCGCAGGAGAGTTTCTGTGAAGTTTGGAAAGTAGGAGGCGAGGTACTGGCGGAAGTAAAGTTGTGAGGCGGCATCGTGAGTCGTGTCGGGATAGCTCAGTCGGTAGAGCGCTTGTCCGCGAAAGGCAAAGGTCCCAGGTTCGAGTTCCGATTCCGGCACACAATTTTAATCTGCCAGGAAGTTTTATATAGTGAACTGTTTAGGAAATTGAAAAGGTGGGATTTAACAGCTTTTAAATTTTTGTAGAATGTCATTTTGACTACAGCTGCTTAATTTATTAGCCCAAACCTACCAGTTTCGCAGTTTCGGTTAATATCCCGTTATCAAGCGTCAGCAGGGCGTAACCCGTTGTTTAACATGACATGTTACAATACTGGAAAACTATAACATAGCTATTTGACATCATGCTTCACTTCCTAGATATGTTTTTCCAGTGTCTGATTGTCACAGTCGCTGGAAAACATATATAGGAAGCGAAGCATGATGTCAAATATCTGTTTTAAAGTTTTTCAATATTGTAAAATGTCATGTTAAACAACTGGTCACGCTCTGCTAACGCTTGATAATGGAGTATTAATCAAAACCGGTAGCTGTGAGCTTCTGATGAGAAGAGAAATAGTTAGATCACGTAATGAGGAAATATTTGCAGTGTGTTATATTTAGAAAACATTACCACATTTGAAGTACATTTTTATACCATTGAATCAGTATGGTAACTGTTGTACAGACAGTCACATTATCAAGTGCAGTGATTCTGGTATCCCATTGATCCTAAATTGTCTTTATTTGAAATAATATTTATTCAAGTAACAAAAGTATTACAGTAGTAACACGTTGGTTTGTTGGCTCCCGCATTCGAATTGTGCCTATACAGTCTGGCAACTAGTATATTATGCACGCTAACAAATTCAATCATTTCATTTGCTCACATTTTTTCTCACACACGAGATTAATGTGTAGACAAATTAAGAGTTTAATTACAGTTGATTTATTAACTACAGTACAATTTATAGTGTTATCCGTTGCGCATAAAACAAAACCACATACACGTAAGATTACTGCATTCCATGTCAGTTGTATTTTATTCTAACAGGGCTAAGGAAGGCACTATCACGCAACACAAACAGTGACACGATTGTTCTGACACACACACACACACACACACACACACACATTAGTTTGCAATAACCATCCAAACACACAACACTTTTAAAATAAACAGAATGTTCGCGATCCTAATAGGCACCATTTCTGGCAGAGGTCGCTGTGCCATCCATACCAGTTGCAGAGTCTTCCACCCGCATACAAGAAAAGATACAAAATCCAAAATTCACGTATTCTTGCAAACACATTAAAAAAATCACTATCCCACTAAACAGTAAATTTGTAATGAAATAACAGGTTTTCGCTTGGTAGGCGATGTGAGATGTTTCTTTTATTTAACTTCAAAACCTATCGATTTCGCCCCTATGATGGGACATAGGTCTTGCCGGTACAAGTCACAACAATAAAATCAGCTGATTTTATTGTTGTGACTTGTACCAGCAAGACCTTTAAATGTTTTTAAGCAGAGCACATAGGTCATCATGACTTGCAATTCTGCACTGATGATGTCCCATCATAGGGACGAAATCGATATGTTTTGAAGTTAAATAAAAGAAACATCTCACATCGCCTACCAAGCGAAAACCTGTTATTTCATTATAATTCTGGGGTGGGCTGGCACACAAAATGGAATCTAGTTACATGAAGTAAATTTGTATCTTTGGACATAACAAAACTGTATACAAACATCCCAATAAGAGAGACCATACAAATTATAGAAGCAAATCTACTCATATACAAACACGCATTAATAACAGAAACACAAGAATTGATACATATGCTAACACTAATCTTATCCCAAAATTATTTTCAATTTAATGGAAAAATATACAACCAAGCAGATGGTGTAGCGATGGAAAGTTCAATAGCGGGAACCTTGGCAGATAAATTTTTAAACGAATTAGAAACAAATTTTTTCTAGTACTAACCCTCATTTAACAAATAAAATAATATATTACTTCCGTTACGTTGATGATACATTGATGCTGATACAAGGAACAGACAATGAAATTAATGAAATACACTGTTTACTTAACGAATTACATCTAAAAGTTAAATTTACGAAAGAGTTAGAAACGAATGGCTCAATCAATTTCCTCGATTTAAAAATTAGCAATAACCACAATTTTCATTCATCTGAAATTTACCGAAAAACAACAATAACAGACAACATAATAAATGCCAATTCATGCCACCCTACATCACAAAAATATGCCTACTTTCATTCAATGATAAATAGAATTAACAACCTGCCCCTATAAAAAGAAAGTGTCGATAAAGAAATCCAAATTTTCAAATATATAGCTTATACAAACGATTATAATCCTGATAAAGTCCACAAAATGTATGACAAATGCAAAGAACCTAAAAATAAAATTTCTATACACATAATCATAAAACTTGTAAAATAAGAACCAGAACATAAAAAAATCTTATATATATCTACAACATTCATAGGTAATATATCAAACAAAATCAACACATTATTCAAACAAACACGAATAAAATTAGCATTCCGTACAAACAACAACCTACAAACAAAACTCCATAAAGGCATAACAACCACAACAAACAAGAAGTCTCCGCTTTCTGAATACTGAAGACCGAAGACCGTCTGACGCCGACCGAGTGGAGACCACAACTCCAGCAAACCTCGATGGATCTTCGAACTATCTTAGCCACATTTGAGTATAGTCATATCAATAAATCTGTGTTGAGTTATAACACTGGGCCTGAGGCATTATCTTGTTGTCAAATGTTCAAATGTTTGTAAAACGATTGGACCAAACAGCTATAGTCATCAGTCACTAGACTTACTTTATCGTACACTAACCACAAAACACACACACACACATACACACACACATGCCTTGAGGGAGGACAAACTCCGGCGGAAACGGCCGACCAGTCGGTAGCATGATGCTGTAGACTACACGGCCGTTCCGCGCGGCGGGTCACTGTTCCAGGGTGCTGTGCCATCAGCGGTAGGACCTGCGAACGCACAATGAATGTCTGTGATGTATCTGTATGTCAATGCTTGAGTAGAGGTACCTGAACACGTACCCTATGGCTGCTCACGCCGTTATGCTATGTCTCTCAACATTATTGGCAGAATGGGACGGTGTGATCCCACTGAGGCATACGCGAGTCGTCGAGACACTGTCCGGGGTATTCACGGGATATTGTAGTGTCTCTAGTGGATGGCTGGTGCCGGGGTCATGACTTCCCGCGTTGCTTAGTGCGCTGTATGGCAGTCCTCCCTTCGGGTGGTGATCGTGCCGGACCTCCACGTCGTTACTTGGTGCCCTTACGTACCCACACATTCCAGCTTCGGTCCACTGTGACACCCAAATGGCCCATATGGCGAGCAATTGCATTACACAGTGGCAAGGGCGTATTGGGGGGGGGGGGGAGGCTGCCCCCCTGCCAGACAGCCTGACAAAAAATATTGACAGGACATAGAGGAGGGGGGGGGGGTGAGAAGTAGGGAGAGAGAAAATTTCAGCATAAGAGTAATTAACTTTTAATTACAAACAGCATGTAACTGAGTTTAAAAAACAAAATATTAACGTAAATGGACTTTTTGTGTTATGCGTATTTTAAATCCTTCTTGCTCCTTTCTTGCCAGTAATTTACGATAAAACTAAGTAAAAGTCGTTTATTGTTTCGTGATTGCTTGGGAGATAATAAGCTATCGTATATTCATAAGTAGTCTATATCAAGTCAAACAATTTAACTACCGGTATGTGAAAAAAATGTGAATATCTAGGACTGCGTTCAGGCTGCGCATTCAGGTGTTTTCGTTAATCAGTTTATCACTATGATTTCTTTTCCTAGACCTTAAGAAATACTACTGCCACGCATTATAAACAGTTTTTCCACTTATTAGATCAAATTAGAAATTTCAATGTCATTTTTCCAGATACAAAGGGTTTTCTTGATACTAGAAATTATTCTAGAAGCACAATGAAGTGAAAATTTGTTGATCGGGAAAGCTTTCTTAAAGTAGTAATTGACTCAGTACAAAAGCGACCGGCCGCGGTGGCCGAGGAGACAGGCGCTCCAGTCACGGTCTGCACGGCCACTACGGTCGGGGGTTCGAATCCCCCCTCGGGCATGGATATTTGTGCCGTCCTAGTTCGTAAGTAGTTCATAAGTAGTTTGTAAGTTTAGGGACTGATGACCCCGTAGTTAAGTCCCATAGACTGTACAAACATTTGAACAAAAGCGACACGGGAAATCTTATTTTAGATTTTGAGTGAATGTCAAAATTAGCGCGACATGTTTACTTGATGTTTGATTCTTGTTCAGTCCATTGTTTGATAAAGACACAGCTACGCAGGTTACAGTATGTTTCTTTTTTATTTTGTGGTAAATTTTGAAACTTTTCACTATTAATGTGGTTTAATCATTGTAATATTATTGTAATCATGGACACTTGAAAATGACGCCATATAGCACTGAAACTAATAGTGCATTAATAGTACTAATAGTTAGACGGCAGTATGTTAGGAGTTTTGTCTAAGAAGCGACTATGGCTTTTGAAGCATAGTTTGGGTGTTTCCTATATCAGATATATGTGATAATGACTGTAATAAAATTTATTTTTAATATATGTGTGTTTGTTCACAGCCGTATGCCCCCCCCCCCCCCCCCCAACAAACCCCGCGACCAACGCAAAAAAAAAAAAAAAAAAAAAAAAAAAAAAAAAAAAAAAAAAAATTAACGCACTCACGTGTTTTACGGCCCACTTTAGATTTGTAGTTTTATAAGTTTTTGCAATCATTTTCGACCAAAATAATAATCTAAATAATAAAAAATTAATTAATGAAACCCTTTTAGGCAGTGGCGGGTTCCGAACCACTGACCTTCAGTGTCACAGTCTAACGCATTGCCCACGACGCTACAGCTGTTAGGAGTTGTGTTCTTTAATATCATACTATTGATGGCCGTTGTTAACTGATGCTAAAATGGCATTTGTAAACACTAGAATATTATTTATCGTACGAAGAACGACGTGTTTATGTTCATTCTTCAGTGCGCCATTGCTTTGAAATGACAACGTGTAAGTTACAATAAGAAAATCATCAAATGCGCAACGCAAGATGGCATATGCCACAGAGTTCTGGGCGAGGAATGTCACGTGACATCTGCGAACTGCTGGTTTTCGTTAATTCAATGGAGCGTGTCAAAACTCCGTTATTTTTGCAAATATCTCTCAAACGATACGAGATGTGAAAAAACATAAGGGAACAAAGTTGTAGAGAATTTTGTCCTCTACACATTTGTTTATTCAACTTTTGTGTCAGATGAATGGTTAAGCCGTTATTTTCATTTAAATTTCGAGCTACCAAAAGACGATCGCAAAGGCCCACTTTTAGTGATACTACGTAACCTAAAGTGGGCAAAAGTTTTGTATCCGCCACTGTACAGTGATGACGATTCCGTGCGGCATTTACGGCCGTTAGACCACAACTGGTGTCGTGTTCCGCCTGCCCGGTGCGAGTCTTTTTAGCTGACGCCATTTCGGCGACTTGTGTGTCAGTGATGAAGACAACACCAAGTTCCCGAAAGTAGACAATCTCCGACTGGATCGGGAATCGAACCCGGGCCCCGTGCGTGGCTATCCGCCACGCTGTGCGCTACACTACGGAGGCGGACAGTATCCCATCAGCCTGCTTCACGCAGTCTCACTATGCCGTCTCTGTCAAATGAGCTGTAGATATGCTGTCTAAAGCGTCTGTGAGGACGTTGAAGTTACTTCGAACTGTACGTAAACGTCTTGTTTCACTGCTTTATTCACAGCATTTGACTATTACCAACTTCGGAAGAACAGGGAGATGACGTCACCAATGTCCTCTAATAATTAATACATCATTAGTCTGCATGTCTACATAAATGGGTGTAATGAGACAAAAGAAAGGATCCCATTGCATGGTTTCCAGAAGCCGCGGAAAGGCACACAGGCCGTAATATAGACGTATGTGTTACATTTGTACTTTATTGTATGTTCATGTTAAAAGTTTTGTAGCTGCAAAATGTAATTTTCCTTGTTACAAGTACATCGCACGAGGGACTCGACGACGACGGCAGTCTTCAACCACAAGCAGCATGTTGAAAATCTATTCGAGATCTGGTCGACATCAACATCCAGTCGACAGTTGCACCAAAGAAGAAGATGCCTCGCGCGCCCATTCCCGACAGTGGTTATTTTTTCAATAATGAAAAAAAAGGTTTGTAAATTTGGATTGTAAAAAGTTACTTCATGTGACGTTTCAAGCTTTCACGGCGGATCTGTTGTAAATACACTTCGCGGGTTTGCCGCAGGATGGCATTGTGAATCTCCCACAATATTTCGTCGACCCAACTGTTCGACATCTTCAGGTGGTGGTAACTGTCAGTCGCGCGTCGAAGTACTGACAGCTACCACCACATGACGATGTCGAACAGTTGGGTCGACGAAATATTGTGGGAGATTCAGAATGTCATCCGGCGGCAAACCCGCAAAGTGTATTTACAAGTTAGTTCATGTTATGACACTAATAGAAACAGATCATTGTATGTACAATTCATGTAACGGGTTGTGTTATTACGAGAAGCATTATTGTATTCAAGAAAAAAAAAAGTTTAGTAAAACTATTTCTACAAACTATGAAGACTTGTGAATTTGAAGATAGAAGATTTCAATAATTTCTTCTGTGATTGTGATGGTTTTCTTGAACATATTTGGATTATTTGAAAAGTGATTTTGGTTTTTTTTTTTAAATAATAAGATTTGGTGAAAACAGTCGGGTTAACAATATCTTTGAAGTGGATTCCACGAAATGTTAATTTTTTGGCGTGGTCTATTAATCTGTGACTGCATTCTAAGATTCAAACTTACAGGATGCCGTGGCGCGCCGCGCAGAACCACGACGTGGCGCCGCAGCGCAGCCCTGCGCGCGCCAGCTCAAGAGACGCACACGCCGCGCACCGGTAAGTCGGCAGCGGCGGACGGTTCGTGATTGTGCGGTTTTCCATGGACGTTACTGTTTATGTGCTCGTATATGATGAACTACGTGTCGTACTGTGACACAATTTAGAAGCTACATTCAACTACATATGTGTATACTGTCTGTAAAATTTCCTGTTGCTACAATTTGTAGTGTACAATTTGTAGATTGTAACGCCATACCGAGAGCCGTAGTTTTCCTCCATAAACAGCGGAAAAGTAATAAGCCAGAATCGTTTTTCCTTTCATCATTTTACTATGGTTGTCAGCGAGGAAAAGTTTAATAAAGGTCTGAAATTAAGTTTAAAGGTTCTTGCAAGTCGCTAAGTACTGTCATTCTCATACAGTGTATTTCGAAAGTCTCGCCGCATCATATAGCATTTTTTGCGATTTCTATTGGTTATGACGTAGTATCTTTTGAACCATGTGCCGTATGTGATTCTTAACCATGCAGCAATTATTATCTCACGGTAAGGAATGAGTTTACCACATTCGGTTGAAATCGGTCCCATGGTTTAGGAGAAAATGAGCAGCATTGTCGCAAAATACAGCAGTTTTTCGCGTATTTCATTCTTTATGAAGTCGTATCTCGTCAACTATGTATCGTACGTTATTCCTACACTTACTGCGACCGTTCTCATGGATTGAAGGTCACTTGTATAAAATTTGAGAAGATTGGATCACTTTAGGTTACGGTAGTATCACTAAAAGTGGGCCTTTGCGATCGTCTTTTGGTAGCTCGAAATTTAAATGAAAATAACGGCTTAACCATTCATCTGACACAAAAGTTGAATAAACAAATGTGTAGAGGACAAAATTCTCTACAACTTTGTTTCCTTATGTTTTTTCACATCTCGTATCGTTTGAGAGATATTTGCAAAAATAACGGAGTTTTGACACACTCCATTGAATTAACGAAAACCAGCAGTTCGCAGATGTCACGTGACATTCCTCGCCCAGAACTCTGTGGTATATGCCATCTTGCGTTGCGTATTTGATGATTTTCTTATTGTAACTTACACGTTGTCATTTCAAAGCAATGGCGCACTGAAGAATGAACATAAACACGTCGTCTTACTGTCTACGAGCGAGGTGTGAAGAGGTCCCTCGCGTCTGCGCGGTGAGCGAACCTGGAGACTTGGGGCGGTGCAGTGCCGCACCAAGTTTTAATCTACTACTTCTTTACTACTAATTCATCTACATATACATAGATACTCTGTAAATCAGATTTAAGTGCCTGTCAGAGGGTTCAAATGTTCAAATGTTTGTAAATCTATCGGATCAAACTGCGTGGTCATCAGTCCGTAGCTTACAAACTACTTAAACCTAGGTAAACTAACCTAAGGACAACACACCCACACCCATGCCCCAGGGAGGACTCGAACCTCCACGGCGAGCAACTGCGCGCTACGCAGCGAGGTGCTTTAGACCGCTCGGCTACACCACCGCGACCCTCTAATAGAGCGCGGGAAGAAAGAACACCTAAATCGTTCCGTTTTCGATTCCCAAAAGACTTTACAACCATACAGACGTTATAGAAATGAATATATACCAACGCCGGGTTTTCAGCTAGTACTAAATAAAATAAACAATTGCGATCTCGGCAGCTGTCGTTCCATTTACACTTCCGTGGGCTGACTCGTGAGATTGTAGAGTACACGCCGTGCGCAGACAATGGGACTCCCCCCTCCCCCCTCCCGCCGCCCTCCCCCGCTACTTGCGGGCCGCCCCGCCATTAGCAGACTGCAGACTGCCGCCGTAGCGTGGCGCGCCACTCGCCACGATGAGCCCGGCGCCGCGCCGCGCCGTGCCGTGCCGCCCTGTTGTGTTGTGTTGTATTATAGTGTCGCCTGCCCGCCTGACGGATGCTACCCGGCAAAACAATGGCAGGGCACCTGGGCCAGCAGCCAGACACCTGCTCGCCGCCAGGCTCGGAAATTGCCAGCAGGCGCGACCACCACGTCACTGAACACGGCGAAGAAAAGCTGCTAGTTCAGGGTGACCGGACGATGGACGTCCCGTATTTTACGGGATCGTCCCTTATTCAGCCTCAGTATCCCGCTGTCCCGACAAAATAAAAACGGGACGTATATTCTCCCGTATTGTACTAACCGTCCCATATATTACGAATTACATTTTTTAATGTAATATTAGCGTAACCAAACCGAGCACAAAAGTAGTCATAATGAAGCAACGAAAGAAATAGGCAAGAGAACAGAAGTTGAAACTTCCTGGCAGATTAAAATTGTGTGCCGGAACCGGGACTCGAACCTGGGACCTTTGCCTTTCGCGGGCAAGCGCACTACCGACTGTGCTATCCCGACACGACTCACGATGCCGCCTCACAACTTTACTTCCGCCAGTACCTCGCCTCCTACGTTCCAAACTTCACAGAAGCTCTCCTGCGAACCATGCAAGACTAGCACTCCTGGAAGAAAGGATATGGTGGAGACATGGCTTCTGCGAAGTTTGGAAAGTAGGAGGCGAGGTACTGGCGGAAGTAAAGTTGTGAGGCGGCATCGTGAGTCGTGTCGGGATAGCACAGTCGGTAGTGCGCTTGCCCGCGAAAGGCAAAGGTCCCAGGTTCGAGTTCCGGTTCCGGCACACAATTTTAATCTGCCAGGAAGTTTCATATCAGCGCACACTCCGCTGCAGAGTGAAAGTTTCATTCTGGAGAACAGAAGTTCTCTTGCGATATTCTGTGAAGTTTGGAAAGTAGGAGGCGAGGTACTGGCAGAAGTGAAGTTGTGAGGACGGACCGTGAGTCGTGTCGGGATAGCTCAGTGGTAGAGCGCTTGCCCGTGAAAGGAAAAGGTTCCAGGTTCGGATCCCGGTTCCGGCACACATTTTTATCTTCCAGGAAGTTTCATATCAGCGCATACTCCACTGCAGATTCATGGTTTCATTCTGTGAATACGTTTTAACGTACATTCCCTTATTACGAAATAAAATATCGTGATGAAAACTTTATTTTCGAACAATTGTGCACGAAGCGGAATATATTCGTAACATCGTGTAAAATAAAATTCGAAAAAAAAAAGGTATACGTGGAGGAATCGAACACGGAACCTCCAACATGTTATCCGTCATCCGCTGCTTGCGATGTGTGCTCCGCTTCTGGTGTATGTACCGCGCAGAGAAAATAAAACACGACCATTTCGAGAACCAGGGCGCAGCGGCATTGATGGTGATAACCACATATTCAGGGCAGGTCTTCCTATATCTCGGACCCGCCAAAATCCAAGTCGGAGATGTTTGGTCATCCCCTTGTAAGCTTTTCTCTAGTAATGTCAACGTTACCAAGGTTACTTCACATTGCCTTAAACATCTCCTACAATGCTGTCCCTTCTTGTGGTCATTGTTTCTCATACATTTCTTTCTTCGCCTATTCTGCGAATAATTCGTCATATCAGTCCACCTGACTTTCACCACTCTTCGGCAACACCTATATCTGAGCGCTTCGGTTGTCTCACTGACCGTCATTCATTACAACACAGCGTTATACTCCAAACGTACCTTTTTTTTTTTTAAATGAAGGTCAGTCGTTGAGGCCAGTAGATATTTCTTACCATTAATTCCTTCCTTAATTATGTTTGCGGCGTCGGCATGTATAGGGCAACTATCATTGTCGTGTTGGTTTGCTGCCGCCCCCCTTTTTTCTCTGTAGTACAAACTCAACAGTCATTTCCAAGAGGGGATTCGAAACCAAACCTCGGAGGAAGCGGCATTCGGAACTGTGGCATGGCGTCTCGACTACCTGCCGACCGCCCCTGTTGAACAAGGGGAGGGAGGAGGACTAATGTCTTCCTCACCACTGTGGCAGCGCCGTCGTGTTTACGCCGGAGGAACAGAGAGGGGGAAGCAGTCTGGCGTACATGCCGGTATTCTTATACTGGAGCGCTGCCAGCTTGTTACGCGCCGTCCATTTACTCACAACTAATTATGCAGGATACGAAATCTAATTTGGAAATTCGAATGCAGTGTTCGATACTGCAGTTACATGTTAAGACTGAAGCAATTTTGCTAAGCCCTGCAATGGCAGTTGAGTGTTTTATTCTTCCCGCGCTATGGAAAAAAATTCTTGAACATTACTACAGTCAAACATGTTCATCACCTACAATGCCTAGAAGTATTCCGAATGGGTAAATACGCTGTGAGTAATTAGAAGGGATAAAGATATTGATAGTAAGCCTGGCATAAGTTGGTTTTCGACGTATTTTTGAAAATGTTTGCTATCCGTTCCTGAGTGATAGTCGAACGTTTTGGTTTTTGAGCCCTGAAACATCTGTCTCCACCTGCATGAACACAATTAAAGTCTGACCAGCACTTTTGTGTGATTATAGTACTCGCACACTATCACTTTGCCAATATTTATTTACTGCATAATGCGTGTGAATCCATGTTTCGTCTAAGTAAACTACTTTTATTGTCTCGTTACCTAATCTAATTCCATCAGCATCGCCTGATTTTCTGACATTGCATTACATTACCTTCGTTTTAATCTTATTAATGTTCATCCTATATCTTCCTTTCAAGACACTGTCCATTCCATTCAATTGCTCTTCCAGATCTTTAGCGGTCTCTGAGAGAATTACTATGTCATCGGCAAACCGCAATGTTTTTATTTCTTCTCCCTGCACTTTAATGCACTCTCCAAATTTCTCCTTCCATTCCTTCACTGCCTGCTCAATGTACAGATTGAACAACATCGGGGAAAGGCTACAACCCTGTCTTACTCCCTTCCCAACCTCTGCGTCCCTTTCTTGCCCTTCGACTCTAATAACCGCTGTCTGGTTTTTGTATAGGTTTAATGTAACTCTACGCTCCCTATATTTTACCCCTGCTACCTTCAGAATTTGGAATAGTGTATTCCAGTCGATATTGTCAAAAGCTTTCTCCAAATCGAGAAACGCTAAAAACGTAGGTTTCCTTTCATTAGCCTATCTTCTAAGATAAGTCGTAATGCGAGTATTGCCTCCCGTGTTCCTACATTTCTCCTAAATCCAAACTGCTCTTCCCCGAGGTCGGATTCCACAAGTTTTTCCATTCGTCTGTAAATAATTCGTGTTAGTATTTTGCAACCATGACTTATTAAACTGATAGTTCTGTAATTTTCACAATTGTCTGCTTTCTTTGGATCACAAAAACGGCATTTCATGAATCTACGCTATGTCTTAATGAAGCGTTTGCTTAGAGGTATTTGATGACGTTCGAACACAGTATATGTTCCTAACTTTTACTGCAAATTATTGTCAGTGCTTTGAATCTATAAGTCAGCACACTTTTTTCCGTGGGTTTCAGTGTGACCTGTGTAACTTACCTGTCCTCAGATACTGATGTGTAGTCAAATTCAAAAATTCAAATGTTTGTATAGTTTATGGGACTTAACTACTGGGTCAGCAGTCCCTAAACTTACAAACTACTTATGAACTACTTACGAACTAGGACGGCACAAATATCCAGGCCCGAGGGGGGATTCGAACCTCCGACCGTAGTGGCCGTGCATACCGTGACTGGAGCGCCGCAGTCCCCTCGGCCACCGCGGCCGGCGATGTGTAGTCGAACGTGCGGTTGTAAGTCAGTAATGGAGGTACAGTTCGTGGAGTCAAAATTATAATCAGTACAGAAAATCGACTGAGAATAAACCGAAAACGACAAAAGTAATGAGCAGTGGCAGAAATGGAAAAAGCGGGAAACTTATCATCAAAACAGGTGATTACGAAGTGAACGGAGGAATTCTGCTACTTTGGCAGCAAAGACAAACGAAGCAAGCAAAACAGAAAAGGAAGACATGGCGAAGAGAGCATTCATGGCTAATGGCAGTCAAAAGCTGTCAAACATGAGACATAATTTAAGAAAGAACGTTGAGAATATACGTTTAGAGCACAGAGTTGAATGAACCAGGACTAGCTCTTTATTCACACGAAGTGTTGAGTGCAATCGACAAAGGTTCGCAAATCGATTTCGTATTTCTTGATTTCCAGAAGGCTTTTGCACCGTACCTCACAAACGGCTTGTAATCAAATTGCGTGGTTATGGTATATAGCCCCAAATTTGCAATTGAATAGGGGATTTCCTGTCAGAGAGGACACAGTTTGTAGTAATCGATGATAAGGCATCGACTAAAACAGAGGTGATATCGGGCGTTCCTCAGGGTAGTGTTATTGGTCCTATGCTGTTCCTTATTTACATAAACGATTTAGGGGAAAATCTAAGTAGCTCCCTTAGGTTGTTTGCAGATGACGCCGTCATCTGAAGATCATAACCAACTGCAGAACGATCTGAACAAGAGATCAGTATGGTGAAAAATTGGCAATTGACTCTAAATAATGAGAAGTGTGGAGTCGTCCAATGAGTACGAAAAGAAATCCGTTAAACTTTGTTTACAAGATAAATCAATCAAAAGTGAATGCCGTAAACTCCACTAAATACCTAGGAATTACAATTACTTCAGACTTAAATAGGAAAGAACACGTAGATAATGTCGTGGGAAAGGCGAACCAGAGACTGCGTTTTATTGGTAGAACCCTTAAATGATGCAACATGACTACTAAAGAAACTGCGGACACCACGCTTGTCCGTCCATTTTTGGAGTATTGCTGTCCAGTGTGGGATCCTTATCAGGTGGGTTTCACGGAGGACATCGAAAGAGTCCAAAGAAGGCAGCTCGTTTCGTATTGTCACGATACAGGGGAGACAGCATTACGAAAATTATACATTACAACAACGGCGCTTATTGCTACGCCGTGGGCTACGTACGAAAATCCAATCGCCAACATTCTCCTCCGAATGCGAAAATATATTGTTGACTTCTACTTACATAGGTAGAAATGATCGTCAGAATAAAATACGAGAAATCAGAGCTCGAACGGAGAGATTCAGGCGTTATTTCTTTCCGCGCGCTATTCCAGAATGGAATGAGAGATAAACAGTATAATGGTGGTTCGATGTTGCAGAGTATCCCATGTAGATGTAAATGTAGACAGTGAACCATGGACAGTGGGGAGACAGAACGAAAAATGAATCAAAACATTTAAGATGTGGTGTTACGTAAATGTGTTAAAAATTAGGTGGACTGATGAGAAACGTGGAGATTCGCCTCAGAATCGACGAACAAAGGAACATATGAGAAACACTGACTAGAAAGAGAGGCAAGACGATAGGGCATGTGTATGACGTCAGGGAATAATCTTAGTGGCACTTGAGGAAGATTTAGGTGGTAAAAATGTAGGGGGACATGGGGATTTACATACAGCCAGCAAGAACTGGGGGCCGTACGGTGCGAGTGCTACGTTATGATTAATACGTTACGAAAGAAATTCGTGAGAGGCCGCATCAGACCGCTTACAAAGACTGACTCAAAAAACGATGGAAAAAATAAACAGTGTATTGCAAAAAGAAGGTAATGTGGACCGGAAGACTTACTCGTATTATGATAAATTATGACAGAAAATGTGGATGGTATAAATGGCGGTACTAATCAATACGAAATAATTTAATAATTTCTAATTTTAACTGAAAATGTCTTTGCAACTTCCTTTGAGAGTATTTGTGAAACTATATTTACGTGGATACTCTGCAAGTCACATTGATGTGCATGGCAGAGGGTTAATCGAACCAGTTTTGTGATATTTCTCTATAATTCCATTCTGTAATAACTCGCGTGAAAAACAGAACACATCAATCTTTCTGTTTTCGATCTGATTACTCTTATTTTATTATGCGATCATGTCTCCCTGCCGGCCGCGGTGGCCGAGGGAACTGAGGCGCTCCAGTCACGGTCTGCACGGCCACTACGGTCGGGGGTTCGAATCCCCCCTCGGGCATGGATATTTGTGCCGTCCTTAGTATAGGGTAGTTGATAAGTAGTTTGTAAGTTTAGGGACTGATGACCCCGTAGTTAAGTCCCATAGACTCTACAAACATTTGAACATGTCTCCCTATGTAGGAGGGTGCTAACAATATATGTTCGCATTCAGAAGAGAAAGTTGGTGAAAGAAATTTCGCAATGAATAACGCCTTTCTTGTAATGATTTTCACCCCAACTCGTGCATCATTTCCGTGACACTCTCTCCTATATATAGCGATTACATTTACATGGGATACTCTGCAAATTTGAGTGCCTGGCAGAGGGTTAATCGAACCACCATCATACTGTAAATACACTTCGCGGGTTTGCCGCCGGATGACATTGTGAATCTCCCACAATATTTCGCCGACACAACTGTTCGACATCTTCAGGTGGTGGTAGCTGTCAGTACTTCAAGGCGCGACTGATGGTAATTGCGCGGCAGCGGCGGTATTTATCAGGGCGTGTGCAGAGATTACGCATGCGCGAGAGACCGTTCAGTGTTGGTCGGCGGCGGCGCTTCTGGTGCCCCCTGCTGGGAGCCGAGGAGGTGTCTTCCGCGCGTGCGCTGAGAGCAATGATGTGCTGCCGGACGCTCCTGTGGTGGAAATTGGAACTAAGTATCTGCGTTGCGCTGCGTTCCTCCGTGTTTCCGATTTTCTCCTTTTTCCTGTTTTGCTTTGATTGCAGCCAATAGTGGATTCCAGGCTGCGCTCATCTGGAAACCTGCATCCCTGTTGATAAGATTATCCGCCGTACGGATGTGTATGGCCTCCTTAAAAATACTGTCCCAGAATGATGATACTGACGATAGAACTTCCGTTTTCTCGTAACACATCCGATGACCTGTGTTCAGGCAGTGCTCTGCTACCGCTGACTTACTGGGTTGTCCTAGGCGTGTGTGGCGTTGGTGTTCAGTACAGCGTTCTTGCACAGTTCGACATGTCTGCCCTATATAAGATTTTCCGCACTGACATGGTATTTTATATACGCCGCGTTTGCGAAGGCCGAGTTCGTCTTTGACCGAGCACAATATATTCCTCAGTTTTGATGGCGGACGCAACACACATTTGATGTCGTGTCTCTTCAGGATACGTTCTATCCTAGATGACATGCCACCAAAATAAGGCAAGAACGCCGTTACAGTGGGTGCCTCCGAATCTTCATCAACATCCTTTCGTTGAAATTGCTTCAATTGAAAAGCATTGCGTATTTGTCGCTCAGAATAACCGTTTTGCTGGAATACAGTTCTTAGATGTTGTAGTTCACCTGGCAAGCTGTCAGTATCTGAGACCACATGCCCTGTGTACCAAAGAGCGTAAGACGCTACCGCGTTGTGCAGGATGATGACAACTTGTGGCCTGCAAATATAGCTCTGTGTGTGTCGCTTTGCGGTAGACACTATGGCCCAGCGTACCATCAGGTTTTCTTTTTACCATAACATCCAGAAAAGGTAAACTTCCGTCACTTTCCAACTCCATGGTGAACTGGATACTTGGATGGAGTGAATTCAGATGCTGAAGAAACATGGGTAACGTCTCTATTCCGTGAGGCCACACCACAAATGTGTCATCCACATAGCGCCAGAAACAAGAAGGTTGCAGACGCGCTGACAGTAGTGCTCTTTCCTCAAAGTCTTCCATAAAATAGTTGGCCACCATGGGAGATAGAGGACTCCCCATGGCGACTCCGTCAACTTGTTCAAAAGTTGACGGAGTCGCCATGGGGAGTCCTCTATCTCCCATGGTGGCCAACTATTTTATGGAAGACTTTGAGGAAAGAGCACTGTTAGGAATTGATAATATATTATTTTGTAATGTCTTTGTAAATATCTCTGGATTAATAATTGAATCTTTGATGTAGTTTTATCTTTGAAACACAGAACGTAAACAGTGAATCTGTGTTATTATTCACGACGTACGCTACATAAAAAATTGGTGCCGAAACCCGGGAAGAGAACGCAAGAAAGGGAAAAATAACACAGACACAAGATTCAGTGATAATTATGTAAGCATACTGCACGCCGTATCCGAGTAATACGGAGCTGTGAATGAGGAATCACGTCACGACTTCGACATCGTCTCAACAGCTGACTGAGATAAGTACAATGACTACTTATTTGTAGCCTTGCTTCACGGCGAGATATTATTGAAGTAGCAAAGAATAGTAGAAGCCTCACAGAAATAAATATTGTTGTAACTTGAATACCATACGTAATAATCTCCGACAGCAGATAGGTATTGCAGTTGATGACGTCACACGCGCTGTCGATTGTTTGTTTGGCATTCACAACAGTATCGTAGTACGAAGTTATTAAAAGTAGCGTACACAACGTGCGTTACTATTTTACGCAGTTCTTTGAGTGGTGCTATATTCACTGATTACTACGAAGTAAAGTAAATCTGTTCTGCTTCAGTTACGCATTCCATACATTGCGAAGTACCGTATGACATAGCCAAGATGTCTGACGTCGAAACTGCTGACGCAAGCGCACGTTTGCATCATCTGAAAAGACGACGAACTAGAGAAAGAGCCAATATTACGCGGTTTGTCAAAGAGATACAAGAATTTGCCGATTCTTCGTTCGTGGAGAACGTGGAGTACTGTAGGGAACGATTAAAGGAGACCTTAGATAAATTGATACGACTTGATGACGAAATTCACAGCCTTCTTGACGATAATGATTACGCCGCTGACATATCCAAATGCGATGAGTACATAGATACTGCCAAGCGTGTCCTCATACTAACTTCTGAAGAAATGGAGAAAAAATTGTCTAGAGCCATGTCGCATGTTTCAGTTAACGACGCCCAACCTGCAGCAACAGTTGCCTCTGCTGCTCCAGTAACCACAGTTAAGCTTCCATCCATAAAGCTTGAGTCATTCTCAGGAGATATAAAATCATGGGCGCGATTTTGGGAAGAGTTTGAGCAATCAGTTGATAAGAACGCCTCATTGTCAACCGTTCACAAGCACATATTTTTGCGCGGTTATTTAGAAGGGGAACCAAAAAGTTTGGTGGAAGGTATCGCTGTGACAGCCGAAACATATGAGGAGACAAAGAAGATGCTTAAGGCTCGCTACGGTAACAAATATAGAATTATACAGGCTCACTTGGATTATCTCGAAAGTATTAAGCCAATACAGTTTGTGACTCCAGATGTGCTTAACTCCACATTTATTGACTGTAATCGTCGTATTCAAGCTCTGCGTGCACTCGGAGAAGATGTAAATGCCTATGGCCGAGTGCTCGCACCGAAAATACTTAGAGCATTTCCAGACGACATGTGTCGGCGTTGGATAATACATGTTAAACGTGAAGGTCTGTCAGAGGGTGATATTCTTAAACTTATTGAATTTATAGGAGAAGAAGTAGAGGCAGCTCTCACCACAGAAAAGATCCGTTGCATGACGCCTACGTCTTCAAGTTACACCTCTACCGCGGCAGCTCTCCATGTTCGCACTAAATCCAAGCAACAGTTAACAAAGGTAACTAAACAACTGGTACCGTTCTGCGTTTTCTGTGAATCTCGTGACCACTGGGCTCAGGATTGTAAGACAGTTACAGACGTTGCGAAAAGAAAAGAGACACTAAAAAATTCTAACCGTTGTTTCTTATGTCTGAACACAGGACATAAAGCAGCTAACTGTGGGAAGAAAGGCAAGGCACTTTGCACTAACTGTAAAAAGTCACATCATAGGTCTTTGTGCACGAATCAGGATACCCTTAAGGCAACAGGGGATCAGATAAATGTCGCATCTGTCAGTCAAATCGATGCTACGACCCGAAATTTCACGTTCCTGCAAACAGCTCAGGTTTGCATCATAGGGCCGACCGGCCTAAGACGTTTGACTCGGTGTATACTAGACAGCGGAAGCCAAGCTACATTTATATCAAAGTCTCTGATAGAAGAGTTAAAACTACAAATCACTGATCAACATGAGATGACTGTTTGTACTTTTGAGGCAGAGAAGACTTACTCATGTCACCGTAAACTCGTTCGTTTTAATATTAAAGGAGCCTGGGCAAATTCGACTGTCTCTATTACTGCTTACGAAAGTGATCACTCTTTCTCACCTCAGCCAGTGATCTCACAAGACATTGTAACCAAAGTGAATCTTTGCAGAGTTCAGTTAGCTGATCCTAAAACTGGATCTCAAGAAGACTTACCAATAGAGATCTTAATCGGTAGTGACCATTACTGGAGGATAGTCAAGGCTAGTTCACCTGTCCGTATTTCTCCGTCGATTGTTCTAATTCCCACCATATTTGGTTGGGTCCTAAGTGGAAATCGTTCGAGAGTTTGTGCTAATTCAGTTGCTGTAAATCTCATCCATGAAACATACTCACCATCTGATGATGAATTACCGAAGTTCTGGGACTTAGAAACGATTGGAATAACGGCAAACCCTCCTCGAGCTTTGAGTAAAAGTGATTCCGCAGTTCTTGAGAATTTTCGTTCATCCTATGGTGTGCGAGACCATCGAAGAGTCGTACGTCTCCCAAGAAAACAAGATGTTCCGCTGGCAAGTAACAGACTCAACGCAGAACGTCGATTTAACACATTACATAAAAGACTTTGCAATAACGAAAACCTTAAGGACATATACTGCAGTCACATGTTGGACTACATTACAAAAGGTCATATAGAATGTGCCCCTACGGAAGATCTTGGAAATGACATATTCTATCTTCCACATCAAGCAGTGAAAAGAGAGAAATTTGGTAAGACGAAGTGGAGGATAGTCTTTGATGCATCATCGCATGAAGCCAATACACCTTCTCTCAATGACGCATTAGAAGCGGGACCGAATCTTCTACCAGAAATATTCGCCATATTGTTACGATTCAGACTACATCAGATAGCAATCGTCAGTGATATTAAACAAGCATTTTTGCAATTAGTCTTACACGAAAGTGACAGGGACTTAACCAGATTCTTATGGTACTGCGTAATCAAAGACAGTGATGGGAATTACCAGACGACAGACGAAGTAATGACTTATTGCTTCACGAGACTGCCATTTGGACTAACATGCAGTCCATTTTTACTCTCCGCAACACTTAGAGAACTACCTGAAAGACATAGAACTAAGTTTCCCCTTGCAGCACCTCTTGTTGAGAGCAGCTTCTTTATGGATGATTTCGTTTCTGGCACGGAGAATGATAATGATGCTATAACTCTGTACTATGAACTCAGCGCAATGATGAAACTACTGAGTTTCGATTTAGCGAAATGGGCCACCAATTCGGATCAACTAAGGACCATATGGAGGGCTGAAGGACAAGACATAAACCCAGAAACGCAAGTTCTTGGTGTTTACTGGAATACAGAAACAGACTGCTTCTATATGAATGCAATGGATATTACTAGTAGGACTCCTGTAGGCCCCACTACTAAGAGGACACTGTTGCAAATTACAGCCAAATTTTATGATCCATTAGGATTGTTCTCTCCAGTGTCTCTTATTGGAAAACTGTTATTTCAGGATACATGGTGCAGAGGTATTGATTGGAACGAGTTGCTGCCACCCGATATTGGGTCTCGATGGAACACTTGGTTTTCTACCCTACCTTCACTGTCTCAAATACAAATTCCACGATGGCTAGCAACTTCAACAAAGAGCAATACTCAGATCCACATCTTCTGCGATGCCTCTGAGAGAGCATATGGAGCGGCTTTGTATATTGTTGTTCATTTGGCATGTAGCAAAACCAGACTCGCCCCCATCAAGAAGTTAACTCTTCCGCGGCTTGAACTTCTAGCAGCGTTAATAGGATCACGATTATTGTATTACTACTGCACAGCAACAGGGCATAAAATAACTGAAGCAGTATTGTGGTCAGACGCTATGGTGACTTTAGGTTGGATACACAGTGACCCAAACAGGTGGAAGACATTTATATGCAACAGAGTTACAGAGATTCACGCCCATACAAATCCCAGTCAATGGAGACATTGCCCTGGGAGTGAGAACCCTGCCGACCATCTTACACGAGGACTTTATGGTAACCAAATGCAATCTGTGAACCACTGGTGGAAGGGGCCTCCATGGCTTGCACTTGCAGAATCAAGATGGCCATCTAATGCTTCACTCATAACTGATAACCTACCAGAAGAAAAGAAGAACTTACGGCATGTGATGGCAGTAGCCACTTCTTCTAACCTTATGGACTGCTCCAAATTCAGCTCCTATTGGAAACTAATTCGCGTAACAGGGTGGATACTAAGATTCCTTCACAATATTCGACAAAGTTCGAAACTCGAGGGAGAGCTGAAGGCAGTGGAACTTGCTCAAGCACGTCATTACTGGATACGAGCTGTTCAACAGGAATGTTTCTCACAGGAGCTCCAAGGACTCAATAACAATCAACCTGTCCCGAAAGACTCAAAAATAGCATGTTTCAATCCCTACCTAGAAGATGGTCTTCTCCGACTTGGAGGACGCTTACACTACACAGCTGTCCCTAACGAGCAACGTCATCCATTACTCCTCGACGGTAGCCATCACTTCACAACTTTACTGGTTCAGCAAATGCACATTCGACTACATCATCTTGGCGTGAGAATAGTGTTGGCAGAGCTTCGAAGAGAGTTCTGGATCCTGTGTGCCCGTCAAGTTATCAAGAGAGTTTTGCACTCCTGTCTTCCCTGCAAAATTGTACACAATCTACGGGGCCAACAAGTTGAAGCACCCCCACCAGCCGATCGAGTAAGACCATCCAAGCCATTTTCTATAACTGGCATAGATTTTGCAGGCCTCTCTATGTAAAAGTTGGCACTACCATGGGAAAGGCATACATAACACTCTTCACTTGTGCGACGACACGTGCAGTACACTTGGAATTGTGCTCTAACATGACAACAGACGCATTCCTCATGGCTCTTCAGAGATTCGCTGGTAGACGTGGACTACCCCATACAATCTACACAGACAATGCAAAGACGTTCCATGCAGCTAATGCTGAACTGTCTGAAATATGGAGTGCGTTATCTAACCCAAAGACTCAGCGTGTCCTAGCCAGGGATGGCATTTCATGGAAATTTATAGCCCCCCGTGCGGCTTGGTGGGGAGGGTTTTGGGAGAGGATGGTGGGTACCATCAAACGATGCCTACGAAAAGTACTTGGTCAATCAACGTTAACGGAAGAGCAGCTCAATACCACGCTGATTAATATCGAAGCCGCAGTGAATTCGAGACCAATTTCTCAAGGAGACGACGATGAACCTTTAACACCAGCCCACTTTCTTATTGGTGAAGGACTACTGACAGTGCCAACAGGACCAGAACCGTCGACTAAATCTGTTTTGGCAAAAGAATTCAGACTGCAACAGAAGTTGACAGATGACTTTTGGAAGCATGGACTAAAGAATATCTATTGCAACTTAGAAGCTTCCAAGAAGTTCGGGGTACTTCGACAAGAGTCATCAAGTTCCGCCCCGGTGATGTTGCTCTGGTACAAGAGGATGGACGCCCGCGCCACCTATGGAAGAAAGCAAGAATAGAGAGACTAGTCGAAGGAAGAGATCAGAAAGTACGAACAGTAATTCTATGCACACCAGAAGGACACCAAATAGTTCGTCCCGTTCAACTGGTCATCCCCCTGGAGGTTGACCAGGGTGGGGAGGATGTTAGGAATTGATAATATATTATTTTGTAATGTCTTTGTAAATATCTCTGGATTAATAATTGAATCTTTGATGTAGTTTCATCTTTGAAATACAGAACGTAAACAGTGAATCTGTGTTATTATTCACGACGTACGCTACAAGCACTACTGTCAGCGCGTCTGCAACCTTCTTGTTTCTGGCGCTATGTGGATGACACATTTGTGGTGTGGCCTCACGGAATAGAGACGTTACCCATGTTTCTTCAGCATCTGAATTCACTCCATCCAAGTATCCAGTTCACCATGGAGTTTACCTTTTCTGGATGTTATGGTAAAAAGAAAACCTGATGGTACGCTGGGCCATAGTGTCTACCGCAAAGCGACACACACAGAGCTATATTTGCAGGCCACAAGTTGTCATCATCCTGCACAACGCGGTAGCGTCTTACGCTCTTTGGTACACAGGGCACATGTGGTCTCAGATACTGACAGCTTGCCAGGTGAACTACAACATCTAAGAACTGTATTCCAGCAAAACGGTTATTCTGAGCGACAAATACGCAATGCTTTTCAATTGAAGCAATTTCAACGAAAGGATGTTGATGAAGATTCGGAGGCACCCACTGTAACGGCGTTCTTGCCTTATTTTGGTGGCATGTCATCTAGGATAGAACGTATCCTGAAGAGACACGACGTCAAATGTGTGTTTCGTCCGCCATCAAAACTGAGGAATATATTGTGCTCGGTCAAAGACGAACTCGGCCTTCGCAAACGCGGCGTATATAAAATACCATGTCAGTGCGGAAAATCTTATATAGGGCAGACATGTCGAACTGTGCAAGAACGCTGTACTGAACACCAACGCCACACACGCCTAGGACAACCCAGTAAGTCAGCGGTAGCAGAGCACTGCCTGAACACAGGTCATCGGATGTGTTACGAGAAAACGGAAGTTCTATCGTCAGTATCATCATTCTGGGACAGTATTTTTAAGGAGGCCATACACATCCGTACGGCGGATAATCTTATCAACAGGGATGCAGGTTTCCAGATGAGCGCAGCCTGGAATCCACTATTGGCTGCAATCAAAGCAAAACAGGAAAAAGGAGAAAATCGGAAACACGGAGGAACGCAGCGCAACGCAGATACTTAGTTCCAATTTCCACCACAGGAGCGTCCGGCAGCACATCATTGCTCTCAGCGCACGCGCGGAAGACACCTCCTCGGCTCCCAGCAGGGGGCACCAGAAGCGCCGCCGCCGACCAACACTGAACGGTCTCTCGCGCATGCGTAATCTCTGCACACGCCCTGATAAATACCGCCGCTGCCGCGCAATTACCATCAGTCGCGCCTTGAAGTACTGACAGCTACCACCACCTGAAGATGTCGAACAGTTGTGTCGGCGAAATATTGTGGGAGATTCACAATGTCATCCGGCGGCAAACCCGCGAAGTGTATTTACAACAGATCCGCCGTGAAAGCTTGAAAAGTCACACCATCATACTATTTACCTCCCATACCATTCTCGAATAGCGCGCGGGAAGAAAGAACACCTGAATCTCTCCGTTCGAGCTCTGATTTCCCGTATTTTATTCTGATATAAGTGGGAGTCAACAAGATATTTTCGCATTCGGAGGAGAATGTTGGCGATTGGATTTTCATAAGTAGCCGATGCCGCAGCGATAAGCGCCGTTGCTGTAATGATTCCCAATCCAGATCCTGTATCATTTCCGTAACGCTGTCTCACCTGTATTGTGACAATACAAAACAAGCTGCCCTTCTTTGGACTCTTTCGATGTCCTCCGTCAAACCCAACTGATAAGGATCCCACACTGGGCAGCAATACTCCAAAAAAGGACGGACAAGCGTGGTGTCCGCAGTTTCTTTAGTAGTTATGTTGCATCTTTTAAGGGTTCTGCCAATAAAACGCAGTCTCTGGTTCGCCTTTTCCACGACATTATCTACGTGTTCTTTCCAGTTTAAGTCTGAAGTAATACTAATTCCTAGGTTTTTGTGAAGTTTAAGGCCTTCATTTTTGATTGAGTTATCTTGTAAAAAAAGTTTAACGAATTTCATTTCGTACTCATGTGGACGACTTCATACTTCTCATTATTTAGAGTCAATTGCCAATTCTACACTATACTGATATTTAGATCGTTCTGCAGTTGGTTTTTATCTTCAGATGATTTCAGTAGACGGTAAATGACGGCGTCACCTGCAAACAACCTAAGAGAGCTACTTAGATCTTTCCCTAAATCGTTTATGTAAATAAGGAACAGCAGAGGACCAATAACACTACCCTGTGGAATGCCCGTATCGCTTCTTAGTCGATGCCTTGCCATCGATTGCTACGAACTGTGTCCTCTTTGACAGGAAATCCCCTATCCAATTGTAAATTTGGGGCGATATACATAACCACGGAATTTGATTAAAAGCCGTTTGTGAGGTACGGTGTCAAGAGCCTCCTGGAAATCAAGAAATAAAATTACAAAACGAGCTGCCCTTCTCTGAATATTCTCTAAATCATTCATCAGACTGGTGTGAATCCCACAATGCTCAGCAATACGCCAATGAAACGTATTGATTAGCCTTCCCTACAATATTTTCTGTGAGTTCCTTCCAATTTAAGTTTTTCATAAATGTTACTCCTAGGAATTTAGTAGAATTGACGGCCTGTTGGTTTGATTTATCGTGTAACTGATGTTTAACGGATTTCTTTTAGTGGCGATATGAATGACCTCACATGTATCATTATTAAGGGCCAATTGCCAATTTTTCCACCATGTACAGATCTTTATGTAAATTGTTGCTTTTATTATTCTGATGAATTTATTAAGAGAAAAATGACAAAAATCATCCGCTATCTATTCAGATTGTTTCCTAAATCGTTTATAAAAATAAGGAACAATAGGGGCCCTATAACACTTCCCTGTGGAATGCCAGATATCACTTCTACTCGATGACTTACCGTCAGTTACCACGTACTGAGTCGTTTCTGACAGAAAATCACGAGTCCATTCGCACAACTGTGGCGAAATTCCATAAGCTCGCAATTTAAATATGAGAAACTGTATTATTCTTTCCTCTACAGGGTGTTACAAAAAGGTTCGGCCAAACTTTCAGGAAACATTCCACACACACAAAGAAAGAAAATATGTTATGTGGACATTGGAAACCCTTAATTTTCATATTAGAGCTCATTTTGTTACTTCTCTTCAGACCACATTAATCATGGAATCGAAACGGACAGCACAGAACGTACCAGCGTGACTTCAAACACTTTGTTACAGGAAATATTCAAAATGTCCTCCGTTAGCGAGGATACATGCATCCACCCTCCGTCGCATGGAATGCCTGATGCGCTGATGCAGCCCTGGTGAATGGCGTATTGTATCACAGCCGTCCACAATACGAGCACGAAGAGTCTCTACATTTGGTACCGGAGTTGCGTAGAAAGAGCTTTCAAATGCCCCCATAAATGAAAGTCAAGAGGGTTGAGGTCAGGAGAGCGTGGAGGCCATGGAATTAGTCCGCCTCTACTAATCCATCGGTCACCGAATCTGTTGTTGAGAACCGTGCGAACACGTCGACTGAAATGTGCAGGAGCTCCATCGTCCATGAGCCACATATTGTGTCGTACTTGCGTACTTGTAAAGACACATGTTCTAGCAGCACAGGTAGAGTATACCGTATGAAATCATGATAACGTGCTCCGGTGAGCGTAGGTGGAAGAACATGAGTCCTAATCAAGACATCACCAACAATTCCTTTCTTCAATTGGGCCAACTGGCGGTAAATGGAGGAAGTACAGTACATACTAATGAAACAATTGGGTACTTTGACAATTGTCTGCACGAATTGTTCAAAATCAAATGTTTGTTAAGCCTAAGGGACTTAACTACGGGGTCGTGAACTACTTACGAACTAGGACGGCACAAATATTCATGCCCGAGGGGGGATTCGAACCCCCGACCGTAGTGACCGTGCAGACCGTGACTGGAGCGCCTCAGTTCCCTCGGGCACCGCGGCCGGCTCTGCACGAATTATTTCAATTTACATTTAAAGAGAAATACTAAAATGAGCTCTAACATGGAAATTAAGCGTTTCCGAACACATGTCCACATAACATATTTTCTTTCGTTGTGTGTGATGAATGTTTCCTGAAAGTTTGGCCGTACGTTTTTGTAACACCCTGTATAAGCCCTCTTGTCTTCTGTCACATACTTTTCATTTTGTGTCGCGAGGTTTTTGAAATTACTTTTCAGTTTCTTCCTAATTCCACAGTCATACTTAGTATTTCGTGCGCAAAATAATTTGTGATTTTCATAACTGAGAGTGTCTTTTAACGTAGCCCCAGTTTTGATATTTTTGTTAGTGTAAATTATTTTTCATTCTCTGTTTTCAGGACCGTTCGTACCACTAGATATTTAAGTCTTCCTCGTCCCCCTCGAGCGCCTGGCAGTGACGAATAGCCCCCCGGTTTGCCGTTTGTGTAGTCTACTCCGTACGCCAAATCGATGATCGATTATCAGCGATACCGGGGTGGCGGCTGCATATTTTAGGAGGTGTGCAGTAAACATATTGACAACGGTACAATGAACTTCCTCGACAATATGGCGTGGTGCTGCGCAGTCAAGAAACTATACGCAACGTTCCAGTCGCCATCGATTTACAGCTTCAGAACGCCTTGCAGAAAATTAAAATTGATCCTCAAAATTGAGCTTGCAGTCTTGTACAGCCTTCCATAGAATATACTAGCGGTACACTCGTGTTTCAGAACGGAAGTGAAAGAAAGAATTTCGCATAATGTCGCTTGTTAGGTATAATTACGTAGGCTTCCGCGGCCAGAGTCAGATAACATAAAAGTTTTCTGGGTATTGTACCGCATCATGATGTAAGGCTATTACTTAAATAACCGACGTTTCGGCCAACGTTACAGTGGCCTTCATCTGGGTATACTGATGTGAGCTGGTTGTTATTGCACTTTATATTACTTTCATTTAGACATTACGTCATAATAAAATGAATAGAGAAGATGACTCAGGCTTGCCCCGTCTTGGCTACCAGCCATCACAGCGGAATAGGCCGCACTGACAACACAACATGCGACCGTCACTAGCAAGCAACTGCCGCCGCGTGGCCCGCGGCCAGCAGGAGAGAAACGGAAGCCCTCACCCCATTCGCCGATGGACACCAATCATGTCTCGCTATGCAAGAAGCAACGGCTAACCCCCACCCCTTCCACCTCAGCATCCTATCAAAATAAAGTTCCATTCTTCCGCCAAAAATTCACCAATAACATCGCTTATTATTAAAAATTATGACGTAATGTCTAAATGAAAGTAATGTAAAGTGTAGTAACAACCAGCTCACATCAGTATACCCAGATGAAGGCCACTGTAACGTTGGCCGAAACGTCGGTTATTTAAGTAATAGCCTTACATCATGACGCGGTACAATACCCAGAAAACTTTTATGTCATCGCTTGTTAGGGCTCCTACCACAGAAAATAGAAATGGAACACTTACAGGAAAACTTAGTGAAAAATACATAAGAACTATCGGAAAAATCAAACCAATTTCGTTACATTTTAAGACACCAAGTAAGATACGTAAATCCGAATATCCAACCCAAGCAAATTCCATGTTAATATGCGCTACTGACTACTAAATAAGAGTATTATCCAGAATGAAATTTTCACTCTGCAGCGGAGTGTGCGCTGATATGAAACTTCCTGGCAGATTAAAATTGTGTGCCGAAACCGTGACTCGAACCTTTGCCTTTCGCGGGCAGAGTGAAAGTTTCATTCTGGAAACATCCCTTAGGCTGTGGCTAACCCATGTCTCCACCATATCCTTTCTTCCAAGAGTGCTAGTCTTACATGTTTCGCTAGAGAGCTTCTGTGAAGTTTAGAAAGTAGGAGGTGAGGTATTGGCGGAAGTAAAGTTGTGAGGCGGCATCGCGAGTCGTGTCGGGATAGCTCAGTCGATAGAGCGCTTGCCCGCGAAAGGCAAAGATCCCAGGTTCGAGTCACGGTTCCGGCACACAATTTTTATGTGCCAGGAAGTTTCATATAACAGTATTATCTTTCAAATTATTGAAAGTTATCTTTATGGCCGATGATCGTAAGATTTTACTAATTTTTTGAAAATGATGTGCAAAATTAAGAACTGGCATTGCTTTGTACAAAAGACTCATCTCTTAATTTTTGGAGTAAATTTATTTATCTTTAAAATGGGGAGTGGCTGTAGCTGATTGCAGTCGTAAATAAATTGCCACTCTCGTATTTGCTACCAGTCGTTTATGTTAGTTTCCGACCTTTCCAAGAAATATGTAATTATTGCAAATTTAAGTGCTTCCCTGCACTTATTTATAGACTAACTAGTTTCTTCCGCGGCTTCGCTCGCGTTGATTTCCTTGCATACGTGTCAAAGACTAAAGAATAACTTCACAACTTTGCTCTTACGTCATGACCAGGGTCATCTGAATAAAAATTTCCAGTTTATATGTAAACAGTGCGCCGAACGACGGTAAATACTGTCCTTCTTTATAGACATGAAAATACCTTATTAACTTTCTTAATCGTGACTAAACCAGTGACTGAAGAAGCTTTACGTTATAGAGTCTGTAAACTATTCAGGATTGAAATGTCATCGGAATCGGTTTGTAGGTTTGAAGACGTTGCGCCTTGCGTAAGCATTTTACTCATTATGTTGAGTCATATTACGTACTACATATCAACCATTAAATTATTTTAATAAAACAAATATCAAACGTCAAAGAATAAATAGGTTTTCTTAGGAGTCTTAAAGCGTCTGAGAAGCTATAAGAGGAACGTCGATGCTCTGCTGTTCCATATTTCGAGTTAAATACTCAATTTTTTTTTTTTAAATCTTGAGTTACACAGTTTGCAAATCAGCCTATGTTCTTGTTCAGCGTTCAAGCTATCTTTATTTCGAATTCCAGTAAAATAATTTAAGCGGTTTACTCCCGAAAGGGTAACAGACAAACCTTTTTCGCATTTATAATGGTAATATAGATTAAAATTGCAAGGCAGCCTTTTATTCCTAAAGAGATTTCGGCACCTCTGTCTTATAATGAGCCGCGGCAGAACAGCCGTGCGCACTAAGGCGCCTTGATACGGTGCGCGGCCGCCCCACGTCGGAGGTTCGAGTCCTCCATCGGACATCGACATGTGTATTATTCTCAGGATAAGTTTAAGTAATTTGTAAGTTTTGGGACTGAAGACCATTGTAGGTAGGTCCCATAACTTTACAAACATTTGAACATATAATAAATGATATTAGTGTTTTTCACTTCATTTTTTTTTTCAATCGAAAGATGATTTTTTTTTTTTTTTTTTTTTTTTTTTTTTTTTTTTGCATACAAATAGGAGAAGGCAAAGGGTGAAATTCGGTGCCAGCACATAACCTACTCCTTTCTAAAAGCACCGTCACTCCATGAGACACTGCGGAGAGGTTTAGAATTTAATGCTACAAGCATTAAGCACGGGCAAAAATTGTCAATAAATGTTTCTTTTATTAAAAATACTAGCTGAAAACTCTGTGTTACCCCTGTATTTATTTATTTATTGAAGCATTGAGTTAGTACTTCTCCTGTGATTTCCCTAAATCACTCCGGCAAAAGCCGGGATGGTTTCTTTGAAAGGGCAAGACCAATTTCCTTACCCATCCTTACCCAAACAACCCGAGCGTAAGCTCCGCCTCTGATGTTCACGCTGTCGCTGTTTTCTTGAGTATCGCAGTTTTGTTGCGAGTCTTTAGACATGTATTTCCAATTCGATACGTTTATTACGGCGAGTACAACTACATGCAGATAATCAGTATTAATACAGTAAACAGCTGCATTCTGTACTTCTGCTTAAAAAACAGTGAAAGTATCACCAGATGCAGACGCGTCAGGAAAATGTCTAATGAGACCCCATCTTCAGAACAGGCTACTTATCTCCCATTTGAGAGGGGATTTGAGGATAATAATTCAAAATCCCCTTGGAAAAGGCTCACAGAAGAAGAACTAAGAACAAAATAACGTGAAGAGAACAAACTAGAAAGAAAGAGAAAATGGAGTCTTTTGCTTACCATTTTTTTCGTTCTTTGGGGCCCGCAGTGTAAAATATGTATTGTAATGACATGATTATTATAAAAAACACTGCTTTATACTTGCTGTTATTATATATAAATCACAATGAGCTCATTTCAACCTTTAGCCATCATCAGCTCTGTAAATATATTTGCATTGGTCTGAATATACATATATGTATTGTAACTATAGATGGAAGTGGTTTACAATTTCTTAGTTCTTACCTTACATGGAATATCGTATGTGCCACTGCTGTCTTTATTTTTCACCTAGATGTCGATTGGTGCCTCGTTTGTGTCTATGCTGTCTTTATATTTTACACCTGGATTTCAATTTGTGCCTGTTAGCTTTTTACGTTATTTCGATCTTGACAGCTTGGTTGACAGTGTATTTTCGATATTCCATGTTTAAATAGTTACTATTGAAGTGTTTTGTGGAGAACTCTGTTGTAATTTGTTTGTTTTATTGTGTTTGGCTTTAATTAGGTCATTTTCTAGAATTTTCGATAATTTTGTTGTTTTTTTATGCTTTATTATTAGAAAAATTTTCGTAATTGTTTTGTTACATTTCGTTAGTGGTATCGTCTTCATTGTGTTATATCTATGTAGTACACTGTTTATTTTGTCTCTATGGATATACGTTATTTAGTATCTCTGATTGAATTTATCCGTTTTCCAATTTTACGAAATCAATAAAGTTTTCTATATACTTTTTGTGTTTAAGGTCGGTTTTCTCATTGAGGAAATTTTGAGGGTTACTGTGTGCGTGTAAAAATATTTCTATTTCTTCTAGAACGGTCATGACTGCTCCTCTTTGCGTAATATGGAGGACTTTTAGGGCTTCGTTTATGGGTTTCAACATCTTAAAACAAAAAACCACGACGTGAAACCCACAAACGAAGCACTAAAAGTCCTCCATATTACGCAAAAAGGAGCAGTCATGACCGTTCTAGAAGAAATAGAAATATTTTTACACGCACACAGTAACCCTCAAAATTTACTCAATGAGAAAACCGACCTTAAACACAAAAAGTATATAGAAAACTTTATTGATTTCATAAAATTGGAAAACGGATAAATTCAAGCAGAGATACTAAATAACGTATATCCATAGACCACTAATGAAATGTAACAAAACAATTACGAAAAATTTTCTAATAATAAAGCATAAAAACATCAACAAAATTATCGAAAATTCTAGAAAATGACCTAATTAAAGCCAAACACAATAAAACAAACAAATTACAACAGAGGTATCCACAAAACACTTCAATAGTAACTATGTAAACATGGAATATCGCAAATACACTGTCAACCAAGCTGACAAGATCGAAATAACGTAAAAAGCTAACAGGCACCAATTGACATCCAGGTGTACAAAATAAGGACAGCATAGAGACAAACGAGGCATCATTCGACATCTAGGTGAAAAATAAAGACAGAAGTGACACATACAATATTCATGTAAGGTAAGAACTAAGAAATTGTAAACCACTTCCATCTATAGTTACAATACATATATGTATATTCAGACCATTCAAATGAATTTACAGAGCACCTGATGATGGCTAAAGGCCGAAATGAGCTCATTGTGATTTATAAATAATAACAGCAAATATAAAGCAGTGTTGTTGGTATATCATTATAATCATTTTGCTTACCAGATGAACAGAAAAACTGCATGTAAATGTGTGAACTGTGATAGACCAGTATGCTTGGAATGTTCCAGAAATACGTGTGTTCAGTGTTTGTGAAATTGAACTTTCTACATAAAATGTGTGTATTTTTAGAGAGTTGCTTGGTATAAGTATTCATGAAGTAATAAATATTGAAATTGTTACTTGATATTGGTTTTCAGTGAGTTCTTGTTCAATTTTTAAATTGTACTAACATATTTATGTACCAATTTGCGATAAAAGCAATATATTTATGGTCAATTTCATAACTGTGACCACCAGACACATATTTCCTATTAAGTAATAAGAATCTTTCTTCTTCTTAAGGGTAACGCTATATTGACATTTTTTGCAAATAGAATTTACTGATTCGCTTAGCTTGCCTTGGAGCCATCTCCAGTTCTTCATTCAAACTTTTCATTACATTATGCAACAGTAAGATAGATATAGTAAATGGGCGCTGGCCAAGGAAAAACGAAAGCGTCTTTCACCTGATTTTTGTCAAATAGGAACCTAACATTAAGACCCTTCAAAACTGCGACTCCTCACTCTAAGGTTTTGAGCACTGATGAGCCATAACATTAGGTGCACCTACTAACAGCCGCTATGTACGCTTTTTGGACGGATAACAGCGATGATGCATTTTGGCATCGAAGCAATGGCACTGAGGGAGTGGCACCGGTGGCAAAAGGCCCATTTCCTTTAAACTCCGCGGAGGCGTTAGTGAACACTGACACTACGTTCAATCACATGACAGATGTAAAAATTATTCCTATCTGGTTTTTATTTAATTTTTTATTGATATTATCTGTTGATTTAATGATTATTGATCGAATTTATTAATTTAGCTCTGTTAGGGCTAAATTTGACCATAGGGTCTTGAATGTAGGAGTATTTTTACAATACAGTTCCACACTATATAGTGTGATAATAAATTTCTATTAATGAATTTAAATTCATTGTAGTTATATGACATGCTATGTGCAACCTATCACTATTCTCACTTAAATTTCTTCATGATGTTAACCCTTAAATGCTTGGTGTTACATATCTGCAACATCGATTGTAATGTTGTTTTATCCGCATCTAGTGGGAATTTTGTGTACTAACACGTGTTTAACAGATGCAACAGTTTGTAGAAAGTGTCTTTGGTGTTTTTCGTGTCAAAATTTGCTGCAGTGTGAACTTAAGTTTACACCTTTTGCTTGTGTTTGGAGAAAACCGCATATATTGCAGATTTTGACGTTTTGTTTTCCATATAAAGAGCAAGTTTTGGAAGGAGGAAAAAATCACACTAATTAAGATTAAAAATCGCACTGACGTGTTTTACGGCCCACTTTAGATTTGAATTTTTATAAGTTTTTGCAAACGTGGTGGACCAAAATAATAATGTAAAAAATAAAAAAAATTAATTAATAAGAGTGTATGAAACTATTTTAGGAAAAAAAAATTGACCTTCAGCGTCACAGTCGAACACATTGCCCACTACGCTACAGACAACACTTAGAAGTTGCTTCCTTTAATCTTTAACTATTGATGGCTGTTGTTAACTGAGGCTAATATGGCATTTGTAGAGACTATATTATCATTTATAGTACGAAGAACGACGTGTTTTTGTTAATTCTTCAGTGCTTTGAAATGAAAACGTGTAAGTTAAAATAAGAAAATCATCAAATACGCAACACAAGATGGGTTATGCCAGAGAGAGTTCTGGGCGAGGAATGTCACGTGACATCTTCGAACGGCTGATTTTTGTTAATTCAGTGGAGGGTGTCAAAACTCTGCTATTTTTGCAAATATCTCTCAAACGATACGAGATATGAAAAACACATAAGGGAACAAAGTTATAGAGAATCTTCTCCTCTACAAATTCGGTTATTCTATTTTAGCATCAGCTGAACGGTTTATATGCAATTAAAATTACATTCAAAACACCTTTTTTGGTATTACTAACGTATTTCTTGTCGGAAATATTTGAAAAAGCGAGGTTCTGGTCTTTGATAGCCAACAATCATCTCTGTAAAATTTGGTGCCAATCGGTTGAACGGTTCGACCTAAAAAGTGGGAACACGTTACAGCCAGCCAGACATTGTCAAATCACCGTTATTTTTACAAAAATCTCTGCAACGATGCAAGATATGAAAAAAACATAATAGAGCAAAGTTGTAGGGAATTTTCTCCTCTACAAATTCGGTTATTCAGTTTTCGTGTCAGGTGAATGGTTAAGCCGTTATTTTTATTTAAATTTCGAGCTGTCAAAAGATGATCGCAAAGGCCCACTTTTAATGTTACTACCGTAACCTGAAGTGGGCCAAAAAGTAGGATTGGATAAAACGAATTTTTCTGTGTTTGGAAATGAAAACGAGAGTGAGTGTGTGAATGTGTGTGTGTGTGGGGGGGGGGGGGGGGGAGGAGGTGAGGGTCTGTGTGGGCGGAAGCAGAAGAAATAAGAAGGTTTTATATTTGTAAAAAAAAAAAAAAAAAAAAAATAAATAAAAAGAAAAAAAAAAGAAAAGAAAAACACTGAACAAATTGTGATACGAACTTGTGTGTTAAGTGTGAAGTCGTGTTACGATTAAATTACTACGTTTTAAGGTCTTAATTGAAGATCATATTTTGAGCGGCTGTCAATTAAATACGAAATAATATGAATTACGGTGATGCACTAAATGCTATACAATACTCTTTTCCCTTTCTTAGCTTTTAAAGAGGCATTAGGGTTGGTTCCGTCCACTGTGATCAATTATTTCTGTCATCTTCTACTACGGAACCGTCTATTTCAGAGTGAAATTAAACTTTACGAAGGCTATAAGTGTAAATTTTCGCATTATTGCCTGTTTCTCGGGCAGCTCCGCTAGCATATTCTTTACGTGAACAAAGTACTCGCAATCTCTATAGCACGCGCGCCGACTGCCGAGGCAGTTCCCGTGTGGAAGCCCCACCCCGCCTGTAAAGCTAATTACGGGATGCGCGTTTGGAGGATTTATTTCGCTACTGCCACGCCGGCTCGTGAAATTGCTTTTCCACGCGACTTGATCCCGTTGAGGAACGCCACTTATCCTGCGCCGCGCGAGAAATCGCAGCTTACAAATTGCAGGCAACTGCCGCGACTGTAAAGTTCATTTCCCAAGTTCGGGAACACCTGCCCGCTTTCCCTAGCTCGATCGCCCACCCACAGCTGCTAATATATATCCGCTGTTTACTGGCAGAGAAAATCGCCTCAATCGTATCACTTCTGCTGCGAAACCTTAAACAATGGTTTCCCGAACAGTGGCGTGACATTTTCTAAAAGGGGCGCATATTTGCCAAATTGTAAGTAGCCATAAAATTGGACCATTTCGAGACATTGTAAAAACTTAATCCAGTTCCTAAAATAAAAACACTTATATCACTTTTAAAAGAAAATCGCTATCTAAACTGTGTTTTGAAGGGACGAAACTACGAAGGTCGTCGGTCGTTTATTTCAAAATTACACTTACCTGAACAAAAATTCCTACTGGCGTATATTTCTCCTTAGGTTTGTTTCATGACTTCCACAAATATTTCGAACAAGTATAAAATATTAACAATATCAAATGAAATACACGAAAATAATACATAATATTTAATACAGTAATACAAAATTAAGTGTAAAAAATAATAATATACATTAAATATATAAAATATTACTATTAATACTTGTCCGAATTATTTGCAAAAGTGAGCTGTAAAACTGGTTAGTGCAATTTTTTTTATCATTTCTTTAATATAACTTTTGTTTCACCTTTCAGAATAGTTTCATTTGCAGCCGCAGTGGAGTAGCCGAGCGGTCTAAGGCGCCTCGCTGCGAGACGCGTGGTTGCTCGCCGTCGGAGGTTCGTCTCCTCCCTGGGGCATGGGTGAATGTATTTGTCCTTAGGTTAGTTTACCTTAGTTTAAGTAGTTTGTAAGCTACGGACTGATGACCACGAAGTTTGTTCCGATAGATTTTTTTTAAGTTATGATGTTTCTATTCCAATTCTTCTTTGACCTTTAGCAACAGTTTTATTTTTTATATATACTTTTTCAATTTCTTTATGAAAAGGTATTTTCTCGCGATATGTCCACCGCTAGATAAAATATGATCGTCACACCATTCTTTGCATCCCCATTACATGACTTATAGCAAAAGAATATGCTGGTAGAGCCATATGAAGAACTGAGACAAAAATCGATGTTCATACAAAAGTTACTCGATGTTCAATTCTAAACAACTCGAGTTTCCGATACGACGTATAATAGTCTAGATAGGGCCTAGCGCAGCCGTCTAATGGAACCCAGTTATGCCGCCAGGGCAGTGTTCTAGTCGCCGGCGGCCAACAATTCGTCTTTAAAATTTGGTGATAAAAATTGTTCAAATGTTTGTAACTCTAGTCCCTAGGCGCCCTTCCAGGCGGCCGCGGTGGCCGAGGGGACTGAGGCGCTCCCGTCACGGTCTGCACGGCCAGTACAGTCGGGGGTTCGAATCCCCCTCTCGGGCATGGATATTTGTGCCGTCCTTAGAATTAGCTAGTTCATAAGTCGTTTGTAAGTTTAGGGACTGATGACCACGTAGTTAAGTTGCATAAGCTACCCTTCTATGTTGTTTTCCTTGAGTAAATTCTGATCCAGTAGTGAGGGTTACAACAACATTCACAAAAGCTGCACCAGAGCGAAGTCGCCACAGTAGATACAAAACAATTCATTGAGCCAAGATCGCTAAAAATTTATTTTTGTCACTTAACCGGTTTCGGTGAGCTCAGTCACCATCTTCAGAAGGTCCAGTAAAAATAGAGACAAAACCTTCTAAACGCAAGTAAACATCTTGTTAAAATTTTCCATCACAGGGTGGTTTGTCATAATGAATAAATTGTAGTCATTATGTCAAACCACCCTGTGATGGAAATTTTAACAAGATGTTTACTTGCGTTAGAAGGTTTTGTCTCTATTTTTAGATATGACGCTAAGTGTTTGTACTGGACCTTCAGAAGATTGTGACTGAGCTCACCGAAACCGGTTAAGTGACAAAAATAAATTTTTTGCGACCTTGGCTCAATGAATTGTTTTATATAAACAGTTGATCGCTTTCCAGTGGCGTAAAATGCCTTTTAACCATCACCACGGTAGCTCAGTGTGATGAAACAAATCGCAATTTGCGATCACATATGGCTTCACTGTACTAGGTTTAGATGTAATACCAATGTGCGGCGAATGAAAATTTGTTCCCGGCCGGGATTCGAAACCGGGATCTCCGCCACCGAGGACACAGTAACCAGCCCGACTGCAGAGGACTCTTCCCTGCACGTCGCCCACCACACCCAAATCTCCATTCACCACACTGTCTCTTTCCTTTTACCACAACCTCTCAATTCTGCAATGCTCGCAGCCACAATACTGTATCCTCACATCAGGGAGAACGGACCATGAGGTATCGAGACACAATTTTATTGTGGCTGCGAGCATTACAGAATTAAGAGGCTGTGGTACAAGGAAAGATTCAGTGTGGCGAATGGAGATGTGGGTGTGGTGGGAGACGTGCAGTCGGGTTAGTCAATGTGTCCTCGGTGGCGGAGTGCTCAAAGCGTCTGCCTAGTAAGTAGGAGATCCCGGGTTCGAATCCCGGCCGGGCACAAATTTTAATTCGCCCCACATTGGTATTACATCTAAACCTAGTACAGTCAAGCCATAAGTGATCGCAAATTGCGATTTATTTCATTAAAAATGAACGCTGTAACGTCGTCAAAAATATATATAATAGCTGAGTGTAAGCCGCGGTCGGATAGTGGTACCCAGTTGGAGCGTGGCGGCGACAGAGGGTGTGATCTCCAGTAAGCCCCCGTGTTAAATCGCCGGTGCTGGAATCCTGGCCGGCTCCCGGCTCCTCATTTCCATGTCTGCGCCTCGCCACTCGACCCGCCCCCTGAACTGCCGGCCCTCGAGGATAATAACTCTTCCGCAGGCCGCTGTTATCGCCGCGCTGAATAGCCTGACGTTAGGTGAAATATGTATCCACTCACAAATGAGCAGGTTACTGCAACCGACTCAGCTCTATTATATGGGATAGAGATTTGGGATAATAGTCTGTTGTTGTCCTTCGCATACTGTGCAGCAGAGCTTTCCAAAGTGAATGTGCCGACACTTCAGGGTGTCGAACAGTAGCACAGCAATCAGGTGCAAATTGACTTTGCATTAAATAAAAGTAGCAATTATAGATATTTTGGAGCATTGTTACGCCGCAAAGATTGTGACAGGGAAATGTGTTAAGATCTTGGTTCGCTGACTTTAGCAAGATGGTATAAGGTCAGCAGCCGGTAGCAGAAAATGCTCACCCGCCTTGCGTGATGACGGCAACCGCTGCGTCGGCAAGTTGGAAAGCCTACCGTCAGCGAACTGTGTGTGAGTGAAATGGCTGTTAGACAGAGACGCAGGTAGTAAACGTTTTATAACCACACGTAACTTTGTCACAAGAGTGACGCGGATGCGTCGGCGGTAAAGACACATCGGGCGAACACTGCATTTTCAAAGGGAACACTTTCAAACCGTTTCATACGTCATAGCTTCAGCCAATTTTATGTATAAATACTCCCACATTTAGAAGTAGCAAACTTGGTCTTCTGAATCGACGATTCCAAGGAGGTAGTCGTCAATTCACTGGCCTAATCGTTGTGCTCAGTCTTTGCCACAGATAGCAGTACATACTGGTAGCTGCTAGAGGCAGCTAAGAGATGGAGTCTGGTCGAAGCCATACTTCACAGTAAACATCATCTGGGCCGATGGTTCGCTGTGCTGACGACTTCACACCTCTATGGTGGCTGCCTGAGGCCAGTGCAGTCTTCAGGGGTTGGTTACTAAAGGCCAATGTTCCTGTCGTCGAGTTAGCACTCTGGTGCTAATCCGGCCAGCCGGAGTCCCGAGTGGGGAACCAGCACGACATCCGACTTCAGAGGGGTCCCTGCGTGGATCCATGGCCGCTGCATAGTCTGGTGAAGGGACAGAGCACTTCACAATAACAGTCTTTGCACCGCTTCCCGGCATCGCGGCGCGGGCACTACCATCATACGAAACACCAAGGTTGCAGCTCGAAGGCGACGCCACCTACTGCTCTAGCTCCTGTCGAGCTAGCGCCTTCATCAAACTTATGTATCTTACGGAATAAGATATGTCAACTATAATTCTGTTTCACTAGCGTTCCTTGGCGCTCCACCAGGTTCCACGCCTCATCCTGACCTAAAGCTGGGAACACACCGCTCGGCCCCAGCAGCATTATCAGGATGTTTAAAATATTGCTTTCTACATCTACGTATGTACCCTGCAGTCCACCGTAGCGTGCGTGGCGGAGGGTACACTGTACCACTACTAGGCATTTCCTTTCCTAATCCACTCCCAAATGGAACGAGGGAAAAAAGAATGCCTATACGCCTCTGTACGAGCCCTAAGTTCTCTTATCTGGTCTTTGTGATCATTACGCGAAATGTAATTAGGCAGCAGAAAAACTAAACTCCGTCCGAAAGGCGATACTGCAGGAGATACTGCAGAATTGACAGAGGCATTGAAGTCTGTGATTTTGTTGGTGATACGTTGCTGAACCAACATAATCTTCAGTGTGATATGTTGCTGAACCAACATAATCTTCAGTGTTTAACACCTGTTGTCAGTTTTATCTGCTGAATTCCTAAGGTTGAGAAGAAAAAGAAAGATGAAAATTCATCAGCACCCAGAGATGACTCGAAGAAGAAAGCAAAAGCACCAGCTAATGTCTCCACTGCGCCAAAACTTGATGTTGTTAAGTAAGTGTTTTTCACTTCCAGGTTTTTATTATTTTTTATTTTATTTATTATTTTTATGAACCCTATTACATAAATAATTGTCATTTTTGAGGTTCAAGGCAGACTGTGAAAGTCTTTAAGTCTTCTCATTGAGACCAGTAAGAAACTATTTCTGCCTCCAACTTTTTTTTTAATTTTTTTATTTTTTTTATTTTGTATTTTGAGGTGAGAACTGCGCCAGATTTAGCCCTTATTTTGCATATGATCTTATTAATTGCATTAATTCATCAATTCGAGAATGGAATGGGAGGTAAAATAATATAACGGTGGTTCGATGAGCCCTCTGCCAGGCACTTAAATGTGATTTGCAGAGTATCCCATGTAGATGTAGAAGGCGTCACCGAATGCGGTATGGAGGGGGCGTGGTCAGCGCCCCACACTCCCGGCCGTTACGTCAGTCTGCGTGACCGGAGCCGCTGCTTCTCCATCAAGTAGCTTCTCAAGGGCTGAGTCAACACCACCTAGAGACTAGGCCTCACAACAGGGCGTGCTACGTTACACTGACCAGACCGCAGCCGCCATAGCCCAGTCAAAGAAGGTAAATAAGGGAAAAATTTCGTTTAGTAGAAAATTTTTGTTCAGTGGTAGCAGAGAGTGTCATGAACAACATACTAAAAATACTGACCTGTAGGATGTGAGCATTGTGGTGGGGGTGCGTTTAAAGGTCGCAAAATATTAAAAGACAATACCTCATTTAAGTACAGTACAACAGTACTGAAGGATAAATTTTGTTCTGAGGATGTGCCAGGTAGTAGTGGGAGAGGGCGGGTTTGGGGGATGTAGCATTGGGGGTAGAAGGTGACGGAAAGCATGACGCTGGAATGATGTCAAGCACATTCCTTATATGTGCTTATGCAAAATGAGGAGCTAGTTTGTCCCCACTCCATCCACCCTATTAGGTCGCAGTAACAACTAGAGGGTGTTTCACCAAGTTATACCGACCCTTCCAAAGCACACGTAATCGCGCCCACTGCCTCGAGGCGGGGCAGCCATTCAGCTGTCGGCCGGGGTCTGGTCAATGTGACGTAGCACGGCCTGTTGTGAGGCCTTGTCTCTATGTGGTGTTGGCTGAGTGCACCCGGCTTGCCAACAGCGCTCGCTAGACCCGGACGGTTACCGATCCAAGTGCTAGCCAAGTCCGACAGCCCTTAACTTCGGTCATCTAACGGGAACCGGTGTATCCACTGCGGCAAGGCCGTTGGCAAGATCGTTCTAAAACTCGACTTCAAATTCCGACCATCTAAATTTCCTCAACAGAATTTCTCGAAAATAACTCCGTCTTTCCTCCAGTGATCCCCATTCGAGTTCACGAAGCATTTCTGTGATACTCGCACATTGGTCGAATCTACCAGTTACGAACCTAGCTGTTCGCTTCTGAACTGCTTCCATGTCTTTGAGTTGCTTCGAGTCCCAAGCACTCGAGCACTACTGCGGTCTCCTTTACAGATGAAGTACATCGTCCCAAAATTCTCCCAATAAACCGAAGTTGGCTGTCCGCCTTACTCACAACTGTCCTTACATGTTCGTTCCACTTCATATCACTCTGAAATGTTACGCCTACATATCTGAACGACCCAAATGCATCAAGAAGCTCACTACTAATGCTGTATTCGAACACTATGGGATTGGTTTTCCTACTCATGCGCACCACCTTACATTTTTCTACATTGAAAGCTACCTGCCATTCTTCACACAAACTAGAAATTTTGTCTAAGTCATCCTGTTTGCTATTTCAGTCAATTAAAGACGACACCCTCCCATTCACCGCAGCAGCAAACAGCCGCAAATCACAAGTTTCTCTTTCCATCAGATCGTAATAGCGGTCCTATCACAGTCCCCTGGGGCACGCCTGACGATACACTCGTCGCTCGGTCGAGAACAACGTACTGCGTTCTATTACTTAGGAAGTCTTCCAGCCAGTCACTAATCTGTGAAGCTATTCCATAAGCTCGTATCTTCGGTAGCAGTCTGCAGTGTGTCACCGCGTCAAACGCTTTTTGGAAGTCGAGAAAAACACAATCCGCCTGTTGCCCTTCGTTTGTGGCTCGCAAGATGTCATGTGGAAAAAGGGCAAGCTGTGTTTCACATGAACGTGGAATGAAGCTTTCCCGCCTCGAGGAAATTTACGATATTCCAGCTGAGAATATGCTCCAAAATTCTACAGGAAACTATTATGTGCGTCAGTTCTTTTACCCTTCTTATAAACGAGTCACACCTGCGCTTTTTCCCAGTCAGTAGGAACTTTGCGCTGGATTAAAGATTTGTGATAAATGCAAGCTAAGTAAGGAACCAATGCCGCAGAATACTCTTTGTAAAGCCGATATGCTATTCCATCTGGACCAGAAGATTTATTTGTATTCAGCTCTCTCAAATGCTTCTCTACACCGGAAATACCTCTTACTATGTCCTCCATTTCGAAGTTATAGCATTGACCAAATGATTGTACATTTGTGCGGTCATCCTGCGTGAAAGATTTCTTAAAGGTTAAATTTTGGTTGCGCGTTAATAAATGTGTTGCTGTCGTAATATTGTTTGCGTGGCGTAACAAACCCGATCTTAATTTCTTGGTAAGCTACGTTAAACTCGTAATCAACGCAAGTGGTATAATTAAATATTGAAATAATTTGCAAAACAATTTGAGTGGTTAACAAAGACTATGGCCCTATCTGAAAAAAAAATTTCAAAAGATCACTGACCTTCCCCTTCCTTACAGAATCTCCAACGGAGATAGCTAAAAATGAACTACCGCGTATGTACAACGCGTACGACTTAATTAGTACACCAGTGGTAGTAATAATTTTGAAAATTGTAACAGTAAAAAATTCAGCACAAAGTGGTTGGCAAGTAGGTGCAGTCCAACCACTGAAGTCAACATTTGATAAAAATTAATTCTTTTAGGAAAACAGTAAAATTTATGTAATTCAGGCTTGATATATAAATGCATAAGATTATTGTAATAGTATGGTTCTTTATAGGATAGATGTGGCGGTGGTAACTATTGTTGAACTCAGTTTTGAGATATCTGTTATTCATTAAATATGCAAATTATAGTCCGGTTAAAGTTACTTGCAAGTTGGCGTTTGTCAGCTGCGGCTACAGTGTTGCCACGACATCTGCCGGCTATGCTGTTCGGCCACGATAAGTTGACGATTTGCGCGGTGGCTGCTGGGAGCTGCATTACGGCTGCTGCGGGGAGTGAAGGGCGAGGGGGAGGCAGCTTGCTGCAGTGCTGCAACCGTTACTCTAACAATGCTGTTGTTGTTGTTGTGGTCTTCAGTCCGGAGACTGGTTTGATGCAGCTCTCCACAATACCCTATCCTGAGCAAGCCTCCACATAAGAACGGTAACCTACATCTGTCTGAATCTGCTTACTGTATCCATCTCTTGGTCTTCCTCTGCGATTTTTACCCCACACACTTCCCTCCAACGCTAAATTCACAATTCCTTGATGTCTAAGAGTGTGTCCTACCAATCTATCCCTTCTTTTAGTCAAGGTATGCCAGAAATTCCTTTTCTCCCCAATTCTGTTCAGTACCTCCTCATTAGTTACGCGATCCACCCACCTAATCTTCAGCATTCTTCTGTAGCACCATATTTCAAAAGCCTCAATCATCTTCCTGTCCGCACTGTTTATCGCCCATGTCTCACTCCCATACAAGGCAACACTCCATACAAATGCCCTCAGAAAAGACTTCCTTAGGCTTAAATCAATATTCGATGTTAACAAATTTCTCTTTTTCAAGAACGCTTTTCTACCAATTGCCATTCTGCATTTTATATCCTCTGTACTGCGACCATCATTTGTTATTTTACTGCCCAAGTAACAAAACTCATCTACCTCCTTTATTGCTTCGTTTCCCAATCTAATTCCTTCAGCATCGCCCGATTTTCTTAGACTGCACTCCATTACCCTAGTTTTGCTCTTGTTAATGTTCATCTTATATGCACCTTTCAGCACACTGTCCATTCCGTTCAATTGCTCTTCCAGGTCCTTTGCTGTATCTGACAGAATTACTATGTCTCTAACAATGTGTACAGTAATCTTTCGTATCAAGGACCATTGTAAGGTTGGCAGCACTTGTAAATAAAAGAATAACTTTCAACTAGCGCCGATATTCGCCACTGTGGCAGCACCGGCAAAATCGTCAAGTTATCGCGGCCAAATAGTAGCTGGCGCTCCGTACAGGCGGCACTGCGCCGAGTACTGTTGGCGATTTGCACACGTTCAGTACCGCTAGTTGATGACGATACTAATTAGTCAAGCCTTAAACGTACTGAGATGACCTTCGCACTTAAATATTGTTAACATTGTCCACATCAATGATACTGTTAACATTTACTGCTGACACTGTGACTTTACAGGGCTATGATGCCGAACACCAAAATAAAATAGCGTGTGCCGCAATTATTTTCGCTGTAACGAATACAAAGAAAAAGACGGAATACTTCTGAGAATTGTTGAAAAAAATACGTCTGTGAATTGATGTAAAAGAACAGTTGTTTTTGTTATTTACTGACTAAAACGTTTACGTGATATACGAGAAATAAACAAAATTCGTTAATGGGATGAGCGATAAACAAAAATCTTTAATGGGATGAAATGTTAAGTGTAGCGTAAGTGAGATTATTGGCGACAAGCAGTTTAGTGCTGCAATATCAGTCAGCAAAATTAGCAAAACTGTAATTATGAAACCAGTGAAGTAATTGTAGTTGGGCTGCAACGATACAGTCTGGTAACAAATGTAAAATATATATTTTTACATTTTTTCGTAATCTGATAACTCTGATTCATATTTAGCAGTCACTGAATATTTACACATATACTGCAGGGACTTCCATGTTTCCAAATTAATAAAGAAAGACATGCCATCGTCAACACGCCGTTCACCACTGCAAATTGTTAATACGACCACTGTTCCATAGTTTTATTAAAACTGTCCAGAATTAAAAGACCCCTTGAAAAACTGAATCTGACAGTCGTTATACTAAGAGATTAAGTGAAATAGTGAACACACTAACGCTGTGTGGCTGGTTCATGAAGCTTTGTCAACATCTGAATTTAGAAAGCTGTCAACATGTCAACACTCGACGATTAAAACTAACATCTGCGGGCAAATTCGAAACAGAAGTCAATGCTAAAAACAAATTATAATTTCTCGCCTTAATTAGTAACATAAAACTGTCTTCAATGAACTGAAGCATTACAGCGTATAAAATGTTCAAATGTTTGTACAGCTTAAGGGACTTAACTAATGGGTCATCAGTCCCTAAACTTACAAACTACTTATGAACTACTTACGAACTAGGACGGCACGAATATCCATGCCCCAGGGGGGGATTCGAACCCCCGACCGTAGTGGCCGTGCAGACCGTGACTGGAGCGCCTCAGTCTCCTCGGCCACCGCGGCCGGCTACAGCGTATAGGCGACAGAGTCACGACACATACATTGCAAATCGAAGCCCACCGTTAAAAATTAAGGAATTTTTCTGTGTGTACATACCTTCACTGACTGCTAACTGCAAGCTGTTGCATCAGCGGAAAGAGGGTAGATGCCACTCATTTCCGAATCACTAGAAGTTTCCGAGGTGGATGAACCGCTGAAAGTAATGATAAGTTCCGTCACACTGTCTTTCACAGGAACTTCATTTTTCCATGCTTCATTTATCACTCGCTTTGTATGCTTCACAACAGGGTAATTGTGAAGGACGCTTGCACGCGCGTCCGTTTCGATAAATCTCGAACGCGCGACCATAGTTCGATATGTGGTGCATTTCGATATGTTCCAAGATAGCGCGAATTATTAACAGTTCAAATTGTGTTCCGAAGGTAGCGAATGTGAGTTTGAGTTATATTATTTTGAACGTAATATGAATGCGAGTGGTGCTGTTTCCCTTACATGGAAGAACTTAATTCCGCGTCTAGCAACGGTGGAAGATAGCTGGAAGTTTTGCACAGGAGATGAGGAAAGGGACTGTGTTGATTGCAAGTCTGTGAATAGTGTAATTTTGGGGAAGAAAAGTGCAGACGCTGAATATCACTATCAGCTGTACTGTAAAAATTGTAAAAAACGCACGTCTGCAAGAAAGAATACGTGGTTTGCTATTACTAAAATATCAATAGACAAGAGTGTTATTTTGGTTGCGTGCTGGATTCGGCAGTATACACAAAAAGCCGCAGCATCCGAAAGTGGGTTATCTCGGAGAACTGTTTGTGATTATTATGGCTTTTGTAGGGAAGCTTGTTATGTCATAGTAACTCACGATAGCGTTCCCATCGGTGGCCCAAATAAAGTTGTAGAGGTTGATGAGTCCCGTATCTGCACCAGGAAATTTCAACGTGGCAGATCTCTGAAGAACGAGGTGGAACAATTGTGGGTGTTTGGCGGGATCGAACGAGATTCCCGAAAGTGTTTTATCGTGCGTGTCCTATCGAGGGAGAAAAAGACACTCGTAGGATTGATAAAACATTTTATATTACCGGGTACTAAAATCATCACTGACGGATTTTCGTCTTACAAGTCCCTGAAGGCGGAAGGGTTCGATCACGAGTTCGTGAACCACTCGGTTGAGTTTGTGTCCTCAGATGACCCTTCCGTCCATACTCAAAATATTGAGAGACTATGGAAGTCCGTAAAAGCATCTATTAAGACAGAAGGTCGTCCGGGGGACAGGGACGAGCTATATCTGTTTCAATATATATATTTTCACAACCTGCGGCTGCAAGGGAAGACTGACGCCTGTGACACTCTTCCGGATTTCCTTCATGATATTAACAGGGTGTACCAAGGCTACGGGAAGGAAGGAATCGTACCTGCTGCATACACCAGTGACTAATAATGTAAGTACTCTTACTACTTACTGCTCTTTAAAAAAAAAAAAAAAAAAAAAAAAAAAAGAACCTCACTGGATGCAGATAGATCTGTATTTTACTGTAGTCGCAGTATTGCCCAGAATAATGTAAGATAACCACTTCCAAAAATGTTACGCACGCGCTTTTGCGCGTGCGTTTAAGTACGATATCAATACTTTTCTTTCAGTTTATTAAAAAAAAAAAAATCTCACGGGATGCAGACAGATCTATCTATTACTGCAAGGTATGTCGAGGTAAAGTACCTTGAAGTGACATTTACATACAGTAACTTTAACCCTCTCCCATCTTGGAACATATCGAAATGCACCACATATCGAAGTGTGGTCGCGCGATCGAGATTTATCGAAACGGACACCCGTGCAAGCGTCCTTCACAATTACCCACAACAGCCCTCTAGACATTACGGCGACACCAAATAACAACACACACGCACAACGACAGCAACGAAAACGGTTGCTAACCTAAGACGCACGCTTCTACACACCACTAGCCAAACAATGGACGCGAGCTGTTCACCTGTTGCGGCAGCTTGGCAACAGGGGGCAGTCTGGGCGTGACGTTGAGCGCTCTGATTGGAGGAAGGGAGCTCCAGCCCGTCAACTGTCAACTAGCAAGTAATTTTAATCAGAGTACAATAAAATCTGAAATAATTTTTAGTGTATTAATGTTTGATTGCTATTCCTATTTGTGAAGTGTTTAACAAGAATTAATTTACCGTTGATTGACTTAGTATCGTAACACTGGCATGCAACAGTCTACGATCATGTATAGTCAAGATTAGCAAAATAGTCTCAATCAAATTATTAACACTGTTTCGATCTTTACGTGAACTCTCTCACTTTCAAAATGATTGTTTTCAAATATTGATTAACTAAGCAAAACTTCTATCACTGTTACGTAAATCAAAATTTGTCACAATGAAACAGTTAATCACTGACTTTCGCTGTTACGTTAACTTTTCTCTCTCTTAATTAGTTACTTTTTAATACTTGACTTTGAATTTTGAACACTTTGGCCAAGAAACATTAATAAGCTTTGTTATATTGGCAAATTTAGGTAACTACTTGTTACAAATAATATGGAACACGTATCAAATTTCTTATATTTTGATAAGAGTCAAACAGGCATCTACATTAATTACAATAAATTACATGCAACTTATCTTAATCATTAAGTCCAGCGATGTGCTTCACTGTAGCTCGACAATAGATCCTTTACAATGTGCTGCTTACAAGATTTTCATTAATACAGAAATTATTTTTGCTGGCTCCCCCTTTGGCAGTTTGTTAGCAGTATGCAGAGATACGTTAGCGTCCGCGATGACGTTACCGCGTTTCTGACGTCTGGTCGGTCATCGAACACGTAATGAATTACTGCCTCAGCAAACGAACGAACGAATAGATGCTCAATATCTGTTCGTACTTAACTTCGATACACTTAAACACTGGTTTCATTTATACTTTTATTTTGTAGCACTTTTAACGCCCTTTTACATTCACTTTGTAATAACACTTCGCTACATATATTGTTTTAGCACTCCGCGGACCGCATACGAACGCCTGTTCTCGGTCACGGGGCGCCGGCCGAGGTGGCCGAGGGGACTGAGGCGCTCCAGTCACGGTCTGCACGACCACTACGGTCGGGGGTTCGAATCCCCCCCCTCCGGCATGAATATTTGTGCCGTCCTAGTTCGTAAGTAGTTCATAAGTAGTTTGTAAGTTTAGGGACTGATGACCCCGTAGTTAAGTCCCATAGACTCTACAAACATTTGAACATTTTTGAAGCCATTGCTGTTGCTGGCTCGGGAACTCGGATGCCGGTGTATTGAAGTCTGCCGCAGGCGACTGTTGTCCTTCCACTCTGCTGTCTACTGTCCGCGTTTCTGAAAACTTCCAACCGTCTAAGTTTTTCTCGTAGTACTCATTTCACAAATAACAAAATAAATTTTCACTGCGTACGCATATCGCAGTCCTTGACATGGTTCTTTCAGTATCCATTATTTTCTGTCGTATTTTGTTGCTACCATCGTCTTCCGATGTCCTATTCATCGTAGCTTCCTCTTCCCTTATATTTAAGTTTTCCTTTCTGCTCTTCAAGTTAACTACGTTAATTAGTCTTCAAATGTTTGTTAAGCTTATGGGACTAAACTACGGGCCGGCCGCGGTGGCCGAGGGGACTGAGGCGCTTCAGTCACGGTCTGCACGGTCACTACGGTCGGGGGTTCGAATCCCCCCTCGGGCATTGATATTTGTGCCGTCCTAGTTCGTAAGTAGTTCATAAATAGTTTGTAAGTTTAGGGACTGATGACCCCGTAGTTAAGTCCCATAAGCTTTACAAACATTTGAACATTTTGGACTTAACTACGGGGTCATCAGTCCCTAAACTTAGAAACTATTTATGAACTACTTACGAACTAGGACGGCACAAATATCCATGCCCGAGGGGGGATTCGAACCCGCGACCGTAGTGGCCGTGCAGACCGTGACTGGAGCGCCTCAGTCCCCTCGGCCACCTCTGCCGGCTTAATTAGTCTCTTACGACAAGACTCTTTACCGTCTTTCTTCCATATTTTTGTCTGGACATTATATCGCCATACGATATGATTTCTTTTGTATTTTATACTCATTTTCAGTTTGTTCATAACTTGAGATCCTACCAAAATATCAGTTTTTAGTCCTCTAATAACCAAGTACCTTTCTTTCAAAATCTCTCTATCGATCTTGATTTTTTATAATATCTCCTTTGGTACCTCCGTCTTTTGTCCTGGTACAATCGTGGTGGTAGTATGATTGCACGTTCGTTGTTCAGTTATTCGTCTTTCCTTTTTGCAAACGTTGTACGAGTCTTCGTCGATTGCGTTGACCTCGCTTTCCGTTTCGGCAATCACCGATACTATTCTTTCACCAATTAACGCTGTCATCATAGGGTACATATTGTCTTGTTCAGTATTTTCGTCCTCTTCCAAAAGAAAACGTACTTTGCCTGCGGGAGCATATGCCATCACGTTGCTACAGTTGTAAATTTCCCCTGCATAATTTTGTTTCATATTCGACACTTCTGCCTCGAAATGCTTCCTATCCAGTTGATTAATGTCACCATCTTTCATTTTCACTTTGTTCTTTCTGCTATGCAACAGTTGCTGTTCTTGGTCGGTTTCCTTTGTTGCATGTTCGACGTTGCGATGTTCCCCACCGCTTCTGTTCTTACATCTCCCCTCTTGTCTTGGTTTTTTCTTCTTAAATTTGCGGTGCTCTGGTTCTTCAACGTATGGCAACATTTTCATTTTTACACTATGCTTTCTCTCATACCGTACTTTTCTGTACCTGCCGTCCTCATTTACTGATCCCTTTTGTTTTTCTCTCAGTTTGTAATCTTCATCCGTCAGGTTTTAATTTTTCGATCCCTCTATAGATCTTACATTGAAAGAACCGTAGTTTTGTTCCTTTTGACTGAGTAGTTCTGTTGCATATTCTGCTCCTTCATCCTCAAATCTATTATTCTCAAAATCAATTATTCCATTTCGTTGCTGTAGCCAATACGATCCAATGATGAAAGGTACGTTGATATTCTCCACAATTTTGAATTCGTGATATAACAAGTGATCAGTCTTATTTATTCTGAATGGTAAGAAGATTCGTAAGTCCGCATCTACGTATTTGTTAGAAAATGCTCCGAATATTCTCAATTTTTCCGATTTCAATTCTTCAATACCCCTGATCTGTTTCTTGAAGTCTTCATGTAACCTTCTCGTTACTATAGAAATCATAGATCCAATAGTCGTGAGTAGACCGTTCACTCAGTTGCCAGAATAGCAGAATGAATGCTAAAATCACTTCAATTTTTTGAATCATGGGGTAGTAGCGCTGCATACTTTTTATGCCCTACTAGGATGTTCAATTTTGGACAACTTCCTTTGTCGTCTTTTCCTGATTGGTTGAGAATATGTACTTGTGTACCTCCAAAATCATCGTCATTTTAAAAGCTGTGTGCGTGTTGTGGATGTTGAACCTATCGTTAAATCAGACAACAAATTGTTCATTAACACAGCAATTTTGTTTAATTATGGCCCTGATATTGATGTATATACTATTAAATAAGAAGCAGTGCATTAAACTGATTATGTGCGCAACGGATATTTTAAACACAAAACAATTGTGACAAGTCACCATTTGAAACAGACACTGACTATACTCAAAAATTTTGACTGCGAGAAAGATATTAAAAAACCACAAACCACTTTCTTAATGCTTGACTGTGAGAATTTTATGCAGATCAGTTTCTGATTATTGAAATTTAGTATCATAGTCAATTAACTATCATTTACTATGGCACCAATAACGAAATCTGTTCAACAATATTATTACAATCAATGCTGCACTTTAAATCCACTAATAACTAATTATCAAATGAAGGAAGTAGGTTAATTTTCTAACTACATAAATGAAACAGGAAAGAAAGGTCAACTTTGTTACTTATTATTAATAATCAGCATTACATTACCTACATAATACAACTTCTGACTTGCTGGCAAAGCAGCCTCTGCTCTACATCGGAGCCATACACACAACTCAACCGCTCTCTAAGCGAGCTGAACCACAAGTGCTACTCTCTCTCAGCGCGAGCTACAATGCTATGCAATACATGATCTTTGCCAAAGATGAAACTTCACAGAGTTAAGTACACATATCGATACATACAGTATAAGCGATATTCTACATTTTCTTGCAAGCAAGTTACTCGATACAAAACAGGAGGCACAATATTAGACATTTTCTTACAAAAATAATTTTTTATGGACACGTTTCAATTTTAGCCTCTCACTGATGTGTACGTGGCGTTCAAATGGCTCACGCTTCAATTCATGTCTGCTACATTCTCAATTAAATCATCGTATTCTTCCCGTAGAACAAATTCTTGATCAGCCGTGTCATAAACATCTCCCTTTGCTTCGCGTGAAATTTTTATTATTCCTTTGCCCTATTCACAGCCACACCTCGGGGCGCAGTGAGCTGTTCATTTAATTTAAATGTGTTGAGCTGTCAGTTCCTGGCGTTGTATTGAAATTTCGCCTATCTTGATTAGCAATAGCGCCTTCAGTCATAGTGCTTGTATCTATTGCACAAACTTGTTTCTTTTGTGCCGCTGATTTTTCGCAATGTGGACCTCCTTCGCGATTATCGTATCTTCTTTGAAACCCTCCGCTATTGTTGTTTGGATGGTCTCCTCGCAGGTCGTAATTATTCTTCGGCTTCGCGCCAACTTCTTCCACTCCTTTTCTTACAGTTTTCTGTTCCTCTAGTCATTGTTTTCCCTCTGATTAAACTTCTTCTTATCATCATGCGGTGGTCTATTATCATAATGGTTCCTTCTTTCATTCTTTCGTTCATCATTTCGCGGATCACTTGGTCTTCTGTATTTATCATCACGGTTTTCGATGCGGTAACTGTTCCTTGATCCGTTTCTTTCTGCATTATTAGTTTTTCTCTCCTGGTTCCATCGTCTGTGATCCACGCCTCTCTCTTGTAGCTTATCAAATTCTTCTAATATTTCGATCATTTGGTCGACTGATGTCACTCGCGTCCACATCAGATGTTGCTTCATCCACCTCGGCAGCCTTGCTCTCATTTTGAGATAGCTGGCTTTGTTAATAGGACTATCTAGATGCTTATTTTTATACGAATAATGTTTTAAGTATTCCGACATTGTTTTAAATTTGCTATACTGATACAATGGGGATTCATAAATTTCTCTGTTCACTTCTTCCTGTTTAGCGTCTGACCAGTATTTCTTCAAAACCAGGTATCTGAACTCCCGATAATTTCTGCTTTCATTATTTATTTCTGTGAACTCAGGTTGTACGTCAGCATGAACATTACTTATGACGTAATCACTGCGCATGTCATCATTCCAGACGGGAGGAAACATACGCTCAATTACTTGTAAAAAGTCTATTATATGCAGTTTGCCTTTTGGATTGAATGTCTTTGGTTTTCGTCTCTGCACATATTTCACCAAATATTTACTGTTCACATTGCTTGTTGTTGTTTCTTTGTCACGTTCATACGTATTTCGGTCGTTACTGTATGCCACCGTTTTCGCTAGGGTTGCCAGATCGAACTCGAGGCAGGCCCGGAGACCAGACGTGCCCCCCTCCCCCTTGGCCAATGACTCATCGCCCCCCCCCCCACCCAACTGCTGCGACCAACTCCTCCCCCCAACCAGGATTACACATGAATTCTAAAAAAAACACCTGATCATCTCCTCCCTCACAGCAAGTAATTGAGATAGTGCATATTTTGCACTTACACATACACTGATCAGTATCGACTTTTTGTAGCCACTTCTATAACTTTCTTTCTGCAACCATTCTTCATGGAACGAACTTAGATATCGTCTCTTCATTTCACTGTCATTACTCACTAATCTGAGTTAATGTAAGCTTGTCTGTTCTCACACGATCCGAGTATTCCAAAAATTGCCGGTAAACTGATAATAAACAATTAACGAACGAACACAAATAATAGACGTCGCCAGGTGACACGTTGCCGCAACAGTGTTTGCTTAATAATGCGCTAGCCGATTACTACCGACGCAACAATGAAAAGTTTTCAGAGGAAGAACAGAAAAGTAGCGTTTTGTTGCAATAAGAAATTGACATTTATATAAAGTTATTCATAATTACTAGAGAGGAGCCGGCCGGGAATGGCCCAGCGCACTGAAGCGTCTTGCCGCGGTGCGCGAGGCTGCTCCCGCCAGAGGTTCGAATCCCCCCCCCTAGGGCATGGACGTTGTTCGTCCTTAGTTTAAGTTACGTTAAGTTCGATGTAGATCGTCGCTACATGAGCATAATACTTAAAAAGCGTCGAAAAAAAGTTATGATGAAGGTTACATTCAAGCCCGGAGATGAGAGTCATTGGCCCGTAGACCCGGAGAATTCATTCCAAGCCCGGGCACTCCGGGCGGCGCCTGGAGATCTGGCAACCCTAGTTTTCGCATACGGTGTGTCCCATTCTACACATACATTTGTTGTGTGGAACCTGTCGGACCGTTCATACTGATCCTAGATCAAAGCTTCTACATTTCTCCTGTCTGATTAGTGGGTGACAATTATCTTCTGCCTGCATACCCGAGCCTGACGCTATCGCTTCATCACTTCGCGCAGATGGTGATTGTTGTCCATACTCAGTCGTGATGTAAGGGTTACCATACATTAGAACTTCAGCTTTCGGTTTGCTTTCTTATATTACTGCCTCGGAATGATCAACTAGTGACTGTATATAGTAAATGTAATGCAGCATTGGTCGTGTTTTTATTGTTTTATCAGATCGATTTCGATCATATAATGATCATCTTCAAAGCACCAGTCATCGTAATTTCAACTAAGCATATCATATGACATATTAGCTGAATGTAACATAGATTTTTTTTTTTTAACATTTCTGTATAGTGTCTCACCATTGTGGAATTTTACCCGCGTCAGTCAGCGTACTGCCGGCCGCGCTGGCCGAGGGGACTGAGGCGCTCCAGTCACGGTCTGCACGGCCACTACGGTCGGGGGTTCCAATCCCCCCTCGGGCATGGATATTTGTGCCGTCCTAGTTCGTAAGTAGTTCATAAGTACTTTGTAAGTTTAGGGACTGATGACCCCGTAGTTAAGTCCCATAAGCTATACAAACATTTGAAACATTTGAGTGAGCGTACTTTAAAATCAAATGTTTGTGTAGTTTATGGGACTTAACTACGGGGTCATCAGTCTCTAAACTTACAAGCTACTTATGAACTACTTACGAACTAGGACGGCACAAATATCCATGCCCGAGAGGGGATTCGAACCCCCGACCGTAGTGGCCGTGCAGACCGTGACTGAAGCGCCTCAGTCCCCTCGGCCACCGCGGCCGGCGAGCGTACTTTAAACTGACTTCCTGCCATAGGCGGGTAACGTCAAAGTCTTCAAAACAGTATTTGGTCTAGGGTATCCTACAAAACCTGAAGCAGAGCTGCAGCAACAGCTATGAGTGATTAGCAGAACATTCACAAGTTCAACATACATGCAGATATTCCAGGGCTATGTTCAGCACTCACATAGGAATACCGCACAGTTAGCCGCGCGCTTTAAAGCAGAGCTTTCCGGGGTGGGGAGACACGCCGGCGAATTAAATCGACATACAGTCGGTGTGCCGGCCAGCTTGGATGTGGTTTTTAGGCGGTTTCCCACATCCCACTTAGGGGAATACCGGGATGGTACCCTAGTCCCGCCTCAGTTACACGAATAGTAAAATTTGGAAAACAAACTTGATAGAAACATTTTTTAGTATTTACGACGCAGCTGTCAGTTTTATATAGGTGCTCAACCAGATATGTGCACTATGGTGGCTATTATTTTATGTATATTTTACTGTTTTAATTTTTACCAGCCATCTATCTTATTTCTGACTATCCACCAGTACATGATTTTATATATAAATCTCAACCAGTACACCTACCAAATTATATGTGGAGCATTATTATAAGCAGTATTTTTGTCAATGAGACCAGTTGATAACACCATAGAGTGTCGAAACCGGTCGTCTTGAATAAATAACATAGAAAATTGCGTTCTTGGCATCTGCCATTCCGTTTATACAATAAAATCGTATCCCTGAGATGAGTGAATTATGAAAACAAACTTTGATTTAGGAGTCGTTCGCTCCTTTTAATATGATAACACTACAAGCATACAATTGCGGTACACTTATTTCGCCCGGTTGGGTAATGAGATGCGTCCGGCTACACCTTAACAATTAAGTACGCTAAATGCCGATTATAACGTAGCCTGCACATTTCGGAAGAAGCCGATGGAAAAGAATAAGTTGTGAAACTTTGTGCCTTTTATCACTGCACTAAACGGTCGTTGCTGCAAACCTGATGGAGGTTTTAACGGTTTTTCTGCACCAAATGATATTTTATAGCTTTATTCTACCTGTCTACGGTACGGAGTCTTTTTAACTCAACCTGACTGAGGTGAAAGTAATATATAAAAATTTATGATGCATCCAAAAAGCGAGATGCATTAAGAAAAATATTTTATAGGAAGTACGAACGATCTTCCTATTATAACGAATGTGTACTGTTCAAATGTTTGTATAGCTTATGGGACTTACCTACAGGGTCATCAGTCCCTAAACTTACAAACTACTTATGAACTAGCTAATCCTAAGGACGGCACAAATATCCATGCCCGAGGGGGGATTCGAACCCCCGACCGTAGTGACGGTGCAGACCGTGACTAAAGCGCCTCAGTCCCCTCGGCCACCGCGGCCGGCGCTGCGGTTATCAGCCACTAGGCCTACAAACTACTTAAATTAACTTATGCTAAGGACAATACACACACCCAAGCCCGAGGGAGGACTCGGACCTCCGACGGCGAGAAACCGCGCGCTCCGCAACGAGGCGCATTAGAACACTCGACCACTCGAACGCGGTGAAGAACCACTTCCAGGTGTTCGCCTTTAATTCGCCGGGCCGACTCGAACCCGGGCCGTGCGATTCCCTTTTAACGCGCTCGTCTATCTGGGTTGGTGCAGATCTTTTATAATCAATCCAGGTAAGATTTTGATACTGGAAATGTAGAGAAACTTTTTTTTGTGTTTATAGAACATTCCTGGAGCCTCTTGATAAGTATCTTACGATTCATGCACAGTCCGTGGTAGAATTCGCGACACTCCTAGCGTTATTGTTAAGCTGATTGCTTAACTATATTGTTCGTTAACATAGCACAGTGTGCGAGAAGACGAAGAGCTCCGTACATGCCATGCTCAGACATGAAATCGAAATATTAAAATAATTTCGTGTTGCGCATTGGCCTGGTGCAGGTCTTTCAATTGACTCCACTTCGGCGACTTGCGTGTCCTTAGCCTGCCCCAGTTATCCAACCGGGAAAAGGGGACCTACAGCTACCTGTGTTATAAAAGCCTGTTATTTATTTCATTCAATCCTATATTGTCCTGACTAACGGACTGTTAAGAAAGAGTAACTCTCTGAACACAAGTAGTAGGGCTACTTGTATTCCTGAGAAATATAAATGGGAATACAGTAGTCGTTTCTTAAATTGATTTATGTATTTAAACGCTGAGAAGCTTTTCACCATCGTGCTTCATGTACACTGCGATAGTCAAACAATACATACGTGACTATCAATTGTGTACGTATCCCGCAGTAGCTTTTTAATACACGATTTACCTGCTAATAACACTGGTATTTATGTGACGCTTGCCACTACCATGGCGGCCAGGCGAAGGTTCAAATTATCCCGCGACAGCAGTGCCGTCAGGGAGTCTAGTTACTTTTACAAGGTCTTTGATATATAGAGGCCGCGGACACAGAATAGGGAGCATACAGAAGGGAAAGCTGGGGCGGCGTCTTTGATCTGTATGTTACCAAGCGTTGCGCTCGACGCCATATTAAAAAGCAGTAAACGTGGAACTATAGCCACTTAGTACTTTGGCTGGAAATTGACTTTTTACGAACTGCAGCTAATCTCACCGACTTTTACGAAAGGAAATGGCTTTTCATTATGCTCTCATCTATTTTGCGCCCTCTTCTTGCACCTAATTATAATCCAACGAAAAGAAATAGGACTAAATTTTAATACAACTACGAAAATGTACGGTGGAATCGATGATCGTTTTATTTGGTACTTAGCTCTAGAAAAATCCCAAACAACGCGGAGTTATGTTTGGGAAATTAGTTATAAACAAGAAAGTGACTTTACAACTGCCAGATTTATTTGACACGAATAAATTCGCACAAAATATTGAGTCAGACTTAGCAGTACAACGTGATTACACAGAACTTATGACGTCTGGGCATATATAAAAGTTGTCTTTGCTTTAGGAGTATCAATTTACTGATCGGAGAAGGGCATATAGACGAATCTGTCAACCACAGAGCAGGAACAGCATAAAATAATTATTCCCCTTAATCTATTTGTTTGAGTATCGGAAGAGCATTCGTTGCCAACATTAGCACACTACGCCCCCAATGCCGTAAGTAAAATTTTACCTGCCTACTTACGCACTATTCTTTGTCATTCATTTTATATTATTCCCTGCAACGTTAAACTTATAAAATATAAATGTACTTCAACATTTCGATGCTGTTGAACTGTTGCAGCAACAGCAACAGCGAGAGTTATCATCAAGAGAAGCAACGCTACTTTTAATAATTATGAACACATTGCTCTCATTCGAAGCTAACATTTAACTTTCACTAAACATATAGCGTCTTTTGGGAAGGTGAAGAAACTTATATCCTTATTTGTATTCGAATTATTGCGGTAATTAGGTGCCGGCCGCGGTGGTCGAGCGCTCTGCGGCGCGCCAGTCACAGTTTGCACGGCCACTTCGGTCGGGGTTTCGAATCCCCCCCCCCCTCGGGCATGAATATTTGTGCCGTCCTTAGTCTTAGCTAGTTGATAAGTAGTTTGTAAGTTTAGGGAGTGATGACCCCGTAGTTAAGTCCCATAAGCTCTACAAACATTTGAACATTTTTTTGGCAATTAGGTGCTGAACACCATCTTTTATTGCTGCTCATAATAAAAACGGAACAGCTCCAACTACTGACATACAGTTCTTTCTTTTCACTGCACCAAAAACTTGTTTACTTTTATGCGATTCAGGCAGTTGAAATACTCAATTAACAAACAAAGACGGCGCATTACCACGCTACAGAGTAGGGTGATTCTATTTACACTTCGGTAAAATCAGACGTGACGTCATTATGACGTTTCCACACTATCGAAGACGACTGGACCCATGATCGACTTGTGTGGTCGTTCTAGACGCAAAACTGCGGTTGCAATTGTAGCAGACGAATTAAAGGACTAGCTGATAATATCTTCAGTTGGTAATGGTATATTCATTACTCTTTCGGAAGCTATAACTTTGTTTTCTTTTTTTGAAAGTAAGAAGCTATAAACTTCCCGAAAAAAGACCTACTCTGAAACGTTATTCAGCCAAATCTGATGTTGTCATCGTGGCCCATTCGTGAAGGTTGTGTTTAAAACTAATGGAAACTTTTTCTCTAAGCGAAAAATGCTACAGACTTACATTGTACTACGGGGTCTACGTTAAACTAAGAGGACAAAATACGGTTACCAGGTTATGAAGCGACAATGTGTACTTGGACATGTCAAAATAAGCGACATACAGAAACAACATATAGTCGCTGTAGGTATATGTATGTTTTCGCCGAAACTATAAATCAAATGAGCTGGATATTAATACAGTCATTTGTTACAGAGGCTCTGCGATCATCAGATAAAACATTTCGTAAAACTGGGTACTCATCTACGGCCAAGTTGCTGCAACATTCTAGTTATTTTCTTTGAAAATGTGTGAAGTTATCGTTCTCTAAGGCTCGGTTATTTCTGACATAATTGTCAATTTACATTTACTGAAATTTCCGTCAGTGCTTTCCAAAACATGATACCAATATTAAGTAAGGCTTAGTTTTGTCACTAAACTACGAAGGAAATCATGTCGAAAGAATGTCGAATTAAGCATGTTGTCCCACCCAAAACCAGCGTCTCGAACGATCGCAAAAGTCGATGCGCCGCTCTTCTCGACGTCGATAGTGTGGATACGTCATAATGACGTCACGTCTGATTTTACCGAAGTGTAAATAGAATTCCCCTACAGGGTAGGGAGTGATCACACGTTTACTGCTTTTCAAGATGGCCGATTTCACGCATGCGCAGTAAATTTTGGACGACGGACTGCAGCGGGAGTTTCGTTTCTGTGTACTCCTTATTCTGTGCCGCGGATGTGCGAGAGGGCGCGCGCGTCGAGTTGCTGCCGAGCGCAACGGGGTCGAGGGAGGGGGAGGAGCAGGAGGAGGGGAGGCACGGAGGGGACACGTACGGCCGTGCTTGTGGAAGCGGTACGCGGGCTGCGTGCTTCCGCTGTCAGAACGCTACGTGTCTTACGTCTGCGAGTTTGTTCGCCCCGAGTGTTGCGGTGGGCAGTTTAGTGACTCGGTAACTACGTGTGTGCTCTCTTGCAAGCCTGAAAGGTTGTACACTCGCTTAAGCCAAAACGGTTACTCCTATATGTATATCACAGACATGATATAGTGGCTGTAAGACGAAAGAGTAACTTATTAATGTGGTTCCTTAGAATGTTGATACCTGTCGTGTTAATGACCTACTCATATGCATTTGTGTTTGAGTTCTAGCTGAATCTGAGATCATTACCTGTTTGATGAAGTGGAATGTGGTTGAGTTCATGAAACTGTTTGGATCTGATGTGAGACGCTTACACCTGTGAGACGGTTTCGGATTGTGTAAAACTTCTATCTGACCGCTCCAGAGCAAAGTTGACTAAGATTTAAATACCTATTTCTTAGTGTACACTCAGTCTAACATATACAGTCGCGACACTCACTGCTGTAAAAGTTGTTACCAACTGACAGTTGCAGCAACACTAGCGCTCCTAGCGGTGGGCAAGCCGCCGAAATCGTGATGTTTCTTTATAATTATTTTTGTACGTAATTAACGAAATACTTACTATAATTTTTGCGTTACAAGCATTATTAAAATATCGAGAGACAAACACAATACGGAAATTAAAAGAAAAACAGCCTAATTTAAATGATTCAAGCCGGCCGCGGTGGCCGAGGGGACTGAGGCACTCCAAAAAAATGTTCAAATGTTTCTTAAGCTTATGGGACTTAACTACGGGGTCATCAATCCCTAAACTTACAAACGACTTATGAACTACTTACGAACTAGGACGGCACAAATATCCATGCCCGAGGGGGGATTCGAACCCCCGACCGTAGTGGCCGTGCTGACCGTGACTGGAGCGCCTCAGTCACCTCGGCCACCGCGGCCGGCGAGGCGCTCCAGTCACGGTCTGCACGGCCACTACGGTCGGGGGTTCGAATCCCCCTCGGGCATGGATATTTGTGCCGTCCTTAGTATTAGCTATTTTGTAAGTAGTTTGTAAGTTTAGGGACTGATGACCCCGTAGTTAAGTCCCATAGACTTTACAAACATTTGAACATTTTTGAAATGATTCAATGGTATAAAGAACAACTCCATCTTGAACAAATACTTACGAATATGTGTATATTTGCAGCGTATTCCGCTGTTCTTACTATGACAGCCAGTTTTTGACGTGTCTCAATTCGGTATGGAGTCTACTGATTCTCATATTTTTCACTTCACTCGTCTTTCTTATACGTGCTTATTCTTTTAAATGTAATTACTTTGGCTTTAAAAAACCAATGTTTTGATGATTCTTGCCGTTTGTGGTTCAGATGTAGGAACAGTTGTGGAATTGGGTGGTTCTTTGTTGGAAAACAGTTTGGTTACTTTTATCGTTATATTGCAACGTCTGTGACGTTTGTCCTTCAGCTACAGCTGCGATGGTTGATTTGGTACCGTATTTATTGCATTTTATATACCGATTTTACTGGAATTGTAATGAAGAATAGTTAACGTTCTTGCGTAGAAATTGACGTCTCTGTGCTAAAGGGCATGTCTCCTGGTGTTTTCTATGTATTCTTATTTTAATAGAGAATGAAATTACTCATTTACATCCTGTATGTTACAGGATAATTATAAATTAACTGTTCTGTAATGTACCGTTCGTACCTTGTCAGGGATCTTACGAAATCTAAGAAAGACAAATGGGGAGCTATTTTTAAATTTTTATCTATTTATAAGGCACTAAATACGTTCCCTAATGTAAAAAGTATGCTGAAGTCAATCTAAACATACTATTCGCACTCATCAACCATCATATTCAGAAACGTAGCTTGTCGGCCGCTTGGAGCGCTGCTATCGCAGCGTAAAACAAAAATCTGTGGGAGTGTCGTGACTGTAGATGTCAGACTGTGGTGTACACTTGTTGTAGGTTGCGACGTTGTGGCAATTGTGTGCTTTAATGTGGCACGAGATATGTGGGGCGAGCGGATGTCGTGAACTCGTTGCGGCTGTCAGACATACCGCATTTCAGGCTGGTTCGCTGTACCACCCTCGTTCATTGTTCTTGTGTAGTGGTTACGGATTACATTAGGTTAGATGTACTTTTCGTTCCATTAGATCCGAATTGAGGGAATACTCTTGGATGTAGAACATGTCAGAACAAAATACACAATATATACTTACAAAAAGAGAGCATATGTGTTAATGTACACTCTTTGACAAAAAACCTGGCCGCCGGCCGGCCGCCGCTGAGCCTAAGTCCGAGCCGATCGCGACATGGGACAATAAAAGTGGCCGCGCTGATTCGCTCTAAGTCCAGCTATCTGCACAATCTGGCAACACTGCAGACTGCGGGAGTTTATACAGTACTTCTTGTGTGCAGTTAGAAGATATGTGGGTCAGCTACTTCCGTGGTCTTGCGGTAAAGTGCGCGACTTGCATGTTCACTATTAGCGATCGAAACCGACTGTTGACAAAAATTTTAAATTCATGTCACTCGTGCATGCTGATGCTACATGTGTAAGGGGAGCATATGTGTAACTATTTCATTTTTTGGTACACTGTTAATAACATTTCGGCCCAATAACATTGCCACCTCTGGCCGCAGCACTTGGCAGAGCTCTCCGCGGCCCACTCGCCGGCAGCAGCGGTGGCGGCGCTACACAGCGCTGCCTCGCCCTCTGCCCACAGCGCCTGCCGCCGCTCATCACTTTGGATGCGTAAAATGCTGTAGCGTTGCTGAGTGGTGATCCATAAAAAGGGTTGCGATTCGTATTTCACACAGGACATAACGAAGCAGACCACCTATTTTGAATGATGAGCATATAATACATTAGAGAGGCAAAAAATTGTCATTGTCCAATCCAATGGCACTGTACGATGGTTAACACTTATGTGTGGTTTAAATCTCGATCCTTTTCCTTTCAGAAAAGCCTTTCATGTAATTTGTTATTGTCATCAGTTCATATGTTTTCATCAAGACCCACTATGTAACTCACTAAAATGTTTTAGTGTCGTTGTTTCATTCCTTACGGTAAATGTATATGCTAAATTATGTAAATACGTTTCAGTGCACGTTCTAAAGTAACACAGGCACACTGCAAGATTCGTGTCCTCGTGTCTCATTTCTACAGGAGATATTTCGCATCAATGGAGGTGAATTCGAATTTCTTCGAAGGCGTTTGTATGGTGAAGCAAAGAAGACATCTAATACCATTTCCATAAGTCGACCTTTCTGAAAGACTTATTGTATAAAGCTTTTCTTATGATTCCGTTAAAGCGTTTCTTCTTGCAATCTGCAGCGTATAAAGTAAAATGAAACGAAACTCCATCCCCAAACGCAATTTCTCCAACCAGGATTAGAACTGCCGCCTCACACCACGCTTGCATCATAAGACACAAGCAGAACCACATTTTTTTTTTTTTTTTTTTTTTTTTTTTTTTTACGGGCCTCCTTTCCACCCCTTCAGCCCGGCCTTACGCTCACCATAAGTCGCCTTCTTTGGCGCAGGCTTCATTGCCTTTATGTAAATCAAAGTTTTCTTCTATAGTACGTTTGAAACGCCTTCTTCTGTGAGGCTTTCGTTGAATAAGCCAACCACACACTGCCGCATACTGCCCTCAGTCTCTCACATATTCAATGCTGAGCCTCTAACGCATCGCGAAAGATAACCTGAAAGTCACCTAGACAAATAACTACAGTTCTTGAGTGCAAAAGTTAAATTTCTGTCTCTCATTTCACGTGGGCATTACACATCATGAGTCATGAAAGTAGAAGAGGAATGTCAAGTGAACTTAGCGAGACAATTCAGTACCACTTGCGGAAGTAACTGCACTATCACAGTGTTGCCAAATATCAGCAACGATGTTGCCAGTTCTTAGCTGTACTAGGAAGACTTGTGTAGCGATAAGCGACGCGAAATCGCGTACGTCTCATGCGGGCTTCTAGAGGGGAGTCGCGCATTTTGGTTAATATGCGGCGCTCTCTCCTAATAGTTTCCGTCGTCACATTTATGATGCAGATATTAAATTCGTCCAATGAGGCCGAAACTAGCGTTTAAAGTTTTTGAAGATACGGCAGATCAAAGACTAAGATACGTAAACATGCATCACGATTATAGTTTTTATCCCCCCCCCAAAAAAAGACTAAAACAATTACTTTTTTAGATATCTACAAACCCTTTTTTAGTGAGTTACTGGAAATGAACGTTGCATCATCCGTCACTAAACAGTAAGGTATCAAACACTTCTCATCTTGAAAGCGACAGCCCGCAATATTCTCCATCCTACTAGCATCTGGCCTCAACTGGCTTTTAGCCATGCATTGAGAAGAAATGCTGATGGATTGATAACTTACCCTCATCAACATTCAGTGAGAGCTTTATGTAACAAAACGAAAAAGTAATGCGAACCATCATTTTCTCCAATGATACTAGGCACTGTTGTCCGAAGATGGACTGTATCATTGTTGAGTCTTGTCAAACGCGTCTCACATTCAAGGAATATTACCTAAACGTATTTAGTCCTCATGAAGCTTTAACAAAACAGAGAATCTGGGTGGTTGTGCATATTCGTAAGTTTTCTTACTTTGCCGTAATACTTGATGCAAAGATGAGCAAAATACAAATCCATCATCTATCGGTTTCTTCGATTCTTTGGGAAGTCTTCTTTGGTTTGTACTCCTTCACTTCTTCGGCGATCTACTGGTTTTATTGAAAATACAGTAATCAAAATTACGAGACTGTTTGTCCTACATTTTAATGTTATTGATTTTTATTTTGAATGACAGTGATGATTTCTGTTGGACTGGTTCCATATATCTGAGCCTAATTAATGAAATTTTATTCCAATGACAGATGAAAGCAATTAGAACCTTGTGTCTCTATAATGAATTTTCATATGAAAAAAAAATTAACACCTGAAGATGGGTCTTTAAAAACGTGGACCTGTAAAGCCTTGTTCTTAAAAAAAAAAAAAAAAAAAAAAAAAAAAAAAAAAAAAAAAAAAAAAAAACAGCTGACGCGGCTTCAGAATTTATTATTTACTTTATGGGATGATTGAAGTGATTTCCAAATAAGTTGTTCTATCTATATTTAAAATTACAATTGATAAATTCATTTAAGAAAATGTTCTTTCGTTTTGTTTGTGATGTCACTTGATATTCTTGAAGTAGGTGGCTACAACATCTGCTATGAGGTTTCCAGGAGACAGTTGGTACGGATGATTTTGTTTGACAGTAAGCGGATAAATTTAAGACGTAACGAAACGAAATGATGAGATCCAGCTTTTACAACAAAACGAACCCGATTTCTAAATTGGCTAGGTTTTCAGAAAGTGACTATTATACAGCTAGACATTACTGCTATAAACCCTACCTCATTGATTTACTCACTGCTGAGGCAGATTGCTCGCAACGTGAAAGAGAGTAGGAGTAGTTAATGTATGAAACGACCTTCTTGAACACAAATTCAGTTAACTACGACAATGAGCTTATTATGATGTTAATTTTTCAAAATATTTAATGTAGGCGACAATAAAAAGTCAACTGACTGCAGAATTACATATCAGACACACATCTACATGATGCCGAAGTTGCGAAACAATAGGGCCTACTACGACGTTGGAAAATCTTGATTACACTGATGGCCTGATGAACGAGTTTTTGTAGCTGGCGTCCTGCATGTTAGGATCCGGATCAGTAATTCCACTCAGGCTCGAGATACTGTGCTCTCCAAATTGCACATATGTCACGTGGCCAGCTATTAAAAAAAAAATCAATGAATACCTCATTGAGCGTATTACCAGTTTTGGTTCTCGGTTTATGGCTGATTCATATGCAGGACTTATGTTTACTGTACTCCATTAACTAACAATAAGACTCACAATTTGTCGCAGAAAAGTCTTCAAAATAAATACTCAAATTTTGTCCAGTTTCCTTCGAGTTTGCTTCCTGATAAAATAAAATGTCCACAGGTCATTATGGAAATTACAAGCGACCTGTTATTGACAGAACATCTTGATACGTTAAATAGCGTTCCATTTGAATTTTTGAGCACATTCCTTGATGAGGTGCTGTCTTTGTTGCCTGCCTCGCTGATTTCATAAAATATTACGTTGTCTCATGGCAGGATGCGATGCAGGCATTGTTTTTATTCAGTGTGTTCATTACAGCGCGGTGATAGGTTTCAAAGTACAAACTTAATGGTGACTATCTCACGTAGATAGATTATCATTCGATCGGTGTCGTCGCAGATAGCGGACGACATTAATTTACTAACCATTGCAATGTTCAATGCAATTCGTGAATTTCATTTATTTCTTATGTTACAGTCAAAACGCGTAAGTTCCAAGAGGTCTACCGAACATCTATTAGGCTCCGTTTGATGGCTTCCTCTGTTCAGAACGAAAACTATCCCTCCAGCAGGCGCGCTCCGCCGTTTCCAGACGCGCGCGCCTTCGCTCGCTCGTTGTGCCGCATTTACCAAAACGACCGCGGCTGCCCCCACCGCGTCATACCTCTTATCGACTTCAGAAAGATAATGAAAGAAATTACCCTTCAAGTTGGTGGCCACTAAACGCTACTGTTAGCATTACTCATGATGCAAGAACACTTTGTGTTCCAGTGTTACTATGATGTCTGACATAGCTCTTAAAAATTCGAAAATTTATTGGAACTATCCTTAACGCGGTAGCAATTATCGAGTGAACAAAAGTTACTTTATACGTCTTAGTCTATTTTAAAACCACGTTTATATGCATTTTCCATTTGAATGATTATTTTACACTTTTCAAATTTTGTATGTGTGAAATTTTTTATTCAATTTTAAACGTTTTTATGAGAATACAACAGAGACATTCGATACATTTGTTTTATTTCTATTTCACCCAACCCCTCTTATGTATTAGTCACGAAAAGATCGTGAAGGTAAAAAAGATAGAGCGATATGAACTCACACTAAGTCTTACCAGAAATAGTTTTAACGGCGAACCATTCACAACTGGAAGAGAAACAGGCGGAAACAGCAGTTGTATAAAAAGTGCCCTCCACCACACACCAATTAAGAAATGGCGTTAATGAAGCAGTGTCATCCAGTTCTAACTTAAGTTGAAAGTTCAAGGTCTCTTGTTCAGAGGGAAGTTGGTTTGAAATGAACTGCAAAATTTGTACCAACACACGGGAACATGAACAAAGTAAGCTCTATTGCACACGAGACACGAAAGAAAGAAGGAAGGTTACGATTTAACGTCCCCTCGACAAGGGGGTCATTAGAGCGAAGCAGAAGTTCGGATTGTCATGATAAGGATGAGGAAGGAAATCGGCCGTGCCCTGCCGCAGGGACCATTCCGGTATTTGCCTAGACTGATTTAGGAAAATCATAGAAAACTCAAACCCAAATGTCCGAATGCCAGTTCGATGCGCCGTGCAGCCGAATATGAGTCTCGTGTGTTACCACTACACTAACTCGTTCCGTAGCAAAAACGAATGCGAGTAAATATTGCATTATCACTGAGTTACTTTAATTAAGTTTCTGGCCTATCGTTAGTATAAAATCAATTGTAAAATTTGTAACAAAAACAAATTAGACAATAAAGCAACCTAATAAACACGTGTTACAACGATTAAAATTGATCGATGCATTGTGCCATGGTTTAAAACAACATTAGGGAAAGCAATTGCACTGTTGCTTGTTAAAAGATAGTAAATAAAAGTATGGACGTATCTCTTATTCATTGATTTTGAACAGATACCGTAGAATGTGCAAGGCTTTGTTTTTACCGCTATTATAAAAATTAAATGGACTGAGTACAAAATTTGTAAATAAATTTGATCCAAATTATCATTATGAATGAAGTTAATAAATGAGCAATTCGTGAATGTCCTCTGCCTACGTATCGGTTTCAAATTTAGGGTGTTAAAAGAAGTGTTCCAGATTTTCAGAGTAACTTTTACGGATGAAACAAGACAATAATGACCGTTATACATTAGCTCTAATGTATTAGCTCTGGATAAGAGAACTTGTTGATCTTCAATATTGTGAAACATATTGAACAAACAAATGTAACGGTAATACAAAATAAAATTCAGAGATCAACTTGAAATAAAAGCTAATGGTACTAACAACAATAAAGCACAGCAGTTCAACCACTTCACGAGGAGAATTATAGGGAAAATATGTGTTTAACAATATTAAGGAGATGAACAGCAAGAGCAAACTGTTTACGGTTACGAACAATATTCGTACTGCCCATGGACGATAGACCTGAAATAACCAAACGGTTTGGTTTATAGGACAATTTCACTTTTGGCAGTTGCAATTACTTTACAAATAATAGATCGAATGAATGGAGTATTTTGAAGGGGAACGAATTATTACAATTACTTTGAATCACCTGCAAAGATAAAAATATTTAAGACAAAAAGTACTTCTGAAGCAACATTAAACACTAACATTATAATTCACCTAAACAGGGGCATCACTATACGAAGAAAACAGTTTCTTATTGGGAAAGGGTGTGCGGATGTAATAGAAGTCACTATATTCTGCAGCAAAAGCCGTCTGGTCAATTTTATGATTATCGGTAAAAACTTGCGTAATAGTTGCTCTCGGACGGTACCCACCAGATGCTCATTTTGGAGATATTCCTGAAATGTGAACCGCGTATGACAAGATTGAACTTATATACGTCCAATTTGGGACAAAAATGCGTAGGAACTTTGGAGAAAGTAGTCATTTCACACTTTATCCGTTTCGTTAAAAGACACTCTCCCCGGAATTTGATGAAGGTAAGTCATCTGTTCATCAGCATTTTCAATGATGTTGTCGGACTGAAACCTTACTTAGAATGGGCTTTGGCAGCGCAGCATGGATAAAAGCCAGTTGAAGCAAGCTGTTTGTAGGAATGAGGATATTGTGGGATGGCCAAGAAATTCTTCCTATAGCTTAGCAGTATTGGTTACGATGATAGGCAACTCTGATCGTTCCCTTAGTTTCAGAATTAGATGTATTTTCCAATATTCATGAGGATATGAGATTAGTCATTGCATTTAAATGACTCTGTTTTCCTGAACTAAATATTCGACCGCAGAAAGGTCTACCCCTGCTTAAATTGCAAACAGTTTTGTGTTTTATGTCGGGACTGTGTGTATTAACTGCCAACAAATGTCAGATAACTGAACGAGTAATCTCATTTTAGCTCGGTGGCGCCATTCTCGTTTTCTGATCTACAGCAAGCATAGTTGATTAGTGAGGTATCGTTGTACTAGTGATGTGTGTGGCTTCACGTCTATTTCTCTCCTCTGAAAAATGTCCTAAATGGTATTCAGCAACGAAATAACAAAACTCATTGCAGTGTGTCAACCAAGAGATCGGCATTTTCTATTGTTATTGTAATCTTTATCATTCTGCTGTAACGCCGTAAACATAATTGATTACTATCATTATTATCATTAATTCAGTTGCAAAAGCGTTCTTTCCCATGTGGCCAAGAGACCAGATATAATGTGTGGTTTGACGAAAAATAGGACCATAGGAGAAAGTAGGTAAAACGTTTGTAACAATTTCTGTTAATTTAACATCGTGACCACAGATACTAAGCAACAACACATGCAAGTCATAGGTTGCAACGTTCGAAAAATCTATCAGACTCATGGGTTCGGATTCTCATCATCATTTGTTGGCCCAACAAGGCCGTAACACTACGAAATAAAAAGCTGCTTAGTAGTCTATAGATTATATGTATATGTTTGCAGAGGAAAACCCTCAGAATTGCACATTTCCCGCATACACAGTTTAGTTTCTATGGTCATGGCCGTAATTTTAAATATCCGGTCTTCTGAATACTGAAATGAAATAATTACTGAGTTGCACAAATAGTCAGTTATCTATGTTTCTTCTGGCTTTCAAGCATACCAACACATTTATGTATTCACGTAGAAGACATAAAATATTACTTGCACAGTCGTAAGGCTGCATTTTGAAACGCAGTCGCTTTCTAGTTACAAAGTTTTTCGAGACGGATTGGGCATCATTATTTCCAGTAACTTTTCATCGAAAAAATTAGCTTTTGTCGAAATGTGACAAAGCAATTGTTTTAGTCTTTTTTTTTGGGGGGGGGGGATAAAAACTGTAATCGTGATGCATGTTTACGTATCTCAGTCTTTGATCTGCCGTATGTTGAAATCACAATATCAGTATTTTTTTTTTTCTCTAGTCATTTGCTGAAAATATATCATAATGCAGTAGAGGTTCAAAAAATTTAAACGCTAGTTTCGGCCTCATTGGACGAATTTAATATCTGCATCCTAAATGTGACGACGGAAACTATTAGGAGAGAGCGCCGCATGTTAACCAAAATGCGCGACTCCCCTCTAGAAGCCCGCATGAGACGTACGCGATTTCGTGTCGCTTATCGCTACACAGGTCTTCCTAGTACAGCTAAGAACTGGCAACATCGTTGCTGATATTTGGCAACACTGTGATAGTGCAGTTACTTCCGCAAGTGGTACTGAATTGTCTCGCTAAGTTCACTTGACATTCCTCTTCTACTTTCATGACTCATGATGTGTAATGCCCACGTGAAATGAGAGACAGAAATTTAACTTTTGCACTCAAGAACTGTAGTTATTTGTCTAGGTGACTTTCAGGTTATCTTTCGCGATGCGTTAGAGGCTCAGCATTGAATATGTGAGAGACTGAGGGCAGTATGCGGCAGTGTGTGGTTGGCTGTGTGGTTCTGCTTGTGTCTTATGATGCAAGCGTGGTGTGAGGCGGCAGTTCTAATCCTGGTTGGAGAAATTGCGTTTGGGGATGGAATTTAGTTTCATTTTACTTTATACGCTGCAGATTGCAAGAAGAAACTCTTTAACGGAATCATAAGAAAAGCTTTATACAATAAGTCTTTCAGAAAGATCGATTTATGGAAATGGTATTAGATGTCTTCTTTGCTTCACCATACAAACGCCTTCGAAGAAATTCGAATTCACCTCCATTGATGCGAAATATCTCCTGTAGAAATGAGACACGAGGACACGAATCTTGCAGTGTGCCTGTGTTACTTTAGAACGTGCACTGAAACGTATTTACGTAATTTAGCATATACATTTACCGTAAGGAATGAAACAACGACACTACAACATTTTAGTGAGTTACATAGTGGGTCTTGATGAAAACATATGAACTGATGACAATAACAAATTACATGAAAGGCTTTTCTGAAAGGAAAAGGATCGAGATTTAAACCACAAATAAGTGTTAACCATCGTAGAGGGCCATTGGATTGGACAATGACAATTTTTTGCCTCTCTAATGTATTATATGCTCATCATTCAAAATAGGTGGTCTGCTTCGTTATGTCCTGTGTGAAATACGAATCGCAACCCTTTTTATGGATCACCACTCAGCAACGCTACAGCATTTTACGCATCCAAAGTGATGAACGGCGGCAGGCGCTGTGGGCAGAGGGCGAGGCAGCGCTGTGTAGCGCCGCCACCGCTGCTGCCGGCGAGTGGGCCGCGGAGAGCTCTGCCAAGTGCTGCGGCCAGAGGTGGCAATGTTATTGGGCCGAAATGTTATTAACAGTGTACCAAAAAATGAAATAGTTACACATATGCTCCCCTTACACATGTAGCATCAGCATGCACGAGTGACATGAATTTAAAATTTTTGTCAACAGTCGGTTTCGATCGCTAATACTGAACATGCAAGTCGCGCACTTTACCGCAAGACCACGGAAGTAGCTGACCCACATATCTTCTAACTGCACACAAGAAGTACTGTATGAACTCCCGCAGTCTGCAGTGTTGCCAGATTGTGCAGATAGCTGGACTTAGAGCGAATCAGCGCGGCCTCTTTTATTGTCCCATGTCGCGATCGGCTCGGACTTAGGCTCAGCGGCGGCCGGCCGGCGGCCAGGTTTTTTGTCAAAGAGTGTACCTTCCACAGACCCCAAATGTAATTGCCCTTGTGGATGTGGAATTGGTCAGGAAAAACAATTATCTTAAAAATATTTACATTTTAAAGGACACAAAAACTTATTACTACTTACTAATTTACTAGGTGCATATTAAAATTACAAATTACTTTTTTGGGTTATTTACTTTTTTAAATTTATTTTATTTTATCTATTTTTTACGCTGATTTACAATGATTACATTACTGCACAAGACTTGTACTGAAGTCAAACTGAACAGTATTCATATTTGTGAATATTATATACAATAAGTTACAATCAATCACTTCTGGTAAGGAATTCATCAATGGAGTAGAAGGAGTTGGCCACCAAAAAATCCTTTAGGCTCTTGTCAAACTATACTTTATTGTGAGTTAATTTTTATGGCTGCTGGCATGTTATTGAAAATGTGTACTGCTGAATATTGGACACCTTTCTGAGCCAAAGTAAGTGACTTTAAATCTTATGCAAGTTATTCTTGTTTCTAGTATTGATCCCATGGACTGAGCTATTGGTTTGAAAATAAGATATATTTTTAACGACAAATTTCATTAGAGAATAAATGTATTGGGAAGCAGTAGTAAGTATCCCCAATTCCTTAAATAGCTCTCTATATGAGGTTCTTGAGTTGACACCACAAATGATCCGTAACGCACGTTTTTGTGCTCTGAAAACTTTTGCTTGGCCTGATGAGTTGCCCCAGAAAATAATCCCGTATGACATTATGGAGTGAAAGTATGCATAATATGCTAGCTTTTTTATTTTTATTTACGGAACCATGGTGTACGGAATATTTAACTTGCGGAGTGTATGAATAGTATTATTTAATTTTCTCTTGGTCAGGACATTTATGTGTTTGACCTGATAAGGTCTGCTCGACAGCTACACGAGTCTCGCATGTGCGGGAGCTAGAAATTGACATTACTGATTGGATGTTTGGTATGGCTCTGTTACCACATAAAGCAAGGGCTTAAACTTAAGTTGTTACTTCTCGGTAGGAGTATATAGCAACATTGATATTTTAAAGTGGAACTGCCACATACTGTTGTTAGCAAATGTGCTGTAAGTGTTGAGTGCGAACCTTGGCCTGTTTTCCTCTGTGTGTTTGAGTCTGAATTTGAAAATAGTTCACGCGTGGGTGAAACTGTCGAGTCTGGTATGTGTGGAACGAGAGGGTGCCTCCTTAAGCATGTATTTGTTAATCCTTGTCGCTCTCACGTCGGGAACTAGTCTCATTATATGATTTACCAGTGATTTAAGTGATACGGAATAATTGTCACACATTGAGTAAGAGGAGGTACTGTCTCAGTGGCACTGGAACATAGTGATAAGTTTTTAAATTTTTTCCTACTGTAATCTTAAACTTATTTGTTGAGAATATTTCAAAGTTTTTTATCTGTTTTAAAAGAAATACTGTCATTTGGTTGAGTGTATTTTAAGGTTATTTCCTGTTTAACATGTTTCATAACAGAGTTGTTTGGCACTAGCATGACGTATGCGTATGTTATGGTATTTGAAGAGATCTTTTGGTATGCACGTAAGACAAGAAGTTGGGGTTGTTATATTGCTTTAGCCTAGATGTTCATTTGTATCACGAGGATAAATTTATTGTCATTGCTTGAAAGGTTGAGATGCTTCACCTTCATTTAAGAAAGATTGTTGGTGAAGGCATAGTAAGAAAGGTTGAAGCAATTATCTTGGAAATATCCAGTGTCTGAATTGATATATATGTATATTTGGAGAAACTGTAATTTGCATTGTGTATTTTTTTATTATTATTATTATTTTCCTAAAGAAAAAGGAAGACATTTTGCTGACTGATTTATCTCTTTAAACATTTTTAGGCTGATGTTTGTAATTTTATTGAAACTGTTCAGTAAAGTCTTGTGTCAACAAGGTTTGCCAAATAAAAAAAAAGGGGGGGTTACACATTTCCACGCAATCTTTCCTACCAGAGGTAACTAAACGCTTACCAGGTTTGTCCCGATACTTTCAGACTGATGCTATTACCATGAGTGACGAAAATATGTTGTTACAACTGGAGAAATACACCTTTGCACAGATATTCTTAATCACAATTCATAATATCTACATAGCGCTTAGAAGGTAAGTGCCATCACTTCTGTTTTCGTCGTATCTTCTGTAATTGTAGTTGCTGCGCTCTCCGACAGATTCCGCAACGATCGCTAGATTTCCAACAGTGCGCCTCCTAAGATACGTTTGGAATTGTTGTTGTGTGTAGCAGTATTTCGTGATGTTAAATAATTTTTTATCATAAAATTGCGGTGGAGTAATATTTACGTGTGTGTGTGTGTGTGTGTCTACTTTTTATACATTTACTGATAATTTGTGTGGTGTACTGAATTATTGCCATCTGAGAAAGAAAACTGTGTTTGTGAATTATGCCGTGCTGTTTCGTTCCCGGGTGTCGATGTGGATACGACAAGTCATCTGCAGTAGATAGACACTTTTTGAGACCACCAAAGAGCGCCAGTGATTTTGCTAAATGGGCTAAAGTTATCCCGAGGAAGGACTTTCAATTAACAAGTAAATCATACGTATGTGACAGACATTTCGCTGATGATTTGCTTCTTAAAACTGACTCCTTCGTTATAGAAGGAAACAGGGTCGAAATACCGAGAACGAGATGGAAGTTAAAGCCAGGTTTAGTGCCTCATATTTTTCCAAACTTGCCAAGCTATTTATCAACTCACTTGAAACCACGCAGATCTCCAAAGAGAGTAGTGAAGGAAACAGTCCCCTTGTGTATCGAAACATCAGCGATTTGTACACCAGTTGCAGTACCTAGTGCTTCCCATGTAGCAGATAGTGAGGCTGATGCCAGAAAAATTATCGACAGTCTCAAACGGAAAGTAAAAAATCTCTAAAGAATGCTAGGGAGAACACACAATCAGCTATTGAAATAGAGGGAGAGAGTAATTTTGTTAGAAAAAAAGTTTCTACTGAAAAACAACCGAAGTCATGTGCATGTAGTGCTTCGAATTTCCTGAGCAAAAAACAAAAGTTGGTCATAGACACTATGCTTAGGAAGTGCCAAACAACCGCAACCGGTATGTGACATAATGATGAGTCTATTTTGGAAAGCTTGCTTCTCAAAATTAAATCACCTAAGGGCTATAAATTAGATTGGTGAGTTTATATTATATTTTACATCATATATTTTAGTCTGTATTATTGATTGGTATGTCCCTTTATAAATCATTTTTCTGCATGTTAAGCTATAGGCCTATTTTTAGTATCATCAGTGTATTTTATTTGCGTATTATACATGACCCGATATTCGTAATTGCCTTAAAGGATGTCAACGTTTTATATTTTGAATGCAGATGGCATAATTCCCTCATCTTGTCTTAATCTTGTCAAATACAGCGTTTTAAAATTGTGTAAGATCCGAGTGGTGCATATACGGAAACGTTCCTCTAGCAGCGCTTAGCGACGGTGGAGACACCTAGCGGTAGGCCCACGTAAACTTATCGAGTGCCTACACTTCTTCTTCTAGACCAGAGGAGGGTAATGAGCGAGCAGCGCTCTCGGAGCCGCCTGCCTGAGCGTGAGCAGAGCCGCGAGCACTAGAGATCCGAAACGGGCTTCCAAATATTGCTTAAAAGCCGCTAGCGGGCGTTAGGACGTCACCGGCTCGGCCCGCTGCGCTCGTGGGCTTGCCGACGCGGCTCGCCGCCTTCGCCGGGCCTAGCGGTCCCCTCAGCCGCAGCAGACAGCAGACTCACGAGCCGCAGTTGTGGGCAAGGATGGGGCCCCTCCACGCCCACACCAACGTGGTGACCATCACAAAAGTTCTACTGTCACCTCCGTAATTAAGTTAGTTTGCTTAGGTGGATCACGGGATGTGGGAACCGCGATGTTATCCGTACGTGTGGGCGCGATCACCCATTAATACTGTGCATCTGGAGATAGAATTGGTCGAAAGGTATACGAAGGGTAAAGGTATGTAAGGGCAGAGGAAAAAAAGTGCCAAGGCAAGAGCCAAGGGAAAAAAACCTCTGCGACAGTGGGGTAGGTATGAAGGGCAGTAGCGGTATGCTATCTGCGACAGATCATGCAAGGGTTGGTAATGTTAGTGATGGGTATTTTCTCAGTACCATTAACTTTGCTAGGTTCGTCATAATGAATCAGTCCGTTTTGATGCGAGGTTCTGCTGCAGCTGAGCTCCAATGATGCCTCCTGGGTCGGCTGTGGCAGAATACCTGTAACATAGCCAAGTCTGTCAAGGTAGTTAGGCAGTTCGGTCATAGAACTGGCTAAGTGTGCGGGACTGTTTAGGTTTGTTTGTGTTTAGTGCGATGAATATGGTTTCCCTGCCTTGCCTGTAGGTCGGCTGTGGGCTCAGCTGGCATTGCCAGTCAGATTGCTGTTTTGCAGGGGTTTGCCATGTTCATCGTGTTTGTGAGTTGGTGTTCCCTACGGCCGTAGGTGGTTAGTCTCTGAGGAGAAGTGTTTTTGGGCGATTATGTTTCCACCTATGGTTGTGATCGTAGTTCCCCAAGCGTAGGATGAAGGGGTTGTTCGAGTGTCTCGAGTTTCTGTATAGTCGTGTGGCGAGTTTCTTGAATACCACCGAGAGGCGCTCTAGGCGGTATTCATTGTGAAGGTCCACGGTGCGTGTGTATCGTGGAGCGTTGCTAATGATGCGTAGTACCTTGTTCTGTATGAGCTGCAGGCGGCGCAGCCGTGTTGGCGCCGCGTATGCCCAGCACGGAGCACCGTACGTCATCAGAGGTCTAATATGTGTCATGTAGAGGTTCCTCGACACCCGGCTATTCAGTTTGCTTTCCCTGTTGAGCATCGGGTAGAGTTGTTTGAGCCTCGCGTTTGCTCTGTTGGTCATGTGTTGTATGTGGTCCCCCCATATGAGTTTCCGGTCCAGCCAGACACCAAGGTATTTGACTTTCTCACGGAAGCGTATTGGGCGTGTATGTAGAGTAATTGGTCTACAGTGTTGGTGTTTGCGCAGGTGTTTCGGTCTGCGTGTGAACAGAACTGCCTCACACTTGTCGACGTTGACTTTGACACGCCATTTCTCCAACCAAGGTTCGGCAGTTCTGAGTGCTGTCTGTAGGCGTGAGTTAATGTTTGATGGCTTCCAATCTTGCGCCATGATGGCGGTGTCATCTGCGTAGATTGCAGTCATCGTGTTATGTGTGGATGGAAAATCATTAATGTATAGGTTAAACAAGAGGGGCCCCAGGATGCTGCCTTGGGGTACTCCGGCTTGAATACCATGTCGTGTAGACTGTTTGCCCTGCACGTCAGTGTTGAAGCTTCTGTTGGTGAGATATGAGTGTATGAGATGCACGAGTCCGTCGGGAAACGCGGCGTCGTTAAGTTTGCGTATAAGGCCGTTGTGCCAGAGACGATCGAAAGCTTTTTCGATGTCCAGGAACACCGCCCCAGTGGCTTTGTTTTTGTTGTAGCCGTCTGTTATGTGTTCAACTACGCGGAGGAGTTGTTGTGTTGTGGAGTGGTGATTCCTAAATCCGAATTGCTCCGGTCTTAGGGTGTCATTGGTGATGCAGTGCCGAGTGAGACGTTTAAGTATTACCTTCTCAACTATCTTACTGAGCGAGCTCAGCAGACTGATGGGTCGGTAATTTTGTGGGAGGGAGTTGTCTTTCCCTGGCTTCCTGAACATCAGGACCTTGGCCGCCTTCCAAAAGGCAGGGAAGTGTTGGTGTTGCAGGATGGCATTTGTGATGTGTGTCAGGTACTCTACTGCTCTATCCGTGAACTCCTGGAGAACCCGGTTTTGAATGCCATCATGGCCAGGCGCTTTTCTGGCTGTGGTGTGCTTGATGGCCCATGTGATTTCATGTGTGCTAGTACGTCTAATTTCGTTGCGCGGAGGCTGGGCCATGAAGCGTGTGATCGCCTGGTCCGTCTCTAGTGTGAACACTGGGTCGGAAGGAGCCAGGTTCGGTGTGAATGACGCTGCTAGTGTTTGGGCCATTAGCTCAGCTTTCTCTTCCGCTGAGTATGCTGGGCCGTTTGGTCCCCGTAAGGTAGGCGTGTAGAGTTTCTCCCTGGTGAAGTGTCTGGCCAGAGCCCACACTCCAGGACGTGTGGTATCAAGTCCAGCGAGTTTCTGGTCCCATTGTGTCGTTTTGAATGTTGTTATTTTACCCCGTATGATACCCTGTAGCCTGTTGACGTGATGTTTATACACCGGACGCCTGGTACGCTGCCAGTATCTCCTGAGTCGGTTTCTCATTGAGATAAGGCCCAGGATTTCCTGGGGCAGGGCCGCTGAGTGTTGTTGTGTGGCACGTAATGGTATGGATTCGGCTATTGCGTCTTGGACAGCAGTTGTGAGGACTTCAACAGCTTCATCAATTTGTTCTGTTTGTGTAATCTCGTGAGTATCAGGAATACGATTATCAAGCGTTTCCTTGAACAGAGCCCAATTTGCGCGCTTGTAATTTAGTATCCTGCGTGGTTCATTGTACTGCAGTGTTTCTTCTGTGTGAAGTATAACGGGGGTGTGGTTGGAAGGCAGATCGTTTACAACCTCAAGGTTGAGGGTAACTGTTATGCCCTTGATGAGAGCCATGTCTATCACGTCTGGCCTTTGATTCCTTTGGTAAGGAATATAAGTCGGTTCAACCGGTGCAAGTGTGATGTAGTTTCTGCCTAGTGAGTGTTCGTACAGTTTTTTGCCGTTGCGATTTTGTCTGATTGAGTTCCAGTCGCGGTGTTTTGCGTTCAGATCTCCAGCGGCGATGACTCGCGGTGCAATGTTGAGTACTGTGCTGATGTCGCGTGTTACAATGTTACCAGGAGCGTTGTAGAGCGACACCAGTGCAGTGTATGCTCCGTTGAACTTGACCCTGACGGCCGTGGCCTCTAATCTTTCAAGTGCAGGGAGCTGGATATTTGTGTGTTCAATGTCTTTGTGTATGATGATTGCTGTTCCGCCTCCTTCTCTGCCGTCCGCTCGGTCGGTACGATAGACGCAGTAGCCAGTAAAGTTTAGTCTGTTGTGAGGTTTGAGTTTAGTCTCGTTCACAAGGGCAATCAGTATCCCCTTTGCCTCAAGGAGCGCGGCAAATTCTGCCCTTTTGTTGGTGATCCCGTCTGCGTTCCAGAACAGGATCTGTGATAGTGTTACGTTGTTTATGTGGGGGGGGGGGGGGGGGGGGCGGGTGTGGCGTGTTATCCATGTATGGGAGTAAACAGGTTTGTGATCGCTGTTTGTATGACAGTCCAGTACTGGCCGGTTTCGGCAGTCATGAGCTGCGTGAACAGTGTGGTGACGGCTCCCCAGATCTTCGAAAAGATCTGCTGAGTCGTGTGTTGGGGGAATAGTGCCTGCATCACTGCCTGCAATATTCCTCCCGGTGTTGTTGGGATGTTGGGTATGTCGGCCTGTGTTGGCGAGTTGGCGGCCGTTTGTGCTTGTGTTAGCGTTGTGTTTGGGCTGGCTTGTGTTTCAGCTGTACGTATAGCTTCTGTTGGCGCCTGTGTTTCCGGTGTGGTGAGGGGTTGAGTAACGTGTGTTCTCGTTTCCTTTGTTACGTTTTGTGCCGGAGAGTTGGTGTTCCGTTGTTGCTGATTATTTTGTTGTGGTGTGGTAGTGTTCCCTCTCTGTTTTCTGGGTCCCCTTCTCCTACGCTGGGGTTTTGGTTTCCCTTGTGTAGGTGCGTTTATCTTGTCGTGCGTGTAACAGCTCGACGTGGAGGGGGTAGGTTCCGTGTTGTTTGGGGCGAGTAGCGTTGTTTGCAGTGTTTGGATTGTTTGTTGCGTTGTCTGTGTTGGTTGTTTTTCTGTTGCTGGGGAAGTGTTTTGTGCGTTTGTCGGGCCCTGCTCGTCCGTTGCCCTCCCCTGCCCGCTTGCCATTGCGGCGAATGAAATCCCATTCATCACGGGTCGCGGGGGGGGGGGGGGTCTCGGAGCTGTTTTGGTTTGTACTACTGTATTTTGCTGCTGCGTCTTTCGCATCAGGGCCGCGATGTAGGCGGAGCACCTTCTGTAGGTAGACGCGTGCGCCTGCCCACAGTTAGCGCATTTCCGTGCGTCTGACTGTCTCAGTGTACAGTGTTGGGCTGAGTGGCTGCCTCCGCATTTGCGGCACCGATATGCCAGGCTGCAGCGAGCAGCCGAATGACCAAAGCGTTGGCAGCGTTTGCATTGTTGGGGGGCGCGAGGTGGTTCGAAGAGTTCAACCTTGACTCCCATATGAAGGAAATATTTCACCTTCAAGATCTCGCGGGAGTGAGCTGTGTCGGCCAGCTCCACAAGGTAGTTTGGTAGTGGTGCGTGTGTTCGTTGACCTGTCATCCGGCTTGCTCTGAGACAGTCAAAGCCCAGGTCACGAATGTCTTGTTTCAAGGTGTCGCCAGGTGTGTTTGGGTCCACCCCCTTCACAACGTACAGCTGCGTGCGTTCGTCCGCGGTTCTGTACGTTTGGTGTTCTATCTCCTTAGCTTTGAGGAAGCTCAGGAGATTGGTGTAATCTGTTTTGGAATCCACGTACAGTGCAGCGTGTTCCCTCGTGAGTTTTGTGTGGTATGTGGTAGGCTTATGTAAGTCTGCGAACTCTTTGTTTAGGCGACTGAGGTCGCCATAGTTTTGAATGATGACTGGTGGGAATCCAGTCCGTGTTGTTGTGACCTGCGTGGCTGTTTGCTGAGTGTTTCCCAGCACAGGTGCGGTTCTGTTGTTCCCAGTGTTTTGTGTGCTAATTGGTAGGGTGGTGGGTGTTGGCAAGAGCGCGCGGCGCTTGCCTTTTGAGCCTGTGAGCTCACATGTCTGTGTGGAGACTATTGCTCCGTTTGCGTCCGACGACCTGCCACGGGCCGTCCCCATCGTCTGTGTGTTCGTGTTGTTGGTCCTCGTCGATCACAAGTTGACCGATTTCGGGGGAGTCGAGGTTAAATGTGGCATTTGTGTGTGTGTTCGGTGTAGGTGTGCTGTTTTGTGTGCCCGCCATCTCGGCCCTCACCTCGGCAGCGGCTTCGGCCCTTGCTTGCGCAATAGCCTTTGCCATCTGCTCTTGGTGAGCTGCGAGCAAGATTGTGATGGCGAGGGGTGAACTCGGCATCACCGTCCCTTCTGGCGCTTGCGCCTGGCTTCTGGTGCGGTATGGGATTTTGCTGGGCAGACTAGCCATCTTTCCAGCAGAAGGATATTTATTAAGGAAGGGAAAACGACAACTTTTGCTTCTTTGTGATAGGCAAGATGTGTTTAAGAAGAGGGGAGTCCCTACTGTCTATCGGCGCAAGGGAGCGCGGAGAGAAGAGAAAGGCCTACTGTGCGCGGGGTGATCCGACGTGAACGGGCCCCTGGCACAGAAATACCCTACCAAAGAACGGGTGAGTCCCGCTAGGGAATTGTAACCTTGGTCACAAGGAGCTACGAGCCGGAGCTCTTTGTCTCGCTATGCGCACTAGGCGACAGCGAGATCGGCGCTCTCCGACGTCGTCCGCTCTTCAGCTTGTTCGCAACCACTCTTTCGAGCTATTGACTGCCAGCCACGGCGAGGTTGTCCGCGAGCGCTGCGTCCGCACAGGTCGGCCGCTCCGCTGCGAATAGCCGCAGTTGTCGGTTACACGGGACCAAGGAGGCCGGCGGGTCGGGCCGGCGGGCGCAGCGGGTACAGCGAGCCTGGAGAACCACGCATAGCCTGTGACTCTTAACAGAAGACTCGCAGAATTTTCGCCACAGATACAACTTACACGTGATCATTACCTATGATTTTGTATTATTTACACCTGATTTATTCCAAACTTGATGAAATGGTCACCCATCACTTTCAAAACAAGAGAATCGTCACTCTTGCAGGGATTCGTCTAGTGCATGGCAGAGGGTGATTCAGTTACAGAATTTCTTACAATCTACATTTTTATCATGATCGTGATGAAATCTGCATACTTGGCATTTAAAATAAAGGTCAAGGCCTACATAAGATGTACATGGTGGATGGCGGAGCATACTTCACGTACATAGTTTACAAAATTTATAGTATTTCTTTTTAACTTGATGAAATTTCGAGCACTTGACGTTAAGATTAGCGGAAGGTCGCTGTCTACGTAAGATTCGCGTGGTACATGGCGGAGGGTACTTCAGTTAACAATTCTATAAAATCTAAAGTTTTATTACGATCTTGATGAAATTTCACACACTTGACATTCAAAACAAGCGGAAAGTCACTGGCTACGTAAGATTCGTATGGTACATGGCGGAGGGTACTTCAGTTAACAATTCTAAAAAATCTAACGTTATATCACGATCTTGATGAAATTTCACACACTTGACATTCAAAACTAGCGGAAGGTCAATGGCTACGTAAGATTCGTATGGTACATGGCGGAGGGTACTTAAGAATTCTAGCGGAAGGTCACTGTCTACATAAGATGCGTCTGGTACATGGTGCAAGGTACTTCACTTACGAATTCTACTAAATCATAACCGGGGTACCATCATTTATAAGATTTTGTTTCGTTAAGGGGGGTGGGGGGAGCTTACTCCACACTGAGTTCTGTAGCCTGTGTTTTTGTTCGACGGACGAGGTAGAACTGACAAGAATACAACCGTTTTCTCTGCAATGTACAAACTTCGAGTATTTTCCATCTGCAGCGTTCACTACAGCGTCAAACGTTTCCCAGGCGCCATTCTTTCTCTTCTTCAGCATATTTGCAAGTACGTACACTCCATAATTGAATTTTATTTTCGCATCATTTACGGTCTCACTACTAACAGATTCATTAGAGGCTACGCATCCCTAGAGTCGGTCATTTTCGCTCTGCCAGTGATACGCAACAAAGCGAGATCGGGCACTCAACTGCCATGTTACGTCGCGATAAGTACTTCCTGTTCACTTTACACTTGCCGACGGCAGCGCGCTGAACCAAACTTCGTTCACGACCAGAGAGAGCCGAAGGCGTCCGACAACACTCGACAGTACACGAGCGACGTACGTGGCCCCGTATTCTACAAAAATGTTCAAATGTTTGTAGAGCTTATGGGACTTAACTACGGGGTCATCAGTCCCTAAACTTTCACACTACTTATGAACTAGCTTATACTAAAGACAGCACAAACATCCACGCCCGAGGGGGGATTCGAACCCCCGACCGCAGCGGCCGTGCAGAGTGTGACTGACACGCCGCAGACCGCTCGGCCACTGCGACCGGCCGCATTGTACACTCACGCTATTGTCACAGTGCGGCTACGTAATCTGAGAGTTTGCTGAAATGCATAGGTATCGCGCAAATACACGTCGTCACAAAGTACATTTATAAGGAAAGCTTGAATAATTTTCAGTTTTCATCGACTACTCAAACTAAGGCTCAGCAGGGTGAATGACAAATCTACACCAGCGTCCATCCTGCCAGTGGGGACATCTTCTTTTTAGTTATTAGCCTTTACCTCAATATTTTAATTTCTTAGATTTTAGTATTAACAGCAAATGTATCTGTATCAGCTACCTACAATACCAAATTATTACGTTGCAAAATAATTTTATTTTAATTTCGTTCAATTTTCTGTAGAGGAATATATTTATAGAAAATGTATTATGCATTCGCTCCAGTTATTCCATAGTAACATTGCAGGGTTTTTTTTTTTTTTTTTTCGGTTCCCATATTTTTCCTTCGGAAGAATGCTGCCGCTGTGTTTTATCGTAAAACAATAATTTATATTCGTAATATTCATTTCGATTGCTTTTGTGTTCAGGAATGAGTTAACAGAATATACAGTTGTATTATCTGTTGTATATGTACCAATGTGCGTAATTATAACGCTCGTACGCCATACGAAATAAATGATAGAACAAGTCAACAGTTCGCAGCGCCTTCAGCTGAAATGGCCATTATAAGTTGAACGGGTAATACTGTGACAGTACACGCTTTAGTATCCGTCGCTATGGAGAGTGATGGAAATGTTTTCGTTCTACGTCCCACGTGCGCAACCAAGCAGCACAGTGGCTGAGTAGGAGGCAAAGTGAGACGGGCGGCACAGCGCAGTCTAATGGGGCCGCGCAGACTGGCAGTAGAGGGTAGGGGGCGCGACGCTGATGCGACCTGCACTGCACCTGAACAGCGCTGGGCTGCGTGTAGTGTAGCTGCAGCCGAGTAGAGGCACAGAAAGGGGAGGAGAGGCGGGGAGCGGGCGAGCACTCTGCCGTACGCTCTGTATCCAAAGTGGCACTATTGTTGGTTCTTCAATATGTTACAATGTATGTAAAACTATTGTACCATACTGCTATAGTAATCAGTTCATAGACTTACAAACTACTTAAACCAACTTATATCAAGGACAACACACACACACACACACACACACACATACATACATGCCTGCGGGAGGACTCAAACCCTCGGTGGGAGTGACCGCCCGGTCCATAGATTATTGGCTGTCTGAACAGTATTGCCTTACGACTGAAAGTGTTTGTCATAGACTAGTGATTAGTTTTTCAATATTTAAGTTCTCTTTTCATTTATGCATTATACTTTTCAGTTACTGCGTACTTATATCTGTACAGTTTTGTTTAGTGAAATATTGTAACATCATATGATCAACAACCAACACAGAAAATTTTAATTTCGTAGTAGGACATCGTCGACAGCGTAGTAGATAAATGGATGCAAAATTTTATGGATTCTTAAATAAATAAAACCAATCATTTTGTTCCTCAGGAACTAGTAAAAATCTAGATAATTTTGTCAGAATTGTGTTAGTTACTGCAATTAATGCTAAAGAATTTTTGAATCCATACATAGTGTGGTTAGAATCTCAAAGATAAAATTTAAAGCTCAAGTCAACATTCCATATCTTCGGGAGTTGGTACGTTTATCTTTTCTTGCTTGTTTTTAATTTTTTGTATCTGGAAGATGAGCTTATGATTCGAAACCTAAGTCATTCTTTATTAACAAATGAAGTAAGGCTTTCGTTTGGTTAAAAAACACACAATTGTGAGATTTCAACGTCTACCGTGCCTCAAAGATACCGCCAATTCCGGTTCATTTGCAATAGTCTCTTGCAAAATATGGCTGTCGGAGGTTCGAGTCCTCCCTGGGGCATGGGTGTGTGTGTGTGTGTGTGTGAGAGAGAGAGAGAGAGAGAGAGAGAGAGAGAGAGAGAGAGAGAGTTCTCCTTAGGTTAGTTTAGTTTAAGTAGTTTGTAAGCTAAGGTCTGGCCACGCAGTTTGGTCCGATAGATTTAGAATCATTTGAACCTTTTTTGAATCTTGCAAAATACATTCATGTAAGTCAGTGGCGTCCTATATAATTCCATATTATACTTCTGAAAACTGCCTGTTAGTCAGTCCGATGTAAAATCAGCATCACTTGTCTTCGTAGTAGTTTGACATCTTCCAGATTTTCCATTCACCCTAATACATTTATTTGGTGATATTTTTAATGCAGTAATAAATAAAGCAATACTTCGTCGCTAAAATGAGTATGAAATTCGACGATTGATATGACCACATGATTCCCGATGCGCAGGTTGGAAAGGGGAGCGCCAGTGCCTCGGAAACGAATTAACATTTATCGTTCTGCTCGCTTTCAAATGAAAAGTCAGAATATTGACTACATTTCAAACACAGCAACTTTTGATCCAAAATCCACTGAACCAAAAATTCTATGCAATGTGATTTTACCAAAGCGCATTCTTAATTTTCGTGTAATACTTCACTTAATTCGATGCTACACAGTAATGAAAATAAATTTAGGCCTCTATTACATCAAACTACTATATATGTAAAATTTTCTGCGAATTGTTTTCTTAATATGGAGTGACATATGTTTCCTTTGATCTGCAAGAACATTGTAGTGAGCTGAAAGAATTATTAAATTTATTGAATGAGTTGAAAGTATAGCATGTATGTGTGAAAATTATTTTCAGTACAATGGTATGAAGTTGTTTCGACACATTGCAGAAAGAAACTGATGAGTACTTGATATGAAGATCAAGCGTGTAAAATTTCAACAGAATCGTAAGAAAACTGTTTATTTTGTCGAATTCTGTGAGTAAAGTAGCCTTCGCCATCCACCACATGGAATATTGTGTAGGCAGTGATATTCCTGTTATTTCGAAGATCAAGTATGCAACATTTCATCAAGATCGGAATAAAACTGTAGATTTGTATGAATTACAAACATATGGTCGCCGAGCTCACGGAGACAGCGAGTATGGATATGGCGTCAGAGTACCCGCGGAGCTCACGTCTGGTGGCTGCTGTGTGAGCCCGCGAGTAGGACGGGGGGACTGCGCCAGCGCACTTAGGCCCGCTGTGCTCGCGCAGTTACAGCGGGGTTGAGGGGAGGCGTTTGTAGTGTATGCAACCCGCAGGACCGGGCTCATACTTGGCCCGTTTCTGACCTCTAGCGAGCACCTGGCGTCCATCACGTAGTTCCTGCTGAGAAGACTAGATGGCGTTATGCGCAGCCAACGCGCTAACGTAGCCGCAGAAATGCACCGGCTGAGTGCTTTATAAAATAACTTATAAAGATAATAGTGCAAACTCTTTAGTATCCAATTCGAATGAATAGATTCCACTGCTGAAAAATGCTATTATTTTTATAAGTAAGTAACTTATAAACATAATACTGGAAACTTTTCTCTAAAACGTCCAGCGCGTGCAGTCGAGCCGGCAAATATCTTATAAAGAGAGAATTTTTTGTTTTGTTTCAGAAGACACCGCTGATAGTACCATCTGTTCGTTCGAATTTTCTACTTCAGTGTTTTCGTTATAATCTATGATATTACGTTATGGTACAGTACGCTGTGAAGTTGAAATAGCTAGACAAATCGGCGCGGTAAAGCGGCGTTCTATTTTTTCAGTTCAACTCCCCACTAACGATAGGGTAATTGCCCGTCACCGGCATATATATTATATATATATATATATATATATATATATATATATGACGTCTGTTGCGAGAGAACAGATGTCACTTCTGATCCTGCAGTTGTTATTATTTAATATTCACAGAATATATGACATGGGCAGGGGTGGGCAAAGTTTGAAGCCCTTACTCTTACGGGAATTAGTTAAACTACGAGTTTGAGTACTGTGGGCAGGGCGAAGCTGGGAATTTGTATCTGACGGGAGGCGTGCTTAGGTATTCCTTGCAGGTACGGTGATCACTGTGTCAAAAAAAAAAAAAAAAATGTTCAAATGTTTGTTGAGTCTATGGGACTTACTTACGGGGTCATCAGTCCCTAAACTTACAAACTACTTATGAACTACTTACGAACTAGGACGGCACAAATATCCATGCCCGAGGGGGGATTCGAACCCCCGACCGTAGTGGCCGCGCAGACCGTGACTGGAGCGCCTCAGTCCCCTCGGCCACCGCGGCCGGCGATCACTGTGTCCCCAGTGGTGTAGGGGTCAGCGCAACTGCCTAGAAAGCAGCTTTGCCCAATCGCAGTTGATGTCATATATTCTATGAATATTCAGCAAAGAGGTACTGCGACGTTACACCAACGTACAACACCCACCTGGAGCGCAAAGCGCGAGAGTTTGACAACAGAGAACGTCCAAAGTAGCAACGAGTGAACCCACTACCTCAGACATCATTATACGTGCCACTTGAAACAATCAACAAAGTCACAAACAAGCTGCAATTAGGAACATGCTTCAAATGTTTGTAAATCTATAGGACCAAACTGCGTGGTCATTAGTCCGTAGCTTACAAATTACTTAAACCTAGGTAAACTAATCAAAGTACAAACACACACACCCATGCCCTCGAACTTCCACGGCCGCGGTGGAGTAGCCGAGCGGTCTAAAGCGTCTCGCTGCGGAGCGCGTGGTTGCTTGCCGTAGAGGTTCGAGTTCTCCCTGGGGCATGGGTGTGTGTGTTTGTCCGTAGGTTAGTCTACCTAGGTTTAAGTAGTTTGTAAGCTAAGGACTGATGACCACGCAGTTTGGTCCGATAGATTTACAGACATTTGAACATTTTTTTAACCTCCACGGCGAGCAACCGCGCGCTCCGCAGCGAGACGCTTTAGACTTCTCGGCTACTCCACCGCGGCTAGGAACATGCTTAACAGACTCAATAAGATTCCACTAAACCTAATCACCAAAAAGAGCTAACTATTATAAAACGAATAGCTCTAAAAAAGGCTACGAAGAAACCCTTGTGGGACAAACTAAACAGAAAAATAAAGACACAGTTGAAGAAAAAACCAACACAAACCACATTGACACAGACAAACTGCACACACAATAAGAAATGGCATACACTGACCTACCACAACAAATTCACATGCAAGATAGGTAATATATTCAAGAAACAAGGGATAAACATTGCCTAGAAAACAAGCAACCCAATTCAAAAACAAACCTCCAAACTAAAACCAAAGACAGACAAATGCCAACAATCCGGTATCTATCAGCTCAACTGCAGACACTGTGATAATATATACAGGGTGTTACAAAAAGGTATGGCCAAACATTCAGGAAACATTCCTCACACACAAAGAAAGAAAATATGTTACGTGGACACGTGTCCGGAAACGCTTACTTTCCATGTTACAGCTCATTTTAGTATTTACGTATGAGGCTTCATTCCAACGTGATGAAATTGTAAATTTTCACTATCAACATGTGTGGGCAGACGAGAATCCGCAGCACGCAATTGTGCAATCATGTGATCAATAGATTTTCTGTGAACTTTTGGGCAGGAATTGTTGGTGATGTCTTGATTGGGCCTCATGTCCTAGCACCTACGCTCGCTGGAGCACGTTATCATGATTTCATACGGGATACTCTACCTGTGCTGCTAGAACATGTGCCTTTACAAGTACGACTCAACATGTGGTTCATGCACGATGGAGCTCCTGCACATTTCAGTCGACGTGTTCGTATGCTTCTCAACAACAGATTCGGTGACCGATGGATTGGTAGAGGCGGACCAATTCCATGGCCTCCACGCTCTCCTGATCTCAACCCTCTTGACTTTCATTTATGGGAGCATTTGAAAGCTCTTGTCTACGCAACCCCGGTACCAAATGAAGAGACTCTTCATGCTCGTATTGTGGACGGCTGTGATACAATACGCCATTCTCCATGGCTGCATCAGCGCATCAGGGATTCCATGCGACGGAGGGTGGATGTATGTATCCTCGCTAACGGAGTACATTTTGAACATTTGTTGTAACAAAGTGTTTGAAGCCACGCTCTGTTGCTGTGTGTTTCCACTTCATGATTAATGTGATTTGAAGAGAAGTAATAAAATGTGCTCTAACATGGAAATTAAGCGTTTCCGGATACGTGTCATCATAACATATTTTCTTTCTTTGTGTGTGAAGAATGTTTCTTAAAAGTTTGGCCGTACCTTTTTGTAATACCCTGTAAATTGGGATGACTGGCAGAACATTTGATACTAGATACAAAGAGCACATCAGAGCTTGGAAGTATGACACAAACCACTCAATGTTTGCCGACCACCTGAAACAAGAACACCGTAGACCAAGCACCATAGAAAAAGATATGGAAATCATACAGACTAATAGAGACAGACACCTCCTCGCTTTACAAGAAAACCTCCACATACACAAATCACTACCACACAACAAATATTGGAAACCAAATATTGTATAAAATAATAGAAAAAAATCACATAAAACATTCCCTTTCATGCCCCTAACTATCTCAATCTATTTCCACATCTCATTACACATACCACTATCAACACTCCACAGCTAATGTCAAATAAAATCACATACCCACCTCTCCGCTAAACATGAAACACTTCGAACATGTCACACATATTGAAATAAAACTCCCAAACTTCCTCGCTTCCTGCTAACAACCACTCAACCTCGTTCACCTCATTGTTACCCTACATCACTACTAGATTCAACAAAAAACAAGTCCCAACCCCCCTCCCCCCCACACACTACTTGCAATACCACCACCCAGAAGTTTCAATATTACTTCTTCACAATGAATATACAGTACCTTAATTATTTAATAAAAGCCACCTGACGGATTTCTCCTCTCTACCAACCACCACCCCACCTACTGTCCATCACTTTTGTCTTGCATCTCACTTCACATCCCACCTTACCACATCCAACCATCATTCAGTCATCTTTTCCCTACTACTCAACCCGCCCCCCCTCCCACCACCAATAATAATAATATAAAAAAATTAAATAAATAAATAAAAACGTTTGCATTAAGTAGATATATGTATTATTTTTCCACTATTTCAGTCCGCTTACATCAAAACTAAATACACTAAAATATAATTTATTATAAAACATAGAAAAAGAAATACATTCGTGATGTTGGCAACACTCCAATAACACACTGTGCAGACTCAGTTAAACCAAAAAGAAACACGTCTGATCTGTGAAAAACAATTATGGGCAATGCAAAAGTGACAGTGGAAGTAGTGGAAAAATCGACACGACATGAAGAACCGGCGGTACTGCATGAAACAGACCGGCATTCCATGATCTGAAGCGAAAACAAGACAAAATTTCTGTAAGTAACAAAACATTAGGCCTACTTTTCATGTTCCGTTAACGAACTGTTTTTCGATCTAAAAACAAAACAAATTGTAGATTTCTATTATTACAGACCATTGAAGACGTTTTACTGTCATCAAAGAGAAACGCGTCTGGTGATAAAAAATCGCTTTTTTATTGTAGTTGCAAAGACGGACAAACTTGGCCTCCAAGATCACCTGATCTAAATTCTTTGGGTTTTTGTGTCTGGGGTCACCTCAGAAGCGAAGTGTACAGCACACCCGCTAACACGGCTGAAGAACTGGAACGGAAAGTTGTACACGCTTGTCAAGAGTTTCGGAATGATCCGCGGGTTTTCGAAATAATTCGAAATTCATTGCAGAGACGAACACAGTATTGCAGCCAGATGCAAGGAAGACACTTCGAACACCTCCTTTAACAGGTAACCCATACGTGAATGTGAACTAAATGCGATGTAAAATCTAAAGTCTAAATTTCAAATTAATGTGTAGTAACCACAAGGATGCTTACAACGATCCGATTTTTATAAATGAAGCTTAGACGTTAATCTAAGAGTTATCCAAGTTACCTCTGTGAATACCATGAAGATAAGAGTCCCCCCCCCCCCTTGGGCATGGGTGTGTGGGTTGTCCTTAGGTTAGTTTAACTTAGTTTTAATAGTTTGTAAGCTACGGACTGATAACCACGTAGTTGACTCCGATAGATTTACGAACATTCTAACATTCCCATGAAGATTCCTGTAATATTTTTGCAGATTATTAAATTGAAACACAGACACACAAATACCGATATGATAGTATTAGATAATATTGTGACTGAATATATCATTGCGACGTGGTGAACAGTGTCCATGTTTAAAGATGTAATTAACGAGAACGTTCTTCACATTTGGATACATGTCTGAAGAACGGAAACTGCGGTGTCTACGTATCAAGTGAGATACAAGGTAGTGTTCACGATTCCGAACAGGACTCAGCGTCAGCTGTACTCAGTAAAAGTGACGAGCGTGAAGTTGTGCCGAACCGTAACTCGAACCCGGTTCCCCCCCCCCCCCCCTCCCTCTTCGAAAGTGACCACATTAACCATTACACCGCTCTCTCAAAGAAGGATCTGTACCAAAAGATTGGAAAGTTGCACAGGTCACACCTATATTCAAGAAAGGCAGTAGGAGTAACCCACTAAACTACAGGCCTATTTCATTGACTTCAATTTGCAGCAGGGTTTTTGAACACATCCTGTATTCAAATATTATGAATTATCTCGAACAGAATGATCTATTGGCCCAAGGTCAACATGGATTTAGAAAATATCGTTCATGCGAAACACAACTAGCTCTTTACTCAGACGAAGTGATGTGTGCTATCGACAAAGGTTCACAAATTGATTCAGTATTTCTTGATTTCCAGAAGGCTTTTGACACCCTACCTCACAAACGGCTTTTAATCAAATTGCGTGGTTACGGTATATCGCCCCAAATTTGCGACTGGATAGGGGATTTCCTCTCAGAGAGGACACAGTTTGTAGTAATCCATGGAAAGGCATCGACTAAAACGGAGGTGATTTGGGGCGTTCCACAGGGTAGTGTTATTGGTCCTCTGCAGTTCCTTATTTACGTAAACGATTTAGGGGAAAATCTAAGTAGCTCTCTTAGGTTGTTTGCAGAAGATGCCGTCATTTACCGTCTAGTAAAATCATCTGAATATCAAAACCAACTGCAGAACGATTTGAATAGGATATCAGATGGTGCAAGAATTGGCAGTTGATTCTAAATAATGAGAAGTGTTAAGTCGTCCACATGAGTACGAAAAGAAATCCGTTAAAATTTGTTTACATGATATATCAATCAAGTGTGAAGGCCGTAAACTCCACAAAATACCTAGAAATTACTATTACTTCAGACTTAAATTGGAAAGAACACGTAGATAATGCCGTGGGAAAGGCGAACCAGAGACTGCGTTTTATTGGCAGAACCCTTAACAGATGCAACACAACTACTAAAGAAACTGCATACATTACGCTTGTCCGTCCTTTTATGGAGTATTGCTGCCCAGTGTGGGACCCCTATCAGGTGGGTTTGACGGAGGACATCGAAAGAATCCAAAGAACGGCAGCTCGTTTCGTATTGTCACGATACAGGGGAGACAGCCATACGGAAATGATACAGGATCTGGAATGGGAATCATTACAACAATGGCGCTTATCGCTGCGGCGTGGGCTACTTACGAAACTCCAATCGCCAACATTCTCCTCCGAATGCCAAAATATATTGTTGAGTCCCACTTTCATAGGTAGAAAAGATCATCAGAATAAAATACGAGAAATCAGAGCCCGAACGGAGAGATTCAGGTGTTCTTTCTTCCCGCGCGCTATTCGAGAATGGAATGGGAGGTAAAATAGTATAACGGTGGTTCGGTGAACCCTCTGCCAGGCACTTAAATGTGATTTGCAGAGTATCCCATGTGGATGTGGATCAGCGCTCGTCACCCATACCGACCCAAACTTCCACATTCCATTATACAGTTCCCCTACGGGGGGAGCTGTCGCAAGCCTTACTTCACTTAACCCTTGCAGTAGCAAGGGAAAATATTGAAATCTACTCTGGTACTTTATTTTTGGAAATCTTGTAAAAAATATTTATTGTCTATAATGAAATATTCTATGATTGTTTTCATTTTTCGTTTAAGTTCAATCGGAAAATTTAAGATTAATTGAGGTGGTCATGAAGTACCCCTGCCCCCCCCCCCCCGCCGCCTGGTAGTAGTTGCGACTTCCCACAACGGTCGTCTTACTCCACAGATAATAGAATTACGTGACCTTGGAACATGCGGACATTATAGTTCTCTTGGTTGATAGGAACAATTGTCTCAATAATGGTCTCAATAATGAAATGTTCAAATGTTTGTTGACCTTATGGGAATTAACTACGGGGTCATGAGTCCCTAAACTTACGAACTAGCTAATAATAAGGACGACACAAATATCCATGCCCGAGGGGGGATTCGAGCTCCCGACCGGCCGTGCAGACCGTGACTGGAGCGCCTCAGTCAGCTCGGCCACCGCGGCCGGCTCTCAGTAATGATCCATTTCCCTTTGTTTCCTGTTCAGTGGCACTTAGTCCAGTGAACTGTGATTGAAAATGTGTCAATAGTCACTTACTGACAGGGAAATATCACAGATTTTCGAAGAATGTACAAATTCTGAAATAGAATTTGATGAAACTGGCAATGCAGTGAGTGAACATGAAGAGGAATGTGTTGTGCGCGAGTATGTGGACAGTGACAGAGTATCTACAGAGCGAAGTAGGTGAAAGATGTGAAATGTATTGCTGAAAAAAGTTTTACATGAAATATTCAGATTCTGGATTCTGATTATGCAGTAATAGATCTTTGGTGGAACAACAAAATCGCCTGCAGCACGTGCTCGCCTTCAGCAGCCTAAGAAAAAGCAAACTTTGACACCACTTGAATTGTTCACATTGTATGATGAGAATGAGCAACGACTAAAGTTCTTCTGTATTAAAAAGACCGAAGTTGAAACTGAAAGAGCGGCGCAAGAAGATAGATTTAAAAATGGACACACTATTTCAGGGACGAGAGATAATTAACAATTTGTGCTGACTAATTGACAAAAAATCGTATCAGCAAAGTTTCAAATGCTATATCAGCTTTTGTAGGTAACATAGACCTGTTTCTCACAAGTACGTTTGGAGAAAATATTTCGAATCTCCAGCCTGGACAATACGTAGCCTGTGTGGGCAACAATAAATAGTGGATTGGGAATATCTACGATGTATCACTAGAACAGAATGATGTGAAATAGACTTCTTGCATCCTGTGGGACCTGCGCACTCATTCTACTGGACTAATAGAAAAGACTCCTGCTGGGTTCCAGTGTAGCACATTATCACCAACATTCCTGCTCCATCGACCACATTCATGGGACGCCAGTAAAAGTTCTCTGAGCTAACTTTATCGAGTATTGACCAAAAATTCAAATCCAGTCAATAGTAAATAGCAGCTCAGACTTCGTAACCCGCTCATAAATCTTGAAACACAACACAGTAACCAAGCGAAACAACCAAATTCAGGCTTGGGATCCTGTGCGAATAGGTCCACCCGTGGCTCTTCTTGCATGGCAGTCGGGCGTGCCGCTCGGCAATGGGGTTGCCAATTTTTTTTTAACAGGTAATAACACTGCTACTACAAATTTGCATAAATTGGTCGTAGCCAAGCTACCATGGATCAGCGCAAGACTCGATTTAAATAACTAATTGTCATGCACCTGTTTCTAGATTCGCTTTTACCGCGATGAAGATGCTTACCGTTGAAGGAAAGTATTATCCCTTAAACAAAAGATACCAACAAACAAAAACAAGTGACTATAAGACGAAATTCAGCTCTTTGTAATGAGACAGAAAAAATCGATTCAAAACCATTTTGAGATAACTGATACCGAATATTGGTAAAATTTGACGCAATGGAAGGCTCACAGTTACCTGCTACCTCCATAACGTCGATCTACTACATCTACATGGGATAATCTGCAAATCACATTTAAGTGACTGGCAGAGGGTTCATCGAACCACCGTTATACTATTTATCTCCCATTCCAATTTCTAACAGAGCACGGGAAGAAAGAACACCTGAATCTCTCTGTTCGAGCTCTGATTTCTCGTATTTTACTCTGATCATCATTTCTATGTAAGTGGTAGTTAATAATATATTTTGCCGGCCGCGGTGGCCGAGGGGACTGAGGCGCTCCAGTCACGGTGTGCACGGCCACTACGGTCGGGGGTTCGAATCCCCCCTCGGGCATGGATATTTGTGCCGTCCTAGTTCGTAAGTAGTTTGTAAGTTTAGGGTCTGATGGCTCCGTAGTTAAGTCCCATAAACTATACAAACATTTGATTTTTGAACAATAATACATTTTCGCATTCGTAGCAGAATGTTGGTGATTGGAGTTTCGTGAGCAGCCTACGCCGCAGCGATAAGCGCCGTTGTTGTAATGATTCCCATCCCAGATCCTGTATCATTTCCGTAACACTGTCTCCCCTGTATCGTGACAATACGAAACGAGCTGCTCTTCTTTGGACTCTTTCGATGTCCTCCGTCAAACCCACCTGGGCAGCAATACTCCAAAAAAGGACGGACAAGCGTATTGTATGCAGTTTCTTTAGTAGTTCTGTTGCATCTTTTAAGGGTTTTGCCAATAAATGCAGTCTCTGGTTCGCCTTTCCCACGACATTATATATGTGTTCTTTCCAGTTTAAATCTGAAGTAATAGTAATTCCTAGATATTTTGTGGAGTTTACGGCCTTCACTTTTGATTGATTTATTTTTTAAACAAAGCTTTAGGGATTTCTTTTCGTACTTCCATTTCACACTTCGCATTATTTAGAGTCAATTGCCAATTTTTACACCATAGTGACATCTTATTCAGAGCGTTCTGCAGTTGGTTTTCATCTTCAGATGGTTTTACTAGACGGTAAATGACGCCGTCATCTGCAGACAACCTAAGAGAGCTTCTTAGATTTACCTCTAGATCGTTTATGTAAATAAGGAACAGCGGAGGGCCAATAACACTACCCTATGGAACGCCCGATATCACCTCTGTTTTTGTCGATGCCTTACCACCGATTACTACGAACTGTGGAAATCCCCACAATCCCCTATCCAATCGCAAATTTGGGGCGATATACCATAACCACGCAATTTGATTAAAAGCCGTTTGTGAGGTACGGTGTCAAAAACCTTCTGGAAGTGAAGAAGTACGGAATCGATTTGCGAACCCTTGTCGATAGCACCCATCATTTCGTGTGAGTAAAGAACTGGTTGCGTTTCGCATGAACGATATTTTCTAAATCCGTGTTGACCTTGGGTAAATAGATCATTATCTTCGAGATAATTCATAATATTTGCAAATTGACGTCACTGTAGTTTAGTGGGTTACTCCTACTGCCTTTCTTGAATATGGGTGTCACCTGCGCAACTTTCCAATCTTTTGGTACAAATCCTTATTTGAGAGAGCAGTTGTATATAGCTCTTATAGTAAGGAGCTATCGCTTCAGCATAATCAGATAGAAATATGATGCGTATAGACTTGTTCTTGTTAAGTGATTTTAGTTGCTTCACTACTCCGATGATATATACTTCTACGTTACTCATTACGGCCTTGCTCGTAATTCTTAATCTGGAATATTGATTTCGTCTTCTTTGGTGAATGAGTTTCTAAAAGCTATGTTTAGTAACTCTGCTTTAGTAGAGCTGTCATCGGCAAGATCGCCATTACTATTACGTAGTGAGGGTTTGTTTGTGTTTTGCCTCTAGTATATTTAACATATGACCAAAATCTCTTTGGGTTTTCAGTCAAATTTCGAGAAAGAGTTTCGTTGTGAAAAGTACTTCTAGCTTCTGTGTAGGATCGCCAATCCCGAAGATTTTGTGTTCGTTTAAATTTAGCATTCCTTTTCCGTTGCTTTTGCATCAGTGCCCTGACCTGTTTTGTGTACAAACGGGGGTTCTTTTATTAATTTATTTGGTATAAAACTCCATCGACTGTCGGACCTCTATACTGATGGTTCTATAACCAAAAGTAGAGGTTTTTGGTAGCTAAAACGTGACAAAACTTTCTTTTACTTGTATCTGCAGCTATGGTGAAAATTGTAACAAAATTGTAGATGGTCAATTGGCTATTTTTAGACGGAATGACGCCCCCCCCCCCCCTCTCCCATGTCCGTGCTTAAAATTTTTTATAAATATACGATCTTTAAAGCAGTGACTTATGTACCAAAAAGTTTGAGTGCTTTGAAGATTTTGCCGAGTCACTCAGACTAATGTATAGAGAGGAAGGATATATTTATTTCATGCTGCATTCTAAAATTAGTTATGTGAAGTGTGTCATTCAAATGAATGAAACATGAAATATTAGATGTTCTTTAAAAGACAGGACCATGAATTCTTGTAGACACCAGAAATAACTCTTGGTGCACACGCCTTGCTTATTACAGCAGCAGTATGTGGCAGCACGAACCCGTTCTCAGGACTGTTTGTCATGTTGCGTTTCCAGTGGCCGTTTGTTGCCTGATGAATTACTGGAGATATCCTCAGAAATTACTGGTCCCACCTGCTCCTGGTTCAATTTCTGTGACGTTTCTTTTTGGAAGAGATAAATAATACGCACTGAAATTATGGGAGTGCACTCTATCTACAGTGATAATTCTTCCTCTGGTGAGGTTTACTTTTCCGTATTCGTTATATCATGGCCTACGCATACACCTTAAAATAACATTGAATTAAGAATAAAGAAAATTCGAAGTTTAACGTCAGATCGACGATGAAGTCAGTATGAACGGAACACAAGTTTGGACTGAAAAAGATTAAAATTAGATAAGCCCTTGTTAAAAATTACAGATTTATCTCAGTTTATTTTAACTGATATATACAAATGAAAGTTAGATTTTATCCGCGGCGATATCGTTCATCCGATTACGATGGAACTTTTTAACATATTTCTTACACACTGTTAGTTCTTTTCTTTCCATTCGCGTTTCACCTTCATTTGAAAGTCAACGTCAGTGGCAATTTTGGGGGATACTGATTTACATGTGCTGTTTGCTGACCCAGTTGTTGTGCCTAATGATGAAGTGCTGAAAGGAAAATCCAATGTAAAAAAGAAGACAGAAACACAACAATCTGAGACACCAAACAGCACATGTATACCAGCAGCCACCAAAATTTCCACTGACGTTGACTTTCAAATGAAGGTGAATGAATCTTCTATGACAAAAAAACTTGCCTTGTTTCAGTTGCAGAGACGGCATATATAAATAAATGTTGCGAAGTCGAACGCACGGCCGTACGTTTTATCGAAGCAGTAGAAGGCACTTTCTACCCCCATGTATCTCCGTTGTGGATAAAGCTAGACGCCTGAATTTTCGGTTACCAAGAGTATCTACTATAACAAAATATATTTTCAAATTGTAATATTCTACACCTTACAGTTTACGAAATATTAGCAGTCGAAAATCCCGAATTCTGTCACTCACTGACTCACCGATCATCAAAATGTACTTCTAGCAGACACACAAACGTAAAATTTTGTATTTAGATAGTGTTTAGCCTGTAATGGAAGGAAAAAGTGAAACATCTGTAAAGATGAATTCCGTTCACGAACACATTTTCGCTTGACGGAAGAGCATGTGCTACCTTGAGATTGTGAGGATTGGATTTTTAATGGTATTGCGGTAAAGCGCTGGGTTCACGTACGGGAGGCCGCGGGTTCGATTCCTAGTAGCGTATTTTATTCCTCTTTATTCTCATTTTAACATAACCGTCGCGTTAGAACGGGAGCAAAAGCGTTAGACGCTGGTTTCAAACCACAACACGGCAGAGATGTGGGGATGCCATTGTACGCGAACTTGAAAATTGAAGTACCGATTTTCTACGATAATTTTATCAGGATGCCATAATATTCGGAAGATGGTTTGCTGAGGATGTGCACAACACAATAATCATGAATGTACATAGCCAATAAGAGTGGTAAAGCGAAATAGATGTTTTAACGATTTAAATTCTCCATCTCTAATAAAAAATGAACGTCAAAACTGAAGTGCTACCAACTACTGCCCTAGGGATGATCTATATTAGAAAAACATCGATGATAACAACAATGTTAACATAAATTCAAAGATATCAGTGTACTATGAACATCGAAAGGAAAACATCGACGTCCGAGAATATCAAAGTTTTGGATGCCAAAACAAACAGTCATCCGCAGAACCAATGACACACATCACTCAACTGGCACTACCGAATACAGAGTTATTGGTCTCCCTGTCATTTTAAACGACGTATCATCAATTATTTGAGTAGGGATATAAGTCATAAGAAATAGGGATATATTGATTTAATTACGCCACATTTAGAGTTTTCACGTAAAGGCTAAATTTTATTTACGGCGTTGTGTGCAAATGTTGGCAACGAAATGTTCGCTTTATGAGGAGTACATAGAAGAATCTGTCAACTGCAAAGCAGGAACAAAATTATTTACTTCATGGTCAACACGACAGAATATGCCTCTTATTCTACGTCACCGGTTTTCCGAAGTGTCTCATTCGCCACCACTGCCGTAAGTAAAATTTATTGTGTACTATACAAAGATATGGTATACAAAACACAATATACAGTATCGATAGTTCGATGTTTTCATACCATCGATGTGCCACAGACATATATTAACTATAAGTCAAATGATGGTCTCTGAGTTGTAGGTCTGTGGATTGGCCTCGGCGACGCGTTAATGATTCTTTATCAAAGAATATTGGACGAATGTGTGGAGGAGATTAGCGCAATGTTGGTGTCAGTGTGAGCGCTAGCGCACTGAAGAGTGTTTATCAAAGAAGAAAACTAGTGTAACATCGGTGTTAGTGCGAGCGCTAATGTGCTGTCAATATGTATGCTCAACACCGTTGCATCAAAGCCTCTGAGAAAAAATTAAAAGAAAAAGAATAGGGGTGGCCTTTAAGAAAATCCGTTGCTGATGTACAACAAATGGTACCAAAGAAGAAAAGGAGGAGGATTATCTCCAAAAATAGACCTTCGCAGTCCAAGTAGTAGCAAAGAGTAACAAATACAGAGTGAAGCCCCCCCCCCCTTAACCACTGGCCTACGCTCCCCTCGTAGTTCCGTAAGATGCCAGCAGATGTCAGATGGTTCCCTGGCTTAGTACCGGTAGACGACAGTAGAGGCGCTTCTGAGGGTAGCGTGGAGGGGAGGCTGAGGGGATCCAGTGTGTTGGCGTGGTGGTGGGACAGCCGCTACCTGCCGCCTGCTCCGGCCAGTTTAAAGGGCTGCTTCTGACCTCAGCGCCATCGTAGGAAATCTTACGGAACTGCTCTGGCCCCCCCTCCCCTCACCACTTAGCGTGTAACCGGGCCCTTAGGGAGGTTTCCCGTCTGTATATTTTTGTCTGTGGTAGTAGATTGCCACGTAGGGTGTCCAGATTCGTTTCCTGATCTGGTTGCAGATTTTCTCCACTCTGGGACTGAGTGATGTGTTCTCATTATCATCATCATCGACGCGCAAGTCCCCTAAGTGGCGTCACTAAAAGACTTGCACTAGGTAGGCCGAACACAATTCCAGATGGGGTCTAACGTCCAAAATTTCACACGAAATTATCATCATCATGTCCAAAACCACTTCCAGCTGCAGCCCACAATGAAGAAAATTATAGATATTCCTCTTTTATTTCATAGTTATTATTAACGCCCTCAGGCTTGATTTTTTCCCAAGAAAGAAATTACTTTTATTCTGTAATTCTCATAAGTTTTAATAGTACTGATTTTAGGAGAAAGATTTATGCAATTATATGTAATCATTTTGATACCGTATAATCGTGTACAAGGCTTCTTTTTGTGCACTAAAATAACTAATTTTGAATTACTGTTATATGAAATAAACTGATCATTCAATAAATACGTGACAAAATAATAACTACTACTTTCACTTATACAGGAAAATGTACTTCATCAGTAACTTTCGTATATTATGAAGTTCACAAACTGATGCGAAATACAAGACTAACTTATTGATATCTCTGTAGCTGTCCACCACAGATTGCACTACTGTACATTATGAAAGGATTGAACAATAACAATATAATCGACTTTCCGGACTTATCAAATACTGTTACATCAAACCAAACAGAACCGCACCAAACCAAAGAGACAGGGAATGAGTTTTAAGAAAATCTGTGGTTGCTCTACAAAAAATTTTTACAGAACAGGTCTACCTACAAACAGAAATGCTATCCCATCAAAAACATAAAATGTGCAAACATGCAAGTCTCCCGACTAATTGCTTCCACCATAAAAGGTCGTGACATCTCATGGGAAACCAAGTCGGTTATTTTAGTTAAGTGTTCATGGATCCACCTATTCAGCACCTTGTCATAATTTTTTATCTAATTATTTATCTACTAACATCTGTAGTGACTATATCAAAATTATACATCTTTATTTCTATAAGAAGTATAATGACTTGGCAATCACATCATAATATGACATCAGAATGAATATAATGATCTGGGAATTGCGCATCGCCATAATGACACAACAATAATTTATATTGCATTATGCAACCAAACGTAAGTACATAATAATGAATTACACTCAAATGAGCGTAAAGTTTTTTGAATATTAGTTGATGTTGCCATGGGAAACCAAGTAGGTTATTTTAGTTAGTGTTCATAGAACCACTTATTTGTTATCTAATTATGAATCTACCAACATTTATACCGACTATAATAGTATTATATATCTTTAATTCTATAATAGATATAATGAAGAACAGTACTGTAGGTCCAAATTTATTGGAAATATTGCTCCACCCAGAGAAGCCTCTAAGGCCAAAACGAGCGCCAATAATGACAGACTACGCCACACGCCGCATCTATAAAGTAATATCCAGCCAGTCAGTCCTCTATTGACATGTACGAATAGCCAACGTATTAGAACTGTTCTTCTCAATAGCGAACTAGACTTAGTGAAAACAGTGTTAACGATTTTTCACACAAATACATACCAGAAAGAGTCCTATCCTCACCATTTTTATTCCGAAACCAAATCAAAAATATTACAAGTGAGTGTGAGCAATTTTAATTATGCTGGTTTGGAATAACAATTTCAATTACAAGAGCTGTCAGTATTTTAACGCTGTGGAAATCGGTGAAACTATAGTTATGCAATAATGAACTGCCTATTATTAATCGTAAAGTTGCTTTACTCGAACTTGACTGTTTGGTCAAGGGAAGGAAAATGAATTCAGTGTACGGAAACAAAATTACTGACAGTGTTTAGTTAAAATATTAAAGCTAATAAAATTTCCAGTTGGTAATTGCACGTGACTTATTGTTGAGAGTAATAAGTTTCCACAGACAACAGTGTTCATTGATCAGTCGAATCATTAGTTCATTTTATTTGCAAGACTTTCCATAATACTGGCCCGCAACAATTCTGACGTTATACAGACGAAAGCGAGAATGTAATTTTTATTACGTAATTGATATCAGCCGGCCGCGGTGGCCGAGGGGACTGAGGCGCTCCAGTCACGGTCTGCACGGCCACTACGGTCGGGGGTTCGAATCCCCCCTCGGGCATGGATATTTGTGCCGTTCTTAGTATTAGTTAGTTCATAAGTAGTTTGTAAGTTTAGGGTCTGATGACCCCGCAGTTATGTCCCATAAGACTTACAAACATTTGAACATTTGAATTGATATCAACAGGCTGTGACGATTAAGCTGTTCACTTAATGAGTACGACTTGCTTACTGTGGTTTACTGTGTGTTAATGCCATATGCACTACCGTGAGGCGCTAGTTTAACAACACCAAAATAGCTTTGCTGCTTATTAACACGCAATTGTTATAATATTGCTGCATTGTTTTCTTTACAGTTGATTATTTTCAGTACACGTTTGTGTGGTGTCAGCTGGTTTTGTGCTTGACTTATTTTCATTCTGAAACATTTCCATTCTTCTAAAATTGCCAACGTCGCTGTTGATGACGTTATAGTGAAGCGTAAACGTGGAGGAACAACCACAACCAAATCACACTTTGGCACACAATTTATACTACAGTACCGGGACTGTCGAACATTTCAGATGGTAATTGCAAAAATGAATAAAGAAAGAAAAATAAAAACTACAGCACCCTGAGAGGGTAAAAATTTAGAAATGATCTTTTTTAACAGTGCGAAAACCGAAAGTGAATTAAAAAGTTGAAACAAAATAAATAGAGCATAATTTAGTGTGTTTTTCAGTTTATCGTACGTGTATTTTAATTCTGTTGTGCATTAATGTAGGCCTATGGGAATTAAAACATGAAATTTTTGTCTTTACTGATGAGAATTACCAGCAGTCACTCTTCGCCCATTCTTATGTGGCAATAGAAGACAACAAAATGAACGTTAAAGTTTTAAATTCGCTATTTAAGAAATGTTTCACGCAGGAGACGTCTTAAGATATACCTTAGTTTGACCGAAGGATGCACTCTTGTATGGAAGACATACAAATAGACATCGCTATATTGATTAGCGACTAAGAATTGTTTCCTCAGTTCCGACAAAATCTCAGTTTAGTTTTACAGAGAGTAGTCTTTGACGCTGGAATTTACTTGCTTTTATACATCTTGAATCTCCCCTGCAGACAAACTGTAGAAACAGCGAGAGGGTTCCTATATATGCGAAGGGTTAAATGATGCGTTGGGACGGGACAATTTGACGTTAATTGTGTAACTTATGTTCATAATGGAATGATAAAACTCGTATGTCGATAGTTATGAAATTAACTTGATTTTATGCAAGTCAATTTAGTTGCTAAGTAGTTGTTTAGTTTACTGTTCCTTAGCAACACCAAATGTTAAAAGTTAACCGTGAGAATTTTAATGACTTCGTTCCGAAGTTCCCGCACCACAGCAAGAATCAGAAAAAAATAGAATAGTTCTTGAATAAAATATTAGGTTTTCGAACGAGCGGGGCAAGAGAATTGATCTGTAACCGTTACTGAAATTTAACTGAAAGTCTAAAGCCCTTTCTACACGGGAAGTGAGAGCTTACGAGATTACCCATGATGCACCGGTCACGCCATCCGCGTACAGTGTAGACGCGTCCACTTCCACAAGATGCACGCATACGATCGCTGCTAGACGGAATAGGACGGTTCCTATCCTCACGCGTATGGTAGTGCTTCGCGCATGCGCAGACGACCGAATGGGAAACCCAGCTGACAAACGAAGCCAAGTCGCGAATTTGTTTGAGAATGTGTACTTGTCTCCTGCTCAGAGGAGAGTAGTTTTTCGACTCAGTCGTATTTTAGGAGGTGATACTATAGAGGAATTGCATTAAAAATGTAATATAAGCTGTGTTCAATTTTTATTGAATACAGAGATATAGCTGTTTATATGAAATACAAACAAACATAGAGCAAATATAAATCAAAAAATTTTTACTGATTTATCCGTCGGTTCTTGATAATACAACATCACACTTACTTAAAAGTAGTATTTTGTGTATGTTCTACACGTTCATTTCCACTTAGTTACCCGGTTTTCCTCTTACTAGGACATATTCAGACTTTAAACTACGTCGAAAACCGGTTATTTAAATAAAAGTCAATATAGTGATCTACCTAGAACCGACGAAAGAATCAGTCAAAACATCCAAATCAGTTTATTGTACATACCAAGAGCTGTATATCTGTACCCAATAAAAATTGGACATAAGTTATATGAAATTTTAACTGCAAATCGTCTTTATTGCCATCTTCTAAAATATTTGCTAATATTCCTGAAAAATCCTGTAGTTAACAGATAAAATACTTGTTTTTGGTGAGCATATTTGAAGCTTAATCAAAGTGAAAGGTCTATGTATAGACACCTGAGCTTGTTCATCATATACACAGGCGCCTCAAACCGCAGGGACTGGAAGTATGTAATCGCATTTTATAATGTGGACGTTAACACATATGAGCGACGAGGTTACGCATGAACTGCACGAAAACAATTAAATACAGTTTCACCGTGGCAGTCTAAAACACAAATAAATGTTTTAATCATCACAACATATCATGCAGTTTCGAAAAGTGATGTTAACGCGGCGATTCATTTGCTGTAAGTTGGCAACAAACGAAGTAGACGCGTGAAGCAGACGACTCAACAAATGCGTACCGTTTGAACGCTTCTTTGTAGTTCGATGGTCTATCGCAAGGGGCGCTGCAGCTGACAACGACTTCCTGTGCGTGTTGCACGTCTCGTATAGAAAGGGTTTAACACAGGTACTACGGTTTGCAGTTGACAGCTTTAACTAAAATATTAAAATTCACCGCCTGCTGAACTCGACGTTTCACATTCACACCCAATATAAATTTCTTGTTACAGTCGAATATAAGTCAATGTTAGACACTATTGTATCAAATCTCTTCTCAAACAAAGTAAAGCTTCTCTATAAATCAGATTAGTCTTCCAGTTAATATAAATCACACATTAAATAAATCTTCATAGCGTTAAAAAACTTTTCAACAGAATACGTATTTGTTTTCTTCTGAAATAGTAGAAGTTCAAACTCGTAATGCTTGTAAGAAGACATGTATTCCGCACGACTAACTCAGAGCGACTATTAATTATATATATATATATATATATATATATATATATATATATATATATATATATATATATATATTCCGCACGACTAACTCAGAGCGTCTATTAACAATGTCATATATATATATATATATATATATATATATATATATATATATATATATATATATATATTGTTAATAGTCGCTCTGAGTTAGTCGTGCTGAATACATGTCTTCTTACAAGCATTACGAGTATCTTTTGGAAACGATTGACGCGCGGCAATAGAGAAGGCGCAGCTGGATCAGTAGCCCCGTAACCGCCGGTTAAATTCTGATAGTGGCCTCTGCTGTAATGTTGGCTGCGCCGGCGACGACGCTGCCCTTGTTCATTGCGGCGCCTCGATCGTACATGCAACACACAGAGACAAATTAAAACATTTTAAGAAGCACATTAGAACATTATAATATTTACACAAACAACAAATATATACAAATTTCTTTTGTTTTACAGCCTTCACAATAGGGCTGACATAGGGAAGTGGAGAACGTCTATGTTCGTCGCACTACAATGAACGGACCCACTTTACAAACCAAAAATGGTATGTCAATGAATTCTTGAACATAATAACGCTCAATATAGAAATTTTCATTTCAGACAGAAAAGCTTCTGCTCAACTATCAGGACAGTCTTAGAAAATATGCCTCGTGCCGAACTCTTGTGGTCCTTTTCTCACACGATATGGCGCGATGTATGTGAGAAAGGCAGTAGGTACCTTCGATACACCTAGATTTTCAGAAAGCATTTGACACGGTACGCCACTAAGGACCGCTGGCATTCACATCTCTTCCCAAATACGGGAGTGGCCAGAACCCAGCATAGCGAATGTCCATCAGCGCCAAGGGCATCGTCGATAGAGTTCCTGGAAAGTGTGATACCATCGCTACTGTCTATAAAACTGTAAAAACAAATGTATGTATCTTTGTATGAGTGACCTAGGTTCCATACCTCCTGCTAACCTTCTGGACCGATTTCAACCAAACTTGGTACACACATTCCTAAATATGAAATAACAATCGCTGAGGAGGTTAATAACAATCTACGAAACGTAGTTCAGGAGATATGTCGTCATAAAGAATGAGAGTAACAAAAACTGTTCCATCAGGCGACGCTTGAATAACGAGACTTCATTCGTCTACTATTTGAGAATGACAGCACTTGCCGTCTTAACACACAATTTTAAACATTTACGAATTTTTCCTGCTGACAATTCGAACACAATGATGAAAGACGTTTCTAGGTTATATTTTTTAACTACTCATGCAGGAAATCAACAGCATTCGGTATCAAGTTCCAATACATTGGTTCTACGCTACTAATTGCATTTGTGAGACATTTTACAAACAATATACACACATAACACTGAATATACATTCGAGTTAATGTCAAACTACAATGCGACATATACGTCATGACATGAGTAAAAAAAAAAAAAAAAATTAATAAGTTTGGAAAACATGGTTTCCTTCTGCAAAACAGCGAACTGGTAAATGTTTCAGTTTCAATTTAAAATAAAAAAAATTAGATTCATGAGAAACCACCAAAATACACATGAGGTATCGACCTATTATGTCTTTACTAGTAACTCTTTCGCGCGATATTTTGCAGGCGTTGTTGTGGTCTTCAGTCAAAAGACCTCCACATTACCCTATCCTGCGCAACACTCTTCATCTCTGAATAGGAACGGCAACCCACATCCATTGAACCTATTTACTGTATTTATCTCTTGGTCTTCTTCTGAGCTTCTTACCGCTCCAATGCTAAATTGACGTTTCCTTGATGTCTCAGAGTGTTTCCCATCAATAGACAAGATATGCCAGAAATTCTGTTTCTCCACAATTCTACTCAGTGCCTCTTCATTAATTATGCGATCGATCCATCCAATGACCAACCTTCGCCTGCAGCACCAAATTTCGAAATCTTCTAACATTTGTTTTTGTCAGAAATCCTTATTGTGGGCGTTAAACTTACGAACAAGGCTGCCCTCCAACAAATGCGTTCTTAACAAATAATAGTCGATGTCAACTTCTCTCCTCTGAAATGCTTTTCTTTCCATTGCAGTTCTTCATTTTATATCTTCTCTACTTCGTCATCATAATTTACTTGCTGCGAACATAGCAAAACTCGTGTATTACTTTTATTACCTTGTTGCACAATCTTATTCCTTTCTTCTTATTGCTTATTTTATTTGACTAGTCCATTCCGTTCAATTTACTGCGCCGCGCGGGAATAGCCGAGCGGTCTGGAGCGCCACGTTACGGATCGCACGGTCTACCGCGTCGGAGGTTCGAATCCTGGATGTGTGTGTTGTCCTTAGGTTAGTTTAACTTAGTTTAAGTAAATTGTAGGACTAGGGACTGATGACCAACGTAGTTTGGTCCTATACCATTACAAACAAACGATTTACTGCTTTTATGGGTACTTTGCTGTGTCTAACAGAACTATAATGACATCCATAAACTGTAAAGTTTTTATTTGTTCTCCTTGAACTGAAATTCCTTATGAAAATCTCTCTTTGCTTTCCTTTACAGCATGCTCAATGTAGAAACTGAATAACACCCGTGAAAGGCTACATCGTCTCACGCCGTTCCCAAACAATTCGTTCTTTGATGCCATGTGACTAGTAGGTTTCTGATTTTTCTCAACATGTATATTGCTTTTTGTTTATTCCCTACATTTTACCAGTGGTGTCTTCAAAAATTTTAAAGTGTGTTTTCCAGTTAACATTGTCAAAAGTATTCTAGAAAAAATTTCAAAAGCTATAAAATCACAAACTAAATAAGAGATAAAATAAGAGAGATAGAGAGAAAAAAGATATAAAAACCCAAAAACAATGAAATTTCCCTTCGAACTCTGGAAGAAAATTGTCATATACATAAAACAGCAGAAAAGAAAACTGATTCATAAAATAGCGGGTTGACATTCTTCGAGATTAATGTAATATAAATACCGTCCAACCAGCTTTCTCCTCACTCTTCCACGTACCCCTTCACGAAACACGTAAACCAAATCTAACATCATAAGAACACAAAAATTTTCAACCTTCCTCTGACATTATAGCGACATTTATCATTTTCAATTAGGGGCGATGTGGTCTATAGACACAAGCAACAGGCCAGATTGCTAAAAATAAACAAATTCTGAGAGACACGAGGTGAGCACATAACTGTTACGTCTTTAAATCGTTATGTTCATTACAACATCAACAAATAAGGAAAGAGGAGTAAAAGTGCTCCACACCAATCAGCAAAGAGATTAAAAATGTGAAAAAAGTTTGTAAAGTAAAATTGCATTTATGTTCCCTAAGTGAAGTAATAGTGCTTTCTCAATTCTGTTATCACAGGAGAGGAAAAGTAGATATCAGCAAAAAATGCGAGTGATTATAATTAATCACTTATTTACGTAAAAAAATAAGAGGTGAAGTACTTTTTATCTGCAAAAAATCCATATTTTTAAACATAACTGCATCATTTTAGACTCTACTGAAGATGTCTATAAAATAAACGCGCCTGGAAGATATAATTACATTGCAGCAAGAAAAGGGCGTTTTTTTAATTCATAAAGCGAATACTTCTGTTCTTCCTGAACCTGTACACCCAGATATAAATAAACTCACACAAGGATACAACTACGTATTTGTTTTACTGTAAAATCAGTGGCGTAACTATGGGGGGGGGGGGGGGGGGATGAGGGGGATAGAACCCCCCCCCCCCCAGAACCCAAAAAAGAGAGAGAGAGAAATCGTATGTCAGGAATCTGGTGAAGGTAAAGATTTGAAACTGAGTGTTTTACCATAAGCTTTCATTGGAAAGGGGTAAATTAGTTACTTCAACGGGCGTGATAGATGGTAGTCTGTCTGGAAACTGACAAAATTTTGCTCGGCAAGCAGATCTATCCACCCCCCCCCCCCCCCCGAAAGCCAAGTCCTAGTTACGCCACTGTGTAAAATTATTACTTTTTTTGTTTTGTTTTGTTTTAGAAGCTCATTCTGTGTGTGACAGACTCAAAGAAACGGTAACAAAATATTTTCAAAAAGGATGTACAAGAATGACTTTCTTTTTCTCCCTTTAATTTTTAGTATACAATAAGTAACTCTCTTCGTTTGCATTGTTCACAACGTGTTTATACCAGAGTTTTGGTGTGTGATATGAAGCGGTCGTTGCTTTAGAGAGAGAGAGAGATAGATAGAGAGAGAGAGAGAGAGAGAGAGAGAGAGAGAGAGGGGGGGGGGTGTTAGGCATTTCGGAGTTAAATTCCCCGATTTCGAAAGGCTTCCAATCTTCTACAAATCTTCGTACTCCCGTACGATGTAAAATCCTTAGAGTAAAAACTTATTGTCGTACTTATGAGAAGCATCACTGTGAATTCTGAACGTGCACATTATGTACTCACTGTGGGGGGGGGGGGGGGGAATAATGTCCGGGTCATTTTGGACGATAATGGAAGGGACCGAAATACGCGAGCTCCCACGGCGCATGCTGTCGCGGGTCGCTTATCGACCTTCCATCATTCGTAATAAATTCTCAATCAAGCCTGGCGAGGACATGGAACAGCCATCAGCGATGCATACACATGGATATGCTTAAATTTAGAAGGCCCCGCGGGCTGCTAAGTTACCCTTTGACTTGTATCGTAAAATATCTCAAGGGAGTTTCTTTTCAGCTTCGTGTCTCATGGTTCATTACTTGTATGCTGCACGTCCTTAATTCCAAATGAATACATTTACAAAGGGTATTAAAGTCATCAGTATTTAAGAAAACTGAAAGTTGAGGATTTAAGCATTAGTTCATTAAAAACCAGTAAAACTACTCGGTAATCGATATATTTTATATCACATCAGTTGTGTAGAAATGGGAAATAGAAGGGGCTATCCATATGAGACTAACCATCGAATTTAGTTTCTAATAAAGGTTTTCTGACTCAAGAATCTATACGTATTATATAAAAAAGTATGTTTGTGTGTATGCACAAGCGGCCCGCCCCGGCTTCGCATGGGTGCTATTTATCTTATGTATCTATTAAAATTGACATGTGCGTGTATTTTCATGGTTACTATCTTCTACGTAATATGACTGTAATGCATTCTTTGTGTTTTATAAGGTAGTCGATTACTAAATGTGTTCTTCTGTTAATGATTTGCTGTAGACTTGAAATTCGTCATCACTGACAGAAACGGGTTCTCAAAACGCCGAGAAATTTTGTCATCATTGACGAAAATAAATTTATTGAAGATAATTGCAAAAAGGATCACTGATATAAGTTCGCGACTATGTAGCAGCTTGTGATTAGGATTTTTTTCCCAATGAAAATGGCCGTAATATAACTAATGTATGCCTTAGCAATGCGTGCAAAATTTTCTGATTAAACGTATTTAAGACGGTATGAGAGATCAAATTTTAATGGAAACAATCAATCAGGAGGGAATACCCCAAGAACAACAACATCTCAAATTGCTACAAATTATTGTAAAAATAAAAATACCTAGCCATACTGATACATTGAAGTACAAAAGTTTATTGTGATATCACGTAAGCCGGCCGCGGTGGCAGAGGGTCCTGCGACGCGCCAGTCACGGTCTGCACGGCCACTACGGTCGGGGGTTCGAATCCCTCCTCGGGCATGGATATTTGTGCCGTCCTTAGTCTTAGCTAGTTCATAAGTAGTTTGTAAGTTTAGGGACTGATGACCCCGCAGTTAAGTTCAAATGTTCAAATGTTTGTAGAACTTAAGGGACTTAACTACGGGGTCATCAGTCCCTAAGCTTACAAACTACTTATGAACTAGCTAAGACTAAGGACGGCACAAATATCTATGCCCGAGGGAGATTCGAACCCCCGACCGTAGTGGCCGTGCGGACCGTGACTGGAGCGCCTTAGTCCTCTCGGCCACCGCGGCCGGCCGCAGTTAAGTCCCATAAGCTCTACAAACATCTAAACATCATCTGATATCACGTAAGATATATTAATACAGCAAGTAGATGAACTTGACAATGATAGAAAAATCTAAATCTACTAGTTGTGTGAAGTGAAACCTCATATTTTAAGTAAATTGGCAGCTTTGGTGAAAAAAAAAAAAAAAAAAGCTTTTAATATTCAGTTATTAGTGGCTGCGGGCAAAAAAAAAAAAAGAAAGGGAAAAAAAAGAAAAGAAACAGAACAATGAAAACGTTTCGTCGCTAAAATGAAGACTGGGAAAATGCGGCATTTCCTGCGCATAATGGCCTCTAGAAACTTCAGCCGGTCCGGCTATCCCCAGGAGATGACTGCGAGGGATTGGGAAGAGCGGCGCTGAATAAGTAATTATCCCAGAACGAGATTTAGGGCGGGGATTCCGGCCTCAGAGTGAGTTAGGTGCGGTTGCCCAGCGCTCTGGGGCCGAAGGCGGACATGGTTAACACGCGAATACACCGCCGCGACGGCGGAAAGCACGCGGCCAAGCTGCGGTACGTAAGCGAGGGTCACGCGGACCACCGCACCCTGTCGCTTCTATCTCTCTGTAAGGCGTTTATCGCGAACAGCGCTGAGATGAGATGTGGCGCAAAATCACATCTCTCATCTGTTAACCCTTTCGCTACGGAGAACTTCTGTAGAAGTCAAACCTTAAGGTCGTAAATTCTACCAAATACCTAGGAGTTACAATTACGAACAACTTTGACTGGAGAGAACACATAGAAAATATTGTGGGGAAGGCGAACCAAAGGTTACGTTTCATTGGCAGAACGCTTAGAAGGTGCACCAGCTCCACCAAAGAGACTGCCTACATCACACTTGCGCGTCCTCTCCTGGAGTACTGTTGCCTCTTGTGGGACCCTCACCAGGTGGGACTGACGGAAGATATTGAGAAGGTTCAGAGAAGGGCAGCTCCTTTTGTTTTATCACGTTACGGGGGGGAAAGCGCCACGGAAATGTTGCACGAATTGGGACGGAAATCATTAAAAGAAAGACGTTATTCATTGCGGCGTGATCTCTTTGCGAAGTTTCAATCACCGACTTTTAGTTCTGAATGTGAAAATATTTTGCTAGCACCCACCTACTTAGGGAGACATGACCATCCCAATAAAATAAGAGAAATCAGATCGAAAACGGAACGATTTAGGTGTTCTTTCTTCCCGCGCGCTATTAGAGAATGGAACGGTAAAGAAAAGTTATGAAAGTGGTTAATGAACCCTCTGCCAGGCACTTAAATGTGATTTTCAGAGTATCTATGTAGATGTAGATGTAGATGTAGAAGTCGGGAGCGAATGTGCTCCACAGCGGGTGGACTGCTGCAGCAGTCGAGTGCTGCCTGTGCCGCCCAGCCGGTGGACTGCTGTAGCAGTTCCGCCTCGCGTCATACATCGTAATGTAATGCTGCTGAAATGTAACGTAAAGCAATTGTAAATAAATATTACTTAACAAGCGAAATATGCGTTTATAATAATAACGTCCACATCCCACCAGAGCTGAATCCAAAACTTGGATCTTTTAGAATTTACGAAAAAATTACGCGAGTTGTCTGAAAGAAGGAAGAAAACTGTTTCTATTCCAAATGAATTTTCCCTAATAAATATATAGTATAAAGTCCAATAATTGCGATAACACTGAGAGTGTGAAAGCAGGACAGAGTAGCGCCGTGGGGAGTGCGGAAAATGCGCCGTACAGCGGGCACGGCCGGGCGCGACTGGCGCTCGTCCACAGCGCACGGCGCAACAAGCACGGCGCCGGAGTGAAAGGGTTAAGATCAGCTGTCTATTCTAGAATCTATAACATCATCCGCTTCGGTTAGAGGCAATCTTCAGAACACGCTAATTTTGTCCATCTTGTGTGTGGACGATGAGACTTCAGCCGTAAGGAACTAACTTAATTCCTATTCACAGAATACATGACATCAACTGCGATTGGGCAAAGCTGAAAATATGTATCCAGCCGGGATTCGAACCCGGGTGTCCTGCTTTCAAGGTAGTTGCGCCGACACCTACAACACTGGGGACACAGTGATCACCGCACCTGCAAGGACTACCTAAGCACCCCTCCCGTCAGATACAAATTCCCAGCTTCACCCTGCCCACAGTACTCAAACTCGTAGTTATGAAACTAATTCCCGTAAGAGTAAGGGCCACAAACTTGCCTACCCCTCCCCACTAACGAAAGGATAATTGACAGTCACCGGCATATTTTATATATACATGTGACCTCTGTTCCGAAAGAACGGACGTCACTTCTGATCTCTCATCGCAATTCCCGCTGCTTCGCACGCGTAGACTGGATGGTCTGCATTGGTTGTTTCTACTTCTAAATATAAATTTGCATACATTTAGTTTTAAAAATGCTTTTCTAATCTTTTTGATACAACTTTCCACCCCCTATTGCACTATTGATGACAGAATGCAAAACATCCCGAAACACATTTTTTTTTTTTTTAAATTCTAAGCATGGTTCCAAATCCAAATTTTCGCATTTCTAGCATCAAAATTGTATGGGAGTGAAACTTGGACGATTAACAGTGCGGACAGGAAGAGGATAGAGGCTTTTGAAATGTGTTGCTACTGAAAAGGGGCTACAGGGGCAACAGTCTGGATGATTGACTGAGCTGGCCTTGTAACGCCAGCTACGCTTGTCCATCCTTTTTTTGGAGTATTGCTGCACATTGTGGGATCATTATCAGGTGGGTTTGATGGAGGACATCAAAAGTGTCCAAAGAAGGACAGCACGTTTTGTATCGTCACGATACAGGGGAGACAGCGTTACAGAAATGATGCAGGATATGGGATCGGAATCATTTCAACAACGGCGCTTATCGCTGCGGCGTGGGCTACTTAGGAAACTCCAATCGCCAACATTCTCCTCCGAATGCGAAAATATATTAAATTCAAATAATAAATGTAATTATCAACAGCCGTAAAGTTTGATGTATTATTTAACTACGGCTGTTGGTAATTACATTTATTATTTGGATTTAAAATAAACCAGCCGCAGTCCCAAATCCAGAATAAAATAGAACTACATCGAGCGAAAATATATTGTCGACTCCCACTTACAAAGGTAGAACAACAGAATAAAATACGAGAAATCAGAGCTCGAACGAAGAGATTCAGGTGTTCTTTCTTCCCGCGCGCTATTCGAGAATGGAATGAGAGATAAATAGTACAACGGTGGTTCGATGAAGCCTCTGCCAGGCACTTAAATGTGTTTTGGAGAGTATTCCATTTAGATGTAGAAGCACCTTGTCCACCAGTGCAGCGTTATCCTCCATCAGAAGGAAACCACCTCCTGAAAAGCGTAGGGCACAACAAAACTCGGCAGTCAAAGAGCCGTCCTGAACGTCACAGAGGTACGTCAGTTCTGACTCCTGCCTACGCCATTCTTCCACTACCATGATGGGTGATGGTTTTTGCACATAAGCAGGATTGTTCCGAGTTCTTCTCTCCAGATGAGGGAACGACGATTGTCCGAATGAACACATAATCTTGACTCATCTGTGAACACATAATCTTGACTCATCTGTGACAGAACCCGGCACCGTTCAATACTGATGTTCCTCTACCCAGTTTCTGGGAGCTAAACGGTTTTGTGGTTTTAATGACACACACACACACACACACACACACACACACACACACACAATTGTCGTGAGTGTGTAGAGGACACAGTCCCGAAGGCGACTGCGGACTGTTTGTGTTGTTATTGCGCGTCCTGTTGCTAGCTGAAGGGTGAGTTGCAGCTTAGTTGCATTCAACCTCCTGTCTCTAGACGCTGCTAATCGGGTATAACGGACATCTCTTGCTGATGCTACCCATGGACAACCTTGGCCTTGTCCTGCTGTCGGAAATCGCGTCCAGGGACTGGAGATTACACTCTAGGACACTCCAATAGCTGCAGCCACCTTCCTGTGTCTTTCCCGCTTCTAACCTTCCTATGTCTCTCCATGCCATAAGGTAAGTCATATTATTGCTCCATTTCACTATTTGCTCACTCCACTACAAGAACAAAACTGCTTATGTAATTCTTTTGGTAGAGTAAATACAAGTGAACACCAACCACAACTGAAGCAACTTGCCATTCTATATTCACGAAGATGCTAAGCTAGTTCTTTTTTGCTGATGATACAAGTATAGCTATCACGCCTGACAAATAGGAATTAAGTGATGAAATTGTAAATGATGTGTTTCAGAAAATTAGTAAGTGGTCGTTTACAAGTGGAATATCATTAAACTTTGATAAAACCCCGTACAGTAAACGGATATACCATTAATAAAGATAGACTTTGAACAGAAATCTGTAGGTAAGGTAGAACATTCAAAATTTTTAGGAGTTTGGTTTGATGAGGGACTGAACTGGAAGAAACACATTGAAGATCTGCTGAAACGTTTGAGTTCAGAGTCGTTGCAAAATTTGGTGACATACATCTCAGTAAATTTGCTTACTATGCCTATTTTCATCCACTTCTTTCGTGTGGGATCATATTCTGGGGCAATTCTACATTGATTTTCATTGCACAAAAACATATAATGAGAATAATTACTGGGGACCTCCCAAGATCATCCTACCATATATATGTTATTAACAATACGAGGCAATTGAAAAGTAATAGCAGTGTGTATACCTGCAACACTGAGATAAAGGATGATATCCACTATTTAAGATTAAATCTAACTTTGGCACAGATATGGGTTAATTATGTTGACATAAAAGTGTTCGGTCACTTTCCAAGTAGAATCAATACACTGATAGATAGCGAACTAATACAAAAGAATTTATGAATGGCATCTTCTTGTACTCCCTTCTAGATGAATTTTTAGATAAAACTTAAAAATTTCAATAATAATAATAATAAAATTAAAAAAATTAAAAAAGGGAAGAAATAGAAAATTCCTTAAAATATGGAGTCTCATATAAAGACATTAGTCGATAATAATAATAATAATAATAATAATAATAATAATAATATGGTTTTCTGTTCCGCAAGATGTAGTTGAGGAGTAAGACTTCATAGTCATGGAACAAGTGAATACATGAAGTTTAAGACAAGAATGGTGGCAGGGAAACTTGTGGTAGTCCTCTGCAGACTACAATCTTAAGACTAAGTGAAAAGAATCCATAATGAAAGACAAAGAAATTAGCATAATTGTTTGACTTTTCTACGACTTCCTCGACAGTATAAAAGACGTGAGCGATGAGGGAACTCTTCATTTTAGATCTGAATGAGTTCCTGTGGCAACTTATTGAAAATGGATGCTGCAGAATACTGCACACCTTTCTGCACAAGTGTCAAGGTGGTATGATGCAAATGTAGATTCGGCTTCTGTCTGGTATTGACCCAGAGAAAACTGCTAACTCGTGGGAATAACATGATATTATCAACAGCAAACGCCACTCGAGAAAATACATATTGTGACGCCAGTGTCAGAATTCTCAGAATACTGAAAAGGGATCGACATGAACTTGCATCAAATATTGCTCGAACCGCCAGTTTCTGAGTCAAAAATATCCTTTTTGTATCAGTCGAGCTACCCCAGAAACTAACGCCATACGTCATAATGACAGTAAGCGTAGCAGACTACTTTTCGTGTTGAAAAATCATTTATTTCTATTGGTAAATAAAGCAGACTTCAGTTTTGGAACACGATCCTGAAAATGGGCTTTCTACGAGAGCTTACTGTCTATCTGAACACAAATTTGAACTGTTCAGTCTCACTTATCATATGCCCATTATGTGTAATCAAAGTTTCAGCTAAATTATGTGTTAGAAATTGTAAAAATTTAGTTTTACAGTGATTTAACATCAATTGTTTTCTGTAAGACAGGAACCTATCGCTTGAACTGCGTTATTGATACTGTCACAATACTACAAACTACATCCTTCACTACCAAGGTGGTATCAACAAATCAAATGTTCAAATGTTTGTATAGCTTATGGGACTTAACTACGGGGTCATCAGTCCCTAAACTTACAAACTACTTATGAACTAGCTAACACTAAGGACGGCACAAATATCCATGCCCGAGGGGGAATTCGAACCCCCGACCGTAGTGGCCGTGCAGACCGTGACTGACGCGCCTCAGTTCCCTCGGCCAGCGCGGCCGGCGTGGTATCATCAGCAAACAAAAATATTTTATGTTATACTCGAAGGCATTTCCTATACATAAATAAGAAACAGCAGCGGTCCCGAAACAGGCCCCTGGGGCACCCCACACTTAACTGTGCCCCACTGTGATTGTACGATATAGCCATTTTCAACACTGTGCAGAATTCCCTCCTGCTGTCTGTAACTGTTCATCGTGTCGATGCTAATACTGCAGAACCTAGATATCATAAATGATGCCGTGTATAAATATCAACAAATAACCCGGCTGCAGTGGCCGAGGGGACTGAGGCGCTTCAGTCACAGTCTGCACGGCCGCTACGGTCGGGGGTTCGAATGCCCCCTCCTGCATGGATGTTTGTGACGTCTTTAGTATAAGCTAGTTCATAAGTAGTTTGTAAGTTTAGGGACTGATGACCCCACAGTTAAGTACCTTAAGCTTAACGAACATTTGAACAGCAAGAAATAATACAATTCCTTGCGACAACGTTGTCTCGTTATACCAAAGGTATTAAACATAAGAAGAGTAGTGCTGTGGCTGGGATTCGAACCCGGGACCTCTTATTTACTAGGTAGGCGCTTTAGCCTACTCAGCTAACACAGCGTTGCAGCGAAAGCGACTACACAGACTGTCTTAAAGTACGTCTCCCTCCACACCGCATACTTTAATTCTGCCTCATGTTTCCTGTGAAATGCGTATCAAATTGCCAGGGCTCTCCTACATTGGAATAGCACCCCAGCAAAGAACGAGAATGGGAACAATCCCGCCTTGTTCCTCAGGCTGAGGTGATATAAATATCAACAAATAATACAATTCTTTGAGACAACCCTGAGGAACAAGGCGGGATTGTTCGAATTCGCGCTGGCCGCAGTGGCCGAGCAGTCTGCGGCGTGTCAGTCAAGGTCTGTACGGCCGCTGCGGTCGGGGGTTCGAATGACCTCTCGGACATGGATGTTTGTGCCGTCTTTAGAATAAGCTAGTTCATAAGTAGTTTATAAGTTTAGGGACTGATGACCCTGTAGTTAAATCCCATAAGCTCTACAAACATACAACATTCCCATTCGCGTTCTTTGCTGGGGTCCTATTCCAGTATAGGAGAGCCCTGGCAATTTGATACGCATTTCACGGGGAACATGAGGCAGAATTAAAGTGTGAGGTGTGAAGGGAGACGTGCTTTAAGACAGTCCGTGTACAGACCTGCTAACAGGATGGACGTGACGGCATCAACCCCCGACAACATACCCTGGCATGAAGACGTAGAGGACGGCGATTCGTCAGTAGTACCACATGGTCCTTTGGAGGTAGCCAGGAATGATGAAGAAATGGACCACAACTTTCATTAAACGGCACTAAAGCATCGCTAATTGACAAGTATGACGACTGACATCAAGCTTCAATCATATAGTATAGCCACTATCAACATTAACAGAATAACTAGTTCGACGAAAGTTGAACGCCTTCGGGATTTCCTTTATGCATTTGATATAGACATCGCCATGTTGCAGGAAGTGTGCACGGACATATTGCGGGGTATAGTGCCGTTCTAAACAGAGGAACCGAAAGCGGCACCGCCATCTTACTCAAGGACGGAATTGTACCGCGGAACGTGAAACAATTAGTGAGCGGACGAGGAATCTCAGTAGAGATAGACGCATCCCAACTTATCAATATTTACGCTCCATCGGGTACGCACGCCAGACAGGAAAGAATGACGTTCTTTAGTGAGCACATCATCGAGTTAATTAATCCCGCGAACGAGAACACCATCCTTGATTCTTACCTCCGGCGACCAAACGCCTAACCCCAACAATGTCCGCAACTGGGAGACTTAGTGCAGGGTCTGCACCTCGCTGATATCTGGCTCAATCAACCACGAGGGAATCCAGGATTTACGTTTATGACCAGCCATTCTAGGAGCCGCATCGATAGAATATACGCATCTAGTAGTTTGAAGCGGTGTATACTCAGTGCTGCAACTTGTCCGATCAGCTTCTCCAACCACTTAGCAGTTATAGCTCACATTAACTTGCAGAGACAGAAGACCTTTCGAGGCAGAGGCGTGTGGAAATTCAACACGGCACATTTAACCCTCCGTCAGGCGCAGTCGGCCTCACAGGCCAGCAAAACACTTTTTTGATTCCCGTGCTTAACAGTGGTGGCCCAGCGGCCCGCCTCTCCGTTTACTCGCGTAACTTTGGGAACCTCACACAGTGCCGATCCGCAGGCTGCCATCGATTTCCACGCGGATCACGGGGAACTCCTTGGGCCTTACAGGCCGTCTGCGCCCGATTACGTTATAATTTTGAAGGTGAGATTTTTCAAGATTTTTTATTTTATTACTTCGTTTCAATCAAACTAAGTCTGTCCATTGTGATTTTCACCGTTACCTTCGGAAAAAAAGAAGACTTTGACGACCCTGGCCCTTCAGACTGAGTGCGCCTGATCGAGTTCTAATTTCAGTTTTCCTTTCTTTTCCTACGTTATCATATCCATATTTTCTGCTGAAATGTCCAGAAAAGTATATTATGCCTCTAAGCCAATGATCTTGTGGAAATAATGCGCCTCCTCGATGAAGAAACTGCTGAAGATCCAGCCGCACTCAAAGATTTAGTCGATAAGAGAGACACCCACTCTCAGAATGAGGTAGGCGAAGGCAAGGAGGACTTAGCAACTGAACTGGAAGTTAGGGAACAGCTCGGGAATATGAAGAAGAGAAGAAAATATCTGAGGAGTTTTTATTTTGGAAACGATAAGACAATGAAGTTGTCTAAGTAGATACCTTCTACTATTCATAGTGTGAAGAGTCACATCATCATTACACAACACCCAGTGTAAAAGATATTGCTACAAATGACGCCACCAATTGCAAAACCTTGTGTCAACAACTTCTAACTGGACAATTTAGCCTGTGTATCCTATGAATACATGTGGAATGTCGATTCGGCTGCAAACTCGACTGAAAACATTTTTACCCCACAAAAACGGGAAAATTCTCCCACATTACCTCCCAAATGGCTAAAACGTCGACCATTCGTGGCTGAAACAAGAGTTAGGAGGATGAAGAATTAGGAATGTTCAGCTTGTCATCAACCAATCTGCTTGAGCGACGTATATGTTCTGTGCCATACCTGTGTTTCAGCTGTTGATTTGGGAGCTATAGCATCGGTGTTTGGCTGCAGATGTGGCGAGAAAAGATGATTCCATGTCAGATTAGACTGCCTAATGTCCTTTAAAAATAATTTCATTACTTTTATTGATGTCTGTTCGACGAATTTTTAATGCTCTTTGTGGGAAATTGGTAATTTTGGTTACTTTAGTTTAAGGTGTATTGTGTTCAATAAATCCATTATTATGCTTTAAGTTTGCTGTAATTCCTTCCTTTAGATCGTCTTCAAGACTAGCCAACATGCATTTTGAATTTGATTTAACATGGCGGATCTAGTACGAAAAGTATGTGGATGGCCGGGTGCGCCTGATTTTGTTTCATCTGGAGCTGCGCCCGACGGAGGGTTAAACGATGGCGTCTTAGGGGAAGAGCTGCGGAGGGTCTGGGAAAAGTGCTTGAGAAACACACACCGCTATCGCACTACCTAGTAAGTAGGAGGTCCCCGGTTCGAATCCCAGCCAAAGCACGAATTTTAATTCAATGGTTCTCCTTTTGTTTGATGCCGTGTATATTCGGCTTAAGGTTGTACACAGAAAATGCCGTTAAGTGCAAATATGAATCATACAGTAAAACTGTGGCGGACGCCATTACAAAAGATGTGGTCAATGCTTACGGAGTTGCCTTTAAGCACTGCAACCTCTTCCATCCGTCGCTGCGGTGAGTGCTCGCCGGGCGCGGCAGCAGTCGATCCGCCGGCTGGCAGGACCGCGGGGCGCGCCGCCGTGAAATTGCTGGTGGCCGCGGGGATTTCTTTGTGCAGGTAATTTAACGCCGCGCACTGGCTAATGAAGCGCAACGCCAGGCTTATCTGCGGCCAGCGAGGGGGCGGGAGGCGGGAGGAGCTGCCGCTTTGATGTAGCCGCGCTGCACGCCCATCTGCCTCTAAATAATAACAACGCTCTCGCGCGCGCACAGTTCTCTACACAACGGCAACTTGCAACGTACCTAACACCAGCAATCGATTCTTCAAATATATGTTTTCAGCGTGAACAGCCAAAATACTTTTTTCAATCCCATCCCGATGTACGACGGTCGTTTACAGTGGCGACGCGTCCTATGCGTTCAGTGAAAATGTTCAAATGTTTGTATAGTCTATGGGACTTAACTACGGGGTCATCAGTCCCTAAACTTACAAACTATCTCTAACCGCGGCAGCGCGAGCATGCGCGGCACTTGCTCTGACTCAAGGGGAAGACATGTACGCCATTTTCAGATCACTGCTGCCGACGTGTGCCGCGGTGGAGTAGCCGAGCGCTCTAAAGCGTCTCGCTGCGGAGCGCACCGTTACTCGCCGTGGAGGTTCGAGTCCTCCCTGGGGCATGGCTGTGTGTGTTGTCCTTAGGTTAGTTTACCCAGGTTTAAGTAGTTTGTAAGCTACGGACTGATTACCACGCAGTTTGGTCCGATAGATATACAAACGTTTGATTTTGCCGCCGACGTATCTTTTGTAGTGATTCTTTATAACGTTAACCGTAATTCAAAATGCCACCACGTGTGAAATCAGATCTGTGATTCGTTTTTCAAGTTCAAAGAAAGTTACACCAAAGGAAATTCATCGGCAAATCTGGCAGGTTTGCGGACAAAATTCATTACTTTCTATTAGCGCTTGGATCTTTAAGCGTTACAAGCGGTCTCTGTTCAAAATGTTCAAATGTTTCTAGAGCTTATGGGACTTAACTACGGGGTCATCAGTCCCTAAACTTACAAACTACTTATGAACTACTTACGAACTAGGACGGCACAAATATCCATGCCCGAGGGGGGATTCGAACCCCCGATCGTAGTGGCCGTGCAGACCGTGACTGAAGCGCCTTAGTCCCCTCGGCCACCGCAGCCGGCACGTTCATTGAATGCCGGGAAAAAGCTCATAGTGACAAAAATGATAACTAATAATAATAATACTAAAAGGTTATTAAACTATCATTCTTCGTTTCGTTCTTCTCTCAGATAATTTTATAGGCACATTGAATGTATTTTTTGTCGCTTAAGGATCGTTTTACGTCACGGAGGCAGCACATATACCAGTCATAGCGCGTCCGCTTAATACATCTACATCTACATTGGATACTCTGCAAATCACATTTAAGTGCCTGGCAGAGGGTTCATCGGACCACCATTATACTATTTATCTCCCACTCCTTTCTCGAATAGCGCGCGGGAAGGAAGAACACCTGAATCTCTACGTTCGAGCTCTGATTTATCATATTTCATTCTCATGGTCATTTCTACCTATGTAAGTAGGACTCAACAATGTATTTTCCCATTCGCAGGAGAATGTTGGCGATTGGAGTTTCGTAAGTAGCCCACGCCGAGCGATAAGCACTGTTGTTGTACTGATTTCCAACCCAGATTCTGTATCATTTCCGTAACGCTGTCTCCCCTGTATCGTGACGATACGAAATGAGCTGCCCTTCTTTGGACTCTTTCGATGTCCTCCGTCAAACCCACCTGATAAGGATCCCACACTGGGCAGCAATACTCCAAAAATGGACGGACGAGCGTTTTGTATGCAGTTTCTTTTGTAGTTCTGTTGCATGTTTTAAGGGTTCTGCTAATAAAACGCAGTCTCTGGTTCGCCTTTCCCACAACATTATCTACGTGTTCTTTCCAATTTAAGTCTGAAGTAATAGTAATTCCTACGTATTTTGTGGAGTTTACGGCCTTCACTTTTGATTGATTTACCTTGTAAAGAAAGTTTAACGGATTTCTTTTCGTACTCATGTGGACGACTTCACACTTCTCATTATTTAGAGTCAATTGCCAATTTTTACACCATACTGATATCTTATTCAAATCGTTCTGCGGTTGGTTTTGATCTTCAGATGATTTTACTAGACGGTAAACGATGGCGTCATCTGCAAACAACCTAAGAGAGCTACTTATATTTCCCCCTAAATCGTTTATATAAATAAGGAACAGCAGAGGACCAATAACACTACCCTATGGAACGCCCGATATCACCTCTGTTTTTGTCGATGCCTTACCATCGTTTGCTACGAACTGTGTCCTCTCTGACTGTGATGTCGCACAAGTCTAAAGTGCGCGCCACCTACTTTCGCCGCGCGCCGCCATGCACACATGGCGCGGCGATCTTATGACGTCAGCCACGAGCGCCCTCTGCTGCGATCCCGCTCGTGGCCACCACTGAACGACATCGTTCACTTGGGACTGAGATAGGAACCAGTTAACACTTCTGAATCAGATAGGCACCAGTGAAGACTTGGCTATCGGATAGTCACTAGGCAGGCCTCTAGCTCAACTATGTATCAGCATTTTGCAGTACTGAGCTATGTAAAAGTTAAGTATTACTAAGTCTCTAAGAAATATATATCTCGTTATAATTTACTCTAGTGTTTCTAGTTTCTGCTGTCCCACTGGCTGGTTACCTCCTACCTGCACAAGCGTGCATCCTTTATTCTTGTGTCAGTCTTTCTACTCGGCCACCGACACCTACGATGGAAACGAGACACAAAAGCGGCGACGAGGCTGGGACACAAAAGTGGCGACTAGGATGGGATCCAAAAGTGGCGACGAGGAGTGATAGAAGTACCTTGGACCAGCCCGCTTGCAGCAGCCAGAGAGCAATAGTTGGAGCACACAGAAATTGCTCCCGCCCACCCACCCTTATTATAAGATTTTTGGGGGACAATATTCATTTACGTGGTGTGTAGACTTTTTTGTTACAGAGCGTCCTCTTTCATATTGCCTTTGTGTTTTGTTATAAGTTACTTGTATGCGCGGCTCCTAATCGGTCAGCAAGGCCGCTAACCCGAACCCAAACTTAATGGAAATTATTCAGTTACAGACGGCGCAAATCACGCAACTACTTCAAGCTGTGTCCCAGTTAACAGCGCAAGCAGCTAACACCAACAGCCATGGCTTCAGCAGCCCGCACCTGCCGCTGCACCGCTCCCTACGTTCCGCCAGTACAACGAACGTGAGGAAGAATGGAGCGATTACTTTGCCCAATTTCAAGAACTCGGCGCGACTCATCAACTTACAGGTCAGACCGTGAAACATTTCTTCCTCTCCATTGTGGGCAGTCACACCTTCGTTTTACTGCAGAAACTTTTCCTCCATGCATCTCCTCGTGATCTAGAATTCGATCAAATTGTAGATGCACTGAATGCGCATTATGATAGGAAAGTTCTCGTAGCTGTGGCGTGGTACCGATTTTTCAGACTTAAAAAATTAGCGCAGCAGTCACACCAGGAATGGATCACTGAGTTGAAGGGCTTAACCCGCAAATGTAAATTTACTTGCTCTTGTAAACTTTCTTATAGTGACGTTATGTTGACAGATGTGATTACGCAGAACATTCAGGACCCCAGAATTAGGTCAGCAATTCTAAAGCAGTCTGACCCCTCATTAGACAGTGTACTGCAGCTTATAGAAGTGCATGATACTTTTGACTTAGCAGATGTAGAAATGCAAAGCCACAGTGTTAATTCAGTGTGCCGTAACAGACACTTTCCTAGCCGTAGTTCTCAGTCTAGCCCTAGTGATTCTTTAAATTCTACTGGCCGTGCTGAACAGTCAGTGAACAGTAGCCAGTGTAAAAGTGTGACACAAAGATCGCCCCGTCCTGTTAGACAAAGTAATTTGACAAACGGGTGCCGACGCTCTTTTCAGAAAAATGTTCGTAAAACTTGCCCACAGTGTGTATCTCACCACAAACGTGCGCATTGCCCTAGTCGCAACGCAAAAATGTTCAAATGTTTGTATAGCTTATGGGACTTAACTACGGGGTCATCATTCCCTAAACTTACAAACTACTTATGAACTACTTACGAACTAAGACAGCACAAATATCCATGCCTGAGGGGGGATTCGAACCCCCGACAGTAGTGGCCGTGCAGACCGTGACTGAAGCGCCTCAGTCTCCTCGGCCACCGCGGCCGGCTAGTCGCAACGCAACCTGTTAACAATGTGGCAAATCAGGACTTGTACAGTCAGTGTGTATGCAGAGTGTAAATTCCGGCGGTAGTGCCATCTAGTGACAGTGTTGTTAATCCGCTGTGTGCCGATGCTGCGCCGCTTCTTACCGCACGCAGCCCGCTCATGCGCAAGCGCCGCAAACAAGCTGTATCAGACGTTGCCTCTGGTTCGACGTTATTTTGCACAACGTCATGCATTGTCTTCAAGTCAGGGTGTTCTGTTGTCACATACGGACAACGACTAAACAAGAGTGATTGTTCCTTGCTCCCTGCAACGAGAAGTTTTACGCCTCCTGCATTAAGGACATTGGGGTATTGTTAGGACAAAGCAAATGGCGAGACGTCATTGTACCTGGGTTGGTATGGACGCCCAGATAGAGAGTATGACGTCACAGTGCACGGTTTGTGCGGAGCATCAGGCGGCTCCTCCACAACGTTTCTCAGACTGGCCACGCCCCAAGGGATCATGACAACGTTTACACATTGACTTTGCCGGACCTTTCTGGAATACACGCTGGTTAATTGTTGTAGACGCTTTCAGCAAGTTTCCTTTCGTGATTGCCATGAACTCAACGACGGCGTCTAGTACACTCAGTGCCTTAACATCAGTGTTTTGCATCGAAGGTTTGCCTGAAACTGTCGTCAGTGACAATGGACCTCAGTTTCTTAGTGCGGAATTTCAACAGTTTTGTCGTGTGAATGACATTCAGCATATCACCACCGCACCTTTTCACCCTCAGTCCAATGGTGAAGCAGAACGTTTCGTTCGAACATTCAAGTCTCACATGGAAAAGATGAAAGGTCAGCACTCCAGGCAGCAAGCTCTTCAAATTTTCTTGTCTTCGTATCGGTGCATGCCACGTGACGGCCCGTCTCCTGCCGAGCTGCTACACGGCCGCCGTCACCGCACTCTCCTTCACCTGCTGCAGCCTCCCACGCACCGAGTCTGTTCGTATGGCGCTATGCGTTTTCAGGTTTATACGCCGCTGCTGTACAGGGTGTTTGCTGGCAACAAGAAGACATATTTGCCAGGCATCATTCAGCGCGTGCTCGGTCGCAATATGTATGTTGTACGTTCTTCCATAGGGTCGGAGCTGCGGCGCCACGCAAACCAATTGCGCCTGCACAGGCCGCGCGATCCTGTCTCGGGTTTCTTGATTCCAGACCCAGTTCACCGCCAGGGAGCACAGCCACATCGTTCGCCGCCGGGCACAGCGTCCCCGAACTACGAGATCCCCATGGAGGTGGACGCGCCTCCTACGCAGTCCGCCTCTACGCCTCCGTCGCCGCCGCAGCTGACAGCGTCACCGAGGACTCCGGGACCGTGCGTGCCCCCGCCGCCTGGGCCACGCACCTCAGAAGAAGATGAATTGCTCCCTCTGGGCGGAGGCGTGCGCCCTTCCCCGGGTTTTGGTGGGTTTTCCGGGGGATCGCAAGTGGATGCCGGGGCGCGGACGGCGTCTCGATCCCAGCCTCAGCTACGACGCCCGTCCCACCAGTAACGCCCCCGCCCAGGCCCTCCTCCCAGTGCCGTCGCCGTGGCCCTCAGCCCCACGCCACGACGAGGTGGCGGTTTGGGGGGGGGGGGGGGGGGAGGGGTGTGGTGTCGCACAAGTCTAAAGTGCGCGCCACCTACTTTCGCCGCGCGCCGCCATGCACGCACGGCGCGGCGATCTTACGACGTCAGCCACGAGCGCCCTCTGCTGCGATCCCGCTCGTGGCCACCACTGAACGACATCGTTCATTTGGGACTGAGATAGGAACCAGTTAACACTTCTGAATCAGATAGGCACCAGTGAAGACTTGGCTATCGGATAGGCACTAGGCAGGCCTCTAGCTCAACAATGTATCAGCATTCTGCAGTGCTGAGCTATGTAAAAGTTAAGTATTACTAAGTCTCTAAGAAATATATATCTCGTTCTAATTTACTCTAGTGTTTCTAGTTTCTGCTGTTCCACTGGCTGGTCACCTCCTACCTGCACAAGCGTGCATCCTTTATTCCTGTGTAGGTCTTTCTACTCGGCCACCGACACCTACGACGGAAACGAGACACAAAAGCGGCGACGAGGCTGGGACACAAAACTGACAGTAAATCCCCTATCCAATCGCCGTTTGTGAGGTATGGTGTCAAAAGCCTTCTGGAAATCAAGAAATACGGAATCGTCGATAGCACCCATCACTCCCATTGGGAGTGGCCGCAGCTTTGCAGCGCGCATGCGCAGCTGAGGTTTATGGACCCTCTCGAGGCAGCATATGGTCGCTGCCGTGGCAGGGAGGGGCTAGGGGAAACGCCACGTTTAACGTCGGTGATGGAGCTGGTAGAGACGCCAGCTGCTGGCTACATGAGCTCCGACGGTTACGCAAGAATGGTCCCGAGGAATAAATGGAGCTAATGCGCAACTCACTTTGCGCATGCGCAAATCGTCGATCGAGGCAACATCCGCTCTTCATATTTGTTTTTGGCGCACTGAATATTTGTCAAAAACTCATAACATTTGGTAAAATATCCTACAACTATAAATTCAATATGCATCAACAGTAAAAGCCTTCAGAAGATCCCATCATGAATAATAACAACGTCACTACTCTCCCCCTAGCAAGAATAGGCGTATGATTAGCGGCATCCCGCTACTGCAAGCCATTTATTGAAACCAAATTTTCTCTTTAACAGATACGGGAAGAACAATGACTGTTGTATTGTTACTTGCCACATATCTTTGGGTGTTTTAGAAAATGTGTCGCGATTTTGAGGTGTAAATGACATTTATACTCTTCCTTCTAACTAATATTTAACTGTTTGAAAAGATGTGGGGGGGGGGGGGGTGTCTTCGCGTATGCATAAGGTTAGGAGGGGTTGCCGCTGATTACAGTGTCACGTGACCCGAACTTAGCTTGTCTCTTCCTGGTAATAGATTCGTATTGTTACAATCACTTACTGTATTTTAGTGTTCATTGGTATATTAACGTGGTCGTGATATTTACTGTTGTTGTGATCTTCAGTCCGGAGACTGGTTTGATACAGCTCACCACCCTACTCTATCCTGAGCAAGCCGTTTCATCTCCTCATAAGAACGGCAAACTACATCCATTTGAATTTGCTTAATATATTCATCTCTTGGTCCCCCTCTGTAATTTTTACTCCACACACTTCCCTCCAACGCTAAATTCACAATTCCTTGATGTCTAAGAATGTGTCCTACCAATCGATCCCTTCTTTTCGTCAAGGTATGTCAGAAATTCCTTTTCTCCGAATTCTGTTCAGTACCTCCCAATTAGTTACGCGATCCACCCACCTGTAACACCACATTCCAAAAGCCTCATGTGCACACTATTTATCGTCATTGTTTCACTCCAAAAATGTTCAAATGTTTGTAGAGCTTATGGGACTTAACTACGGGGTCATCAGTCCCTAAACTTACAAACTACTTATGAACTAGCTAACACTAAGGACGGCACAAATATCCATGCCCGAGGGGGAATTCGAACCCCCGACCGTAGTGGCCGTGCAGACCGTGACTGGCGCGCCTCAGTCCCCTCGGCCACTGCGGCCGGCAGCGGTCTCATTGTCAGTATTCATACAAATGGACTAATTATTGTGTAACAACCGCGAATATTAAGCAACTGCAACTTAAAGATCATATTATAACACATGCAAACAAACTTTGTAAGATTGTTCAATTACCAAGATCTAGATGGAGAATATAACTTTGAGGCTAATTAGAGGAATTAAATTATACCTCATATCTAACTGTTATTTGTTATATTAAAACAATGTAAAAGTTAAATTACCAAATGGAATGAATTCTGGCGAAGTATTTTTATCGTATATCGTAATCTTCTCGAAAACATCTGTGATATACTAACTGCGTTGTATAACAATGACAGTAATTGGTAAAATAGTATATAAGGGCGCTATTCCGCGCCAAGTTGGGTTTTAGTCTTAGTTCTGTTCTGTCGAAATGCTGTTGTTACTGAATTCTGTTGAAGTTTTGTTATTATGCGTCGCCTATGATATGAAATAAACATCACGGTGATATAAAATCAGTTTATTTCAATTCACACCCCCAACATTTATTTTAAGTTTAACTTAATTGCAAAGAAATTTTAATTAACTCAGTTTTAAGGAGAGTAGAGCCCTTGTAAAGTGCAGGGACGAATGGCCATAGCAGTTTGGTCGAATAGGTTTGCAAACATTTCAACGTTATTCTATGTGTCATTTTAAGAAATGCGTACGTCAACCTCCGTAGTCCTGTGGCCAGCGTGCTAGATTGGCATGCAGGGTGCCCGGGTTCGATTCTCGGTCCACTAGGAGACTGGGTGTTGTGTCAAGCGTAAATATTATTTCCTGAATAAAGAGGATGAGTTTGATGACCTGGAAGCTGTTGCTGCGCAGCACGCATGTGCGTGTGTAATCCACCCCTACCGTGAGGGTGGAAGCAGCCCACACGTTTCATTGTGTGGGGCTTTCCCGCGAACAGCACCGCAGACAAATTACAAGCAGCCGCGCGGCGGCAGATTACATCTAAAAAGCGGCCATTTTGCAAAATGAGGACGTAAACGCCGCCTAAAGTAGAACGCAGGGGGGCATTTCATAGTTATTCTTGCACTATCTCCATCTTTCTAGGTGTACATTAACTACGTGGAGTTAACTAACAAAATAATTATAATGAGTAATAAGAGTAATCACAAGACACAGTTTATGAGATATGAGAATCTACATTATCTCTCGTAAGATGAGTATAAACTGCTCTAAATGCCAAGTGATGTTTCATAAAAAAGGTAGAGAACTGACCTATGCAAAACGAATGAATAAATAACGACCACCAGATTTTCTCATAAGGTGCGATCATACTACCCGATATCGATCGCCTGTCTTCATCTATTTCATTCTATTCTCTAGAATAATTGCATTTTGGCGGAATTTTACAAGTAATGCCCTAATTTGTTTGAGCAATAGCGTCACATTTTTGTCAAGTGTAATAATTTTCTGTGTAAGTACTTCGATTCATAATTATACAACGTACTAAGAAAAGAATCTTTTGGAGAATCCGTCACCTGTATCAAACTGGTGTTATTTCCCGGGTATTTATTTATTTATTTCAGCTTTGAATCAGTACTTATCATATCCCTTCTTTTTCTGACCATCTTTCTTTTTCTAAAAACCTGTTATAATTATCGAAGAATATATAAAAATAATTATATTTTGCATAATTTACGAAATTATAAGTGTAGTATCAAACAAAACACTTATGAAAATACAAATGATATGTAATATTTATTTAATTCAAAACTTGACTGCAGACAATATTTCTTGTTACTTGTCCAGTATCTAATATGAATAAATTCTTTGGTGGCCCATCCCTAATGCAAGCGACATAAAGTTGTCCATGTGAGAAACATACATACGTCAACTCCACTCCACAGTATTTAATAGACTGCCATGTGATTTATTAATTGCAATAAAAATGCAAGTCTCAATGGAAGCTGCAGTTCCTTGAAGTTAAGTTATATCTGTCGGAAATAAAGGATACTCATTGGATATTCACTGTTTCATTCTCTTCGTTTCCCTGTAGATCTATAGAAGTCTACTGCCTTCGCCCGCATCGTGAGCGCGTCACACTTCAAAGTTACTTCAAATTTGTCAACAGCTATTTTTGCCTCCAGGAATTTCCTTGAGGTAAATGCAGTAGAGGAGTATCTTAGTAATACGTAAATGTGGTGCATGATGTGAAAGGTTTGTACCCATAAAATTATAAAAGATCTCATATTTATTGAATTATTATACAATTGTATAATTTTTCAGGTATATATCAATGTATATTAATCCTGTAAGTATAAAAATCTGTTGCGAATACAGCTAGAAGTAAATAAGTAATAGATTTAACCCAGATAGCGCAGACGTCCTTCCAGAAGAACGAGGACGGCAGTTTACTTTTTAATTCTTGTCTGTAAGAATTCGTGCACACTGTTATATTTTATTTCTTTGAATATCCTGCTCCCATTTCAGATCAATTTTAGCTTGTATTGTCGATTGCAAATTGGTTGGATACAGCTGTAAAATTGAGGTTTCTACTGAAGATATTTAAGACTTGGGTTTAGATTTCTTGAACTTCCTTCAATTTTTGAGACATTTATATGTATGTACTTCATCTTAAATGTCGTTTTAGTAATAATGATTCACGAAATTAAAATGTTAGAAAATTCATTTTGACGTCATTCCAAAAAGAAGAGCAGTATTGGAAAACTAATGGTGCGGTTGTGAAAAAAATCACCTATAACCATCTTGTGCAGTCATATGAAGGTAATTAAATGCTTTTGAGACAACAAATTAAACCAAAAATAATTCCGCGCTATCTGGGTTAAAACCTGATTCTTGATGGGACGGTTTTCCATGAACGTTATGGTTTATGCCGTCATACTTCATGGACCCGTACTACGGTACAATTTCGAAGGTACATTCAGCTGCATGTGCGTATACTACCTATATAATATCCTGCGAATAAAATTTGTAGCGTAGCAATTATAAAATGTAACTTTATACCGAGTTCTGGAGTATTACTCCTTGAACAACGGTATTGTAGTAAGCAAGAAACTTTTTTCTTTTCATCATTTTGATATGGTTTCAGTGAGAGAAAATGCAATAAAAGGCTGAAATTATGTTTAAATTTGGTTGCAAGTGCTAAGTACTGTCATTCTCATACATTGTATGAAAAAAGTTTCGTCACATGATGTGGCAGTTCTTTTACGAATCCTATTGTTTATAACGGTACATCTCCTGAACCATGTGTGGTATGTGGTTCTTACCCATTCAGAAATTGTTACCCCATGGTAAGGAACTCGTGTACCAAATTTGGTTGAAATCGGTCCAGTAGTTTAGAAGGAAATCTATAGTATTTTCATGTAACGCAGTAGTTTTTCGCGTAACTGTATATGGCGTCATATCTCGTGACCTGTGTGTCGTACGTGATTCTTACACTTACAACGACCGTCCTCTTCGTTTGAAGGTCACGTGTGCGTAATTTACTATTAAGATTGGAACAAAACTGTAGATTTGTATGCAATTTGTTCACACAAACAAACATACGGGCATGTTCAAAAGTTCAAATGTTTGTTAAGCTTAAAGAACTTAACTGCGGGGTCATCAGTCCCTAAACTTACAAAATACTTATGAACTACCTTGTGCTAAAGACTACACAAACATCCATGCCCGAGGGGGGATTCGAACCCCCGACCGTAGCGGCCGTGCAGACTGTGACTGGCGCGCCGCAGACCGCTCGGCCACTGCAGACTACGGGAATTCTATTTATATTAAAGAAGAAAGAGATATATGCCTACCAGTTTTGATGAAAACAGTAATTTCATTACAATGGTAATGTGTGTGTCGGTGTGTATGTGTATGTGTGTGTGTGTGTGTGTGTGTGTGTGTGTGTGTGTGTATGTGTGATATGTCGACGATTACCTACGTTAGCAGAAAAAGAAAGGTATATACTAGTTTGAGTAGTTTCATTTTCCCAATAGAAAACGGATTTTGTGCATTTCGACAGGTAATAGAACGACCTTTGTTTCCAAAAGAGTAACGAGGTTTTCGAGGTTTTCTACGGAAAATGAAATGCATTGTGGCACCACTATTTCCTGTTGCCAGAAATCGTGTTGAGCAATGAGTAACTATTAATTTTAACGCTGCTCCAATGGCTTATCAGTCACGATGGACCACATATATACGTTCGTTGCCTGCCGCGGTGGCCGAGGGGACTGAGGCGCTTCAGTCACGGTCTGCACGGCCACTGCGGTCGGGGGTTCGAATCCCCCCTCGGGCATGGATATTTGTGCCGTCCTAGTTCGTAAGTAGTTCATACGTAGTTTGTAAGTTTTGTAAGTCAAGTCCCATAAGCTTAACAAACATTTGAACATTTTTTATACGTTCGTTAATGATAGCCTTCCAAAATTCCAAGCATGAGATGCACAACGACACCGAGGCTAAATTGTTCCTTGCATTTAGGATAAATTCTTCTTAAATCAATTTATGATAGTGAGAGGTAGGGAAATTTATTAATAGATACGATTCGGTGTACTCTGAAAAGGGGAACTGGCAAGAGTAATTATCCGACAGGATTATATTATTTTCATATCTATATATGTTGCGTTCACACTGAGAGCACCACAAAATACCTAGGTATTACTATTACTTCAGACTTAAACTGGAAAGAACACGTAGATAATATCGTGGGAAAGGCGAACCAGAGACTGCGTTTTATTGGCAGAACCCTTAAAAGATGCAACAGAACTACAAAAGGAACTGCTTCACTACGCTTGACCATCCATTTTTGGAGTATTGCTGCCCAGTGTGGGATCCTTATCAGGTGGGTTTGACGAAGGACAACGAAAGAGTCCAGAGGGCAGCTCGATTCGTATTGTCACGATACAAGAGAGACAGCGTTACGAAAATGATACAGGATCTGGGATGGGAATCATTACAATAACGGCGCTTATCGCTGCGAATGCGAAAATATATTGCTGACTTCCACTTACACAGGTAGAAATGACCATCAGAATAAAATACGGGAAATCAGAGGTCGAACGGAGAGATTCAGGTGTTCTTTCTTCCCGCGAGCTATTCGAGAGTGGAATGGGAGATAAATAGTATAATTGTGGTTCGATGAACCCTCTGCCAGGCACTTAAATGTTATTTGCAGAGTATCCCATGTAGTAGATGTAGCGTGTTGTGACCGTCCTCTCACTCCCCGGGCGGGCTGGTTAGCGTCCACTTGGGCGGAAGGCCATTATAGAGCTTTCTATAATGTCATTATAAATAGAAATTTGCAAACCTTGAGACTGTGTTTTGTCTCGAACATGTGAAAGACATTAAAGGTGAAGCATTGAATTGGCAATATTCTATGGAACACAGGAGGTGAATTAGGAAAGTCGTACTTAGACTATCCCGAGCCGCCCTAATCGCTTGTGATACGATGGTCTAGTGGTAAGACGTCTGCCTAATAAGCATGGAAGACCGGGTTCGATTCCCGGCCGCATCACAAACTTTAATTCAATGCTTCACCTTTACCTTTAATGTTTCTGTAATGTATTCTGTGAATGTCTCTGGCGGCCTCGCGGCGCGGCTAAGGAAGTGAGAGCCGAGAGGAGGCGACTATCTGGCGTTTACCTCGCAAAGCCGGAGTCCGACAGCAGGTAGCAGCGGGAGTTGCGTTTGGCCGACGCCATTGCAGACAATTCCGAAGAGTGCTGTGCGATCTCCGTTGCTTATAATGGGGCCCGTCATCCCAAGTTTCTGTCCAGCGGAAATGTATGTCTAGCAGGACGGGACATTGGCGCCAATGTAGGACAATGTCCGCCGACTGTTTTTTAGAAACTGTCAGTGCCGTTTCCAACGGTGTGTCGAATCGTTTTACGGCCTTCGGGGAAAAGTAGCAGCTGGCAGCAATGGACGAAATAATTCACTGCAAGCGAAATGGGAGGTGCATGCCAGCGTCTAGAGCCACAGGGAGTCGGCGACGAGTGTGTCGTACACAGATAAATTTGCTGTGTGATTTTTTTGAAATGCCAGCTAACTTGAAGGTCTTCGACCATGTAGGTGACGGGTCATTGATATTAGCTGGGGGAGTTCCGTCTCATGGACGGGGCCTGCGCTGGCGACTGTAGAAAGCCCTGCGATTGGCGGCGTGAATATAGGATGGCAGTTGGGTCAATTTTTCATGACACCACACAAGTTGACTGGGGAGGCCATTTAGAGCTGCACGTGAGTCGTGTTTTAAGGTTTCGGGGGCGGACTTCCAGCAGCAAAAAATGTTCAAATGTTTGTAAATCTATCGAACCAAACTGCGTGGTCATCAGTCCGTAGCCTACAAACTACTTAAACCTAGGTAAACTAACCTAAGGACAACACACACACCCATGCCCCAGGGAAGACTCGAACCTCCACGGCGAGCACCCGCTCCGCAGCGAGACGCTTTAGACCGCTCGGTTACTCCATCGCGGCTTCCAGCAGCAACGCTCCACAACTTATTTTTTTGGGAGTCTTGTGTGGAGGGTCGATCAAGCGTCAGAGCTTGAGGAAGGACTCTTCTTGAGACCGATTTGCGGTCAGACACAGAAATGCTGTCTGGCGTCCGTCAGCGCTGCGACAGTGTTATAAGGTTTTTATCGGCGCCACCGCCGGAGTGTCTTACTGATAGCCGCTTGTGTGCGGGCGCCAGTTTTCTTTTGATATTAACTTCTTGTCACAGTGACTTGGAGATTGTCGGTAATTGCAAAGTATACTTAGCAAGTATCTTACAAGGGAATGGTCAGAGTTGTCAAGCCGAAACATGTATTGATTTTTTTAGCAATGTTTTTAGTTAACATTGAAGGTAGTCTGTATGCAGAATGTTAACTGCTGACATGACCTGGAAGTTACCTAAAAAAATCACGAAAGGCGCTTGCGGTGATGGCTGGCCACCCCTGGAAATAGCGAGTCGCGAGCTGTTGTTATGGTGAGCGTTGTGCGCATGGTCGGGAGGTGCGGCCGTCTTATCGCGGCGTTCACTAAAGAGGAATATCATTGCACGGTTTTGGTGGAAAGGGGAAACGAATATCCGTTTCTGTGGTATGCACTTCCTTTTCATTTCTGGTACGTATTTCGAAACATACCGCCCTGAAACTGGTTAGAGATGTGAAATATATTCTGTACATCTACATCATCTCCGCGAGCCACTTTACGGTGAACATTCAATCTCCCCTCACAGGTGACGGCAAACCCGATATCGATCGCCTGTCTTCATCTATTTCTTTTGCTTTTGGTGGAATTTTACAAGTAATGCCCTAATTTGTTTGAGCAACAGCGTCACATCTTTGTCAAATGTAATAATTTTCTATGTAAGTATTTCGATTCATAAATAAACAACATACTAAGAAAAAAATCTTTTGCAGAATCCGTCATCTGTATAAACTGGTGTTAATGCCCGTGTATTTATTTATTTATTTCAACTTTGAATCAGTACTTATCATATCACTCCTTTTTCTTTTTGTGTCCCAACTTCGTCGCCGCTTTTGTGTCCCAACTTCGTCGCCGCTTTTGTGTCCCAGCCTCGTCGTAGGTGTCGGTGGCCGAGTGGAATGAGCCCGACACAGGAACAAAAATAGCACGCTGGTGCAGGTACGGAGGGGAGCAGCCAGAAACTATAAACACTCGAGTAAATTAGAAAGAGATATATTGCACAGAAGGTAACAATACTTAACTTTTACATAGTACTGCAGAATGTTGATACATAGTTGTTAGAGGCCTGCCTAGTGCCTGTACAATAGCAAAGTCTTCACTGGTGCCTATCTGATTACGAAGGTCCTAACTCGTTGCTATCTCAGTCCGAAGTGCACGATGTCCTTCAGTGGTGGCCACGAGCGGAGTTGTTGCAGAGGGCGCTCGTGGCTGTCGTCGTGAGAACGCCGCGCCGTGCGTGCATGGCGGCGCGCGGCGAAAGTAGGTGGCGCGCACTTTGTACTTGTGCGACACCACACCCCTCCCCCCCAAACCGCCGCGCCGTCGTGGCGTAGGGCTGAGGGCCACGGCGACGGCACTGGGAGGAGGGCCTGGGCGGGGGCGTTACTGGTGGGACGGGCGTCGTAGCTGAGGCTAGGATCGAGGCGCCGTCCGCGCCCCGGCATCCGCCTTGCGATCCTCCAGGGAACCCACCGAAACCTGGGGAAGGGCGCACCCCCCCGCCCAGGGGGAGCAGGTCATCTTCTTCTGAGGTGCGTGGCCCAGGCGGCGGCGGCACACACGGTCCCGGAGTCCCTCTCGGTGACGCTGTCATCTGCGGCGGCGACAGCGGCGGCGTCGCGTCGATCTCCATCGGGACGATCTCGTAGTCCGGGGACGCTGGACCCGTTGACGAACGATGTGTTTGTGCTCCCTGGCGGTGAACTGGGTCTGGAATCAAGAAACCGGAGACAGGATCGCGCGGCCTGTGCAGGCGCAATTGGTTTGCGTGGCGCCGCAGCTCCGACCCTGTGGAAGAACGTACAACAAACATATTGCGCCCGAGCACGCGCTGAATGATGCCCGGCATCCATTTCTTCTTGTTTCCAGCAAACACCCTGTACAGCACCGGCGTGGAAACCTGAAAACGCGTAGCGCCATACGAACCGACTCGGTGCGTGGGAGGCTGCAGCAGGTGAAGGAGAGTGCGGTGACGGCGGCCGTGTAGCAGCTCGGCAGGAGACGGGCCGTCACGTGGCATGCACCGATACGTAGACAGGAAAATTTGAAGAGCTTGCTGCCTGGAGTGCTGACCTTTCATCTTTTCCATGTGAGACTTGAATGTTCGAACGAAACGTTCTGCTTCACCATTGGACTGAGGGTGAAAATGTGCAGTGGTAATATGCTGAATGCCATTCACACGACAAAACTGTTGAAATTCCGCACTAACAAACTGAGGTCCATTGTCACTGACGACAGTTTCAGGCAAACCTTCGATGCAAAACACTGATGTTAAGGCACTGATCGTACTAGACGCCGTCGTTGAGTTCATGGCAATCACAAAAGGAAACTTGCTGAAAGCGTCTACAACAATTAACCAGCGCGTATTCCAGAAAGGTCCGGCAAAGTCAATATGTAAACGTTGCCATGGTCCCTTGGGGCGTGGCCAGTCTGAGAAACGCTGTGGAGCCGCCTGATGCTCCGCACAAACAGTACACTGTGACGTCATGTTCTCTATCTGAGCGTCCATACCAACCCAGGTACAATGACGTCTGGCCAATTGCTTTGTCCGAACAATGCCCCAATGTCCTTGATGCAGGAGGCGTAACACTTCTCGTTGCAGGGAACGAGGAACAATCACTCTTGCTTGGTCGTTGTCGGTATGCAACAACAGTACACCCTGACTTAAAGATAATGCATGACGTTGTGCAAAATAACGTCGAACCAGAGGCCGCTCAATGTCTTTGGCTCTGGCAGGCCACCCTGAGCGAACAAAACGTGCTACCACACTTAGGTCTGCATCCGCAGCTGTTTCCTGTGCAACCCGACGAGAGTTCAAAGGAAAGTCTGCGACAGCGGAAGCCTCTCTGGAGTCTATCTGACAACATGCCATTTCTGAAGAATCAAATGATACATCCTGGCCAACCGGAAGTCGGGAAAGTGTGTCCGCGTTGGCATGTTTAGTGGTAGGTCGGTACAAAATCTCATACTGATAATTTGACAATATCAAGGACCATCTCTGAAGCTTTTGTGCCGTACGTGGCGGAATTGGCTTTGTGGGTGAGAACAACGACGTGAGAGGCTTGTGGTCTGTCAACAAATAGAATTTTCTGCCATAGAGATAATGATGAAACTTTGCGACGCCGTAAATGATTGCTAAGGCCTCCTTTTCTATCTGACTGTAATTCTGTTGCGTCGGCGTCAGTAGCTTGGATGCAAAGGCAATAGGACGATCGTGACATCCAATACGATGTGAGATTACTGCGCCCAGACCGTACGACGAGGCGTCAACTGCTAACACTACAGGCTTCTGGGGGTCAAAGGGAATCAAACATGCATCACTGAGTAGTGCAGACTTTAGTTTGTCAAAGGCAACCTGGCAATCTTTGGACCAAACAAAAGGAACATTCTTCCTACGTAAGTGATGCAGTGGAGCTGCAATCTGAGAGGCATTGGGAATAAATCTGAAATAATAGTTAAGCTTTCCCATTACTGCTTGCAATTCATGCACATTCGTAGGAGGAGGCAAGTCTTTGATTGCTCGAAGATGTGACTGTAAGGGATGAATTCCTTGAGCATTAATCACATGGCCCAGGTACTCTATTTCAGTTTGAAAAAACTAACACTTTGCTTTATTACAACGTAGACCTGCTGCAGTCAACACTTTGAAAAGGCACTCCAGGTTTGCTAAATGTTCTTCAACTGTACGTCCGGATACCACAATATCATCTAAATAGTTCGAACAACACGGTACAGAAACTGTCAGCTGTTCCAAAAAACGCTGAAAAATAGCGGGAGCGGAAGAACTGCCAAAGGGTAGGCGTTGAAATTGAAATGGCCCATGTGAGTATTAATGATGAAAAATTTTTTTGACTCGTCATCAAGCGGTATTTGTAAGTATGCCTCTGCTAAATCAATCTTAGAAAAGAAGCGAGACTGTCCTAATTTGTCCATCAGTTCCTCAGGTCTGGGCAGGGGATAAGTGTCCACAATTGTTTGACTGTTCACTGTTGATTTGAAGTCCGCACAGAGACGAAGTTTTCCTGACGGCTTGGGTATAATTACGATAGGCGAGGCCCACTGACTCGCAGAAACAGGAGAAATCACCCCACTATCTTGCCAACGTTTAAGTTCTTCGGCAACTAAATCACGCAATGCGATAGGCACTGGTCTAGCTTTACGAAATTTTGGAACTGCAGATTCTTTTAAAGTTACATGTGCCACGAAGTCTTTTGCACAACCTAGTTCCGGCGAAAACAGGTCACTATATTTGTCACAATGCATTGATTTTATCCTGAGGCGCTATTGACGAAATTTGAAGCACATCTCTCTGAATTGATAAACCAAACAAGTCAAAATCATCTAGTCCAAAAATGTTCTGTGTCGATTTGGCTTGAAGAACTACAAAAGCAACTGTTTTTGTTACACCTTGAAAAGAGGCGGGCAGGCTACATGTTCCTAGCACGGGAATATTTTCACCTGTATAAGCTGTTAACACTTGCTGTGACGGCGACAATTTTGGCGAACCCAGAAGTTCATAAGTATCTTTATTTATTAATGTGATAGCGGAACCAGTATCAAGCTGAAATTGCACAGTCTTATTGTCAATGGAAAGATTCACAAAAAGTTTTTGCTTTCGGCGCTCGACAGGTGCGCGAATGTGGGCAACGTCTGTTACGGTTTGTTTGCTGCACTTGCGCGGGCCGCGTAGTGAAGGAAGCGGCAGCGGATTAACAACACTGTCACTAGAGGACACTACCGCCGGATCGGCGTCCGCGCAAGCCTGCGAAGCTACTCCAGATTTACTAACTACTGCACTACACTTTTGAGTAGCTACTTGATGTCTACTGTCACTAGCTACACAGTACTGGGCACTATTACAAGGAGCAGTTGCAGAAGGTACTATTTTCACTACAGGAATGCACTGTTCATAGTCATTTTGCTTGTCCCGAACCCTTTTCCGTTGCACTGTTTTACGCGCTCGTCGGCGCTTGCTACGTGGTGCACTATATAGATTTGCCATAGGCGCAGAACTACTTTCTTGCAATTGAGATCCAAGGAAAGCAGTGTTCAATTCCACAGCCCGTATAACATTTACAGAATGAACTGTTCTTGCGCTCTGCGAAGCACTGTTTCTAACGTCACTGTTCTTTGAGTTTTTAATTTGCATACACACAGACTGCACATGTCCCAATTTGCCACATTGATAACAGGTTGCGTTGCGACTAGGGCAATGAGCACGCTTGTGGCGAGACACACACTGGGGGCAAGATTTACGTACATTTTTCTGAAATGAGCGTTGGCGCCCGTTTTTCAAATTACTGTTTCTAACACGACGGGGCGACCTTTGCGTCGCACTTTTACACTGGCTACTGTTCACTGTCTGTTCAGCACGGCCGGTAGAAAAATAAGAATCACTAGTGCTATACTGAGAACTACGGCTAGGAAAGCGTCCGTTGCGGCGCACTGAATTTACACTATGGCTTTGCATTTCTACATCAGCTAAGTCAAAAGTATCATGCGCTTCTATAAGCTGCAGTACACTGTCTAAGGAGGGGTCAGACTGTTTCAGAATTGCTGCTCTAATTCTGGGGTCCTGAATATTCTGCGTAATCGCATCCCTCAACATCACGTCACTATACGAAAGTCCACAAGAGCAAGTAAATTTACATTGGCGGGTTAAGCCCTTCAATTCCGTGATCCATTCTTGGTGTGATTGCTGCGGTAATTTTTTAAGTCTGAAAAATCGGTATCGTGCAGCGGCTACAAGAACTTTTCTCTCATAATGAGCATTCAGTGCATCTACAATTTGTTCAAAGTCTACATCAAGAGGAGATGCGTGAGGGAATAGTTTCTGCAATAGTACGAAGGTCTGGGGGCCCACAATCGATAAGAAAAGGTTCTTCACTCTCTGACCTGTAATTTGATGAGCCGCGACGAGTTCTTGAAACTGTGCGAAGTAGTCGCTCCATTCTTCCTCACGTTCGTTGTACTGGCGGAACGTAGGGAGCGGTACGGTGGCTGGTGTGGGCTGCTGAAGCGGCGGCTGTTGTTGTTGGTTAGCTGCTTGCGCTGTGAGCTGGGCCACAGCCTGGAGAAGTTGTGTTATTTGCGCCGTCTGTAACTGAATAATTTCCATTAAGTTTGGGTTCGGGGTAGTGGCCATGCTGACCGATTAGGCGCCGCGCATACAAGTAACTTATAACAAAACACAAATGCAATATGAAAGAGGACTCGATCTGCAACAAAAAAGTCCACAAACACGTAACTGAAAATGTTCCCCAAAAATCTTCTAATAAGGGTGGGTGGGCGGGAGCAATTTCTGCGTGCTCCGACTACTGCTGTCTGGCTGCTGTAAGCGGGCTGGTCCAAGGTTCGGCTCGTCGCCACTTTTGTGTCCCAACTTCGTCGCCGCTTTTGTGTCCCAACTTCGTCGCCGCTTTTGTGTCCCAGCCTCGTCGTAGGTGTCGGTGGCCGAGTGGAATGAGCCCGACACAGGAACAAAAATAGCACGCTGGTACAGGTACGGAGGGGAGCAGCCAGAAACTATAAACACTCGAGTAAATTAGAAAGAGATATATTGCACAGAAGGTAACAATACTTAACTTTTACATAGTACTGCAGAATGTTGATACATAGTTGTTAGAGGCCTGCCTAGTGCCTGTACAATAGCAAAATCTTCACTGGTGCCTATCTGATTACGAAGGTCCTAACTCGTTGCTATCTCAGTCCGAAGTGCACGATGTCCTTCAGTGGTGGCCACGAGCGGAGTTGTCGCAGAGGGCGCTCGTGGCTGTCGTCGTGAGAACGCCGCGCCGTGCGTGCATGGCGGCGCGCGGCGAAAGTAGGTGGCGCGCACTTTGTACTTGTGCGACACCACATTTCTGACCATCTATCTTTTTCTAAAAACCTGTTATAATTATGGAAGAACATATAAAAAATAACTATATCTTGCATGATATATAAGTGTAGCATCAAACAAAGTAATTATCAAACTACAAATGGTATGTAATATTTATTTAATTCAAAACTTGACTACAGACAATATTTCTTGTTACTTGTATAGCATTTAATATGAATAAATTTTTTGGTGGCTCACCTCTAAGCAAGCGACATGAAGATGTCTATCTGAGAAACATATATACGTAAAATCCACTCCACAGTATTGAATACATTGCCCTGTGGTTTATTAATGCAAGTCTCACTGGAAGCTGCAGCTGATGTGAACCATTTGTATTAATGCTGCAAGTCTAAAAATCTGTTGCGAATACAACTAGTAGTAAATAAGTAATAGATTAGAACCTAATTCTTGATGGGACGGTTTTCTATGAACGTTATGGTTTATGCCGTCAGATTTCATTGACCCGTACTACGATATAATTTCGAAGGTACATTCAGCTGCATGTGCGTATACTACCTGTATAATTTCCTGTGAATAAAATTTGCAGCGTAGCAATTATAAAATGTAACTTTATACCGAGTTCTGGAGTATTACTCCTTGAACAACGGAATAATAGTAAGCTAGAAACTTTTTTCTTTTCATCATTTTGATATGGTTGTCAGTGAGAGAAAGTGCAATAATGGGCTGAAATTATGTTTAAATTTTGTTGCAAGTGCTAAGTACTGTCATTCTCATACAGTGTATGAATAGAGTTTCGTCGCATGATGTGGCAGTTTTTTTACGAATCCTATTGTTTATGACTTTATATCTCCTGAACTATGTGTGGTATGTGGTTGTTGCCCATTCATGAATTGTTACCGTATGGTAAGGGACACGTGTACCAAATTTGGTTGATATCGGTCCAGTGCTTTAGAAGGAAATCTATAGTATTTTCATGTGATGCAGTAGTTTTCCGCGCAACTCTTTGTTTATGACATCATATCTCGTGAACTATGTTTTGTACGTGATTCTTACACTTACAGCGACCGTCCTATTGGTTTGAAGATAATGTGTGTGTAATTTAATTATGATTGGAACAAAACTGTAGATTTGTATGCAATACATACACACAAACAAACATACGGGCATGTTCAAATGTTTGTTAATCTTAAAGGAGTTAACTGCGGGGTCATCAGTCCCTAAACTTATAAACTACTTATGAACTATCTTGTACTAAAGACGACACAAACTTCCATGCCCGAGGGGGGATTCGAACCCCCGACCGTAGCGGTCGTGCAGACTGTGACTGGCACGCCGCAGACCGCTCGGCCACTGCGGACGACGGGAATTCCATATATATTAAAGAGGAAAGAGATATATGCCTATCAGTTTTGATGAAAACATTAATTTCATTACAATGGTGATGTGTGTGTCGATGTGTGTGTGCGTGTGTGTGTGTGTGTGTGTGATATGTCGACGATTACCTACGATAGCAGAAAAAGAAAGATATATACCAGTTTGAGTAGTTTCATTTTCCCAGTTTAAGTGTTAGAAAGCATAGAAAACGTATTTCGTGTGTTTCGACAGGCAACAGAACGACCTTTGTTTCCAAAAGATTATATTCTACGAAAAATGCATTGTGGCACCATCACTATTTCCTATTGCCAGAAATCGTGTTGAGCAATGAGTGAATATTAATTTTAACGCTACTCCAATGGCTTATCACTGACGATGGGACACATATACGTTCGTTGATGATGGATTTAAAAAAATGCCAAGCATGAGAAGCACAAGGACAGGCTAAATTCTCCCTTGCATTTAGGATAAATTCTACTTATGATAGTGATAGGTAGGGAAAGTGATTAATAAATACGATTCGGTGTTCTCTGAAAAGGGGAGCCGGTTTATTATCCGACAGGATTATATTATTTTCTTATTTATATTTGTTGCATTCACATTGTGAGCAGCACGAGGTTTGCAAGTTATGACTGCTCTCCCACGCCCCGAGCGGGCTGGCTGGCGTCCACTAGGGTGGAAGGCCATTGTAAAGCTTTTTTGTAATGTGATATACACAGAAATTTACAAACCTTGAGACTGTTTTTCTTCTCTAACATGGCAAAGACATTACAGATAAAGGTGAAGCATTGAATTGGCAATATGCTATGGAACACAAACTTTAATTCAGCTTCCTCGTTCAATAGATAATTGCCACTACTGTCAAGGAAGCTGAATAAAAGTTTGTGACTTGGAGGGAAGTCAGACTATTCCGAGGCGTCTTAGTCCTTAGTGGTGCGGTGGTCTAACGGTAAGACGTCTGCCTAGTAAGTATGGAGGTGTGGGTCGGATTCCCGGCGGCATCACAAATTTTAATTTATTGATTCACCTTCATCTTCAATGTCATGGACATATTTGAGTCGAATAACCGTCTCAGGGTTTCTTAAATAATATTTAAATTTAATTCAATGCTTCACCTTTATCTTTAATGTTTCTGTAGTGTATTCTGTGAATGACTCTGGCGGCCTCGCGGCGCGTCTAAGGAGATGAGAGGCAAGGGGTGGCGACCAACTGGCGTTTACCTCGTGGAGCCGGTAGCAGGTAGCAGCGGACGCTGCCTCCGCAGGGGGCTTTGCGCCTGGCCGACGCCAGTGCAGACAATCCCGATGAGTGCTGTGCGATCTCCGTTTCTTATCGAGGGACCCGTCATCCGAAGTTTCTTTCCAGCGGAAATGTATGTCTAGCACGACGGGACATTGGCGCCAATGTAGGACAATGTCTGCCGACTGCTTTTTAGAAACTGTCAGTGCCGTTTCCAACGGTGTGTCGAATCGTTTTACGGCCTTCGGGGAAAGGTAGAAGGTGGCGGCAATGGACGAAATAATTCACTGCAAGCGAAATGGGAGGTCCATGCCAGCGTCTAGAGCCACAGGGATCCGGCGCCGCCGGCCGCGGTGGCCGAGGAGACTAAGGCGATCCAGTCACGGTCTGCACGGCCACTACGGTCGGGGGTTCGAATCCCCCCTTGGGCATGGATATTTGTGCCGTCCTAGTTCGTAAGTAGTTCATAAGTAGTTTGTAAGTTTAGGGACTGATGACCCCGTAGTTAAGTCCCCTAGACTATACAAACAAACAAATACGAACACACACACACCCATGCCCCAGAGAGGACTCGAACCTCCACGGCGAACAACCGCGCGCTCCGCAGCGAGACGCTTTAGACCGCTCTGCCACTCCACCTCGGCTTAATTTTATCGATTTACTCAATTTAATTAGGCTGAAACACGTCACATATTAATCGAATCGGAATTTTGCGTACTATTCGAATCCACAACCACAAAGTTAATCACTAATTATTTAATATAACCTCCCTTTGTCATAAAGACTGGACAAGGTGGCACCTTTGTGTTGGAAGAATCTCAGTTCTATTACATTGTGATGGGCATTATGACGATGTGGTCTGTTATTGCAATATTAGGTAAACCTGATACAGAGGATCGATTTTTCTATGTTCAGTTTGTCCAGATTAGATCAGCTTCACATTTAGTTGAACGAAAAATCTTTATTATTTATTGATGAACATGTAATTCTGTTTTTACCTGTTACTGGTACCTCCTATAACAATCTTTTTTTAATGTTATTAACGGTATTGTATATAATACCGGTTACAATAGGTAATAAATGAGTTTACTACAAACAAATTTAGAAATCTTTTATTGTTTGCAGGTTGGCAAATCTGGCAACTTACGGTCTGATTTGGCTCCAATCAAACTAACTCGGAAAAAGAAGACTGAATAATTTCGTTCTTTGTCAGTGCAATCACATTACAGATGCCTCCTCTTTTCAGTAACCGACGCCGATTAATCTACTAGCCCCTCATAATTCTCGGCGGCAGACAACGTCTCCGCCCACAAATCTTGCCTACGGTTAATTACTCAGTGTTTGAAAGTGCCTCTACTCACGGCCAGCTGGTCTTTTTCGATCTGGCTTCACAACCGATCGATCCTTGATGCTGGTAGTTAAATTCTTTTTAAGATGTGATGAGGCTGGAAGAAAACTCACACAGTCACACACTCACACACTTTCCAACACAATCACAAATGCACTTACAAGACGAACATACTTAGCGAGACAGAGAAACTGAAATCACTCTTTTAGTTCGTTGAAACGCGCGGCTTAAAATTGTAGACTAGGTACCAGAAATCACACAAAATATTTAAAGTTTTCTCATAGCCTTCTCGGCATCAGATAAAATACAGGACTGGTTATACAATTTCCTTCAGTCGTCAAATGGAAATGAGAAGTGCTCTAGTTAAAAGACAGTGTTTTAAATGCCACAAATGCCAGCTATCGTAAGACTCACGCTATTCTATTAGATAAAATGGTACGTCGTGAAATTGATAGCAAACAATGGATAGTGCCCTATCCAGCCAAAGGAATACAGGAACTTTGCAATTCAACTAATAACAAAACTGATATGTTGTCTGTTCTTATCGGACATGTCCGAAAGAACAGACACCATTGGTTAACAGCAACATTCTCCTCCGAATGCGAAAATATATTGTTGACTCTCAACTACATAGGTAGAAAAGGTCATCAGAATGAAATACGAGAAATCAGAGCTCGAACGGAGAGATCCAGGTGTTCTTCCTTCCCGCGCGCTATTCGAGAATGTAAAGGGAAATAAATAGTATAAAGTTGGTTCGATGAACCTTCTGCCAGGCACTTGAAAGAGATTTGCAGAGTATCCCATGTAGATGTAGATGTAACCGACGTAATTTTACGAAATCGAAATATTGAAATATTTCGATCGTTTCGGGGCGTTGAAATAAATTCAACGGCGAAGTTGAAAATTGTACTCGACCGGGATTCGAATCCGGATTTTCCGTTTCGAGCCACTCATCGCCTTAACCGATATCTTGTTTCCTTCAGGTAGATAAATGCTTTGCGGTCGGTTTTTCAATGTTCGTTCTGGGTTGGTCGTTGGGTATTAAATTTTTTATTTAGAAGAAGTATTCAGCCCTCTTACCGAGCGCGCTGAGCCACCGCGCCCGGCACCAATTACACTATCTAGCTACGCCTCCCTTCCTACCAAAATTCCCAAATGTTCAAATGTTTGTAAAGGTTATGGAGACTACGGGGTCATCAGTCCCTAAAATTACAAACTACTTATGAACTAGGACGGCACAAATATCCATGCCCGAGGGGGGATTCGAACCTCCGACCATAGTGGCCGTGCAGACCGTGACTGTAGCGCCTCAGTCTCCTCGGCCACCGCGGCCGGCCCAAAATTCCCAACTTGTAAGACACTAAGACGGTAATGCGCCCTGGCCACCACTATCGTATTGTGCTAAAAGTTGGAAGGGAAGCGTGCCTGGATAGCCTAATTGTTAAAGGCGACCGCTGTCCGAAGCCGAAATCCGGGTGCGAATCCCAGTCCAGCACAACTTCACCGTTGAGTTTATTTCAACGCTCCGAAAGTGTCGTAATGTTTCAATATTTCGAACTGATCAACCAATAAACTTACGAGAGACTGTTTCGAATGTGAAGACATGAAATATACCGTTTCCCTAGCTTCAAATGGGGCGCTTTCCTCTTACTTTCTCCGATCGTAATCAATGCAAGTATACATATCCCAAAAGAAGAAATGGTGAATAATGGCTAAAATAAACAACAGAAAGTTGTTCGTTATTATACAGAAAAGAGACTACCTTAAGAAAACACGTATGTGACGAAAGCGGTTTAGGTACTTTATAAAGAAAAAGTCCTATATTGTCCTCGTACCGGAATGTATACCTGTTCACACATTATTTCATCATGTGGCCCACAGCAAATTTTTACTTGTATTGTTATTTTTACTTCTGTATCGTGGACATAGCCCACAATACGAAAGCCAGTAGTCATAACAAGGATAAACTGCTTCAGTCGGTAAGCTCCTTTATGGGATCATTTACTGAATAAATTAAATTTTCGTAAGCAGGGAGGCAAATATAAATAAAAATTTTGGAAGTATCATCATGTTCTTAAAACATAAAGAAGAAACAGTTACTCTGCGTATCCTAGCCAGGTAAACTGACGTTAACTTCGAAAAGATAGTGCTAATTGCTAGCTTTTCTTGGGAAAAAAGATCAGACGTGTGTTGTGCGTATGGGGCGGCGAAGAAAATTTTCTAGCTTCCTCCACCGCCTTTCCACCATCCCAGCCCCTTTACCTCGCGGATCTTTACTTGTCGCAGATGACGCCACCTCCCTATATGTCATCGTTCACGCCCATGGCCTTGCCGCTCTCGAACACTACCTGACTCCAAAACCGGTACCTCATTCCTCATAACTCTCGACATCTGTACACTAACCAACAACTCATTTTCCTTCGAATGGGAAGCATTCATACATAATTAAGAAACTTCACACAGTTAAAAATTAGGTGTTAAAATTGTAATAGTTTGAATGAAAGTCCGTGGTCCACTTGAGCTGTTATTTTATTGGAGTCGTGAAGACCCGCACAACCGGTTTCGCAATCTACAGTTGCATCTTCATGCACGTTTTTAAAAGTTTTCCATATAAGTCATTTGTGATGGATAACGGGGTTAATGGTGAGGTTGGCAATCAGTAAAATTTGTTTAGCCTGATTGCCGACTTTTCTATTATTTTACCAAAAATGACAAGAACCGCACGATAGACTTCTTTTTATGTTTTTGACGAAAAGAGCCAACGTGCTTGCGGTACAAACTCACCACTAAACCCGTTATCAATCGCAAATGACTTATATTGAAAACTTTTAAAAACGCACCTGAAGATGCAACTGTAGGTTGCGAAACCGGTTGTGCGGGTCTTCACGACTCCAATAAAATAACAGCTCAAGTGGACCAAGGACTTTCACTCAGACTATTACAATTTTAACACCTAATTTTTAACTGTGAGAAAGTTTCTTGATTATTTATAAATATTTTAGCTGTGGTTGCCCGTCATACAAAGTTATATGGGAAGCATTCAGTCTAACCCGTGGCACAGTCATGAACACTCCCGTGGCTCCTTTCCCCGCCAAAACTGATTACGGGCTATCTGGGAGTGCCCTTTGTAGTTTTTCAAAATCCCAAACCTCTGATCCAGTTTAGGGTCATTGTTAATATTTTCATGATCTTGACTCAGGGTCAGGATATCCTATCTTGCTTTCATCAGGACCTCCTTCCATCCGCTTCACCTGGTCTCCCTCAACCCACCCCTCCTGGGTATTAACCTCCTCCTCAGTGATGGCTCTATCCAGACTTCGACACTAAACATGTCAACCACCAACGGTACCTGAACTTAGACAGTTGATATCGCTTCCACATGAAAAATCCCTTCCTTACAGCCTCGCGGACGGTGTATGTGCAGTACTGAGAACTCCCTTTCTCAGTAGGCTGAAGGTCACACAGAGGCGTTCGCAACAGGTACTACTCCTCCCGCAAGCAGATTTCCTGTCCCCACACGCCCGTAATCCCTCCTCCAGCACCGATAACCAGCCACAAAAGGGCGCTCTCCGCGTCACTCAGTGCTACCCTGGATTGGAACAACTAAACTGCGCCCTTCGCCAAGGTTTCGATTTCCGTTATCAGGCTCTAATTTTCTGTGCACCTACGTTGTCTGGATGCAGCTGATTTGTTAACTGGACAAGAACGCTGAGGCTACGAAAGTCCTATACAATGTAAGCCAGGTCAGCTATGTGAAATGAGACACTATATGGCCCCTACAAAAAATAGCATGCGCAAGACCCCGTAAAGTCATTGTAAAGGTGTTTTCTTTCCTTTTTACTAGTAATTTCAAAGTAATGAGTTCCTCCTCCTGAGTGTTGGGGGTTGGGGGGGGGGATGATTAATTTAAACACTGTTTCATACTGTGTTTTTTTCCTGAACCTTTATAACAAAATTCTACTGAATAATTGTGAGAGTATTGTATCAAGCTTATATTTAAACGATTTTTAGGTGGTTTTCTTTTTACAACATATAACATTTCTTCACAATTCACACACACACACACACACATTATATATATATATATATATATATATATATATATATATATATATATATATATATATATAGTGGAGCAACTTAGTCAAGTTCAATTTCAAGGAGGATACAAGTAGTTATGGGTGGGATTGAGACAGGAGGGGGGGAAGGAGGTTTGGGGGACTTACGTCCATATTCATGTGTGTACGACGTAAAATTTCTACTAGAACATCACTATTTGTATAAAAAATTATCCCTACATTACACTCATTTTTATAGTTTTTTCAGCTCATCAGATCAGCACACAGTATTGATCTGTTATGTCTTACAATTTTTTTCTGGATTGACATATTGAAATGCAGTTCCTGAACAAGTTAACACTACACAAGATTATACAAGCTCTATATTGTTTCACATAGCTTTTTATGGAACTATGTTTTTATTTTGATATATGAGATGCTTATTGGAAATAAAGCATGGGATAGAAGGATTAGGTTGGGGAGGGGTGTTGGCTATCATCCACCCTTAATATTATGAATACCGTAACACAATAATTCCATGTTACATTTTAATTTCTGTCTTAAAACTTATAACGTAACACTGAAATTTGCTTAATTATTTGTTTTCCAGGAATTCCTCGACAGAATAGAAAGAGTCAGTCCTGTGAGGAAACTTTTGAGTTTAGCCGAGAGTCCGAGTATTGCTGCTAAGAATTTTGAATTCTTGTGGCAGTTCATTAAAAATGGATGCACCAGAATACCGCACATCTTTCGGCACAAGGGTAAAGGAAGTATGATCAGAATGCAGATTCGATTTCTAAGTAGTTTTAACTGAGGGAAAGCTGCTAACTCATGGGAATCTCTAAATATTATTAACATCAAACGATATTAAACAGAATATGTATTAAGCCACCCCCATGAACCACAGACATTGCCGAGGTGGGGTGGCTTGCGTGCCTCAACGATGCAGATAGCCGTACCGTAGGTGCAACCACAGCGGAGGGGTATCTGTGGAGAGGCCAGACAAACGTGTGGTTCCTGAAGAGGGTTTCAGTAGTTACAGGGGCAACAGTCTGGATGATTGACTGAGCTGGCCTTGTAACATCAGCTAATGTGGCTTTGCCACACAGCTACTGCGAACGGCTGAAAGCAAGGGGAAACTACAGCCGTTATCTTTCCCGAGGACATGCAGCTCTACTGTATGAACATATGATGATGGCATCCTCTCGGGTAAAATATTCCGGAGGTAAAATAGTCCCCCATTCGGATCTCCGGGCGGGGACTACTCAGGAGGATGTTGTCATCAGGAAAGACAATACTGGCATTCTACGGATCGGAGCGTGGAATGTTAGATCCCTTAATCGGGTAGGAAAATTAGAAAATTTAAAAAGGGAAATGGATAGGTTGAAGTTAGATATAGTGGGGATTAGTGAAGTTCGGTGGCAGGATGAACAGGATTTCTGGTCAGGTGAGTACAGGATTATAAATACAAAATCAGTTGGGGGTATCACAGGAGTAGGACTGATAATGAATAAGAAAATAGGAATGCGGGTAAACTACTATGACCAGCACAGTGATCGCATTATCATTGTCAAGATAGATACGAAGCCAACACCGACAACAGTAGTACAGGTTTATATGCCAACTAGCTCTGCCGATGATGAGGAGATCGAAGAAATATATGAGGAGCTAAAGGAAATTATTCAGACAGTTAAGGGAGAGGAAAACTTAATTGTGATGGGAGACGGGAATTCGGTACTTGGAAAAGGAAGAGAAGGAAAAATAATAGGTGAATATGGACTGGGCAGGAGGAATGAAAGAGGAAGTCGCCTGGTAGAATTTTCCACGGAACATGATTTAATCGTAACAAACACGTGGTTTAAGAATCACAAAAGAAGGTTGTATACATGGAAGAGACCAGGAGACACCGGAAGATATCAGATAGATTTTATAATGGTAAGACATAGGTACCGGAACCAGGTTACAAACTGCAGGACATACCCAGGGGCAGATATAGACTCTGACCATAACTTGTTAGTCATGAACTGTAGGCTGAAGCTGAAAAAACTGCAGAAAGGTAGGAAAATAAGGAGATGGGACTTAGATAGATTGAAGGAAACTGATGTTCTGGAGAATTTCAGAGGGAGATTTAGGCAACAATTTGCAGAAACAGGGGGAAATAAAACAGTAGAAGAGGAATGGGTAGCATTGAGAGATGAAATAGTGAAGGCAGCGGAGGACAAAATAGGTAGAAAGGCAAGACCTACAAAAAATCCTTGGATATCACAGGAAATACTAGATTTAATTGATGAAAGGATAAAATATAAAAATGCAGTAAATGAAACAGGCAAAATGGAGTACAGACGTCTAAAAAATGAGATTGACAGGAAGTGCAAAATGGCTAAGCAGGAGTGGCTAGAAGCCAAATGTAAATCTGTAGAAGAATGTATAGCAAGGGTAAAAGTAGATACTGCCTACAGGAAAATAAAAGAGACATTTGGGAACAAGAAAAGCAATTCTACGAATATCAAGAACTCAGGTGGGAAACCAGTTCTCAGCATAGAAGCGAAAGCTGAAAGGTGGAAAGAGTACATAGAGCAGCTCTACAAAGGAAATGAACTTAGAGACGATGTTGTAGGAAGGGAAGAGGAAGTCGATCAAGATGAAATAGGAGATACTATACTGAGAGATGAATTTGACAGAGCCTTGAAAGACCTAGGTCGGAACAAGGCCCCAGGAGTAGATGACATACCCTCAGAGCTACTAAAGTCTCTGGGAGAGCCAGCCATGACAAGACTATTTGAACTGGTGTGTAGGATGTATGAGACAGGCGAAATGCCCTCAGACTTTAAGAAAAATGTAATAATCCCCATTCCAAAGAAATCAGGCGCAGACAGGTGTGAAAATTACAGAACCATCAGTTTGATAAGTCATGGTTGCAAAATTTTAACACGAATTGTCTACAGGAGAATGGAAAAGCTGGTAGAAGCTGACCTCGGGGAAGATCAGTTTGGATTCAGGAGGAACGTAGGAACCCGGGAGGCAATACTCACTTTACGTCTAATCTTAGAAGACAGATTAAGGAAAGGCAAACCAACATTTTTAGCTTTTGTAGATTTGGAGAAAGCTTTTGACAATGTTGACTGGAATACACTCTTTCAAATTCTGAAGTCAGCAGGGGTAAAATACAGGGAAAGGAGAGTTATTTACAACTTGTACAAAAGCCAGACCGCAGTTATTAGACTCGAAGGGCATGAAAGGGAAACATCAGTTGGGAAGGGAGTAAGACAGGGTTGTAGCCTTTCTCCAATGTTATTCAATTTGTACATCGAGCAGGCGGTGAAGGAAAGCAAGGAAAAATTTGGAATAGGGATTAAAGTTCAGGGGGAAGAAATAAAAACATTGCGTTTTGCTGATGACATTGTAATTCTGTCAGAGACAGCGAAGGACCTGGAAGAGCAGTTGAATGGAATGGAAAGCGTGTTGAAGAGAGCATATAAAATGAACATTAACAAGACCAAAACAAAAATAATGGAATGCGGTCTTAGAAAATCAGGCGATGCTGAAGGAATTAGATTAGGTAACGAAACAATGAAGGTGGTAGATGAGTTTTGTTACTTGGGTAGTAAAATAACATGCGATGGTCGCAGTACAGAGGATATAAAGTGCAGAATGGCAATGGGAAGAAAAGCATTTTTGAAAAAGAGAAATTTGCTAACATCGAATATTAATTTAAGGGTAAGGAAGTCTTTTCTGAAGGCATTTGTGTGGAGTGTTGCCTTGTATGGGAGTGAAACATGGACGATAAGCAGTGCTGACAGGAAGAGAATAGAGGCTTTTGAAATGTGGTGCTACAGAAGAATGCTGAAGATTAGGTGGGTAGATCACATAACTAATGAAGAGGTACTGAACATAATTGGTGAGCGAAGGAATTTTTGGCATACCCTGACTAAAAGAAGGGATCGCTTGGTAGGACACATTCTTAGACATCGGGGAATTGTAAATTTAGCATTGGAGGGAAGTGTGTGGGGTAAAAATCGCAGAGGGAGACCAAGAGACGCTTATAGTAAGCAGATTCAAGTGGATGTGGGTTGCTGTTCTTACGAGGAGATGAAAAGGCTTGCTCAGGATAGAGTAGGGTGGAGAGCTGCATCAAACCAGTCTCCGGACTGAAGACCATAACAACAACATGTATTAAGAGGACAATGTCATAATTCCCAGGCTAGTACCAATCTAGTGCCATCAGCAAACAAAAATATTTCATAAAATCTCACGCTTTATATTCTGTCGTAAATTTTAAAATAAAGTTTAGTAATGGCACAATTGACAAGGTACTTTGGTAAGGTCGCTGACTAATACTGAAATAATATTAATTAAAATAGAAACCTAAAGTCTAATCAATAATTACTACACCAATTTTATCTGCCGATAGCGGTAATGATACATTTTGGTCAGCCTTATTCATGGTGGTTGTAATAATGAATAGGATAGGAAACATAGGTACCAGTATAACATAATGATTATTATTGTCATTTACTTATTCCATTTACCTGTATGTACCTATTATGAAGCAGCTTGTGGGTCTTACAAGTAGACCACATGGGTATCGGATTTTAGAATTTCTTGATATACACGTGTTTTTGTTTATTCGTAATTTCTTATATTCTGTAGAAGGTTGTTAATAATGATGATTTCAATCAAAAAACGTACATTACATTTTGTACACTATTGGCATCACTATTAGTTGACGACGGCAGTCTTTGATTGTTAAGTTTTGAAGAGCTACAATGCTGTTTTTGGAAAGTCATCTACAAAGCTACTAATGGCTTTCAAAGCAGCTAACCTACTCAACCATCGTTTTACGTGACGACAAGGTATTCAGCTCGTCTACATACACACAAAAAAACTGACACAACATGAGGAATTAGAGATCCCAAAATGTTTTATATAACTGAATTCGGAAATGAGAAAAAAAGTGTCAGTGGGATCTAACCACCAACTCTATTTTTGTAGGGCCAGAACGCTACCGATGAACTACGCTGACCGATGCTGCAATAGTCTTCGTTATTGGTACTTAGTGTACTTTTCAAAACTGCAACGTCGATTTACTCGTGAATTTTTGAGAGTTGCGTCGAATGGCTTTGGCTGATTGTTATTTGATTTCTGAACGTCACGTATCACAAATATAAGGAAATTTTAAAATCCAGTACCCAATGTAGTCTCCTTGTTAGTATAGAAACCTGTTAGACACAAATGCAGCCGACAATATGTACAGTGGATACATGGTGCTGTTCTGCAGTTGGGTGTTGAGCAACTTGAGTCTTTCGTGTTTCAATTAACAATGGTGTAGCTTTTCAAAATGATAATTCAAAAACTTACTTCAATTTTCTGGTAGCAGCAGATGACGACCACAAATCTTTTAGCGTAATACGTGAAGTAGTGATCCAAAGAAATAACGTTATTCTGTTAACGAGAGACTTTGATTTCCACTGCTGCATCATCGTCTAATACCACTTTTAGATATATTTTTGGAAACATATTTGTTTATATAGGGATAACAGCGCACTTACGACAATTTTATATGTAAAAACAAACTAGATATCAAAATTCATTATTAATTTCCGACTAGTTTCGACCCAAGGTTGGGTGAGCTTCAGGATGTTGATTCTATCCTTGCTTCCTGAAGGTCGCCCAACAATAGGTCGAAACTAGTAGAAATCTTGCATATTAAAAGAATCTACGAAAAGTCAGTCGGCTAGACCAAAGTAGCCGGCCGATTTCCTTCATTTTTGTTTTAAATGATGGGTATTCATCCGCAGATTTGTCATCAAGTATCAGAATTAACGTAACTCTCACTTTCCTTTTCCTATACACAAACGCGATTTCCTTCCGTATATTTGTTATGTGGATGTCCGTGCTGTAAACTAAAGCAGTCGGTCAGGCCGTTCTATCCGACATATTTCCTAAACTTTTGCTGTAAACGAAAAGTATTCATTCGCAGATTTTTCATCAAGTATCAGAATTTACATAATTCTCGCCTTCCTTTTTCTATATTCTATAATTTCCTTCTGTATATTTCTTATGAGGATGTCCGTGCTGTAAACTAAAGTCAGTCGGTCAGGCCGTTCTATCCCACACATTTCCTTCATTTTTGCTTTAAAAGAAAGGTATTCATTCGCAGATTCGTCATCAAGTATCAAGTCTCTCCATCCTTTACTTCTATTCAGTCGCGGTATCCTTCTTTCCTTGCACTGAATATTTTAATCAGTTTGTTGTACGATATCTTTGGTTCTAATTAAGGTAGGCCGTTAATTTTGACCTAACAACACTCACCGGATCATGTTCTCTTATTTGCACTTTTAAACACTTGCATTGATTGATTCTGAAGAAAGCTATGGGTGAACATTCAACTTTACTTGTATTTTTTCCCAATTTTTTTGTCATTCCACTAACGGTGCGAAGTATTCGCACGGGTTCCCTAGTAAAATAATGAATTTTGTGCTCTAGAATGTTTTTATATATTAAACCCTTTAAATATGTAAACATCCACTTCCTTTAAACAGTCTTAACGGCTCCAAAAAAACGTGGTTTCTCTTTCGTGCACATCTATGATAAAGTTTCATTGGCTTCCTTGTTTCATTAATGTTAAAAACAGACAAATCAATAATCGTGTTCGCGTATTTATATAACGATTAATTAATTTCATTTCATTTGGGCCTGCAGCATTGTGTATGCCGTTTAAGGACAAATTGTTAAGGCAAATAATACTAAGATGCTGCTTTACTTTGTAGATGTTATTTAACCCTTTGTAGCATTGTGGTCGATGTATTGTCCACCTACGGTAAGTGCAAACAGTGTACGTTTTAAAGTTGCTCTTTGCCTTCCTTGTTTTCACCCGTTTCATTCGAAATAACAAGTTTACTACTGGAATTTGTAATATTTCATAGTGTTTAGTAATTTTTCATTGTTTGAATATTGTAATTTGTTCAATTTTTGTAATTCAATAAATTAATGTATTGAATCTTCTTTGCATTTCAAATGCCAATTTTTAGTTATCTATTCCAGATATAAGAAGATGGTCTTTTAAGTGACCACCATCCACAGTAGTCTAAGCCCCAGTTCAGTTAAATAAATATAAAATAATTCTGAGTATATTACATGCCTATATAAGTCAAATGGGATGCAATAAAAATATTGCCTTTCAAATTTTCAGAAAATAATTTTTGCGCTATAAAGCTTAAAATACAGCAATAGGCATATTTCGGCACTATGACCGTCATCAGACTATCTGCGGATAAAGATTTAAAGTTAAAAACGAGTAAAATAGTTATATTTACGATTTTGATACATTTTTCGTGACATATTATTACACCCTTACGTCCATATTGCATCGGGGAGGTATAATTTTATTACAATTATTGCATATAATTGCAGTATAAATATTCTTAAATGGTATTTATATTATTTTATGCATTAAATAAATCTACAGAGTAAAGCAGCATTTCGTTATTATTTGTGTTAACGATTAATTAATTAATACATTTATATAATGGGATACTTTCCGAATGAACGTTGTAAAATTGACTGTTTCTAGATTTTTTTTATTCACTGACATTCGTGTTGTTAGTGCCCCGCTCAGTAAATGTGCACTTTTCCTGCAAATAAAAGTAAAGAGAGATTTAAAACACATTTATGTGCAAATGAGTATATCTCAAATTGGGGAGTGTGCATATTAATCCGAATCCAGCATTCAGTTCAAATGCGGCGCCGTCATTTCCGAGCGAGAGAGAGAGAGCTAGAGCTCTAACAGCCGTCCACTCGGCCCACACGGGATAGCCGTGCCCCTTACGCCCACCGACAGCTGGTCACCTGGCGTATTTTTTGGTCATGCTGCGCAGGCGCTAGCCCCGCAAAGGTTCAGAGCGACGAAACCACGCGGCCGGGCCATTTGAATCGCAAATTCGCCTCCACGACTGGCGCCAGCCTGAATTAGTGATGGTGCTGTGTGGGCGCTCATACCCTGCGCTTTCACATTCCCTGTGCCGGCATCCACCACTCTCCGTGCCACCTCCACACAAGGTAACGGGACTCCCCGCACATAAATTACTTTAGATCACTAAGCTAGCTACGCAAGAGAATCAAAAAAAGGTACTTAATACATTATAGTCAGTTTTTTTTGCGGCTCTATGATTGACTAGTACCATTCCAATGTCATTTAGTACATTGTAGAAAGATATAAAAAAAGCCAAGATAGCTGATCATCAATTTTTATTTAAGACGACCCGTTTCGCTGAACTATTTCAGCATCATCTGGTCCAATAAAATCATTTTACAAAGCCATAATCTGTTAATTTTTTTCCTTTATTGTTATTTAAACACCAACTACAGACAGTTGGCAGGCTGGCAGTAGCTGCGGTGGCTGCTCTTCAGCCCTGTGATATACATGTTATGACAGATTGGAAAGACAATATAAAACAGAGGAATAAAATTGTAGAATTAAAAACAATTGACAAACTGAGCATTTGAAGGACTAAAACGTAAATGGACAAAGAGACAAAACATATATCGGAGAACGAGAACAGACATGCGGTAATAAAACACACATAGTCAGTAAAAACTGTTGGCCACGGTGGCGGTTTAAAAGTACATTGGCGGAAACACAAGGACAAACACGAAGACAGTTGACGGTGCACACGATAAAACTTGTTGACGTCGAACGCGGAGGCACTGATTAACATTGGATGTCAACAACTACCGCCCAATCTCACTTCTGACCAATCTATCAAAAATTCTTGAAAAAGTAATGTATTCCAGAGTAACTTCATATATTAATAAAAATAAAGTTCTAACAAAATGTCACTTTGGTTTCCAGAAAGGCTTTTCAACAGAAAATGCAATACACATTTTCACTAATGAAATATTAAATGCTCTGGATAACCGTAAATCACCCGTTGGGATTTTTTGTGATCTATCAAAGGGCCTTTGATTGTGTTAAACATGGAATTCTTCTAGATAAGCTTAAGTACTGTGGTATGAGTGGGAAAGTGCACAAATGGTTTAAATCATACCTAACTGGAAGAGTTCAGAAAGTTGATATAAGTAATTCACATAATATACAAAAAACAGCCGAGTCCTCAAACTGGGGAACTATCAAGCATGGGGTGCCACAGGGTTCGGTACTGGGACCTTTCCTGTTCGTAATATATGTTAATGTTTTGCCTTTCTATATTCATAAAGATGCCAAGCTAGTTCTCTTTGCTGATGATACAAGTATCGCTATCACACCCGAATCACAGGAATTAACTGATGAAATTTGAAGTCTTTCAGAGAATTATTAGGTGGTTCTCTGTAAATGGACTCTCTTTAAATTTTGAAAAAACACAGTATATTCAGTTTCACACAATAAATGGCGTCACACCATTTAATTAATATTGACTTCAACCAGAAATCTATAGCTAAGGTAGAATATTCAAAACGTTTGAGCTCAGCTACTTATGCTATTAGGGTGATTGCAAACTTTGGTGATGTACAACTTAGTAAACTAGCATACTATGCCTATTTTCATTCTCTGCTTTCTTATGACACCATATTCTGGGGCAATTCATCATTTAGTAAGAAAGTATTCATTGCCCAAAAGCGGGTCATCAGCATAATTGCTGGAGCCCACCCAAGATCATCCTGCAGACATTTGTTTAAGGATTTAGAAATCTTCACAGTAGCTTCACAATATATATATATATATATATATATATATATATATATATATATATATATATATATATATATTCACTTATGAAATTTGTTATTAACAATCCAAGTGAATTCAAATGTAACAGCAGTGTGCATAGCTACAACACTAGGAGAAAGGGTGACATCCACTATTCAAGGTTAAATTTAGCTCTGTCACAGAAAGGGGTTAATTATTCTGCCACAAAAGTCTTTGGTCACTTACCAAGTAGTATCAAAATTCTGACAGATAGCCAACTAGCATTTAAAAATAAATTAAGAGAATTTCTGAATGGCAATTCCTTCTACACATTAGATGAATTTCTAGATAAAAGTTAGTACTTTAGGAAAAACTTAAAAGATAAAAAATAAAAATTAAAATTAAAAAAAATTAAAAAAAATTTAAAAGAAATTCAAAAATTGAGTGTCATGTAATATTATGTATAGACACACTTCATTTAACTGACACATTCCACATCATTACGAAGTGTCATATTCATGATCTATGAAACAAGTATTAATCTAATCTAATCTATATCTATATATAAAAGGCTTATGTGTATACGTGCTGACAGACTTTTCTCCATGACCACATACTGCCACCCACTCGTGGTTGTGGTGGTAGATAGCCCTTGGTCTAATGATGTTAGTAAGGGAGTTTGGTCGCGGTGCGTGGCAGTGGGTGAGTGTGACGAGCAAAAATTCGCAAAATATGCAATAAATACTCTTAGGAAAAACTATATACTCTGTGACTTGCGAACTTTACGGTACGAGTCAAAATCTGTTTATTCTTTCAATCGTCAAACAATACGGTCCTTTCAGACTTTAATAACGACGAAGAATATCAAATACGCAATTTTTAAATAGATCACATGTTTCCGTCAACCACACATTACCGACTATGAACAGAGACACAAAACAAAGATAAAAATCCAGATAGACTCAAAGATAAAAATACTCGTGGAACATTGATCACTGTCGTGGAAGCGTGGTGGAAACACAGACATACATCAATGAATGTCTCTTAGGCTATAGATATTGATATGCCTGTGTCAGTAAGCTCACTGGTCTGTGCTAATCAGTGATCTCTGATACATATAGCCGCGACACTCTCTGCTGTGAAATGTGTTATCGTTTGACAACTGGGTCAAGAAAAACTATGCGACGTAGTCCTACTCATATCCCGGCGGCCTCCTGTGATAATGTTGGCAACAGATGTTGAATAACGAGAATCATGTGACATCGTCATAAGCCAATCGCGTGACACGAAAATATTTTGTCGTGAAATCAAGCATACAGTAGGAACAGCAGTATTTATCTACACTCTATGTGGTTCGGTCATCTTTGCAATGATTTTATATCGTGTTATTGATGTTGCCAACATAAAAACACGAGGCCGCCAGGATAGAAAGTAAAATTTTACCGAATCAGATACATCCGTTGTTGTCACATCTCATTATGACCAGCACTTTCACGCGAAACACTTTTGTATAGAGTCTCATGATTCACACAGTCTTACAATTCATTCCAAATTCCTATTCAAAGAGATATTTGTGAAAACTGTTACAAATCAATATTCGCACTTATCCAATATCGTTTTCAGAAATGTAATTTGCCAGCCGGTTTCTGCGCTGCTGTTGCAATGTGTAACTTTATGAACACAACCTAACATTGAATTTACATTGTTCCGAAGCACGGACTTAATTAATTTCACTCTTACTATGAAAAACTTTATGAACATTCATCGTTTTCGACAATGACTTCTACTTAAAGTTGACATCTTGGCTAGGAGAACTGAGTTTATTGACAGAGAGATCCAACAAGGATTGTGTTTTTGCTGACCTGCGTCCGGAACGCAAAGAACCATGATATACACAGGACCTTCTTTAACAACCGTTGCGAAGCACGGGCATATAAGCTAGTCTAATCTAAAATCACACATGACACTGAACACACTGGCACTGTACAGGTTGTAAAAAGTCCCCCGCAGGGGGTGGGGAGGGGGATGGAGGGGGAGGAGGTGGGATGGGGGAAGCGCGGGGGAGGGGGGGGGAGGGGAGGGGAAGGGGAGAAAGGAAGGGAAAGAAGGATTGATGAGTCTCTGGGCATGGGAGAGGGGTAGCCAAGCGGGTGGGAAGCAAAACGACGGGAGAGAGGGGTGGGGCGCTGATGCTACGGCGAAGGGATCAGAGATGGTAGGAGGGGTAGATATAGGGACGAAGTTTGGTATCCGGTATGGGAAGGGTGCGGAAGTTGCCCTGGGAAAGGACACGGAGTGTATGCAGGTGAAGGCCGGGAGGGATGGTTTGGCGGAGGCGTGGCAGAGGCCCGAGATTGGTGAGAATAGGGTATACCAGAGGGTTTTGGGCTCTATGCGGGTAGTGTAAAGGAGTCGGAGATGTTCGAGTTGTAGGAGAGGAGGGAAGGGGATGAGGTCATAGAGGATCCGCGTGGGAGTCAGATACGGATGCGAGGCGGAGGGCGTGGCGTTCCAGGATCTTTAGGGATTTGTAGAAAGTATGAGGGGCCGATATCCAGGCGAGTTGGAAGGAACAGAGGATGGGGCGCATGATGGATTTATAGGTGTGAAGGTCAGTGGAAGGGTGGAGGCCCCACGTGCGGCCGGTAAGGAGTTTAAGGAGGTTGAGGCGGGACAGAGCTTTCTCACGGAGGGATTTGAGGTAAGGGGTCCAGGAAAGTTGGCGGTCAAGGGTAAGGCCAATGTATTTTAGGGTGGGGGTGTGACGGATTGGGCGCTTGTGGAGGTTAAGATAGAAATCGTGGTCTGTTAAAAAGGAATGACGGAAATTTAAAACATGCATGTCATTATAATAAAACGAGAAGATACATCAATTACATCCATAAGAGTAAGATCGGGCATATTTAGAGATGAGACATATTTTGTAATGTCAATCGGTTGTTAGATAACACAATTTACAGTGCATAGGTGCAACTATGTCATTATAATAAGACATAATTATTACTGTGAGTGACAATAGCAAACTGATACATGTTGCAAGTCAAGGATAAAAGAATATAACGCCAGATGGCAGCGCACACCAATGTAATATTAAAACCACAATGAGGTTAAAAACGTATTGTACAGATTATAAAAATAATTAGCAGTCATTTGAAAAAATAGACTAATATCTACGTTGATGGCGTAATTAAGTTTGTGCATACCACAAAAATATCTGTATAAACTGACAGTCAGTTATAAACGAAAAAATAACACAGTTACAATGTAGCGGTCATACAATATTGGTTTGTGCATACCATAAGAATATCTGCTATATAATAACTGATTGACATTACAAGGTATGTCTCATCTCTAAATATGCCCGATCTTACTCTTGTGGATTTAATTGATGTATCTCCTCGTTTTATTATAATGACATGCACGTTTTAAATTTCCGTCATTCCTTTCTAACAGATTATGGCCTTGTAAAATGATTTTATTGGACCAGATGATGCTGACATAGTTCAGCGAAACCGGTCGTCTTAAATAAAAATTGATGATCAGCGATCTTGGCTTTTTTATATCTTTCTACAATATCATAATTGGATCGCCTCCTAGAACATTAACCAACTCATCATTTAGTACAGAAAATGTCAACTTTTTTAATGTGCACACAGGTATCATAATATACTATTCCTACCGATTTTTCTTCTTCAACTAGTTAAAAACTTAGATGGTAAAACCAATAATATAGAAACTATAGCTCAAAAGTGAAAGTAATACATAGACGGATTATACGAGGGAAATAAGCTTGAAGGCATTGTTGTAGATATTGGAGAAGAAGTAGATAAACATGAGATGGGAAATACTACACTTCGAGACGAATTTGACAGAGCTTTGATACATTTGATTCGAAACAGCGGTTACAGACTTAATGATATTCCTTCTGAAATGCTGATATTTTTGAGAGGAACTCATGAAGAAACCGTTCCATCTTTTATCAAACATTTATGAGACTGAGGAAACACCCCACACTAAAAAAAAATTAAAATTAAAAAGAAAGCAAATCGATTCCGTATTTCTCTATTTCCAGAAGGTTTTTGACACCGTACCTCACAAACGGCTTTCAATCAAATTGCGTGGTTGTGGTATATCGTTCCAAATTTGCGTCTGGATAGGCGTTTTCTTGTCAGGGAGGACACAGTTCGTAGTAATCGATGGTAAGGCATCGACTAAAACAGAGGTGATATCGGGCGTTCCACAGGGTAGTGTTATTGGTCCTCTGCTGTTCCTTATATAGATAAACGATTTAGGGGAACATCTAAGTAGCTCTCTTAGGTTGTTTGCAGATGACGCCGTCATTTACCGTCTAGTAAAATCATTTGAAGATCAAAACCAACTGCAGAACGATCTGAATAAGATATCACTATGGTGTAAAAATTGGCAATTGCCTCTAAATAATGAGAAATGTGAAGTCGTCCACATGAGTACGAAAAGAAATCCATTGAACTTTGTTTACAAGATAAATCAATCAAAAGTGAAGACCGTAAACTCCACAAAATACCTGGCAATTACTATTATCTCAGACATAAACTGGATGAAACAGGTAAATAATGTCGTGGGAAAAGCGAACCAGAGACTGCGTTTTATTGGCAGAACCCATTAAAAGATGCAACAGAACTACAAAATAAACTGGATACACTACGCTTGTCCGTCCATTTTTGGAGTATTGCTGCCCAGTATGGGATCCTTATCAGGTGGGTTTGACGGAGGACATCGAAAGAGTCCAGAGAACGGCAGCTCATTTCATAGTGTCACGATACAGAGGAGACAGCGTTACGGAAATGATACAGGATCTGGGATGGGAATCATTACAACAACGGCGCTTATCGCAGCGTCGTGGGCTACTTACGAAACTCCAATCGCCAACATTCTCCTCCGAATGGGGGGGGGGGGGATAAAATAAAATAAAACGCGCACTATTCGAGAAAGGAATGGGAGATAAATAGTATAATGGTGGTTCGATGAACCCTCTGCCAGTCACTTAAATGTGATTTGCAGAATATCCCATGTAGATGAAGTGCAGACAAATGTGCAAATTAATGAACTATTCGTTTCACTACAACTTAGCTGCGTGTTCTTTGGACTGTGAGGGTATGGCCACGTTCATGGTAAACGGCATGAAAGTTTAGTCCATCGATGATTCTAACCACTGTTGTATCTCTTTTATGTAAACGGTATACAGTCAGTTCTGTTTGCTTATGACACTAATTGTAAGCAATACTGATGCAGTATCAAATAATGCAGTTAAAGATATAATTCGTGCCCTAAATAAATTGTTACTAAATGACAACAAGACCAAGTTTTTACGATTTCTAAAATACTGGTTAAAAATGACATCTTGATTGCACAGAATGGGCACATGATAATAGAGACTGAATAGTTCACAAATTTCTGGGCGTTCAGATAAGTAGTAAACCGTCGTGGAAAGCCCATGTTCAGAATCTTGTTCAAAAACTAAATCCGGCATTGTTTACCGATACAACCGTTTCTGAAATAAGCAACAGATCAACACGAAAAGTGGTCTACTTTATGTACTGTCATTGACTTCAGACGTAATGTGTTTTTTATGGGGAAACTCATCTGATTCAAAAAGGGTATTTACTGGCCAGAACGGGCTGTTCGAGCAATATGTGAGGTACAGTCGCGTACCTCATGTCGACTTCTGTTTATTAGCCTGGGACTTCTGACAGTGTATATTTTCTTTCTTTAATAACACTTGCTTATTCCGAAGAGTTAGCTTGAAACATTTCTCCCAAATAGTTAATGTTTTAGAGATTACTTTATTTGAATAATATCTATATGCACATATCCTTGAAATGGAATAGCTCCTGCAAGTGAAATTGTTCCGCGATTTTAATAAAGAAAAAAAATAAGGAAATATTAATTTTAAGGAAATCACTGTAAAAGCCAGCTGATATTTTTGAAAAGCTATCACTGACGGCGCTATAAAGATTGAACTGGAGAAATATTTAAAATTGGTGTCGTAGCACTTACATGGGTCAGGAGAGGTGCCTCTGTTTTAACAGAATGGAAGAATGCAGTACTGAAAAAGAATAGGCAAGCTACACACTAAGAAATTAATTAAAATCCTGTTGTTGATGGAAAAACCGCCCTGAACCTGTTAGAGACATCATTTACTATAACTAACATTTACTATCATTTGCTAACATAGTCCAGGGCTAGCTCAAATTTTTGAAACTGAAATTTAATAAGTCGGCATAATATTTCAGGATCCTATTCAGACCAGTTATTTAGTAAAATAATAGAATGAAAATTATTACTATTGTGATCACACCTCCAACAATTAGTTTCGTAATCAGATATAATGGCGGAATCCGTTGTCTTGAAAAATAAATTGCATTACAGTTAATAAAATGTGAGAAGGAAAAAATAAAGGAATCAGTTTTCTACTAAACGAGAACACATCCTAAGTTTAGTTAAACTGCAGAGCTTACAACTGAATTTAAAAAAGCAGCATAACTACATAAAACTTAAATCACTTTCAAACATATCCTGGAAAAATTGTAATAATTACAGAGCTCAAATCATTTACAACTTTACTGTCTCAATGATCGAACAAGAAGAAAGAAATGGAGACCGATCTCTTGTCTTTATAGTTTGTAAAAAATTGTCTTTGTAAGTCCATACGGCTCTGAGTAATATATTAATATTTACGAAAAATTTCAACAAAATATGCAAATATGTGAATAAATTAAGTATAAAATATCGGAAATAATAAACTTTTGGTACATGGAGACACATGTAACATTACAAGCTTTAATTCAGGTATACTAGACAGAAATCTAAACTGTGTTTGGATCACACCTCGTCGACCCTTGTGCAGAACGCTGTGCTGTATTCTGCCACATCCTCTTTAATAAGCTGACACAAGAATTCAAAGAGATCAGTAGTAATCCACACATTTTAAAGGCTACACTCAAAAGTTTCCTCATGGTTCACTCTTTCCATTCTGTCGAGGAATTGCTGGAAGGATTTTAAAAAAGCTAATTTCTGTGTTACATTGTTGCTTGTTTTATTTATGCTTATACCTGTCATGTGTTTACGATTGCCACACGTTTAACTTGATCAATTACTACTCCTTTGTTACAATCTGATGTAGAGACTCGTTCCATGAGCATGGAGGCTTGCTCCTGAATTTGCTCACACGGAAGATGGTAAATATAAATAAATAAATAATAACTCACGGTTGCAAAATGATAACACGGATTATTTGTACATGAACTGGAAAATTAGTAGAATGCGACCTTGGAGAAGAACAATTACGATTTAAGAGACATGTAGAACACATGAAGAAATACATTAGGACTTTCCTTAAAAGATAGTTGAAAGGAAAGGCAAACCTAAGCTTTTAGCTTTTCCGCATTTGGAAAAAGGTTTGAAAATGTTGACCCGTTTTGTAGGTAGCAGGGATAAAATATAGGGAACGAAAAGTTGTATGCAACATGCACAAACATCACACACTACTTATAAGAGCTGACGGACTTGAAAGGGACGGAGTGCTTCCGACAGGAGTGCGTTATTGAATCTGTAAAGTGAGCAAGTTGTGAAGGAAATAAAGGAGAAGTTTGGAGTAGGAATTAAAGTTTAGAGTGAAGAAATAAAAAGTTGGCGATTTGCCGATGACATTGTAATTATGCCAGAGGCAGCAAAAAACCTGGAAGAACAATTGAATGAAATGGACGTTGTGTTGAAAGGGGATATAAGATGAACAATAAGAAGAGAAGCCGGCCGCGGTGGCCGAGGTGACTGAGGCGCTCCAGTCATGGTCAGCACGGCCACTACGGTCGGGGGTTCGAATCCCTCCTCGGGCATGGATATTTGTGCCGTCCTAGTTCGTAAGTAGTTCATAAGTAGTTCATAAGTAGTTTGTAAGTTTAGGGACTGATGACCCCGTAGTTAAGTCCCATACGCTTAACAAACATTTGAACATTTTAAGAAGAGAAAACAAGGGTAATGAAATGTAGGCTAAGGAAATCTAACTATGGTTGAAGGAATTAGGTTAGACATAAAATCAGAATGGCTATGGGAAGAAAACTGTTTCAGATGAAGACGAATTTGTTGACATCCAATAATAATTCAAGTGATAGAAAATCTTTTCAGAAAGGAGTTGTCTGCAGTGTAGCGTTGTACGGAAATGAAACGTGGACGATAAGGAGTTCAATTAATAAAATGTGTAGTTACAAAAAATATTGAAATGTTTGTTAAGCTTAGAGGTCTTAACTGTGGAGTCATCATCCCTAAACTTACAAAGGTTCAATACTGTGCTCTGCTACAGCGGACTTGCTTTATTGTCCTAGGCGTGTACTTCAGACTTGCTCTGCACAGCGTTGTGATGTACAAGAGGAACCTCTCCCTAAGGACCCTGGCTAGACCTGAAAATTTAGTTTATTAAAATATTGGACTTTTTTCCCTCCGGCCGTCTTAGTTTCGTAACCGATGGAGCCGTCGGCTCCCCTTGCTGACTCGACGATCGTCTTCCCCCCTTGCTCGCTTCGTGTCGTTGTCGTGGGGAGCCCAGTTCCTACCACTCAGCGATACTCTGCTACCAATCGGGGAAGACCACGTTGCTTCACTTGGAGCGTCCGCCAGGCCCCGACGATTGCTGGGACGGAGGCACGCTCTCTTCTGATCGGGCCACCGTCGTGAAAAGACGTTCTCTTGCTAGCTCCGGGTCTCACCCCGTAGGTCGCGGGTCACCATGGTCCCTGGGACGGGTTCCACTTACTGTTGCACACCCCCGGTAGCCTTCTGTAGTAACAAGTAAATAAACTTCATGGTTTGATTCAACAAAATTTTCCTGCATTTCTTTCTGCCACCCGAACCACCCACGTCACACCGCCATATCCTGACACTTGAACAGTGATATGCACCGTTGTGTTTGTCCGATGTACAGCTTACCGCATTCGCTGATGATGATGATTGGTGGTATACGGCGCTCGACATTGAGGACATCAGCGCCCGCATTCGCACTCGATACTGTAGATGCCCGCTGTCTGTAATCCTAAAGGGTCTTTGGTCGAGCCAAGTACGTCCTTTACTTTTCGGGTTGCGTGGAAGATGGTTTTTCAGTATTCTGGCGATTTGGGCTGTTGGCGCGCCAGCATAAGGCGGGAACGCCACACGTTTAGTTTCGTTTTCTTCTGGCTTCTCCTCCCGCCTCTGGTCTGTCCGTAAGGCGCGTCTTATCTGCGTCTCGCTGTAGCCATTTTCACGGAAAGTTTCCCGCAAATGCTGCAACTCCTGTGGCAAACTCTCCGTGCCACATATGGACCGCCGCGGTGGAGTAGCCGAGCGGTCTAAAGGTGGGTTGTCCAAGGCGCGATTGCTGCCTGCGGCTGCGATGGATCGGCTCGTGACGCAGAGGCTGGCTGCTCGCGCATGCGCACTTCGAGTTTGGAGTGCGGCGCGCGGCTGATGCCGCGACAATCGCAGGACTGCACCAGTGAGCAGTGCTGCGATGGGAGTCGGACGACTCAAGGCAGCGGCAGAAAGATTTCGAGACAAGCTGACCAAAGAAAACCGGATATGAACCACTCATGAGCTCGTCTCGCCATTAAGCTATTCCCTTTTTACGTTGAACAGATTTAGATTTCATGGCAATCTAGTGACATATAAGAGTAGACTGAGAATATTCTGAGAAATAAAAGAGAAATGAAGGTTGGAAAAGGAGCCGTATTGGCCTCTAGGGTTTTGGAAATAAAAAATGCGATCGGCGGTAACTAATTATTTTGTTTAGGTGAGCCCACAGGTGTAAGGAAATTCATGAAAACGTTAATGTAATAATTTCATTCATACCAATACAGTCCGTTTTGTGGCGCGCCGTAAAAATTATCGTAGTTTGTATGAACAAAGATAAATGTTGTGGTGTAACATTTAGATTCAAATGTCTCGTGTATGGTATGGATGAAATCGTCGTTATTTTAAAATCTTTTTGTTTTCCATATAGTCTGAAAGATGGTGTAGGACAAAATCCGGTCAGAATGAAATAATTTATAACAATACAGCAAACAGTCTTACAACTGTTGTTGTACATTTAACAAGCTACAGTTTGTGTTTTCAGCTGTACATTTTCGAACACTAGGACTTATTTCAAAGGCATACGGAAGGTGAATGCAATCAGTTAAAATAAAATGAAAAACAGCCTGAGACGAGAGACATGCAAGCTGCTTCAGGAGTTTCAGATAAACACTCCTCTGGTCTTATAAATAGCGCCGCAATTTTTAAATAAGAAAATAAAAGAATAATTACCTTAGCTTCACTGCGTTTTATTTATTTTTTCAGTTCCACTGATAGATTTGTTGAATCGGTTATAGGATTTTCTCTGTATGTCACTCTGCAAGTTCTAATTCATGTGCAAACTGGCTGACATTTAATCTAAACTCAAGTATGAATTTCGTGTCGTCATTTAAAAGGTGCCTGTTAATAAAAATGTTTTAACATCCAATCCCAAAAGTTAAAATCTGCGATGACATAGTGAATTACACGGCAAAGTGATGAAATAAAGAACAAAAACTTCCATCCCTCTGGAGAATACACACACAGCTCCATGAAGTCGCACATAAAATTAACACTAAAAAACTGCCATTGATGACGGTTCACAAATAAAGAAGCGAAACACCTTTCATTTAGTTGCAATAGATGGAAATAAACCTCCATAAATGTTAAATACTGTTTAATTAATACCTCGTTTCATCGTAAAAAAACTATAGTTATTTCTGTATACCTATAGATAAAAAAATCTTTGATCATTAATGATTGTGTAAAACACGAATTCCTTCCCAGACTATCATTTTAAAAAAAGGTTCAATATCTTCAACAGTTTATAAGATGTGATGATTGTTACCTCCGCACAATTCAGGTTGCACGTGGAGAGAAATGGCGCGCTAGTCGCGACGCTCCCGTACCGTAGATATACGAGCCAATATCTCGAAAACAGAGACAGGTATCGTCCTGCTCTCAACTTTAAAAATAATTTCGAATTATTGGCTTCATTTCATCTGCAACAATGTATGACCTAAAATGAACCATACGCAAAGTAGCCAGCGACTACATTTTTCGATGTAAACACTTCAAGTTTAATGCAATAGGTTACTTAAAAATTAAGTATCTGAATAACTATGAGGAATTTTGAGAAAATAGACACTTCGTTATCAAGCTGGGGTATGAAACTACAAGTTATGCAAAAACCACATTTTTTTTGCGTGTTAGTTTCCTCAAACTCGACAGAGAAGTAATAAAAAGTGAAAAAGCACGCACAACCGAAAGTAGCACTTTTTAATTTTTTAAAGGAAAACGAGAATCTGTAACGAAAAACTAAATGTGGGAAGTGATGTAGCTTTGCTTCCTTGACATGCAGTATTTTTTACACAAATCGGAAATTTTATTTTCGTCCTGAATTTCCCGAGTCGCCGACCAGGAGCCGCGCCTTGGTAAACGGCAGCGGCTCGCGTCGTGCTGCCGACTCGCCGCCGTCCGCCACGGCCGGAAAAGGGAGGGGAGCCGAGCCGCAATCGCAGCTAACAGCCGCGTCTTGGACAACCCACCTTTAAGCACCTCGCTGCGGAGCGCGCGGTTGCTCGCCGTGTAGGTTCGAGTCCTCCCTGGGGCATGGGTGTGTGTGTGTTTGTCCTTAGGTTAGTTTACCTAGGTTTAAGTAGTTTGTAAGCTACGGACTGATGACCACGCAGTTTGGTCCGCTAGATTTACAAACATTTGAACATATGGACCTGGCTCTTTGTACCAACTTGCTTAGAACCGAGTTGCGCTGAGCTGGATGGTGGCAACTCCGAGAACTGAGATAAAGGTCCGTGTGGGTCTTCTTGCTGTAGACCGAGTGTCCCAACGTACCATATGGATTTCTCTTGATTAAAACGTCCTCTTCTACTTCCATCGTGAACGTGATGCTGTGATGTATGCTACTGAGGTGACGCAGAAACTCTTGTAGGTGTTCCTTGCCATGTGACATAACCTAAAAGTCTCCTCTACGTATTTGTAGGACGCCTTTGGTTTTAGATCACATTAGAGGAAGACACAGAAGCAGTTCAGAGTCGAACAGCTAGGTTCGTTACTGGTAGGTTCGACTAATGCGCGAGTGTCACGGAAATTCTCCGGGAACTCAAAGGGGATCGCAGGAGCAAAGACGACTTTCTTTTCGGGAAATTCTATTTAGGAAATTTTAGAGCGACGAAATTTGAGTGTAGAACGTTCTTCCTGCCGACTACTTAGATTTCGCATAATGATCAAAAGGAGAAATTAGGGCTTGAACAGAGGCATATAGACATTTTTTTTTCAACGTTCTATTTGGGAGTGCAATAGGAAATGAAATGCCTAGTAGTGTTACAGTGTCCCCTCCGCCACGCACCTTATGGTGGATTGCGAAGTATGTATGTAGATGTACTAGTACCTGCAATCGTTCTTGCTACTTTCATATCTGTAACTTCAACCTCATTAATAAGGTACCCTGTATCCACCCAGCTTTCACTCCCATATAACAAAGTTGGTCAAAATATTGAATGGTGACCTAATATTTAGTTTTGATACTGACTTACTTTTTGCAGACCGTAGCTTAGCGCTAAATCAGTGCCAGATCTATGACATTTCGAAACCGGGACACAAACTCCCCCCCCCCCTCCTCCCACAGCCTAAGATTCAGGGCTGCGCTTACTACATTAATTTTTCTACACATTGATGTCAGCTCTTTCAGTAAATTTCCAGCCTGTGAGAAAATTGATCCTCAGTACTTCAAACTGTCCACCTGTTCAAAATTTTTCCTCCTATTTGGCACTAAATCTGTTTAAATCACTTTTCCACAAATATTATTTTGTAGAAGCTGATCTTCGTACCATAGCCCATACATCTACTCTGAAATATTAGATTGCAGTCGTATAAAACTGACTGATCCACGAGAACGGAAATTTAGAGGATTTAGTACGCATTTCAAAATACAGAACCAACTTCGACAAATACATTCCACCGAAATGATCAGAAATATTCAATATATATTTCGATTATGCAGGCGGTGATATAGTCTGTCCTTTGAAGAAGAGGTGACCGTGATAAATGAATTACTATTAGTAGCACATCATCAAAATCGTGAAAACAAGTTGCAGGTAAATGTACTGAAAACAAACAGTGAAAAAAAATTCCGTCAATTAGTTACAAAACAAACTGCTAACGCGTAAGTAGGATCAGCATATCCATGGATAGAGTAAACATGACGGTTTTATCTGTGGGTGAGTAGGCAGACAGTAATTAGTTGAAATAATTGGTTATACATCTACTCATTTCAAGTAGTCACAGAACGAGAATAATCAAAATATTAATTAAAAATACCTAAATGAATAAAATATAGCTTTTTAACCACACAGGTATCATTACTGAAAATAGCTGAATGTGAAGTTTAAAATTTTTATCGCCTATCTTTGACAATGTCATTAAAAAAGTACACTTTGGTGTCGCCACAGTTGCTTGCGAAAGTTTTAGTAGATATTCTTCAGGCAGCTATGTCAAGAAAGTAATAACATTGATTATATGTCTACGGACTTCAGCGCATAAGCTTTTATTCAAAAGAAGACAAAGGCCACCATAAATGTAACTCTGCATTAATTATTAATATCTGTGCGCCTTGTTTTCGACAGCGTTGCGTCCAAAGAGGCGCAGGCAGCACGTCTGCTACTAAACGCGCTGTTTGAAGCGGCATTAATTCCAGCAGGAAACTAATAAGAGACAGAGAGAGAACGCCCAGAAGTTTCGACGGTAGCGTCCAATTTGCATTTGGCAGAAATCAACTCGGGACTTGCCGTGACAGTTTAAATTATTCTGTAACATTGTGTCAGACGCAGAATACGATCTCTAAACTGATATCAGGGAGTCGCTGCAAATGAAAAAGGCGCAATTTCCGATCTGGCGAGAAATCTGGATCGTGACTAATATAAATATCAGTTTAATAAGATTTTTTTAAAATCGGTGGATATGTTTCGACAGCAAAGTAAGAGCGTCTTCATCAGGAGCCTTAAATTACCTAAGATGAATTTTATAATAGATATAAATATAAGGGAATATAAAACAATTTCTAAATTTATTGGTGGAAACAAATCACGATATCTAGTAACAAACATTGGGCATTGGGGACAACTGCCTGACGTAGAAAATATCAGAATGATATGAATATATATCTTAAATGAAATGTTAGCAGTATTGTGGAATATGGCCAAAATTTATATGGGAACGATGGTTACCAAAATGGTTATTACCTTACCTATTATTATGTATTTTCACTATACTATTTTTTAAAGAAAACGCCTTTTGCTACTGCAAAGGAAGGGATTTTATTTTTATAATTCATCCATACGCGTTTCGCCTTTTTCCCAAGCCATCATCAATGGGTGTCCTGAAATATTTACATGTTTCTGTTTACACATATAGGTTAGGATTTTACACATGTACAAAACATTTCGTTTCTGTTTCAAAACAGTTCGTTTTTCTGCTATAAAATGCTGTGCTTACAGCACTTGCTATTTCATATCTGCCTCTTTCCGGCAACCAGGTCGAAAAGTTACACTATTTTCCGCAACTTCGCATTCTCATAGTTCCACTGCTATCTGCTGCCATAACTGTGTCCACTGTAGTTTCTTTTGTTAAGTGTTGCCAACTTTCTGAGCTTATTTGCAATTCAACTATTTCAGTGAACGTGCGTTGAAGGTATCTTTGTACGTGTGTGTGTGTGTGTGTGTGTGTGTGTGTTATTTGTTCATCCCTCTTTTATTTATTTATTTTAAAATTTAAATGTGTATCTGTGTAGGTTTGTGTGTATATGTGAGGGGGAGGGGTGGAGGGAGGGATTGTGGGTTTGTGATTATGTGTTAGGATTTGTGTCTATCGTATGGTCAATCAGTGAAAAGTGGTTGATTCGTCAAGTTTATTTGGCCATTTAGTAGTAACTTTATCTCAGCTTTTGTTTTATATATAATTTTATTGTAATGTAGGTGGTTTTCATTATTTATTCTAATTATCTTCATGTCCTTTTCTATTGTGGTGGGTTTGTGGTTATATTCTTTCAGATGTTCTGCAAAAGTGGAGTGGTTTGTCCCGTATTTCCATGCCCTGATATGTTTATTGTATCGGGTATCAAATATTCTGCTGGTTTGTCCTACATACCTTCCATCACATGAGTTACATTGTAGTTGGTATATTCCAGCTCTCTGGTAGATATGTGTCTTTTTTTTATTTTTCGGATATATTTTTGGATTGGGTTGTCTGTTTTCAGAGCTATTTTTATGCATTGTCTTTTGAAAATATTTGTTATTGTATGTGTTAGTTTGTGTTTGTATATTGTGTACCATCTTGAATTTTCGTTTTTGTTTTCATGTGTTCTTTGTACTGTAGTATTTATTGTGTGTATTTGTGTGCTGTTTTGCTGTGTTGTTGTCTGTGGATCTGCATGCTTGGTCTTTTTTTGCCAATATCTGTATTACCTATTCTCGTTCTGTGACTTCTTGAAACGAGCACTTGTATACCCAATTATTTCAACTAATTACTGTCGGCCTACTCATTCGCAGAAAAAAACCTTCATTTTTAGTCTATACATGGATATATATTGATCATTCTAATGTGTTATCAGATCGTTTTGGAGCTAAATGACTGAATTCTTTGTCACTGTTCCGTTACAGAATATTTACCTGCAACTTGTTTCCTTGCAAATTATATTGTTTGCCATCATGTTTTTGTGGATGAGCTACTAATAGTAATTCATCTATCACGGTCACCTCTTCTTGAAAGCAAAGACTATACCACTGCCTGATTAATCGAAATATATAGTGAATACTTCTGATCGCCAATTCGATGGAATAGTATTGAAAAGTGGTTCTGTATTTTGAAATGTGCACTAAATTTCTGTTTACGTGGATCAGTCATTTTTATACGATTGCAATCTAATATTTAGAGTAGATTAGATATGTATACTTTAGGTACGAATATCAACTTCTCCAAAATCAAGGTAAATACGTGGGGAAGTGATTTAAACAGATTTAGTGCCAAATAGCAGGAAACATTTTGAACAGGTGGGTAGTTTGAAGTACTTACCATTAATTTCCTCACAGGGTGGAAACATAGTGAACGAGCTGGCATCAGGGTGTAGCACAGCTAATGTAGTAAGCAAGGCCTTTGATTGAATAGCACCAAAAGCTCTCAAAGATATATCACTGGTGTAGTTTTATATGTTTGAAAATACCTTGGACAAAAAATAATAAAAACTTAAGTAATATAAAATTAAATATTAAATAGTAATATGGTATAATATTTAATAGAATGTTAGAAAAAGCAATATATAAGGATATAATATATATGTTTATATATTTAAATTTGCATTTATTTGTGAATGAACCCGCCTTATGCAAGAGACCTTGTTTTATTTTTTTTACTGGGGTATGTTTTGTCACTTATTGTGCCATCTTTGTGGGATTTGCCTTTTATTTTATAATATTATTCACAGGATTTGCAAACTGCACCAGCACAGGATGATGATCATAAAAGTATGTAAAGATTTGTTATTACATAATTTAACTGTTCATTAAGAATCAGAACACAATTTCAAGAAAAATGTCGAAATATTTCTAATCCCTCAAGAGACTGAGGCCACTTTACTCCGTCAGCAGAATACTGACGCTATAGTGGAGTTAATTAATCGCCAGAAAAATATGAATAATGTTGCTATCGTTTTTATGCAGACATATTCCTTACTGTACATCTAACTAGAATAAGACCGCTCGCCCTGTTAGTCCTACATAGAAGAACGAACATGCAGAACATGCATCTGTTACCTGGAACACAGAGTTGTTCGGCTATTTCTTTATTCCAATATTCAGTTAATCGCTGTAGTCCTCCCTTGTCTGGCCTCCTCCCTTATATCCTACCTGCCTTCCTCCCACCTTTAGCCTCCCACCTATCCCCTTACCCCTGTCATCACCTCTCCCAGTCTCCGCCAATCTTCTCCTGTTCCCTTTCTCTGTTCATCCCTGCCTAACGTTGTAAGTGAAAAATTCCATATATCAGCCAAATTGAATGGTGATCACTCAAACGACGTCGGAGTCTGGAATAAGTAACACTCAGTAGTACTTTTCCAAATGTTATGCAGACATTGATTTTTCTCAGGCTTTGAAAGTGAAGTGTGCAAAATCTCATCAAGAACGGAATAAAACTGTAAATTGGTGTCGGGAGTCTTTTGCAAAGTACCCTCTGCCATGCACGGTACGAATTATTATCCAGTGTCGTTCCTCTTGGTTTGAAGGCAAAATGTTCAAAATATTATCAGTCAGATGAACGGTATGACAGTGTCTAAGGGTTCTGAATTTTAGCGAGACTGACGCAAAGCAATTCATTTTTTATTTAAAATATTGTTTTGACAACGGAAAAAAACTTTTATTTTTATAGATGGCAGTATTCTGGTCAGTGAAAAAGGGGGCATACAGTCTACATACATACATAGATTTTATAGATATACATTTTAAGATGATATAAAGGAAATTTATATCTAATATAAAAAAAATTAATGTTTGTTTGTTTAACTTTTTTGTTCGTGTTTTAAGCACGGCCACACCGTTCATCCGATTGCGATAAGACTTTGTCAACTCATTCCTTGCACTCGCGCGATGGTTATAGGGTTATAGGCATACCAAAATTAACTTAGTATGGTGCATGGCGGAGGGTGCTTTACAATTAGCTAATTCATTTCCTATCCCTTCACGCTGAAGTGGTTGGACGGATATGAATGAAATTTGGAACAGAGGGAGCTTATACCATTATTAATAGATATTCCTTCAAACTGTCTTGATTGCTGCTGTACACCATGGACTGGAAATCATTTTACATTATTAATAGATGGTCTACCTTTCGTAAGCCTCCGTAGGTGCATGGCAGAGGGTACGTTACAACAAACATCCAAATTGTTTGACTGGTCACCATAAAAGTCAGCACATAAATGTATGTTTTCATGAGGGAGATTTTTATAATCTGCAAGCCAGTGAATTTAGCATGGTGGAGGGTACCTTGCGACTTTGACACTGTTTGACCACCATTAAACTTGATGCTTATATCTATGTTTTCATATATAGGACGGACAGGAGTAAGTGGAGGAGGGAGAACAGAGGATAGAGGAGGGGAATGAGAGAGAGGAGATAGGTGAACACAGGGAGGAAGAGGAGGAGGAAATGGACAGGAGGAGAGGGGGGGAGTAGGTGAATAAAGGGAAAGGAGGAGATGGACTAATGGAAGATTGGCAACCTCACATATAATTATATAAAGAACTCATAGTTCAATGGGGCGATCTATAATTGTTTAATAATGATTATGCAGCCAAGATCGCATTTTTCATTTATTATGTGACCGGTTTCGGCGTACTCGACGCCATCTTCAGACCTGTCGTAATTTACATAATTTCACGACATTTTTATATACTAAAAGAGTACATCCAGGTTGAGGCATCGTTAAACATAAAATTAGTAGTCACAAATAAAAAGTATATATCCATCTTCTAATGGTTTTGAAGTGAGGTACTTTTTATTTGTGACTACTAATTTTATGTTTAACGATGCCTCAACCTGGATGTACTCTTTTAGTATATAAAAATGTCGTGAAATTATGTAAATTACGACAGGTCTGAAGATGGCGTCGAGTACGCCGAAACCGGTAACATGATAAATGAAAAATGCGATCTTGGCTGCATAATCATTATCACATATAATTGTTCGTATTTTATGCGCTACCGTAACGTTCATCTGATTGCGATAAAACATCGTCTTCTTGCTCTTACTCGAAGATTATGGAAACAGTACAGTTAACACACAGTAGACACCGAGCGTGTCGTAGTGACAAATGTAACTGAAGGGCAACTGAAGTAGTGAGATGTTTGAATGTAACACAAACGAACATATTATTCGTCATTAAACAAGCTAACACTTTCAAATTTCATACGTTCTATGCACATTTACTTCTTCTGCGCCAACAATGCCCCGGATACCAGTAAGTTTTTTTTGATAAAAATTCGCACTTTTTTTAAACGTTATCAGTACTATTAGATTGTTATTTTATAGTACCTATACTGTTAGCTCTTTCTCCAATAGGGGTGGTAATGTAGTTCCAACTGTCAGGCGTAAACGTGTACGTATACGTTAGACTGTGATATTAGTATGTAAATATGGATTAAACACGGTATTCATTGTGTTGAATCATACTACGTAGAACATAGCAACTCATAACAGCATTTTCTAAAATATGGTAAAATTGAAAAGTCAAAGACTAAATAGTTTTTCCTAAGAGCAATTATTATCACATATTGTCGCATTATATTCTTCAAAGCAATGCATATCTTGATCCGATCGCTACCAGACTTCACAGGACTATCCGCTGGCTATTTTCTGAAGATTTCATCAAAATTTCTGAAGCCATCTTAGAATCCATTGATCAACTTTCTTGTCTCATTTGAGTAATCGAGGCGAGAGGGTCTACAGTAGTGTCCATGGCGTGTTATTTCTGTACTGAGTCTCATCTCGCCTATCTCGAGAAGTCGTTTCCGTTTAGACCTACAAATATCTTGTAGAAGACTCATTTGTTGTACCCTCCGATGTCACTTTAGATGAACTGCGATTGCCCCTTCAAACGTCCTGTCTCAGTGAACGTGATTAATGCTGAGCATTTTCTCTGGTCTCAAGAATATATTGATGAGTCTTCCGCCATTTCGTACTGTTACCTTTCTGAATGACTTTATTTAAATCATCAACTCCTTCACATGCAGAATTTTACGATGGATGTCTCATTTATGCTTGACTTTCGAGCTACAGTGGCAGAATAAATATATAACCATGAAAACTACAGGGTGTCTAAACCAAATTATATTCTAGGAATAAAAGAAAAGAGGGGATAGACTTAGTACAACGAGAGGGTGACATTTAAGCTTATGTCCAATCATATTAAAAGTAAGTACCTGCAACCCCATAAAGTGAAGAATGACCGGGAGTCACTTAACAAGGAAATTTTTATCAATTGGTCATCTACCCAGAAACGTATTGGATGTATATTTTTAGTTTATGTTTGTTATCAATAAAAAGGACAGATTGGTAAGACAGCACATTCAAAACTTTGCATCAACAGTACTGTAGGTACTTAGCATCTCCAATCACTAATTTATTGCAAGTGACTCTACTCATTTTATTTTTTATTTCACAAGTGAAATGGCATGAAACATTTCATGAACACTATAAACATTTCTAAGCCAGGAAATCTATTTAAAGAGATATAAAGATATATAAAGATACTTTCGTTGTAACCTCTGAAGTCTTCTTCGACGGAGTGTATGTGCTTCTTCATATGCCTCCACTTTCTTTGCCTGATTAATTTTGTGACTTGTTATCGCATCCACAAACCGTTTTTCACATGCAGAAATTCACCATGGATGTTTTACATTTTCCTTGGTGGACTTGCGATCAACAATGACGATGTAGGTACATATGATCATAAAAACTGCAAAGTATATAAGCAAAATTATATTCTAGAAACAAAGTAAAGGGGCTCCAAAGTCAGGCTTGTCGGGTGCCCTGAAATTCATTAAAAACTATCCTGGAGAGAGCCATCAAAGTGGCAGTGATAATTAAGTTTCTGTTCAATCAAATTAAAGGAAACACCTCCAACCGTATGGGAAAAAGTGAAGGCAGTAGCTTGTAGCCGCTTAATTAAAAGAAATTATTCATCAATTTACTTATAAGTATTATACTGCAAGTAAATTTTCAGTTTGTGTCTGTTATCAGTGAAGAAGGAAAATTGGTAAGCCAGCTCATTCAATAATTTGCATCTTCCCTGGTACTGTAGATGAGTAGCATCTCCAATTATTACGAGTGATGCGAATCATTTCATTCTGTGTTTCAAATATTCATAAGTAAAATGATATGAAGTATTTCATCCACACTATAAACATTTCTAAGCCACAATAAACTATTTAACGAGATATAAGGGTACTTCCGTTTCAGTCATTATTTAAGTCGTTTATGAGTATAAAATGTGGTATCACAGATCTGAGTTCGCCTCGGAAAACATTGCATTGAAGTGTAGAGCTAGTCGGAAAGTTTAAATTATAGTAACTAGGTAGGGTTCTAAATCACAACATCGGAAATCATTCGTATTCATCTGCTCAATTAAAGAAAGAAAAAAAGTGATGATGAGCACAGCGTACCTTATTTCAGAGTCGTCTTTCCATTATGACCTGAGTAATCCATTGAGAGTAAGCCAAAGTACATTAGCAACATCTGAAGGGTGTGCAGAATGGGTAAAGCGCACTAGCCAGCTAACTCCGACTGGGGAAGGAATGTAAACTTCAAAGTGCAGGTTTGCGTATTTCAAATATTTTCATTAAGAGGAGTCAGTTTTTAGAGATCGGAATCCACTGATGAGTTATACAACAGAAACCGACCACAATAACCTAATATACATCGCCTTTGTTAAAGTAAGCAGAGAGGCTGCGTCGGCTGACCAGATTAGGCAATGTGTCAGCTGTTCGGCTCTTAATGACGAAATTTTGCAACTGTATTTTAGAAGAAATGTGGCCACCGCAACTTAAGCGATATTTTGATGATCAAAGCGATGTTTTGGAGGATATAGAAATATGTATTTGTAGGATCGTGATTTTTAATTTAACGTTATTTATTTTTGTGGATCGACTGCCTTGAGAAAGACAAATATTGCAACTCAAACTCCAATATAGGTAACTGAAGGCCGAAGGTGTAACAGTAATCGGCGCGGTGGAGTAGCCGAGCGGTCTAAGGCGCCTCGCTGCGGAGCGCGCGGTTGCTCACCGTCGGACGTTCGAGTCCTTCCTGGGGCACGGGTGTGTGTGTGTGTGTGTGTGTGTGTGTTGTCCTTAGGTTAGTTTACCTTAGTTTAAGTAGTTTGTAAGCTACGGACTGATGACCACGCAGTTTGGTCAGATAGATTTACAAACATTTGATTTTTTTAATTTTTTTTTAAACAACAATTCTTGAACAACATTGCCAATCTGAATTTACGTCATGCTATACTAGCAAATATTTCATAACATATCTACATCGCTAGTAGTCATGTCATTCTGATAGTCTGTTCATCTATAGTGGTTCTAACGACCGTCACCCCTTTTCGGAATGACTCAAACTGAGCCCTAATATTTTCCTAAATCACGGAAAGTTTTATTAGTTCACAGTCTCTATAACAAAGTCATTCCACTGTAGGTGAAGTTGAACTTATATGCTGGCTGAAGTGCATTGCGTTGTGAGCTGTCTTCGGCATTTACTAAAAGATTTGACGTTACAAGGATCTTTTCGTAAATCATAAACATGTCGGTTGATATGGAAACATCTTTCTACGTAACCGCGTAATAAGATTGATGACAAAGTTTTGTAATTCACAATTAAACAATATTCTTTTACATTAAATATGCCAAAATACAGAAATTAAAACTTTACATTTAAGCTTTGACTATTTATCTCAATGTATGTACATGTTTCATGAAATTTGTATTTAATGTGTTACACATATTTAAAGTCATCCTTTGACAAGTGTTTACAGTGCTCAAATTATTTACATTTTTTGTGTTTTCGAAGTGCACACATATTTGTTTTGCCAATATTGTGTCGGCGTACTATTATTGTGACATGGAATTTTAATGTATTTCAGTTTGCGGTCTAATTTTTTATTAATACGGATTTGTATATGGTTGTCGTAGTTTTGTTAATTTCGAAGATGGTTTCTTAGTACCAAATGGATTATTAATTTTAGTGCATGAAAAATTATCAGTATTTAATTTAGTATCCAGTGATATATAAAACATGGTCTGCCCTAATTTATTTAAACAAAAGGTATATATGAAATCATGTTGTGCAATAGTTATAACATGTAGTATTGTTGTTTTTATACAAATTAGTATCTATATAGGTTCAGTAATTTCCGGAACTAAGTGTAATGCATTTTTAGTGTTTGCAGCTATTATTTACGAAAGTATTAAAATTGAAAATTATGTAAAAGGCCAGACAAAGTTATGTTTAAATCAACGTACTATTTCTTAAAGGTGTTTTACTAATATTGTTAATAGAATTTCAAACTGAAGGCGAAAATGTGATATTTTACATGTCCGGTAGTGAAGTTTTATTTTGGGTGTCAGATATTTCGTGTTTATATGTTGGCAACTGATTTTTGTATGGAGTGTGCAACATAGCAGAAACGTTACATGGTTCATTCAACAGAAACTTATTTCAAATTTGAAACAAAAAACGTCAGTACAATTATTAATTTATTGAAACGAAATAAATCAAATCTGAATGAGATATCTGTATTGCAAAATAGATTGCTTACTCATATGGATTTATCATCTAATGAAATCAGAATTCATTGTTTTATTGGTGTTTTAATGTATTCATCGATAAGTTTGGTGACATTATTTTTTTGGCTTTATTTTTCCTTTTATTCAAATCAAATGTTCAAATGTTTGTTAAGCTTATGGGACTTAACTACGGGGTCATCAGTCCCTAAACTTACAAACTACTTATGAACTAGCTAATACTACGGACGGCACAAATATCCATGCTCGAGAGGGGAGTCGAACCCCCGACCGTAGTGGCCGTGCAGACCGTCACAGGAGCGCCTCAGTCCCCTCGGCCACCGCGGCCGGCTTTTCCTTTTATTATGGGACTTAACTGCGGAGTCTTCAATATCTAAATATACAAACATGAACTGCATTATACTAAAGACAGCACAAACATCCATGCCCCAGGGGGATTTGTATCCCCGACGGAGAATGGCCTTGCGCATCGTAGCATAGCGCCTCAATTCGCTTGGCCACTCCTCCGCGACTTGGCTTTATGTTGTGATGTTAAAATAACGTACAACTCGCTTGGAGCATAAAGCGCGCTGGTTTGACAGCGGAGAGCGTCGAGGGAACAGGAAATGGGTTGCTGCAAGGCGATGGGATGCCCAGCTTTGCTTTGGCGGGCCGCGTGCAAATGGAAAGCACGTGCCTTTATTCGTAGAACTGTTTCCGAGTGGTATTTTGGCTCTTCGACTCTCAAATACATACTTTGGAGACAACATTCACTTCTTCCTTCCATGTGAAGGACGCCATTTTGCTTTGCCGTCTATCTCTCAGTTTTGGTTTCATAACTCGCAGTAAACTGTTTCAGCGCAACGACGAATTACAAACCACCTCTGGATGGATTTATTATAACTAAATGTAATTAACAAATTAACATTAAGCAACAAACTTGTGGGAGCGTTTATATATAATATTAAGGTAGTAAAAACATCGAGTTGCTGTGGTGTAACAGCTAGCGTGCTAGACTTCCAAGCAAGAAGTTCTGGGAACGAAACACACTCGATGCAGTTTTCTCAGTTTTTTTTTTTTTTTTTTTTTTTTTTTTTTTTTTTTTTTTTTTTTTTTTTTAACTTATGTTCTTCCTTCTCACAAATATTTCACTTTGTTCCAACTATGTTGCGATTTTCGAGAATATGGTTGGAGACAAATCTAGAGGAACGTTAAAATTGCTGGTACAGTAAGTGAAATGAGTATCAATGACATTTAGGCATACACTATTCGCTAGTCAGAAAGATGTGGCTATTTATTTGCGAATATTTTAGCGCTTAGTTTCGAATATATCGCGATTTCCGAGAGTGCGCTTACACCGATATTCCTTGTCACCAGTATTTCGTGGCTGGTTTCTGAATATGTCACGATTATACAGGGTGTGCGGTTAACTAAGATCCTGACAGGATAACTTTAATTTCTGTTGCAAGTGCATACAGAATATTCAGAACAACGTCATCTGTTGGCATCTCTACACGTGCCTTTAATGGGCAGTCTTCAGGCCTAAAGACATTTGTGTTCGTTGTCCTATTTAAGAACTTAAACCTTAAACAAAGGCATTTAACTGTAAAAAAAAGTATTTGTCGTAATTAATTACAGCACGTTAGCTTTGAAATTGCATTGTTCAATGATACGCGAGCTACGTGTCTTGGAATTCAAACGCGAAACTTCCACTTTTCCAAATAATCGCGAGTCAACTGCAACATTCTGGCAGGTGGATTGTAGTTTCGGAATAGGAAAGTACAAACAACATTTTACTTTCAACTTGGAATATAAATACATAACAGGTACGGAAATGCAGGTAACACTTTCCAATTACACAACTAAAGAAGTAATGAACAACTGGTTTAATTCGTCTGCTAGAATTGCTACCGCAGACTTGACAGCCACAGATATACATTTATCGTTGCCTCCAAAGTATGTCTTTGAGAGCCGAAGAGCCGAAGTACCACTCGAAAACGGTTCTACGAAAAAAGGCACGTATGGAAAGTCCGCTGGCGGACGTGACGTCACGTCCAACCGCCATTTTTCCCGCCAAATAACGGCATTGTCTTTATTTTTAGATACTACGCTGACACTTACAGATTAGCACATAGTGGCAAATGACAGAAGAGAACAACTCGATTCGGATGATGTGTTGACATCATTTATATTAATTTTATATCAAAAGTTATTCAAAACAATTCATATTTGTTCACTTGGAAAAGTCCAGAAGCTAAACTGATTGAAGTACAGTAACGAGCGAGGGCGCAAATGAAAGGTCTCATCAACACGCAAAATTTGGTATAACCATATGATCTGCAACATTTATAATGTGCATAATAAGGCACTTTTAAGGGGGAACAATAGTGATTTGTTAATAACAATTAATACAAGACAAATACACAAACAGCGATGCAGTGATAAGTTGCACGTGTCCTAAACATATATTGTGACCTGTTTAGAATATATTCAAAATGTTCAAATGTTTGTATAGCTTATGGGACTTAACTACGGGGTCATGTCCCGAAACTTACAAACTACTTATGAACTACTTACGAACTAGGACGGCACAAATATCCATGCCCGAGGGGGGATTCGAACCCCCGACCGTAGTAGCCGTGCAGACCGTGACTGAAGCATCTCAGTCCCCTCGGCCACCGCGGCCGGCTAGAATATATTATTTTGGTTTACTTTATATGTTGTCTTTGTGTAAACTAAATTATTTTGTTTATTGACCGTAATTTCTTTAAACCCATAGAGCAGTAATTCTGAACATGGCATTGAAAAGAGGACTGAAAAATGTACCTGAAAAACACTTTATCTAACTGATTGCTTAAATATTCATTGTGCGACGACCGAAAGACTTATTTATCGGTCATTTTGAAAAAGTTTATTTGTTTAAACGTGTGATTTTGGTTGTTAGAAATTAAAGAATATAGGCCTATTTGCATTAGAATCTTATCGCGCATCCAACGATGCGTCATATCAACATTTCAGGCATTATTTAAAAAGTTTTGTACTCCACTCGGAGAGGCACTAAACCTCGTTAGGGGGACGTATTACTGGAAAGCCGGCCGCGCTGGCCGAGGGGACTGTGGCGCTCCAGTCACGGTCTGCACGGCCACTACGGTCGGGGGTTCGAATCCCCCCCTCGGGCATGGATATTTGTGCCGTCCTTAGTCTTAGCTAGATCATAATTAGTTTGTAAGCTTAGGGACTGATAACCCCGTAGTTAAGTCCCATAAGTTCTACAAACATTTGATTTATTACTGGAAAGACCGCACGTATCGTATATACGTGGGTGCCGTGAGCAGCCCGGAGTCGATGACAGTTCAGTCTCGATGGCAGACGTGTGTTGCGAGTGCAGTGGAATCGAGTGAGACGATACGTGATGAACATAGCCGCAAAAGCCGCAGCGCTGGACTCTGAAATGTTTAGGACGTATGTTGACTTTCATTTTTGAAACAGTTACCGGAACTCAGAAGTGTTTCATCGCATTCTGACTTGCGTTGGATAGGTCAACGAACTTTAATAGCAATCATTTTAGTAACATTATCCAAATGATTAAACATTCATATAGCTATTTTGTTAGGAATATTGGGGTCTCGAGCTAATCATACCAGGCTGACCCTAACGGATTTAGTGGTTCTCGCCAGACGTAATCATGCAGTGGGAAATGAACAGTGTTAATAAAAATCTCATCTTGTAGTCAGTTGTTTAGTAGATGCTGCCCTAGTTAAACATTCCCTGACTTCCTCCGACCTTCGAACTGACTTACCCATCCAATTGTAGGGGGACCCACAGTTTAATCTGGGTTCTGAATCAAGGTGCAACTTCATATTTTTCACATCAGGAACATTGCCAGAAGTGAAAGAAATGTAATGTGACAGATAAAAATCCTAGTTTCTGACAGGAATCGTCCCGCAAACTCTGAATTCATAGTCTGACAAGCTACCACAGTGCTACCGAAACAAATATTTCTTCAATCCATCTGCTCCTTCCCTACTCTGTTTACCTACGTCTTCCATACATCTGTTTCCTCTTGGCCCCCGCTTTATCAATGTCTGACCGCACACACACATATACCTAAACACACACTCTCACTATATGTATAGGGATCCATTGATAGTGAACAGGCCAAATATCTCAAGAAATAAGCATCAAACGAAAAAACTACAAAGAAAGGTAAAACAGATGGCGCTATGGTTGGCCCGATAGATGAAACTGCCGTAGGTCAAACGGCGAAATGTTACGTGATACCACCTACTTACACGTTTGTGACAATTGCAGCCCCTTCATATTTATTTACATACTAAACGATTATGTAATAAAAATGGGGGTTCCTGTTTAAAAAATTGCGTTGATATCCGTTTGACTTATGACAGCGTCATCTACCGGGCCAACCATAGTGCCATCTGTTTTCTCCTGTTCAAGCTATAGTAGTTTAGTTCTTTGTAGTTTTTTCGTTTGATGCTCATTTCGTGAGATATTTGACCCGGGCACTATCAATGGACCACCCTTTATATATAATGATAGCAAACATTATAAACACATGTTTTCCCGACTTGTATGTACATTAAAAATCACATTGGTAAATAATCTCCCCCCCCCCCCCTCGGAGAATAATCCTTTGTGCGGGCTTGTTCATTGTTCTATAATGCAATCAATTATTGCATTGTACACACATTGATGTGTTATATTTTTCTCAAAAATTATCTATCATATGGTTTGAAACAGATAATCAATATGTTTCGGTGAGGGGCAATAAGTCTTATAAACTTTTTCGAGCACAGGAATCGAAGCCGGCACCCTCCTATAGCAAGCAAGTTTTCTAGCGACGAGCTATAGTTTTGAGCTGTGGAATGTTTGTTTTAGAGCTCTCGTCTTATCTTTAGTAAGGTCTCCTCTCTGTGTCTAACGCCAACGGCGGACGGCGTGCGTGCCTGTTATATTTACTGACGTGGCCCTCGCGTCTCGTCCTCTGTTGACGTTAGTTAATTCCGGATACCACTGACGACGTCATTGGTCTTTTACCTAAGCAAAGTCTGGAAACCTGTCTATATACGAGGCATATTCCAAAAGGAAGTTGCGTTTAGTAATAATAAAAACATCGCTCATGAACAAGGTTTTTATTGACATAATACGTGAGTACATATTTAATTTACTTTTCCACAAAATCGCCGTTTACATGTACACACATTTTCACCGGCTTCCTTAACCCCTCGGCATAGCCTACTGCCGCTTGTAACCTGAACAAGTTGGTAACCCTCATATTGATTATCGTCTCGAAATCATTGTCCACCAAGCCACAGTTTCAAATTCAGGAAGAGGAATAGTCACTTGATGCAAGATCGGGACTGTACGGACGGAGGTCAAGGAGTTCCCAACGAAACTCTTGAATCCACTATTCGTTGTACACATTTGCGTGGCCTTATAGAAATGCTCTACACCAGTGTTTAACTTGTTACGCTACGTAGGAATGAATAGTCTCGCGGCGATAACTTTGAAAGAAAAGTTCTCGGCTTTGGGACATCTAAACAGTATTACCAAGAACTTCCAATTTACCATGGCGGTTGAAAAAGACAATACACTGCCCTTTCTCGATTTCCTTGTCTGTCAGAAACGAAATAGATGCCTTGGGCACAGCGTCTCCAGGAAACCTACTCACACAGAGCTGTACTTGCACGCCAACAGCCATCATCACCCGGCACACAAGAGCACGGTATTACAAACACTGGTGCATCGTGCAAGAAGACTATCTGGTGCCAACAACCTGCCCCACGAATTGAACAAAAAGTGTTCAATGGATACAGTCGCCATGAAATAAATGAAATGATTTTAGTTAAAAGAGGGAGGAACAGGGAAAGACACTTGCTTTCTTGCCATTCCGTGGCTCTGTGTCAGGCAAGATAAGCCGGCTGCTGAAAAGACGCAAAATCAAATCTGTTTTCGGCCCTCCGACACAAAATCGTCAACTACTGAGGCTACTTAAAGATGCAGAAGGTCTCAGAACACCTGGAGTCTATAGGATACCGTGTGAGTGTGGTCAGTTTTACGTCGGACAAACTGTACGAACCATACAACAACGCAGGAAGGAACATGAGAGTTGTTATCGTCTACGCAACCCAGAGAAGTCAACTTTAGCCGAACATGCGCTAGAAAACGGCCAATCTTCTTTTTCTTTAGCGCGTTTTCGAATCACTAAATTCTCTTTCGAATTTTGCTGAGGAAATAGGAAATGAATTAAACAATTCCACATTTGTTTGGTATTTCCAAAATGAGTAACTTCCCTTTCAACCAAAGTTCAGATTTTCTGAATCCTACACCTTTCCATGGTCGCTAACTTCAGCACAATAATAATAACAAAAAATAATTTAAGTTTTTAATATGAGGCAGCTCCTTTTAGGTTTAATGTAATTGTACCGAGACTCCGACCAACATTCTGGATAATGAAGAATTACTTAACTTACTTGACCATAAGGAATAATTAAATTAACTTCTACATACCTAAGTTCCTCCACAAAATTTATGTGTTTTAAGATGATCGTTCCTTTCGAAGGATCTGACTGGTGACGTGGAACTTCCCAGTTCCCAGCTGTCATCTGGAGGTTTTCGTTGGTCAATGTTTATCCAAATAAGCAAGCCCATTATTGCTTTCATATTATAAACGAATGTACTCACACACACACACACACACACACACTTCACACAAACAGTACCTATAGAAGCAGAATCATTTCAAACAATGGCGTAACGTTCCTCTGAAAACACAACAAATCGTTAATGACAAAAGAATCAAAGGTGACAGTGTGGCCAACAGCTCAATCAAACATCCGAACGGTTGAAGTAGCGTTAGTCAACGAGAATAAAGTTCAGATTGGATGATGATGATCATGATATTGGGCTGAGTCATCAGCGCCCATTTGGATATTTGTGCCACGAGATAACTGTTAAAAGTCGACCACTGAACGTAACAAGAGCATTGTCTTGTCATAAAAATTAGTAAATCACGTCCGTGTGAACTACTGGTTACTCCCTGCTATCAAGCCTTGTTCCCTGGCCCAAACTGAGAACTGACTCGTTTCAAATTACTACAAAACCAGTAAGTTAATATTACAGTGTTCAATATAAACAGCAGTTCACACGTTATTACACAGACATTACTAAGCAATCCACCAGAATTGATCTTAGAAAGGTGACTAAGAAAACATTTATGGCACAACGGAATTTAGATATGAGAAAAAATTGCATCCTAACTAGTTCTCGGCACTTGTGAAGAACAATATTAAATAAAAGAGGGAAGGTGCTCTAAAACTACAATTTATAGGCAACTTACGGATTATGCTGAACTTAAACTTGTTTATTCAGATAGAAAACAAGCAAAATGGGGAACCAATTTTGTTAATATATTAAATGCATCACTTACATAGATTAACACAGACGGTGCCCAGCCTAAATTATTCATGATTTAACGCTACTGGGTGGAAGGATTCACAAACATCACTCATTCTGCCGCGGTGGAGTAGCCGAGCGGTCTACAGCGTCTCGCTGCGGAGCGCGCGGTTGCTCGCCGTGGAGGTTCGAGTCCTCCCTGGGGCATGGGTGTGTGTGTTGTCCTTAGGTTAGTTTACCTACGTTTAAGTAGTTTGTAAGCTACGGACTGATGACCACGCAGTTTGGTTCGATAGATTTACAAACATTTGAACGTTTTTTTCACACATTCTCTCTCACACACACACGCAATGCCGCCGTGAAACTCACTAAAAACAGCGTGCTGAGACGAGGCGGAAGCAGGCGCCGCTATCGTAGGCGAGGTAGCACAAAATACAACATACAAACATTTTGAAGCTGGGTCTGATCTGTCGTGCCTGTTTTGAGATGGTACGTGTGTATAGCAAGTTAAATTACATCTGAACAGAAAACGCGAGCAAACACACTAACGGCGACACACGGCTACATTACACGAAAGCACTCCACTGAAGGTGAAGTGGTTGAAAGTCGGATTCATTATACAAAATCACGGTGGATTCTTAAGTTGCAGTCTGTTAGAAATCGAGCTAGGTACTGGTTTTATAAGAGAAGTGGCGTGAACTCAGGCGACTAGCTGGAAACCCCGGAAGTCGTAACTCGGACCCAATTGGTTCTGAAAACCAATAAAATTGAATAAATTCAGTTTCCGAAAAATAAAGAAAATTAACTTCTGCTTGTAACCCATAGAAATGCCTAGAATTATGTAAGGAAACAAATGAAATACAGCTACACGCGATAGGGAGCGATTATAGAGACGGATGAAGTCCAGTCTCCAAAACTCGTAAAAGTGACATAATTACAAAGTCGGAAAAATAAAATGAATAATTACAGCATGCAACCCATAGAAATGTTTAGAATTACATAAGGAAGCTATTGAAAGAGGTTGTACAAGGCTCTGAGAGAATTACTGACACAGACAGAGTTCGTACTATAAGTCGGAGAAGAACCGGCAGAATTAAAATAGGCGGGGAGAGAAGATCGCGAAATATTAGTGGAAATCAGAAGGATACCCGAATAGTTTCTTGCTTGATGGGCATGGAACAAACAAGAGTGGAAGCTGAAGGCTTTGTTCTATGAACCATGTGGAACACATATCACTCACGAAAGGAAACGATGAGATGATTTTTACATGAACATATCACCTATTAGAAATCGGGCCCCACAAAGCTAGAAAGTAGTTACACAGAGTTCATACACCGCCACATGATCACAAAAGGTTTTAACATATCAGGCCATTATCGAACTGCAACTAGAATCCCACACACTGCATTTATCTATTGGAAATTACTGAATTAAAAAACGAGAACACATTTCAGCACACGATCGGAGAAAACATTCCAAAAAAAATGATTCTCAGTTCACGAATCTAAGTTAAACGTGCTCGTTAATGACACGCTGCCATCTCCAGAAACAAGAGCAGAACCAACCTTTCCTCACCAGAGGACCAGCCGAGAATGATCAGCCGCGCGTCCACCGGGCCGCGGGAAGACGCGGGAAGCCACCGGAAGCTGGAAAATCCTCGAACGTAGTGGTGGTGGGGGACCGAGAGACTCGCCAACCAGCTCGCAACGAAAGGGTGTGGAAATCTCAGCAGCTATCGATACTGAGCCAGAAAGAACGATGCAAAGCAAGCTGTCATTCCCCACATTCAGACATCCATAGATTCTTGCACCCACTTAAAAGTAAAACAACTGCACATTCTCACAGGGACAATGGCGTAGCGGAGAAGCCAGAAGTCGTACTTATGCCACATTAATTAATATAATAATATATTATTAACATAACAAAATAAGAAAAACCTAGCAATATTTGAACACATGAAATAAAAATGTTATACCTCAAGCCTTGAAAAGAGTGGGGTTCAAGTTTTAACAAAATGATAATCTAGCGACATTAAATAAATTATAACTTTACAGAAACTATACAAAAATATATGGAAGACGACAGACGGTCGTCTTTCACTGTCAAATCAAAAAATTCAAATGTTTGTAAATCTATCGGACTCAACTACTGAAGCTAAGGTAAACTAACCTAAGGACAACACAAACACCCATGCCCGAGAGGGACTCGAACCCCCGACGGCGAAAGGCCGCGCCCACCGCTGCACGGCGCCACAGTGCGCACGGATAATCCGCCGCAGCGATAACTGTCAAAAAGTAAAACCTCATTTTCCGATTTTTCTTTATGAAAAGCATTGTACAGTTTACAGATGGGCCATTTTGTACAGATTTAAAAACGAAGTTTAAGTGCTACGCTAATATCGGCTCGTACTGGTCCACCTACAGTTTTGCATATTCCACAAACAAAACAATACAGCCAGGCATCATTTTCGATATCCATGAATGGGGACAGAATATATGGCCATGAAGTAGGTCATGCCATGCAACATAAGAAGTGAACTTCTGTTATTCCTATTCTTATCTTCATTATGTAAGTCTTAACTAACTGGTGCTAACATTTTATGAATATTTAAAAAAGCGTTTCAGTACGATAGGTTTACTTCTTTGCTGTAGTTTATGTTGCATGACGTGGTCTGCTTCATGGATATGACAAAAGACGTTAGTTTGATGGCTGTATTGTTTCATTTGTGTGATATGCATTATTAATATGACGATAGTCACGTATTCCAAAAATATTAACGATCTGAAGATGGCTCGTTAACAAGCTGAAATTATTCAGCAAATAAAATCATTTTCTGATCTTGACCTCGAGGATTTATCCAGTTGTATAGGAAATTTGTGTTGGGTTTACGTGTGGTGTGATTAGGTAGTCTGTGTAGGAGCTTCGACAACTGTGTCCAAGTGACACATTAATCAGGAGACTCAGGATCGAATCGGGACCCGACACAAATTTTCCACTTGATCCAGTAACCACAGGCAGTATTAATTTCTCTGAGTGTTGATTCGTAATGGCTGCAGGAGTAAAATCTTGTCTGTTCTTTCAGAAATGTCCGGAAGAACAGACACCCCATATACAGGATGCAACGAAAGTATGAGAACCCATGAATAACTTTTCAGAATGTTTAATTCTCTCAATAGCAGATGGAATTGGGACGCAGCTGATTAGATTATGTAGATGGATGAAAATACCAGCAGCTGTATGTAATTCTTTATTAAATTCTGTGCGACCGGTTTCAATACATCATCTTGTGTAACTGTTATTAAAAGCACATTTGAACTGGGTAGCCATTAACACCGGTAGCCGTAAACTTTTTATCATATTCATATTACACTCTCAACGACGACTGAGGGTGTAATATGAACAGAACAATAAATTTACGGCTACCGGTGTTAATGCTTACCAGTTCAAATGTGCTTTTAATAACAGTTACACAACGCGGACCTGAAGATGGTGTATTGAAGCACCGATAACAAAATTTAATAAGGAATTTGCATACAACTGCTGATATTTTCATCCATCTATATAATTTCAGAAATGTAGTTTTTTGAAAAATGTTGATTACAAAAGTTGTAGGCTTTTTTCCCTGGCCATTCACTGGTGATCGTGATTTCACCTTGCCCGTGACTTTGGACGTCATATCAATTTCAAATTAATTTATTAAAATGGGAATCCCCAATTTTTCTCGCTGATTTGGAAATCTCAGTGAATTTTACGTTAAACTATGAAGCTAAAAAATCCTTGACGACGAAGTTCAAGCGTCAAATATGTTTTCTCACATGGAAATCGCCCTTTGTTCTTGCCGCTTCGGAAAGAGCTGCATCTTCACACGTGACCTTATCGATAATCGTGCTCGAGGCCTTGAACCAATCTTTGAAGATCACTTTCAACAGATTTATTAGACGACGTTGAAACCTTCAAGCTCCTGTCGCGTATCATGCGATCACAGTCGGTTAAAGCAAGTCGGGTAAGTAAAGACTTACAACCTGTGCTGAAAATGTTCTCCGTTAAAAAAATGTTCAAATGTTTGTAGAACTTATGGGACTTAACTCCGGGGTCATCAGTCCCTAAGCTTACAAACTACTTATGAACTAGCTAATACTAAGGACGGCACAAATATCCATGCCCGAGAGGGGTTCGAACCCCTGACCGTAGTGGCCGTGCAGACCGTGACTGGAGCGCCTCAGTCCCCTCGGCCACCGCGGCCGGCTGTTCTCCGTTAACATAAAAATAGGGGTTCCGATGTCAGAAAACATGTTTGATCTTGGAATGACTTTGAACATCGTGTTCAGTGACACTGTTAGGATCATTATTTAACGTAAATTTTCTTGCTCGTTCCAAATCCGCAGAACAAAATAGGAAAAAAAATCTTATTTTAAAAAAAAAATTATTTGATGTTGATGGTCTTGGTCAACGTCAAATCAATGACTCCACTGAATACCCAGAGATAAGGCTAAACATTTGGTATTTAACATTAAAAAATCCATTCTTGACGAGATATTCAGGCAGGGGTTTTCATACATTTGTACCATCCTGTACACAGTTCCAGCACGGATTTCTCACGGCGTTTCCACGTTTTCGTCCAGCCTCTATATGTCGTACATTGGCAGTATTATTCTAATCACATTAGCTTGCTGCAAAGGCGCTTTACGTAAAATCCGCCCTGCCTTTGTTACGTACGGCAAGGACTACAGATTTACAGGGTTCAGGCTTGCAGCTCCTGAGTGCGGCGGGTATTCCAGTGAGCCCAGCGGTTGTTCGCTTTTTTAGAGTGTAATCGCATTACAGGTGTCCTCGGTTTCTACTTCTGCAACGGCGCGCCTAACTCCAGACCGGCCCAAACCCGGTGGTAAATCGCGCTCACGGCTAATTACTTATTCATTCCAAACATCGGCCGTCCGCGCGGGACTAGGTCCCGCGTGGTCTAGCTTAACTTCCTGTGAGCCTCCTACTCTACTTCAATTCAGCACTAGTTTAAAAAGTCTAAAGATAGCAAAACAGATCTCGGCACTGAGGCACCCAATATCAGTGTATTTTGTTTTACTAGTTTCCATAAGTATCACATATATTATGTCTCATCGATGGACGCGGCGGAGCCGCCGAGCGCGTTGAGGTGCTGTGCTCCGATTCACGGGGCCATTCTCCGTCGGAGGTTCTAATCTCTCCTCGGACATGGATGTTTGTGTCGTCTTTACATCTACATCTACATGGGTTACTCTGCAAAATCACATTTAAGTGCCTGGCAGATGTTTCATCGAACCACCGTTATACTATTTATCTCACATTCCATTCTCGAATAGCGCGCGGGGAGAAAGAACACGTGAATCTCTCCGTTCGAGCTCTGATTTCTCGTATTTTATTCTGATGATAATTTCTATTTAAATCGGAGTCAACAATATATTTCCGCATTTGGAGGAGAATTTTGGCGATTGGAGTTTCGTAAGTAGCCCACGCCGCAGCGATAAGCGCCGTTGGTGTAATGATTCGCATCACAGAACCTGTATCATTTCCGTAACGCTGTCCCCCCTGTATCGTGACAGTACGAAACGAGCTGCCCTTCTTTGGACTCTTTCGATGTCCTCCGTCAGACCCACCTGATAAGGATCCCACACTGGGCAGCAATACCAAAAAAAAAAAAAAAAAAAAGGACGGACAAGCGTAGTGTATGCAGCCTCTTTAGTAGTTCTGTTGCATCTTTTAAGAGTTCTGCTAATAAAATGCAGTCTTTTGTTTGCCTTTCCCACGACATTATCTAGTCCGAAGTAATAGTAATTCCTAGGTATTTAGTGGAGTTTACGGCCTTCACTTTTGAAGGATTTATCTTTAGTATAAGGTAGTTTATAAGTAGTTTCTAAGTTTAGTGGCTGATGGTCCCGCAGCTAAGTCCATTAAGGTTTACATTTTTTTTCTCATCGATGTTTTGTTGTGTGTACACCATATCTTCCGTATCACTTAACCAAAATTAATGATTCAGGTATCCTTTTCAAGGTTTAGTTCTCCGCTAATGACGAAAAATACACAGATAGTTTAAAGTTAATGTTTTCTAAAAACAGACTTTATTTTGGAAAAAAATTTGTACTGTTTGTACAGTCTATGTTTATACCCGGCGAACGATTGTAAATGGGCATGTAGAAGGTGAATATATTGACAATCTAACTAACATGAACAACAGCTCTTCCAGTTGTGTACGTTCTTTAAGCAAGCAAGCATAGTGTATCACACGATTTCAATTATACACGTCGATGTAACGACAAGAAATACACAAATAATTTAATTTAACTAACAGTTGTGTAGATTCTTTATGCAAGCGTAGTTTATGAAAGGATTTCCATTTCACACGTCGATGCAAAAAAAACTGTTATTCACTTTTTTCAAGTTAGTGTTGTGTGCTGCCCACAGGAACCGAATTACCTCATCATCACAGGTAATTACTGCTTACTCTTGTAACTTATAAGAATTTCTTTAATTTGTAATTTAATTAATTTTAACGGGGACAGAAGCGACAGTGATTTTATTTCATAGAGTGGTCATGCCTAGGGCTAGGGTTGAACGTGACACAAACTCTTTGAACAGTTTGCAACACTCCTGGTATCCAGGATACTCTGAAGTAATGTAGAGAAAACGGCAAGTTACGTGCAAAGAGTTCCACCTACCGCACCGTACCCAGCCGCTTCCCACAATGACGCAAAGCTCCTGAACAGTAACGCGCCCCTCCGAGAACATTACCGTGTGCTTATCAATGGATAATGGCATCAAACTTTATGTTTCGTCTCTCGAAGATTTTATACAAGGCAAAAATTTATAAATCAATACACTACTGATGTGCAAATTAATGTTTCTTTGTACTGAGGTACCAAGAAAGTTAGTAATAAATACGGTCGCCAGACTATATAGTGCCGCGCGGGAGTAGCCGAGCGGTCTGGAGCGCCACGTTGCGGTTCACACGGCATTCCGCGTCGGAGATTCTAATCCTCCATCTGGCATGGATGTTTGTGCCGTCTTTAGTGTAAGGTAGTTCATAAGCGTTTCGTAAATTTAGGGACTGATGACCCCACAGTTAAGTCCCTTAAGCTTTACAAACATTTGTAAATTTTTAGACTATCTAGTCAAATTAATGTTTCAAATGATATTATAAGTAGTAGCAACAACTATGTAAACAATTTTTTAACTTTGGAATAAACATTAAAAAAAAAAGGCTGTCAGTATCCAAGATGCACTCTGTTATCAAAGTAAGATTGAAAATAATTAATTTGTATGGTACATTTTTTGTAATCAAATAGTGAAAAATATGACCCACAGTAATTTACACCGCTCTTAAGATGGTGTACCAAATATTTTGAAGCAAGTCTAAGCGGTTTGTAGGAAATATCAAACTTTGTATATTCTAGGCCTAAATTGCCTGCTTGCATATACACTAACAAATTTGTTTGTATCAATGGATGACAACTGTATATTTTCATATAGACTATGCACTTTAGTAGTAGAACAGTTTTCCCACATTAATAATTCAATTATGTGGAATAACCTTTTTCATTTCATTCAAAATCATTTCAGGCTATATAGTTGCAGTATAAGACTGTAATTATCTTTAACTAATGTTATTGTTACCTTTCAGTAAAATCGAATGACTGTAGGAAAGTTAATTTGTAAAGCAATATAGTCCACACTGATATACCAAATCTGAACAGAGTATGAATTACTAAAGATTATTCTGTTGTTCTCTGTTTTAAATAGCCTGAACTGAGTAAGCTACTTTCTGAATCAGCGGTGTGCGGCGCTCCAGTCACGGTCTGCACGGCCACTACGGTCAGGGGTTCGAATCCCCCTTCGGGCATGGATATTTGTGCCATCCTTAGTATTAGCTAGTTCATAAATAGTTTGTAAGTTTAGGGACTGATGACTCCGTAGTTAATTCCCATAAGCTCTACAAACATTTGAACATTTTGGATAAGGATGGGGAGACCGAGGAGATTGAGGCGCTCCAGTAACGGTCTGCACGGCCACTACGGTCGGGGGTTCGAATCCCCCTTCGGGCATGGATATTTGTGCCATCCTTAGTATTAGCTAGTTCATAAACAGTTTGTAAGTTTAGGGACTGATGACCGCGTAGTTAAGTCCCATAAGCTCTACAAACATTTGAACATTTCTGAATCAGTAAAGAGTAAACAACACACTGTACAAACTAACAAAGTTGCTGATTCTTCGCTAATCTAACACTGAATATCTTACATATCAAGATTATTATGAAAAATTTTAGCTATCATCTTATTTTTAATTTAAATAATTACTCTTTACCTAAATCTGGTAATGTAAACTTTTATCATAATTGTCTAAGAAAATTCTCACGTATTTTTTGTTGAGAATGTAATTATCAGGAATAAAATCGTTTCTTTACTGCATAATTAAATATTTAGGATATTCGCGTAATCTTTTGCACTTATAATGTTAGGAAAATGACGGGTGGTACACAGGTTAAAATGAAATTTGGTTGTTCTTCATAATATATACAAAGGTGAGTGTAAGACTTACAAGAGTAATAAAGACTGCATTGCCTGTGTTCGCAGAGAGCAGGTGCGTGGTTCGCCGTTGCGCAGTCGTACAAGTATGGGCTCATACAGTGCTTGCAATCTTGTTGGCGTCGGAAATTCAAAACAATTAAGCCACAAATATTTGCGCCATTGTCCACAATATGCAGCGTTCGTCATCCGAGGCCATTTCCAGAAAATCTTGCAATATTGGCCTGATAAATACTGCCTCAGCTGCACGCTGCTCACCCGTCAGACATTACTCCAACTAGAATGTTCGTAGCGCGCAACAGCGCTGCTTTGGCGCGCTCTCCCGCCTTTTCCATTCACGCACGCTGTTTTGGTTTTTTTTTTTTTTTTTTTTTTTTTTTTTTTTTTTTTTTTTTTTAATTTTTCCCAAAGGCTTTTACATTACTCATACATTTACAAAACCCCTAAGCTAGATCCTCTATAAATCTAATACAATAAAGTAATCTCAAAATTGTTAACATTTCAATTCACATAACATTAAAGTACACATTTTTAAAATACCTTAATGAAATATAAAAATGTTCAAAGCTTTTATGAGTACAAAGACACCTCACCCATAGAACATTACTACACATACATTAATAAAATTATGGAAAAATCGATATGCAACAAATTTATAGATTCTGATTAAATATAGCAATATTCAAATACTGTCTTTTATGGTGTCACAAGTTCACGACACATTTCGGAAAATCTCAGGACTTTTGTAAAATAAACAACTTTCGAAAAGTAAAATAAACATGAAAGAGTCAACATCTGATTTTTTGTCTGTATCATATTGTATTTAATTACATAAATGAGACTAATATTTGTTACTACATTTCAAAGTTTATTATCTACTAGCATCACCAGACGATATTAATGTATTGAGCACGATACATGTAAAATTTACGTAGGCCTACCTGAATACGATTTTCATTATGAATGATTTCATTGGCACCACCTCTAACACATAAAAGCACCAATGTAAAGATAGCATTACACTGATTTCAAAACGCGAACTTCACAAACAAATTTCATAAGTTTCGAGCATATAGTTTCCAATCAAAGGAACCGTGCATATAAACCTTTCCCAGTGACTGAAAAATAGGACATCATCTGCAGGAACATTAAGCATCTGAACAATTTCAATATTAGTTCGATTCCAGCTTCTAAGTGAAAGGAGAAGCATTTATGATGAGAATATGAAACAAGGAACAAAAAGTCGCGTCAGTAATGTCAAGAATATGTAATTCATTTTATAAAAATAACGGTACGATTATACATATGTACTTGTATCTGTCTTTTCTCCAGTACTATCCTACCTATTTGTGGTGGTCAGAATAAAGTGCGAGATATTCACATAGGTCAACTAGTTTATAAATTAACTGAAAAGCTGATTACATCATTCATGCCACAATATAATCAATAAGCAATTGTGTTAGAAATTATTACCGAAAACACAGACGGCTTCATTGCATTTTAGACGTAATCAAGGGGTCGAGACGAACAGATCATGCATGGACCTTGAGAAAGCGCGGCAGTGTAGGATAGACGTGATCGGATTGGCTGCCGCCTCTCCTCCCGGTGCAACCATTCCTACTTTTCATTTATTAATATTTAAGAAAGAAACCGTTAGATAATAACATAATTTCAATGTAACACTTTTCTGTTAATAAGCTTTAATTTGAACCATTTGGAACTTTTTTCAGTCTAATTTATTTACACAAAATACGAGTGAAAAATCTAGGTTCGTTTGGCGCCAAAAAAGACAGAGGCAGAAACTAGCAGCCACCCCTGGCCTAGCAAATTCCAGTGCCGACCTTCGAGCTGTTAACATGTAACACCTCGTCTCATTACGGAGTGTAAAGTGACCATCGTTCAATGTACCGCTTACATTTGTGGATTTCTCTGAGCGTGTAAACGCTGGAAGAACAAATTCAAAATTCACTGGCTTCACGTCTTTTATGAAGAAAACCGTAGTTAGAGCCCTTAAATGATTTTCACAGCATTTTAGCTTCAGACATCAAGAATCTGCGACCTGTGTGCTGAAACTGCGTGGAAAAAAGATCTCATAAAATGCATCTTTATAAAAACCATCAGCTGTTTATTAAAAACCTTATTCATCTACTAGTTTCGGTCATGGACCATCTTCAAGGATAAAAAGGTGTTAACAGAGAATGGTAAAATACATCAAATAAAATAATACAACTGAGATAAAACAGAGTCAGTACAATTAAAAGTGTAAAAAATTGCTATGGTCATCTTAGATAAAATCTATCAGTCAAACATGACATAAAAGACTTTTATGTCATGTTTGACTGATAGATTTTATCTAAGATGACCATAGCAATTTTTTACACTTTTAATTGTACTGAATCTGTTTTATCTCAGTTGTATTATTTTATTTGATGTATTTTACCATTCTCTGTTAACACCTTTTTATCCTTGAAGATGGTCCATGACCGAAACTAGTAGATGAATAAGGCTTTTAATAAACAGCTGATGGTTTTTATAAAGATGCATTTTATGAAATATATTACGGCTGTTGACTCTCGCCTCACCAAAGCATTAGAAAAAAGATCTACTTCGAGATCTAAGGTCAGTAATAAACAAAAGATCCTTGTTTCACCAGTCTGAAGAATTGGTGAAACCTACGGCCCCTCATGGAATATCCGTTACCTAGTGCAAATAGGATCATAAGTGCATACATCCCTAGTAATAGGAGTGAGGGTAAAGCAGGGGAAATATATAAGAGGGTGGAAGACTGTGCTGAGGAACTGTTAGGAATTTTCTAACATCGGATATAAAGACTTGCTCTCGGCCAACGACTATTTTCTCCCAATTTTATGAACTCTTTTATTTAATTAGAAGAGTCATTTTAAAATAAATTTCTACCAGGCATGTTGTAGATTGAACAGAATTGTAAGAGGAGATGGGGAGGAAATTGTCGTCGAGAGGGGAGAGGAGAAGATGAATAGGAACTGTATGATGAGAGGAAGAAAGAGGAAGTGGAGATACACAGAATGGGGAGGGAGGAGGATCGAATAGACGACGATAGAAGTTGATGAGGTAGGAGGAGGGGGGGGGTGGACAGGGAGAAAGGCACAAGGAGTTGCTCAGAGGAAAGTAGTACCATGATATGGACAAAGGGGAGGAGAATGAAGAGTGCGACAATTACAGGAATGGAAAGCAGAGAGTTTGTAGGATGTGTATCCAGCTCACAAAGCACTACGAATTGACACGTATTATAAATAAGTGCTTTGTCTTCTCTTTCTTTTCCATTTCATTCCTAACAAGTCACAATACTCCCGATTTCGAATTACGTACAGAGGCCGTAATGAGTATCGTAGAAGTAGATATTATCGGAGGAGTGTAGCAGCTAAAATCACTTAACAAGAACAAGTATTCTGGTCCGGATTGTATACCCATTAGATTTCTATCTGATGATGTTGAAGCGATGGCTCCTTACTTAACAGCCTTATGCAACAGCTCTCTCATAGGATCTGTACCAAAAGATTGGAAAGTTGCGAAGGTCGCACCTATATTCAAGAAAGGCAGTAGGAGTAACCCACTAAACTACAGGCCTATTTCATTTATGTCAATTTGCAGCAGGGTTTTGTAACATATCCTGTATTCAAATATTATGAATTATCTCGAACAGAACGATCTATTGACCCAAGGTCAACAGGGATTTATAAAATATCGTTCATGTGAAACACAACTATCCCTTTACTCAGACGAAGTGATGAGTGCTATAGACAATGGTTCGCAAAACGATTCCATATTTCTTGATTTCCAGAAGGCTTTTGACACCGTACGCCACAAACGGCTTTTAATCAAATTGTGTGGTTATGGTATATCGCCCCAAATTTGCCATTGGATAGGGGATTTCCTGTCAGAGAGGACACAGTTCGTAGTAATCGATGGTAAGGCATCGACAAAAACAGAGGTGATATCAGGCGTTCCACATGGTAGTGTTGTTGGTCCTCTGCTGTTCCTTATTTACATAAACGATTTAGGGGAAAATCTAAGTAGCTCTGTTAGGTTATTTGCAGATAACGTCGTCATTTACCCTCTAGTAAAATCATCTGAAGATGAAAACCAACTGCAGAACGATTTGAATAAGATATCACTGTGGTGTAAAAATTGGCAATTGACTCTAAATAATGAGAAGTGTAAAGTGGTGCACATGAGTACGAAAACAAATCCGTTAAACTTTGTTTACAACATAAATCAAGCAAAGGTGAAGGCCGTAAACTCCACAAAATGCCTAGGAATTACTATTACTTCTGACTTAAATTGGAAAGAATACGTAGATAATGTGGTGGGAAACGCGAACCAGAGGCTGCGTTTTATTGGCAGAACCCTTAAAAGATGCAACAGAACTACAAAAGAAACTGTATACACTACGCTTGTCCGTCCATTTTTGGAGTATTGCTGCCCAGTGTGGGATCCCTGTCAGGTGGGTTTGACGGAAGACATCGAAAGAGTCCAAAGAAAGGCAGCTCGTTTCGTATTGTGACGATACAGGGGAGAGAGCGTTGCGGAAATGATACAGGATCTGGAATGGGAATCATTACAACAACGGCGCTAATACTGCAGCGTGGGCTACTTACGAAACTCCTATAGCCAACATTCTCCTCAGAATGCGAAAATATATTGTTGACTCCCACTTACATAGGTAAAAATGACCATCAGAATAAAATACGAGAAATCAGAGCTCGAACGGAGAGATTCAGGTGTTCTTTCTTCGCGCGCGCTATTCGAGAATGGAATGGAAGATAAATAGTATAATGGTTGTTCGATAAACCCTCTGCTAGGCACTTAAATGTGATTTGCAGAGTATCCCATGGAGTGTAGATGTAGAACGCGAGACCGGCTACGTGTTTGGCTAAAAAAAAGAAAAAAAGAATCGCATATTATTCAAGTTTCCGTATCAGCTACGGAATATTATGGCCATACAAATGAAGAATTCATGTATTCGTCATCAAAACCTGTAGGTGAACCATCTGTATTTATAATAGGTCTGCTCGGAACTCTTAGAACAGGGGCCGTTCGACCAGTGGAGCCCAGTTTTCCTTTTGTTTAGGAGCCTCCGGACCACGTACGATCCCTCCCCTGCTGCTCTCCGGATACGTCCTTATCTCTTCCACTCTCTGCTTCGAGGTCTGACTGCCCTCATGGTATAAGGTCAGTAGAGGTCTCGAGGTACACACACACACACACACACACACACACACACACACACGTCCGGCAGAAGACGGGCGGCAGTTTTAGCCGGGGCAGCATGTCCGCACATCGGAACATCCGCGGCCGGGTAACGAAGTTAGGCCGTCCGACGTCGGGAGCGGGTCCACGGGGACTGCTTCCAGAAGACACGTGTAGCGGCCCAGGGACCGAGGTCCGGAGGTGCCCGGGGGACTGCGGGGGAGGGCGGCGGCGCTGCACGCCAAAGGAGGCCCGTTTCCTTTCTGCTGCTTAACCCACTGACAGGCTTAAACCTCACTAGGCGGCACACGTAAAATGTTAAAAAGGAAGGACATAACTGCATACGGGTGTGCTACTGCAAATTTCATTAAACAGTCGGTTTCAGTACTTGACACTCGTGATCCTCCTCATTCCTCTTTCGTTTTTCAACTGTCATTTACGGCAGCCTACGTGGATAAATTTCTATGACTTTCTCTCAGATAATGTAATTGAAACTTTAGCGTTGCTCACGCTTGGGCAGTCTTATACTCTCTAATCTCTTACCTCGCCTTTCGGCGCAACAGTAACGCTTGTCGTCTATTTCTTTTTGTGGTAGCCCCTGAGGCAACAGAACTCCCCCGAAATCGTGGATGGCTGAATTCTTATGCTGAACTGGTACCACTGTAGCCCCCAAAACCCCCAAAATGATATTCTAAATGGGCCTGCTGGGTCAGGAGTGGGATTTTTGATAGTCTAAGTGATACGATAATTTTGGCCCACTTTAGGTTACGGTAGTAACACTAAAAGTGGGCCTTTACGATCGTCTTTTGACAGCTCGAAATTTAAATGAAAATAACGGCTTAATCAAGCATCTGACACGAAAATTGAATAACCTAATTGGTAGAGGCGAAAATTCTCTACATCTTCGCTCTCTTACGTTTTTCTTTTTCTTTTTTTTTCCCTTGAATCGTCGCAGAGATATTTGCAAAAATAACGGCGATTTGACGATGTCTGTCTCGTTGTAACGTGTTCCCACTTTTTTAGGTCGAACCGTTCAACCGATCGGCACCAAATTTCGCAGACATTATTGTTGGCTACCAGAAACCAGAACATCGCTTTTTGAAATATTTCGGACAAAAAATACGTTAGTAATACCAAAAAAAGGCTTTTGTAATGTAATTTTAATTTCAAATAAACCGTTTATCTGACGCGAAAAAAGAATAAACGAATTTGTAGAGGAAAAAATTCTCTACAACTTTGTTCCCTTATGTTTTTATCATATATCGTATCGTTTGAGAGATATTTGCAAAAATAACGGAGTTTTGACACCTTCCATCATTGTAACTTACACGTTGTCATTTCAAAGCAATGGCGCACTGAAGAATTTACAAAAAGACGTCGTTCTTCGTACGATAAATGATAATCTAGTGTCTACAAATGCCATATTAGCATCAGTTAACAACGGGCATCAATAGTATGAAATTAAAGAACGCTATTCGTGTTAGCTGTAGCGTAGTTGGCACTGTTTTGGACTGTGACGCTGAAGGTCAGTCGTTCGGAACCCGCCAGGACCTGAAATTTTTTTTTCCTACAAGAGTTTCAGACACTCTCATTAATCAATTTTTTATTATTTTGGCCAAAATGTTTGCAAAAACTTATACAACTACAAATCTAAAGTGGGCCGTAAAACACGTCAGTGCGATTTTTTTAAACAAATTCCGATTTAATTATTTATGAAAAAATATAACATGGCTGAATGTAAAGATTATGAACATATACACGAATTTCACAGACTTGTAGGCGCAGAATAACAGAATAAGGTAAACGATAATGTTACATGAACTTAGGGAAACGTCTGATCTTGTGTACCTGTCACGAATTAATCAGTAAATTACAAGTGGGGTCACAGAACATGGGTGTCGCAAACCAGTGAAAATGCGCGAAAAACACGTCAAACGTAAGCTGAGTTCAGTGGAAGGAAGGGACCCCTGAGCAATTAGCCCATTGTACCGTGTATGGTCTCGTCGTGGCTGCTACCTGCTTCCGATGGTGCTGCACACCTTAAAAAAACTGAATAACTTTGCCAAGACAGTCGTTAAACAGCCGGTACGTTCCCTGCCTATCTTTCCCTAGTCTGTTAGTAATTTAGCGTGGTACACCGGTTTCCGCCAGTCCACCGTTGAGCCGTCAAAATATGCTCGCAAGCTTTAACTATCAGAATGGACGTATAAAGTCCCAAACACGATCTGCATGAATTGTAGCCAGACAAGAAGCGTCAGACTCAGCACTTGTACCGCTAGGCTTACGGCTCACCCTCAGATCACACGTAAAACTCGCTTATTATGCTGATCGTTATGCGTCGTTCTATAATTACGGAAGTCCCGCTTGTAATGTAGCAACAAGTGCGCTACAACGCCTGCAGTCAAAATGTCTATTTCTTCGACGAGGAGCATAAACTCGGCCGCCGAGATACAGTGCAGACGCTGAACCTCTAGACTGAGCCCCTCCACGACACGTCGCCGGGGGTATATCTAGAGGTTCGTTCCAGCAGCTGCCAGACGGCTACTTTCAAGCTCTACTAAGACGTAAAAACCCTTGTTTGATACTTGCACTGCTGGAACGCTTTTTGCACTGTTTCTGGCTGCAGGCGAAGGTGACTATAAAGGAACAATTAAAATACTTTCCTCCCCAATAACGAAGAAGTATAAACGAGAAATATCTGATCTCAAATCGGATTTCAGTGACTTCGAAATAAACGAAAAACACGCTACAAACACACACGTATAACGTGATCGCTTCCCCCCCCCCCCCCCCACTCTAACTCAGACCTTTCTGCGCATGCGCAAATTGGCAGTGTGACCGCGCCAGAAATATTTTTCCGGGTAGCGTCTGGCTGCTTGCGGCAACTGCTGGGACACCAAACAGCCACACTCCAAGTAGCCAGAAGCGGGAGAAGGCGCAGCTGGAACACAATTTCAGCGTTGCGCATGCGCGTCAAGCAGTCTGGCAGCTGCTGGAACGAACCTTCGATGTTACTACGCCGTAGGAAATTCAGAATCACTTCCGCCAATGAGAGGACTCCACGCCACACACGCTCTCCAACCAGCGCGCAGCAACTACAGAACTCCCGTCGCCAAGTGGACGAGTCCACTGTGTGGCCTCCCCTCTAAAAAGCCAATGCGTAGAAGGCGAGTCCACCTCCTTGACAACCCTCGGGCCGTGCCCTGTGCGGGCGGAGGAATGTGCGTTCTCTCGGCCAGGCGAAAAACTGACCCACATAGGCAGCCCCGCTAATGTTACCGTATGCATTTATCCCAATAAAATAAATGTAAGGGTGCTTGCCACCTTACAAAACGATACTTAATTTTACTTTTTAAGGGGATATCATAGACGAGAAATTTCTAGCTGCAGGCAGAACCGAGAACGAGAAAGTTCTGATGCCTATGGCGGCAGCCGTTATAGCAGTCGTATATCTCGTAAATCTTCACGTTTATGGTGTTCAGTCATCAATCTCAAAACCTACTTACATGCCACTATCTGATGACGTTGCAGTTTTCCAGCAGTGGAGAAACGGAAGTGCGGGCTGAATCACAAGTGCAGTGCAGCCAATGTTTTGTTCCATAAAATACGGTGTTGACTGTATAAATAGAGCTTGCAATACAGCCTTATTATAACCAAACGTCTACCTACAAAAAGGACATAGGAAATACGATATGTGAGATTTTGGACGATGAATATGAATGTCACCTGCTGGAGATGTTCATTTGACCCCATCTAGCAGTATATGAAGTCCCGAAATGTATTGTGAAAGGTTTCCCTCGTCCAGGACGAGATTACACTAGTCCAATTAATGAGTCCCTTGTCAAGTATATTGTGAAAAACTGATGCTATCTTACCACATCAAACAAACAAATGCCTCAAGTGACATGTCTTCGTGTCCATGACTCTCTGATATCGTCAAAATTACTAAAAATTTCCGAGTTATTATGCCGTGGTCTTGTGGATTTATTATGGAATCCCAACGTTGCGTCCCCGACTTCGGACGACATTTTCAAGGGGGATCGTGGCACTTTTGAATGTCCTATGCACACCCTGGGTCGCTACTGACTGAAGCCAGACGCCTCATAAGAAAGGAATCCAACATCCATTTGAATCTGCTAACTGTATTGATCTCTTGGTCTCCCTCTGCGCCGGCCGCGGTGGCCGAGGGGACTGAGGTGCTCCAGTCACGGTCTGCGCGGCCACTACGGTCGGGGGTCCGAATCTCCCCTCGAGCATGGATATTTGTGCCGTCCTAGTTCGTAAGTAGTTCATAAGTAGTTTGTAAGTTTAGGGTCTGATGACCCCGTAGTTAAGTCCCATAGACTATACAAACATTTGAACATTTTTTGGTAATGATAAATGGGACACCCTATATACATGTGGTACGATCTAAGTATAATAAAGTGAAACATGTCATACCACAAATATATTTATATTCAAATGTTTGTCAAGCTTCAGGGACTTATCTGTGGGGTCTTCAGTCCCTAAACTTACAAACTACTTATGAACTACCTTATACTAAAGACGACACAAACATCTATGCTCGACGGGGGATTCGATCCCCCCACGTCAGAGGGTCGCGCTCACCGCACACGGCGCACCAGCACCCGCGGCTAATCCGCCGCGACATATATTTATGACTGTATTTTCGATTTTCTGAATGCTTATGGCAGAGCTTTTCTAACTTTCCCTCATGGCGGAAACGTCTTACAGTTTCACGCGACGCCGTTTCACTAATATAAATACATTGGTCGATTTCAGATGGTTCCAGCGGGCGGTGGAGTGTGTGTGTGTGTGTGTGTGTGTGTGTGTGTGTGTGTGTCGGGGGGGGGGGGGGGGGCATTAGACCAATGCCCGACCTCCACATTGACCAACACGAGGTGAGGAGTTCTCCATGGGAGAACAATCCACTACCACCTGCGGCAGTGCTGACAACATAGTGCGCTTCGTGTTTCACGAAAGCAGGTAGCACGGACATAAATAGTCACGTAAATGTAGTTTGTCAACGAAACTGAAATCCTATTCCGACTTGACGTATTTGATAAAATATCCTAACTGCAGTAATTACGTATATTCGTCGCAAGAGAAGGAAACATTATGAAAAATGGTGATGTGTAACAGAGTAACTCAGCAGACAGCAATGACTAACTCACACAGTAATACTTGCTACCCATACATGTGACCCAAGTTTCGAAAGACGAAACCTGAAATACGGAACTGTTTCTTGCTGTCATGTGCACATATCAGAATGGCTATTGCTAGGTCGACTAAAAATTGCACCGGGAAATTAGTTGCTTGGATTCAGTGACGCGGTCAGTATTTGGTTCTGGGGGAGGGGATTTTTTTTTAAAATAAAGCCTATTGAGTTGATTAATTTATGACTTATTTTTACACGTTTTTATAATTTAGTCAATTATACCTCGCCGGTCGCAGTGGCCGGCGTCGTTGCCAATATCAGCATACTACGCCGCTGAAGTCGTAAGTAAAATTGATCAAATGTTCAAATGTTTGTAGAGTCTATGGGACTTAACTACGGGGTCATCAGTCCCTAAACTTACAAACTACTTATGATCTACTTACGGACTAGGACGGCACAAATATCCATGCCCGAGGGGGGATTCGAACCCCCGACCGAAGTGGCCGTGCAGACCGTGACTGGAGCGCCTTAGTCTCCTCGGCCACCGCGGCCGGCAAAATTGATCAATTTTATCACAGATAGAATTTTATTAAATCCCTGATAGCTGTTAAAATTCCATTAGCTGAAAAATGTTTTGAAACTATAACTTGTGAAAATGCTTTACGTTCGTCTTGGATACATTTGCTTGATTTTTGCGCACAGAATGTATCAAACTAAACTAAAGCGCAGATTTGGTAGTGCATCTCGTATCCCGTAAAATTGAGCTGTCGAATGCATAAAAGTTGCTCAAAATACACACCCAGGTGGGCAAATACCAGAAGACATATTTAACGATTTGTCGAACCATATTACAATACTTTATTACGAAGAGATACATTTTTAATCCAAATAGATACTTCTTTTTGGTATGAGCATTAGAAATGAAGCAAGTGACATTTAAAATCGATAACAGCGGAAAAACTCGGCTTTTTGCAACCTCACGCTGTTACCGCTCGGAACAATACTGGTGGTGGGAGCTGCCGCTACAGCAGAAACTGATGCGCATGCCCGTCTACATACGGGTGCCCTAGAGTTGTGATACAGGTGACATTTTGCACTTCAGTCTCCGTTAGTAAAGAGATAAAGTTCCTATAAAGAAGTAGGCACCAGGCTTTGTCGGCTACAAATTTGTGCTGTTCTCACAACTACGTATTGACGACAACTCAACGCACGCGTCTGTTTCCTTATGCCCGCCGGAGTACTGGCGCTCCCCACCACCGCGGCTCCGAGGTGGTGTAGCGAGCGCTCGTGGGCGCTTCTGCTCGCGGACCAGCCTGTTGGAACAGCTTGCTATAAGAGACGCTCTTGAGCTGAACTTTATTTGGTTCCTTAAACTGCTGCAACCCACAAGACGGATGTGTCTCACAAGGGGAACACCAAGTATGGTAGCAACGGATTTTGATGGGTCGCAGGTATGTTGTGAGGGAATTCCTCCAGACCATCAAGTTAAAAGGATTTGTTCCAATGGGCCTTGATTTCTAAGATAATCGAGATCAAATTCGTAGCAAATTACCATGCGTAACGTGTCTACTTATACATGGCGGTTACCGCTCAGCGAGACAGCGTGGTTTAATCGGTAAGGTCCTAGGAGACCTGGGTCCGATACCTGGCGGCAGAACAATTTTTAAAAATTGTAATTGCTACTTTTTATATTTCATTAAAAATTAAAAAATAATTAAGCAAAAGAAAAAGATATAGAGAAAAACAAAACTAATGAAAAGTCAAACGATTAAAAAAAGAACCAAGAAAATAAAAAAAGTAAAAAAATCTTCCCCTTCGGGTCATTTATTTTTCACTTTTCTTCATTTCTCTCCTTTTATTGTGCATAATTATATGCTCGTCACACACACCCATTTCCGAAGAGGTTTCGTGTGATGGGCCTGCTTCTATCATAGCGCATTTGTTGTAAAATGTAAACTTTCACGGCCGGAATGGTCAAAATTACTAAAAATTTCCGGGCTGTTATGCCGTGGTCTAGTGAATTTGTTAAAACCCAACGTTTCGTCCCCGACTGCAGAGGACATTCTCAAGGGGGATCATGGCACTTTTGGATGTCCGATTCACACCCTGGTTCGCTACTGACTGAAGTCAATTTTCGTTTACAAGGGCTCGCGCGCAGTGGTGTGACGTCAGATGATTTTGACATGCGCGCGCTATTCGTCGTTGCCGATTGCCTCCGTCCGTTAATGTCATCCCATGGTGGAAGACTGTTACATTTCTTCTTCAAAACCAGAATCCAGATATCATTTAGTTTCATGCCCTCCTCCATCCTATTGAAATTATTGGGGTGTTTTACAATTTCTATTGCCTCTCTATACAGTCTTTCGTGGTATCCATTTGTGGCTGCTAAAACTTGAGTCTTATCAAATTGAATTAGGTGGTCCCCTGGTTGAAAAACATGTTCAGCAACAGCTGATCTGTCAATCTCTCCCCTTCTACAGTTCCCCTTGTGCTCATCTAGTCGTTTTTTGACTGTTCTTTTTGTGGTACCCACGTATACGTCCCCACAGCTACATGGAATCCTATAAATTCCTGCTTTTTCCTGCGGTTTGCGAGCATGCTTCACCGATTTCAGGTGATCCTGTATCTTCCGAGTAGGTTTGAACATGACGGCAACATACCGTTTCAAAAATGTTCAAATGTTTGCATAGTCTATGGGACTTAACTACGGGGTTATCAGTCCCTAAACTTACAAACTACTTATGAACTACTTACGAACTAGGACGACACAAATATCCATGCCCGAGGGGGGATTCGAACCCCCGACCGTAGTGGCCGTGGAGACCGTGACTGGAGCGCCTTAGTCTCCTCGGCCACCGCGGCCGACCATACCGTTTCGTCAAAATTTTACCGATGCGGTGACGTCCTTAATAAAACGTAGGAAGACTTTAGATTTCACAGGAACCCTTTCATCGTTTACAACTCTACGTGTCGTTCTTAAAGCTCTCCTTATCTCTGTAGTCGAATAGCCATTCTTAAGTAGAGCATTACTCAGGTGTTTCAATTCCGCGTCGAGTAATTCCGTTTCGCAGATGTTCCTTGCTCTGTCCGCCAACGTCTTTACAATGCCCCGCTTTTGCTGTGGGTGGTGGTTTGAATCCCGGTGCACATAACGGTCTGTGTGTGTGGGCTTCCGATAAACTGTATGGCCCAATCTGCCATTCCCCTTTATGAAAAATGACACGTCAAGAAAATTCAGTTTTCCGTCTACTTCCTTCTCCATGGTAAACTGGATTCTGGAATTAATCCCGTTGAGGTGTTGGAGAAAACGATATAGTTCCTCTCTACCATGCCTCCACACAACAAACGTATCGTCTACATAGCGAAACCAAATAGTAGGTTTTTTGTTTGCTGTTTTCAATGCCTGTTCCTCGAATTTTTCCATGTAGAAATTTGCTATAACCGGGCTTAAAGGGCTCCCCATAGCTACACCATGTCTGTTCATAAAAATCATCGTTCCATTTGAAATAAGTTGTCGTGAGGCAATATTTGAACAGATCTGCAATGTCGGGTGGAAAGAGGAGATTTAGCTGTTGCAGCACCTCATTGACTGCAACCATAGTAAACAGGGATACCACGTCAAAACTAACTAAAATGTCATCTGGGTTGACCAATATATCATTCAATTTACTTATAAAATGTTTCGAGTTCTTGATATATGAATCTGAGCGCCCCACATGCGGTCGTAATAGTGTTGTCAAGAACTTGGCAATCAAATAGGTGGGTGAAGCAATTGCACTAACAATTGGTCTCAGAGGAGGAACATTTTCCTTTTCTTTGTGGACTTTCGGCAACCCATAAAGTCTTGGCGGTAGTGCAACTGAATTGAACAGACTTTTTTGAACACACCGCTCAATGGAAGACTTTTTTATTAACTGTGTAACAGTTCTAAGAACTTCGTCAGTAGGATCTTTACTAAGTTTCCTGTAGGTCTGCGGATCTAACAATTCCTCATTGGAACAAATCCTTTTAGCTTGATGGTCTGAAGGAATTCCCTCACAACATACCTACGACCCATCAAATTCCGTTGGTACCATACTTGGTGTTCCCCTTGTTAGTGATAGAGAAATACCCCTACACAGCGCGTAGTACTAGCATGTCTACCTCAGTTTACGACTTATTTGCTGACTCACCCTCGTATATTCTGCCTCAGGCAAGTTTATATTAGAATTTTAGCTGTACATTTGCATGCACCATTTTTGTGCAATATTCTGCTATCGTTTTGTTTAACTACGGTATGTGATATTATGATTTCAAGTTGTTAATATGGATAACTTAATCCGAAGATTGTATCATAAGAGTATGCAAAGAGTATGCATTATCTCTGAGTGTTTAGTGAGCAGGCACTCTGTAGGTAGACTCGGTGAGAGGAGCTTCTTAGAAGCAGACGCAGTCAGAACCCGTGGTTGGTAACTTGGCAGCCACACTGCACGTTTCATTTCGGTGTGATTATTTTGGATGGATGGTGGCCTGCCTTGTGGTGGAGGCAATTGTATCACTAGTTGAGAAAACATATTTGTTCTTGGAGAATTATTTGTAATTATAGTACTGTATGACAATTGCTGTAGTAAGTGCTCTGCGTTTCCTCATTAGTGAAGTTAATTATCAATAGTTCCAAGATTTGATTGAACCTGAAGTCACTCACCAGTTCTCCTTCTTTTCATTATCGTGAAGATTGAATTTTGAATTAGAACCATTTGCCGTCTGGCAAAGCAAGTCACTGGCATAGAGATTGAAAAGATTACTAATGAAGGTTGTAATATTGCGCTTTCTTTAATACCATCAGGTGTTGGAGTGGTTGTTAATGTTCGGGGGAGCTTTTAAAGCTTCATTGGCGTTGTAATATTACAGGGAAGTAACTTGGTGGACTGACAGATTTAAGTAACTTTATAAATAACAGACTCAAAAAAAGGAGGCGGAATCTGGCTTTAAATTTTAGCGGCGGTATAAAGTGGAATAAAAGCCATACCTGAGCACAATATTACACAAAGAAACAAGCAGATTCCGTGATGACATTTTTTACCATAACTCTTGAACTAAGTTGACTGGATGTAGCAGATGAGGCTGTAAAACTCTTGCCGGCCGCGGTGGCCGCGGGGACTGAGGCGCTTCAGTCACGGACTGCATGTTCACTACGGTCGGAGGTTCGAATCCCCCCTCGGGAATGGATATTTGTGCCGTCCTTAGTTGTAGGTAGTTCATAAGTAGTTTGTAAGTTTAGGGACTGATGACCCTCTAGTTGAGTCCCTTAAGCTTAACAAACATTTGAACATTTTTTTGTAAAACTCTTGCTGCATTGTGTAAAATGATGCTTGGTTTGCTTAGAGCGGATTGTACTAACTGAATGACAGTGAAAAAAAAATGAAGTTATCTTTTGTGACGAAAGACTGTTTAAATCGATCGGATTTCGTTGAATTCCGAAGATTTCAAAATAAATAAATAAATAAATAAAAATGTTCAAATGTTTGTACAGCTTATGGGACTTAACTACGGGGTCATCAGTCCCTAAACTTACAAACTACTTATGAACTACTTACGAACCAGGACGGCACAAATATCCATGCCCGAGGGGGGATTCGAACCCCCGACCTTAGTGGCCGTGCAGACCGTGACTGAAGCGCCTCAGTCCCCGCGGCCACCGCGGCCGGCCCGAAGATTTCCTTGCAGGAATTAGTATCGAGTCGCGTTCATAAAAGTTACTTATAATGGCATTTAGAAGTTTCTAGTAAATTACAGATACAATTCCAAAAATGGCTCCAAGCATCATGTTACATAATAAAGATCATTGCTGGAAAAATAGAAACACTTCATGAATCATTAAAAAAGGGATCATTTTAAATAAGTAAAAGGTTTTAATTTTACTAACTATATTTTAATCATATTTAAAGAGAATTGGTAGTAAGGAAGTCCCGGACAAACGTCTAATCTTATCGAAGGGTAAAACATAAAAGACGAAGTGCACAACTGCGTTCTGGGCAGCTCGTAAAAGATAGAGGAACATCAAAAATATATGAAGAACGTAATTAGCTGCCAGAGAAAGCAGTGGTCAGAGACAAGTGTCGCAGATATATTTTTTACTAAATAAAATTTTCAATGTAATACTACAAGGTGTAATTTTAAGAGATTAGTGTGACTAACTAACTAGAATTATAAGTCCCGTACAGGTTGCTCCTGTAAAATTAATAGAGTTCTGTTGTGTTGATGAAAGATCATATTGTTGGCTTAATTAATGAACTTAATTGTTACAGATAAACTCAGTTGTCTTGTGAAAAAGAAATTATTTGCATTCAGTTGTGTTATTTTAATGCTAATCACATTTGAAAATTTAGTAAGCTAAAATTAGAGTGTGTAGCGATTGTTGTGGAATGAACGCCACCAGCTTCAGTGACATTCATGGTTAATTGATTCTGAGTACTGTAAGTGAAAAATAAGTTCATGTAAGTCTGATAAAAATATTCCAGTAACTGTTAGACCCATATTTTTCTCGTCTTTCGCCGATGAATTGTTTGAGTATACATCTTGAGGTATGAATAGCTCTTACTGTCCGTTTAATGAGATAAAGAACCACAAATACAAATACATGTGGTATTAAGGTAGACCTAGGCTGCCTATAAAAATAACGTGTTTAATTGGAAAAGCTTTATTAGAACCAACCGGTGATTGAAGTATTGACTTTCTAAATGCTAACGGGTCTTGAAGTGACAAAGGCAATGAGTAAACTGTCGGAGAATCAAACTAAAATACGCTAAAGTAAATCACGATGCACGATTCACAAATGAAGGAAATGCGTATCAGCAGCAATAGCGGCAACGGCGTATACAGACGCAAACAGCCGAAGCCAAGCAGAAATCCGCCTGTAGCGGGACGAGGAAGTGCAGTAACGGCTCTAGGCGTGAGGTAATCCCGTATACGGCGTACGCGACAGGTGGGCAGTGTGGTGGTGGGGAGGGGAGGCGAGCTTTCTGATTGGCTGTCCGGACGGCGACGCGTGGAACACAGTGGCGGCCACAGAAGCTGTCACAGCGGCGGGCTGCAGCTCCACCAGCAGCAGGGTTGCCATACGTACGAGGCTCCTCGTACAAATACGAGATTTGTAGTCTACTAACGAGGATAAGGTCAACCTCGTACAATTATGTACGAGATTCCGACATAGGAGTAATTTTTTTTCCTTGCTGTATCAAACCGCAGTCTTGCATTATATAACCTCAGTTTTTATTGCAAATCGTTGATACTTCCAAACGTGAAATAAAATTATATGACCGTGAGAGATAAAATTTTTCTTATGGCAGTATTAGCATAACATGCTGACTTTGCCCTAGCCCCTGGCCTAGTGTTTTGTGCGTGGTAGTGCGTAGAGCTATTATCGAATTTCAATAGCATCTCTGCGCAAGCGCAGTTTGCTGGTGTCGGGCAGCTGCTTGAACTAACCTCTTATAACCAGGTGGCTTTGGTGAGACGAATAATATATCCAAACAAGAAGGTTATAGAATGAAACCTCCTTGGTGCAGAATTTGTGTTTAAAAAATGGCCACTGTAACATTTTATTTGTTTAATTCAAAATTTGTAAATTAACAAACGCCTGCTGATTTGATACTCATTTAATATGTCTTATTTTTGGTTGAATAACATTTTGAATCCTTGACATTATACCATTTTCGTTTTAATTAATTAATATACATATATAGAAACCAAGAGCAATGCTCATCTACCTCCCCCCCCCCCCCTCGGTCCCATTGTACGAGGTTTGCTAGCCAAAAATACGAGGTTTTTAGTTGCTTATGTACGAGGAACGAAGTTTTTTGGATGGCAACCCGGACGCGCAGTGGCCACCAGTCTGGGACGGCGCAAGACTTAAAGTGCCGCCCCGTGCGAGCTGCTGAATTGACCCCTCCCCCCCCCGTTTTTTATTTTTATTTATTTATTTTTACAAAACGTTTGTGGAATTTTATTTAAACAAATCTGTAGGAAATGTCAGCAATCAATCGCATTTTTTTTTTTTTCCTTTTCAGATCTACCTATGCTTCGACTGAGTGGCCAGCTCAAAGCTTTTAATATCTGCTTACATCTGGACCGTCATTTTGACAGTTACATTCAGCATGACTATATAGATGTAAACATAGCTCATAGCATTGACAATAGCCACACTGTGCCCGAAATCTATGTAGATCTGGAAAATAAAAACAAAAAATGCGACTGATTGGTGGCATTCTCTACAGATTTGTACAAAACAGTCGCAGGGTACCAGCTCAAAAACGGAGTCAAACCTGATTGAAGAAATGTAGCTAATTTTAATAAACCTTGTGAGTTTTCAAAAATGTTCAAATGTGCGTGAAATCTTATGCGACTTAACTGCTAAGATCATCAGTCCCTAAGCTTATATACTACTCAACCTAAAATAGGACTAACACACACACACACACCCATGTCCGAGGGAGGACTCGTACCTCCGTCGGGACCAGCCGCACAGTCCATGACTGCAGCGCCTTAGACCGCTCGGCTATTCCCACGCGGCATGAACTTACAATTAACGTAAATAAATATATTTCAATGGTTGTGAACAGATAATGTATTCAACGGAAAACAGTATACAGTAAACAAATGTTGAACATAAATTTATCCATGTTATTTGGATTTTTCTGAGGTCTGTGACTATATTATAAGCTATTTTGGAATATTTAATGCTGCAGCAGTCACTATTTACTAATATTTTTATTGGCACGACGCGTTTCGGCAGCACGCTGCCATCATCGGGTGCATTTTTACAGTTACTGGTTCATTAATGACTTCTTATGTTTTGTGGATGCCCGTGAGGTTATGTTTGTTTGTGCTGTAAGTATATATGTAACAATGTTCTTATGTGTGCCAGACAACAAGATTATCAAAACTGTTAAAATGTACAAACATAACCTCACTGGCATCCACAACACAAAACATAATAAGTCAATAATGTACCAGTAACTGTAAAAATGCACCCGATGATGGCAGCGTGCTGCCGAAACGCGTGGTGCCAATAAAAATATTTATAAATAGTGAATGCTGCAGCATTAATTATTCCAAAATAAATGTTGGCAAACTGATAGTGTGCGAGTAGTATTGCCAAACAAAAGTGCGCAGACAGATGTTTCATATCTCGAAAACCGAAACGTCCTACTATCACTTAGAAACGGATAGCAAAAATTTTGAAAAATACGTCGCAACCCGACTTATGCCAGGTTTACTACCAATGTCTTTATCCCTTCTAATTACCTGCAGCGTATTTACCCATTCGGAATCCTTCTAGCCATTGTAGGTGTTGGACATGTTTGACTGTAGTAATGTTCAACGTTTTTTTTTTTTTTTTTTTTTCACCATGCGGGAAGAATAAAACGCTCGGACACTGCCATTGAAGCCCTTAGCAAAATTGCTTCAGGCTTAACACATAATCGCAGTATCGAACATTGCATTCGAATTTCCAAATTAGATTTCGTCTTGTGCAAAATTAGTTGTGCGTAAACGCACGGCGCGTAACAAGCTGGCAGCGCTCCACTCATAAGAATACTGGCGCAATACTGGCGTGTACGCTAGGCTGCTTCCCCCTCTCTGTTCCTCCGGCACAGAATAGGGAGTATACAGAAGGGAAAGTTGGAGGCGGCGCCTTTGATCTGTATGTTACCAAGCGTTGCGCTCGACGCCATATTGAAAAGCAGTAAACTCGGAACTATAGCCACTTAGTACTTTGACTGGAAATGGACTTTTTCCGAACTGCAGCTAACCTCACCGACTTTTACGAAAGGAAACGGCTTTTCCTTATGCTCTCCTCTATTTTGCGCCCTGTTCTTTCATCTAATTGTAACCCAACGAAAAAAAAGTAGGCCTAAATTTTAATACAACTGCGAAAATGTACGATGGAATCAATGATCGTTTTATTTGGTGCTTATTTCCAGAAAAAATCCCGAGTAACGAGAAGTTACATTTAGGAAATTACTTATAAAGAAGAAAGTGACTTTACAACTGCCAGGTTTTATTTGACACGAATAAATTTGCACAAGTCAGACTTAGCAGTACAGCGCGATTACACAGAAGTAATGATATCTGGGCATATATAAAACTGTTAAATTACACACAAATGAAAGGCAGGTAGCCGAAACATAAAACTACATAACAAACTTAATCTGTACCTGTCGTATTGTGGCACACATTGTTTCAGTTATGGCAAAGGAAAAAGTGTTCATCATTTTCCTCTTAGTCTTTCTTGTTAATATGCATTCACTAGAACATTACACATCATTTGTACCTCACCGATGGGTGACTTTTATCACTTTGAATTTTTTTTTTCAATTTTGGTTTTATATTTCAAGTCTGTTTGTGAACCTCAAGAAATACAAAATTCTAACTCTGACAAATAGTTTTACTAAATAGTGGATAATATATTTTTAAGTAAATCAGCTCTCCTTGAATTTACAGTCCGTTTCTTAGCACTAGAAATAAATATTGCCTTTAAAACATACCTGTATGTTATATATTACTTATGACAGTGATGTAGTTGTGTTTCAATGTTGGAAAAGTTGTATTTTCTTTAAGAGGATAATTAATTTACTGATCGGAGAATGGCATATAGAAAAATCTGTCAACCATAGAGAGGAACAGCATAAAATAATTTTTCCCCTTAATCTATTTGTTCCAGTATCCGAAGAGCATTCGTTGCCAACATTAGCACACTACGCCTCCATTGCCGTAAATAAAATTTTACCTGCCTAAGCAGCGTAGAACCAGGGGAGGAGGCAGGATGAGTGTCATCGATTTGACTGGTTCAGTTTTACTGAGGGCAGTGGAGGAGTAATATTTTAATGTTGGCTACATAATGTTCTTTTTACGAGGACAATTACTTTACCGACCAGAGAAAAGTAGATACAAGAAACTGCCAACCATTGAGCAACAACAGCAAGATTATTCCCCTTATTCCATTTGTTTGAATATCGTAACAAGGGGAGGTCGGCAATCGGGACCCGCCGATTTCGGCCAAGTTACTTGTGTAGGAGGTGGGTCTCCACATAACGTGCCTGACATATTTTGCCTGAGTGGACCTTAGGAAAGGAGGAAATGCTCTCGAAAGTTTTTTCCAATAGCACTGTACATGTTATTCAGCGCTCTGTTCGTGAATAAACGGTGTAGCGTAATGAAGAAAAAGAAGTAGGAAGCTCCTGGGATTGATCCCAGGGCGCCAGCTGCGCAAGTAATGCGGTTGACCATTACGCTACGCCGTTAGTCACGGAGAGATAGCTAAATAAGATGTACAGTACTATTGGAAAAACGTTCGAGAGCATTTTCTTCTTTCCTAAGGCCCACTCAGGCGAAATATTTCAGGCACGTTATAGGAAGACCAATCTCCTTCTACACACGCACTTTTAATAATTATGCACACATTGCTCTCATTCGAAACAGAAAACATTTAACTTTTACCACACATATAGCGACGTTCACTAACCGTTCAACATCTTTTGGGAAGGTGAAGAAGCTTATATCCTTATTTGTATGAGAATTATTGCGGCAATTAGGTGCTGAACGCCATCGGCCGTCTTTACTTTTATTGCTGCTCGTAATAGAAACGGAACAGGTACACCTACTGAGCACAGTCCTTTCTTTTCATTGCACCAAATACTTGTTTACTTTTATGCGATTCAGGCAGCTAAAATACACAATTAACAAACAAAGACGGCGCATTACCATGCGGCAGAGTAGGGAGTGACCACGCGTTTACTGCTTTTCAAGATGGCCGATTCCGCGCATGCGCACTAAATTTTGGACGACAGAATGCAGCGGGAGTTTCCTTTCTGTATACTCCTTATTCTGTGCCTCCGGCGTAAACACGACGGCGCTGCCACAGTGGCGAGGTAGAAACTAGTCCCCCTCCCTCCCCTTGTTCAAAAGGGCGGCCGGCAGGTAGTCGAGGCGCCATGCTACAGTCCCCGAAGCCTCCCCCGCCGAGGTTTGGTTTCGAATCCTCTCTTTGGCATATATGTTGAGTTTGTCATGAAAAAAAAAAAAAAAAAAGGGGGGGGCGGCAGATTTTCCTGCCCGTCGGAAAGTGCCGCCCTTTGCGGCCGCACGTTTCGCACGTGCCTTGCACCGGCCCTGTCACCAGTTTTAGGACTACCACAGGCGAATCGATTACCCTCGGCACCACTGGGTATGCAATTAACAGCTCTGTCAAGCTGACGGATAGATTATATCTTGGTAGAAGCTGTTACAAATAATGTGAGGGTACGAGGATGGTTCCGAAAGTAATGCCTTCTATTGTTATTCCTGGAAACTACAGCAGATACCAAAATCACAACTGTACGGCTGAACAAGGCAATATTTCAGCTGCAGACTGTCACTTTTCCACACAGTCACCGCCATTCATTATGAACTTTTGCCAACGACGAACCAGATCCAGCATGCCGTAGTTGTAAAAATCGAAACCAGCTGAGGCTAACCACTGCCTTACAGCTTTGACAACTGCAACCGGGTTTTGAGAACATTCGTCACATACTTCCGGAGGGACTGCGCGGTTGGTCAGGTAAGACAGTGTAGTAGGAATGGTGGTAATAGCTGATACAACGGCTTTCGATTACATCACAGTATTCCATCTCAAGTTTAAACATCCTGTAAAACCGCTCAATATATTTTTAAATAACCAGTTCTCGGGTTTTTATTGCTATTATTTCCAGTAACCAATGCAGAAATTAATTTTTGAAAAATTTTATGACTTTCTCAGAATTTTGCATTATACTTTTCTTCAAGACATGTACAATCAAAATTTCTGCTAAAATAGGGAACTGAAACAAAGCTTAGTCTTCTACATTCGTTGAATTTATCGAAAAGTAAAGTGGGTCAATACTAATACAAAAAAATAGAAAAAAAATCTCCTACTGTTTCTCATTCTCGGCTGATAAACCATGTTATAATCAAGGACCACATCACTGGTTGGGCACTGCAAATAGTTAATATTAAAGGGTGAAAACTGAGGTTGCCGAATTGTGCCTTTCTTGTAAGGGGATTAGGACGTCAAACGGGCCGACTTGACCCAGGAGAGGCAGGGCAGGACATTGTAATGTCTACTGCCTGTACTTTTAGAAATAAATTCACAAAACTTTGTAAGCATGACCGGGAAGGATTCAGGATTCACATTCATAGGAGTGGGAGTTATAAATCACAGTGAATTAATTTTTATTTACATGTGAATTATCGATAAATTTTTCACTTTCTATTGGCTCCATTTGTACCTACAGGTACACATTTCTTCATAAGTAATTTTGATTCTTCGATGATTTTTTCCACAACATACACTACTGGCCATTAAAGTTGCTACACAAAGAAGAAATGCAGATGATAAACGGTTATTCATTGGACAAATATATTTTTACTAGAACCGACATGTGATTACATCTTCACGCAGTTTGGGTGCATAGATCCTGAGAAATCAGTACCCAGAACAACCACCTCTGGCCGTAAAAACGGCCTTGATACGCCTGGGCATTGATTCAAACAGAGCTTGGATGGCATGTACAGGTACAGATGCCCATGAAGCTTCAACACGATATCACAGTTCATCAAGAGTAGTGACTGGCGTATTGTGACGAGCCAGTTGCTCGGCCACCATTGACCAGACGTTTTCAGTTGGTGAGAGATCTGGAGAACGTGCTGGCAAGGGCAGCAGTCGAACGTTTTCCGTATCCAGAAAGGCCCGTACAGAAACTGCAACATGCGGTCGTGCATTATCCAGCTGAAATGTAGGGTTTAGCAGGGTTCGAATAAAGGGAAGAGCCACGGGTTGTAACACATCTGAAATGTAACGGCCACTGTTAAAAGTGTACTTGTACTGCAGAAGCAACATCATATCGGTTCGTCCCAGCGCCGACTCACACCGGGAATATTAAACATTTGGAATGTTCACTTAAGGAAAGACTCTCCTAAATGTTAGTTTAAATTCATGTAATGAGTCCATTACCACCTATTTCTTATGTGCATAAAATTCGATGATTCAGTACAGTGTGAGAACAATAGAAATAAAATAACAAAATTAATAAACTGTTAGCTGGCTTGTTGAAGTAGACGGCAATCGATCTTCTGCTGGCAGTGGGTGGGCATTCCTTATTCCTGGGGGACAAACCCCCTCCCCCCACCCCGAAAAAAGTGACACACCTCCTCATCCTTTACTGAGCTGCCCTGCAGTGTCTGAGGCTAAACTAAACTAGTGTGTGTAGAAAATTCGAAAGTACCATATTGCAGACAAAGAAAATAGTCTTCAAATGTTTCAGCAAACCGTTTGTAGAAACGTTGTTCCTCTCAGACAGGTTCCTAAAAGCAACTTACTTCAATCTTACTTTAATCTCAGACATGAAGATACAGCATGTCTGTAGGGTAAGTTGTATACAATTATTTTCACCTTGTGATACCACATTTTCCGAAATCTAAAAAAAGCTAAAAGTTTCAAAAAAGGGTATATACTGTGTATTAGGAGTAAATGCATACATAAATATAAGCGTTTTGAGCTTCTTCCTCATCTACAACTAGAAAGCCGTTAACTGTAATGTCAAAAAATTTTATTTCAGACCATCAATAGCAATGTCGCAGATTACATTAATTTGTTCTTCTCTTCTAGTTCCAAACACGAAATATATATTCCATGAATTGTTTGATGTTGACAAAAAAAAAAAAAACGAAAAAAAAAAAAAAAAAAAAAAAAAACACAGACGTATGCCTCTAATAAACTCAAGTATGATCTGATGTAAAACCGTAGCAGATCATTGTCCATTGTTGTAATCAGTCGCCAACCGAGAAAAATTAGTTCATAATTCTTAATGGTTATGGATCATTAACACACCACGAGGAACTGACAAACGTAGCCAGCAATTCAAATTTTTCGGCACTGCAGCGCTTCATGCTACGCATAACATAGGCTGACTTCGTAGGCTTGTGATTGCGGCATGATGCTGTTCAGATAATTCGCAATTACTTGTGAAAGGTAGTAGATATCAGTGCGACTACCATTTCAAAAACTTCTCTGTTCTTTTAACTCCATTTCATTTGCTTTAATGTATGGCCTAAAATTCACAGAACAGTAAGCTGCCCGCTATCTAACTTTTTCCATATACGATTCGTAAATCAAATGCACATACTTGTCAAACAGTGTCATTTGAAAATGACTGTTAAGAATTACGAAAAGGTGAATGTTTTATTCGGAAACTGAGATGTTTTACTATAATGTGTCCAAAAAATCAGATATTTTAACCGCATACTTTCATCAAAATTGAGTGAGGAGCGTTACGAAGCTAAAAACTTGCGCGAAATGAAAAGTAGACTTTTTATTTTCTCACAGGCAAAGCAAAGCTTATAAGGAAAAAAAAATCATAAAACGATGTAGAGTCTTCTTGTACACCGTCTACAACTTTTACAGCGTGAAAATCGAAAAAGTGGATTTTCCCCCTATTTTCGTCTTGGCTCGGCGCGCAGCGTGAACACGCAGGGAGGGTGGCGTGACTTGGCTAAGGCGGCTCAGCTCAGCCAACACCACCTAGACTGTCTAGGTGGTGTTGACTCAGTCTGGCCAACGCAACTTGAACGCGGGAGTATCGGGACTCGCCCAGTCTCGAAGCGTCTTGCTCTCGACCGCGGCCAACGGGAAATACATAGTCCAGTCAAATAAGCCGAAAAAAGGCGTCGACCTCGGAATGAGAGGTAACAAGCTGAATATTTGCATAAACCCTTGTTTTGGCGTTCTAAATGATGTGTCAAGTCTCATAAAGATGTTGGATACGGACTTAGTTCATATTTAAGATATTCTTGATGTTTACTTTCAAACTTTTTGCCTGCAGCTATTCTCTGGAAGGTAGTAACGGGTCTACAGCAACTTTACAATTGTTAATCGTGACAGATTTGTTAACACCTGAAAGCAGTAAAACCTTATCAGCACGTTTAAATTTTATTAAAATTGGGTATTAATTCATAAATAATGAAATTTTATTTACAATTATAATTGTTTTATTCAACGTACCATTGACTGTGATACGCAGCTGACCTCGTATTACATCTTATATATCTGAGCGCTGTTGACCTGTGCGCTCTCCGCGCTCTATCTAAAAAACGATGAATTGCACACAAAAAAAAAATGTTTAAAACAAAAATTGTAGAGAATGTCATGCTCTACGACTTTTATCCGAGATGCAAATACCATTTAACGCATAGGAAGCGAGATATTGGCGAAAAAAACTGATTTTCGTGACCTTTGACCTTTAGTAACTTAAGAAGCGGACACGAGATTTTATGAGACTTTTGACACGTCATTTAGAATGCCAAAACAAAGGCTCATGCAAATATTCAGCTTGTTACCTCTCAATCCGAGATGAAGCCCTAATTTGACTGGACTAACAGGCCTGAGCGCGCACATCATGCGACGTAAACAAGGTAGTTACGAGCCGGAGCGATCGCTAGCTCAGTGGCTGCCCGCTATGACGCAGTGGGCAGTGCCCCAGCGGCCGGCCAATCGGCTAGCGATCGCGCCGGCTCGGAACTACCTTGCTTACGTGGCATGAAGTGCGCTCTGGCCACGTTCTTGATAGTGTGACGTCATCGCTCCCGCCTCTCCCAGCCGTCAGCCGGCGAGAGCGAGTCGCGAGCGCGGCGGGAAGCGAGCGGGAGTGGCGGCCGTTTTGACCGGCTCTACAGTAGCCACCCAATGAAGGGACTTGTCCAAATCAATCAAGAAAGTACAATACTGTCCTTCCAGCATCCAACACAAACCGTATGTGAGACAGGAAAACGAACAAAAAGGAGCAGACAGGAAAACAATGCTTACCTGTGAATACGCGCTCGGGTAGGTAGCTACGACAGCGTGGACGGCCATTAAGGCAGAAGAAACCGCTGGATTGCTTACAAGGAGACCACATAGGTATCGTATTTTAGAATTTTTTATATTTTTGGTACGTTAATTTTGGATCACAAATAACAATCAGCCAGAGCCATTCGACGCAACTCTCAAAAATTCTCAAGAAAATCGGTTTTGATGTTTTGCAAGTTCACATAAGTACCTGTGTAGCATAGGTGGCAGCGTTCTAGCCTTCCTACCCTAGGGTCGGCGATTCGAGTATTGCAGTGACAGATTTTTTTTTCGATTAGTTACACATTTCTAATACCTAATGGTAATTTTTTTAGGAAAAATGCACGTATTTTTGTTTATTCATAATTTTCCTTATTATACAAAAGGTTGTTAATAATGATTATCTGAATCAAAAGTCATGTTACATTTTTTTACAGTTATGGCTTCACTATTAGTTGTCGATGGTATTCTTTCATTGTTAATTTTGTGAAGAGCTATGGCACTGTTTTTGGTATGTCATCTCCATAGCTACCAATGGCTTTGCAAACAACTAACCTACTCAACCATCGGTTTATTTGACAAGGTGTTTAGCTTGACTACATACACATAAACAAAAACTGACACAACACGTCGAATTAGAAATTCCAAAATATTTTATATGTGTTGTTTGTTGTTATGGTCTCCAGTCCGGAGACTGGTTTGATGCAGCTCTCCACCCTACTCTGTCCTGAGCAAGCCTTTTAATCTCCTCATAAGAACGGCAACCCACATCCATTTGAATCTGCTTACTACAAGTGTCTCTTGGTCTCCTTCTGCGCTTTTTACCCCACACACTTCCCTCCAATGCTAAATTTACGTATTCTCGACGTCAAAGAATGTGTTCTACCAAGCGATCCCTTCTTTTAGTCAAGGTACGCCAAAAATTCCTTTTCTCACCAATTCTGTTATATAACAATAAAAAAGTGCTGTTCACAGTGGGATTCGAACCATCGACTCCATGGTTGTGAGACCAGAACGCTACCATCTGTGCTACGCAGACAAATGCTGCGCTTTTTATTTATTCTTCTTATTTTTTATGTTTTTAATTATTGGTGATTGCATGTACTTGCAAAACTTCAAAATCGATTTTCTCGAGAGTTTATTACAGTTGTGTCGAATGACTTCGGCTGATTGTTCTGAACTTCACCTAACATAAATGGAAAAAAAAAAAAAAATATTGTAAAACCCGATACCTATGTGGTCTCCTTATTAGATGCCCAACGGGCCAAACAAGAAAACGAGAAAAGCGATAAACGCTGCAATAATCTTACAAATGGCAGTACGGCATATTTAGGTGTCAAATTCGTGACAGCACAGTAAATCACTGCCTGACCCACTAAGAGAAGCACTGGCAACTCCAGAAGATCGCGATGCCAGAAGTAAAGCACCACCGCCTGGAAACTCGACACCTCTTACGAGACCACAAAAGGCGTAATATATAACACCAGTATTTGTGACGATTTAGACACGGGGCAAGTACTCCCAGTCGAAGGCAATGACACGCTCGCACCGCAAACAGGCGTCAAACCAGGACATACTGCGACCGTCACCCCAGCGGTGCGGCTCCCGACCCAGCATTCCAATCAACATCCCGCGGTGCACTTTAAGCACTTCCACATCTCGCGACTCATGCTAGCCTCCAGAAGAAGCTCGAAAACCAGCGAAAGTAACCCCCTTCATGCATACCTTCCGTCAACGGCCACAGGCTACACTCCAGCCCACCTCAGTTATTGAGATTAGATTCACAACTGTAATGCTTCGAATCTGTCAAAGTTGTGACTCTCTATTTTCGTTAGGTTGGCAACTACGTACGTATAGGTCATATTGTTATTTGGTGCTATTAAACATGAACGAGTAATTATAAATGCATTATGCTAGTGTTTGAGTCATTTATGGTAGTAGAGAATTCAAAGGAAACGATGTAGAGTTCAGTTTCATAGATGAGCTATATTTTTATTTAGAACTAGTATTTATGTCACAGTTTAATGAAAAAAAATAACACTTTTATAGACGCAACTTCTCGTGTGCAGTTCTATATTTGCCTTTTGTTACAATTATTTCCGTTTGGTCTCACTATATGGAAAATAATACTTACACAAGTTTCCAGCCAAGATCGCGTTTTTTTATTTATAGATGATCGGTTTCGACATTCGCAGACGCCATCTTCTCCTATATTTTACAATGTCATATCTTATATGGTTTTACCGATATCTTTTCATTAAATTTTTCATGGAATGGTTGTATACAAACATTGATGGTGAAGTTGAACATATCATTGGGTCTACAGTATACATTGCGAGAGTGAAGGTCGGGGTGAGAGTTTAAAATAGGGAAAGTTTAATTTTTAAAAACTCACAACCACCAACTGCGAACCATATTCCTAAACATGCAAAAACACTGGAACTGTGATTGCTGCTGTTTGACTCGTTTTCTAGGGGATGATATCACAAGTTCTCAGCTTTCCTTCCCTGCATATTATTAACAAAAAAATTCATAATAAAGTCAAGTTCATGAGAGAAAAGGGTGTACTCACTACTATTTTTGAAAACATGTAAAAGTTCATTGTATGTTGTTTATTTCACAATATTAGAACCCTGTGGCTGATACGTCTATATGTCGACACATTTATCAAATAAAGTTATAGCTCGTGAGCCCCCAGACAAAATGAATATTTGTTGCAAATTGTTTTCACACCATGTGGCTGTCTCAAACACCGTTTATGTTCATGCCTATGCGACGACACGTGTTACATTAACAAATCACAGTCACTTTAATTCAATGCGATGCACACCTTGTTCAACTGGCTAAATATTCACAAAACACAGTAGCACTCGATTCAACTTGGTGCAGTCTACGACGAGCAATCACACCTGGCGGTTGCCACACAAAAATCTATAGTCTACACGTGGAGATCCACATGCCGACTGTCGTAGAGCGACGCCGCCCGTCATCAACTTCCCCATGTGAGCTGTTCTAACCGACTTCCAACGTACAGCGTAGTGTTTGAGTTAGTTTCTTCTAGGAACTAGAACAAACGATTACAAATTTCAGAATGTGAAATTCGGTCTAAAATGATAATACCAACGGGTGGATAGAGTGAGACAGATATGCGTTCAGCAATGTGGTGCAGAAAGTCACGATTTCGTGACACACAGTATTTATGTTTGAGCTCACTAGTGCTGCCCTTGCGCACCACGCCCCGTCAAAGATTCCCGCACGCTGACTACCGATACAGCGCAGCGCCAACGATACCGAAGGCGGCAACTAAATGTCGAAATTGAAATACAATTCCTGGGCGCCAAATAATTTACTAAAACGAAAGAGACCAGCGAGCCAGCACGGCTCACATATTGGTAGATGACATTTACGAATTTTTCGTTCAAATGTCTGTAAAGTCTATGGGACTTAACTACGGGGTCATCAGTCCCTAAACTTACAAACTACTTATGAACTACTTACGAACTAGGACGGCACAAATATCCATGCCCGAGGGGGGATTCGAACCCCCGACTGTAGTGGCGCTTCAGTTCAGTTCAGTTCGTTCAAATGTCTGTAAAGTCTATGGGACTTAACTACGGGGTCATCAGTCCCTAAACTTACAAACTACTTATGAACTACTTACGAACTAGGACGGCACAAATATCTATGCCCGAGGGGGGATTCGAACCCCCGGCCGTAGTGGCCGTGCGGACCCCCGAACTGAAGCACCTTAGTCCCCTCGGCCACCGCGGCCGGCGAATTTTTCGTAAAGAAAAGTGACGACAATAGAGCTTTTTTCGAAACATACACACCTAGGTAGAAAAATGATTTAGAAACAATTTGGAAACTTTTTCGGTGATTTCAGAATACAGATAAAATTTTGACACTGCGCTAAAGAGAGTATGAGATGAAGTAATGGTGATGTTCGTGATAACATATACTGATGATGCTTACGATGATTGTTGGAGTTATGTGTATGACTATTGGGCCCTGTAGAACCCTAGGTAGCGTTTACAAGATCGTCAGGTTGGAGGAAGTAAGAAGGAGAAGATAATGGGCGATGTGACACAGTGAAATATTGTATGGCTTTCAAAGAGGGGTATCTCTCGGAATAGATTTAAATTGTTGGAGAATGCCAAAGTTGCAAATCAGTATTCTATATATGGAGGAGCGAACGGAGAGTCCAACCCCACCCTCCACATTCACAGTTTCTTCTACTGAAGAACTGAACCCCCCTGTTTCGACAAAGTGGACAGAACCGCCTCTCAGAATAGGACACACCGTCAGAAGAGGACTGAATCCCTAGTCTAGAAGAATGTCTTTGGTCCTGCTATACGCCGCTGAAATGCAGGCGGTGCACGCCAACGAGCTTAAATTTCATAGAGTGGCAATAGGTCCGCCTTGTTTGAGGCATAATGAGCTGGCATCCACCATGTTATTTGGGGTACCGGTTGACAGCTGGTATGACACACCAACTGGAGAATTTTACCTATTTGCAGTTCCATGTTTTAAATGTAGATTGACTATTGCATACGGATGTGGATCAAATTCTGTCAGACTTTCTCGAAGCTGCGAATTGACGAGCCTGGTAGTAAATATCCTAAAAATGCTATAATGAAATTTCATCAACTTATCAGTATTAGAGTTCCAATTCGAAGTATAATAGTTAGCCGAGGTTTACAATAACAACGGAAGTACCGCTACGAAAATATTTGCGTTGTTTATAATGCAAATAAGTGGTCTAAACGAGCTGCCAAACTTACAGTCAACAGTAATTGTTATGACGAACAATTTTTACAATAGATTTGCTTCTACTGTTAATGTGTAGTAACAACTGCTTTCATGAAGTCTAGTATACACTTATGTTGTGTTTACTAAACCTATTAAGTCTACAGACTTGTAAAATTGGTATTAAAAGGTTTGGTTGTAAAATTTGGTGGACGAAAGTTCAGTACAAAGAAGAAAGTGACAACAGAATATTGCAACGAAAATGTGCCTAGGTCAGTTGCCACAAAAGTATTTCACGTCGAAATAATGTATCATTAATAACTTTCGTTGTTGCTACGCTGAAATAAGTACAGATTTAGTGCAAAGGACACTGACATATACAAGTAAAAACATTGTGGCTGCCCCTCCTGCTTCCATACTTTGCACTGCTTGCATGTCTACCATGCTCAAGTATTGTCAACAGAAAATGAAAATATTTTTAAATAAGTCATAGACATTCAAAAGTATAGTTTCGTCAACCACAGGAGCGACAGAAGAAGAAATATCTCAGAAACACACTAACAACAGGTAGAAAACAGTGCATTTTCAATGGTGTGAACTTCAAGGGATTTGCAGGATAGGTCGTCTGAAGCTTCACTCTTGGGGCAGCTGAGTGCCATTAGTCAGGAATTTTCTTTGAGTAAAGACAGACTGGGATCAAAGAAGGCAAAACATTTGGCGTTCTTACAAGCAGTAACTGTCGTTTTATCTCTTCGATTTGTGCATTTAAATGCTGAACACACTTTAGACATTTTCAGCAGCAAAATTGTACAGGCAATACACACTAAATACAATGCATACTGAATACAACAATTCAAGTAGAACAACGACAAAATCGTACAGGCAATACAATATGTACTAAACACAACACTTCAAGTTGAACAACGACAAATTTGAACAGGCAATACATACTAAATACAACACTTCAATCTTAACGACAACATAGCATAGATTACTCTCAAGTGTACTGACCACCAAAAATATGGCGGCCGGGTTTGCCGCAAAGAGCGCTGTAACTTGTGTGTCAGCCACTCTGTGAAATTTAAGCTCGTTGGCGCACGCCCAGTCCAGCACAGTGTTTGCCTCCTAGACCAGGCACCGACGGTGCCGCCGCTACTAGAACATCGCCGGCAGTGACATGTCGACTGTTCTTTTACAGAATCGCGCAACATTCGCACTAGCCGCGTCACACAACTTGCCGTTTTCATCAGAGACACTAACGGATTTAACTTTCTGTTAAGAGAAAAATCATTAAATAACTGAACAATTTTTATTGCCTTGTTTCGCAAAACTTAATTTGTACGAACTAGGTTCCCGTTATGAGCCTACATACAAGTACTTTACTCATTCCAAAGTTGTTACATCAGTGAAGACAAACCATTACGTTATTAGAGGTCTCTCTTTGTCGACTTTAACATTGGAAGAAAATCGTATTTACATTGCAATTTAGAACTATTACATTAGTAGAATAACCTTATGTAAATATCTATTCTACTAAAATCGTATTTAATGATGTTATGTTACTGTAATTGCTAATTATTGTCGTACCTCAAAAATTAAACAGTTTATTGTGCATGGCCTTGCTTCTTGGAGATGACCGACATCATTTTTGTGGACCGTGTCTTTTTCTATAATTTGAAGATGCCTACCACAAGCGAGATGCGTCACTGAATTTTGAAAATAAAAATCTGTTCTGCCAAGACTTCAGTTCTTAACGCTATTAAGTTATTCAAAACTGTTCAAATGTTTATAAATCTATCGGACCAAACAGCGTGGTCATCAGTCCGTAGCTTACAAACTACTTAAACTATGTTAAACTAACCTAAAGGACAACACACACACACACACACACACACACACACATCCATTCCCTAGGGAGGACTCGAATCTCCGACGGCGAGCAACCGCGCGCGCTCCGCAGCGAAGCGCATTAGACCGCACAGGCTGTTCCACCGCGGCTATGAAGTTATTCCAGTCTTCAACGACGATCCCACAATATAAGGAATAATAGCCACAGATTTATGCCTTCTTCATGTACCTTTGAAAATCGATAATACTCTTCAGTGCGATCTGTTCCTGAGTATATATTTTTCTTAAAAACACTCGACCGGTGCGAAAATTCCTGATTTAAAATGATCGCTTCGGAAACTGCATATACTCCACGTAACAAAGGACGCAGTTAGGTTTGTAGGTTCTTCAAAAATGGCCATCACTCGTTAGACACACAAAAGACTGTAGCTTAAGAAAATGGGCAAAGCCCGAAAATGGAAAGCATATCAATAAAGAAGCAGCTCCGGTGCAATATCTGTACTTCCTGGCTGTCAGCAGTGGCCGAGCGGTCTGCGGCGCGCCGGTCACAGTCTTCATGGCCGCTACGGTCGGGGGTTCGAATCCCCCCTCGGGCTTGGATGTTTGTGTCGTCTTTAGTATAAGGTAGCTCATAAGTAGTTTGTAAGTGTAGGGACTGATGACCCCACAGTTAAATCCAAAGAATCAAATGTCTGTAAATCTATGGGACCAAACTGCGTGGTCATCAGTCCGTAGCTTACAAACTACTTAAACCTAGGTAAACTAACCTAAGGACAAACACACACACCCATGCCCCAGGGAGGACTCGAGCCTCCACGGCGAGCAACCGCGCGCTCCGCAGCGAGACGCTTTAGACCGCTCGGCTACTCCTCCGCGGCCCACAGTTAAGTCCCTTAAGCTCAACAAACATTAGAACATTTTTGTAATTTCTCCAATATTTGAAAGCTGTAAAATGCGACGTATTTAAAACTTTTAGATTTTTTTTTTGTCTTGGCTCCTATGTAAATAAGCTGGGAAATTACCAATTTCAATTCAATTTTTTGCAGTAAAATAGGAATATTTTTACTGTTCGTCATATACATCTGAATCATGTTTCATGTTTATTTTACGTGCTCTATAACAATATTATTAGCAGATTGTTAACGTAAACTATAAGCAAAAGAGGCATAATGCAACTGTTTATGAATAGTTCTTAAAGGCCTATTGTCTGATGAAGAGAGAAATTGTACACTCTAATGAATGACTCTGAAAAGGGTGCCTTTTCGACCAGCTTATACCATTTGTTGAGGTCTCTAAAATAACGCTATATGAATCCCTCTGTGTTGCACTCCCACACAGCGGCAAGTTGCAGGTACATACCTCTGCAGGCCACGCAGGTCGCGATGCGAGTCAGCTCATTGTGAGAAGTTGCGGCGGGCGAGTTGAGTCGTTTACGAAGTAACTTTGCTCATTACGGCGCCGCTGTTCCGCTGTCGATTTACTGCCGACAGCGATAAAGTCGACGTCGGACGACGGGCCGCTACTACTCGGCTTTCAGCCAGAAAATGCATTACTCTCTGCTTTTAGCGGCGGCTGAGGAGGCGATGACATCTATCGCTTCAAACATGGATCAATACACGCTTCTGGCTGCTGGGCTCGTGACAGCGAGTGCATCGACGCGACGCTCATGAGAAGAAAAATGCATCTCCTACTAACTTTAGACACTGTTCAAACTTTTAAACATGGCTGCAGTTCAGCTACGGTGGAACACGATCTAAATGTCAACAAAGATTCAGCCGACCAGTTGCATAAAATGGTTTACATGCATAATAAACCTTGACCTAGGTTTCGGCAAAAGTAATTTTGCCTTCTTTAGAAATATTACATTTAGCTCACATTAAAATAGTTGTTAAATAAAATGTGGCTGACTCCACGTCATAGAATAAAAAGTAAAATTTAAAAGCCGGCCGCGGTGGCCGAGGGGACTGAGGCGCTTCAGTCACGGTCTGCACGGCCACTACGGTCGGGGGTTCGAATCCCCCGTCGGGCATGGATATTTGTGCCGTCCTTAGTCTTAGGTAGTTCATAAGTTTAGGGACTGATGACCCCGTAGTTAAGTCCCATAAACTATACAAACATTTGAACATTTGAAAATTTAAAACATGTCTACATCATAAAATTGTGGAGCACGTCCACATACAGCTCGAACTGTGGAGTCAGCCACATTTTATTTAACAACTATTTTAATGTCAGCTAAATGTAATACTTCTAAAGAAGGCACAATTACTTTTGCCGAAACCTAGTCAAGGTTTATGCATGTAAACCATTTTTATGTAACTGGTCGGCTGAAACTTTGTTGATTTTTGGATTTAGACAGTGTATACTAATAAAGCCGCTGAATCTGTAAATAATCGAATCACCATTAACAGAACTACTTCAAATCTCAGATATGCTTACAAATGAATTAATGAGCTACATATTGGACTAAAAGCATGCAATCGTGATCAGAGTTAGAAATAGTTGAAACTGTGCTTAACGTTTTTTTTTTCTTCATCTCTGGAAGAATATAGACTAATTTGCTGTCAGTTCAATCAAACTAGTTTTAACGCATTTCAATGTTTATGACGTCATGTCTCTTGCATTATCCCCCTGAGACCCCCAGTACAGTACACTTCACAATTTAATTATTTTTCTGCCTAGATATCACGGTTGAAGTGAGCATTGGTGGCTAAGCACTCACGTACGACTTACAGAGTTCCAAAAACTTTACCGTCTATCCACCAAAGCTCAGTGCAACTGTGATATCTAGCAGAAAAACCATTAAATTGTGAAGTATGCTATATTGTACTGTGGGCCTCAGGAGGTTATGAGGCTTATCATCATACACTTTCACAGATTTTATGTGGATAATGTCTGCTATATGACGTAATTAAATAAAACGTTATGCTTGATGTCGAAATGTTACTGTGCCCCAATACACCGGGTGGTCAAAAAGTCCCACGGATGGCATTTCATCTGATCAGAAAAGCAATAATTAGCATAACAAATTAAGAAAAAGCAAAGATGATGTTCTTTACAGGAAATTCTCAATATGCTCACCATCATCCCTCAACAATAGCTGTAGTCGAGGAATAATGATGTGAACAGCACTGTAAAGCATGTCCGGAGTGATGGTGAGGCATTGGCGTCGGATGTTGTATTTCAGCATCCCTAGAGATGTCGGTCGATCACGATAAACTTGCGTCTTCAGGTAACCCCGAAGCCAATAGTCGCACGAATTGAGGTCTGGGATCCTGGGAGGCCAAGCATGACGAAAGTGGCGGCTGAGCACACGATCATCACCAAACGACGCGCGCAAAAGATCTTTCACGCGCCTAGCAATACTTTGTTGCTCTAATTTTATTTATTTATTTATTTGTTCTAATAAAACCCCATGTGTGTCAATTTTTACCTCTCCATCTACATTATTCCGTGATTTATTAAGTTTTCAAATTTATACTGACTTTTTGATCACCCGGTATGTAGGAAGTAATATTTATGCGTGGTAAGCATATGTCACGTGAAATGTTCTGAACTCAGTGAGTGATGTACGTGGATACTGTTTGATATATTCGTTGTGATTAGAGTTAGTAATTAAAAAGTAATTAATTAAAATTGCATTACATATCCTGAAGTTTAATCGCATGTGCATAGGAAGTACAAAGATCGATAAACGTTATACTTCCATCATTTTACGGGAGTGTCAGCTACAAAAAGTTGAGAAAGGTTTGAAATTATATATGAACTTCATCAGAAGTGGTGTTACATCGAGTAATGGGAGAATTAATTTGGGCGTATCTAAGCGCCGACAGAAGACCAACGTGTAGTTTCCAATTGTAGCACTTGTCATTCTTTAATAAGATTATACTTCTTAATAAGTACAATATGACAGCATTTTATATTTTTAAAATAGTAAACGGTTACTTAGATAATTAAAAATTATTTTTTTCTTCGTGATGGAAACCGTTACATATGTGGTGTGCACCAAGCAGCGGTCGTCTTCAGGGGTCGCCTTTTACTCGTGCAGATCACGAGGGCCTGTTTTATTAACAGGGACGCAATCTTTTCCCATACATTTACCTTTTTCTACAATGTAATTCTGAAGTTAGAACAGTGCGATGAGTAAGACACCACGCTGAAGTTCCTGTTTCATTATTGAACACACCATTTCTTTTAATAAATAACAAAAAAGTGAATAAGTGCCAGACGTACTTTCAAAAAATTTTCAAAGAAGATTTTAAACGCATGTACAATCAAATAAATTAAATTTAGATTAAATGAAATACTTTAAATTGAACCTGAAACCGTGTGTGTGTTCAGGAGTGCACTTGTTCTGTAAGTGATCAGTCTAGTCGGTAATCACACAGACTGAGACTGCCCTGTGATTGGCTAATTATTTTGTTTACATTAGTGAAAGAGTACATACGGTAATAAATCAGCCGGCCAATGACTGATAAACATGTGATGGCCCTGTAAACGCATCATTAATTAGAATGACTGAGTGAATGATAATCTGATTGATATTGTTGTTACACAACTTAAAATTGCTTAATTTGGCAATCATGTAATTCATTAATTAAACAGAGTACACACAAATGACACGAATCTGACACTGAATAAAAATGTGTGCGTGGATGGCGAGACAGCCTATGTTTAACAGTAACTGTTAACAACAAACTAGCACGTTCGGATATCGCTCAAAGTCATATTTCGTAAGTTAGCAAGCTTGAAATTAATTAATTAAATAGAATACAAATGAATAATTAGAGTACAAGAGTACGAAATGTGTTACATGTCGTAAGATGCTGTCGATAACTGGAAGCTCGCATCTCACTCATATTCCATACAAGAAAAAATTAAGAAACCTACTACCCCCCTTTGATGCAACGAACGATGTACTGCAATACAGGACTATAGGAATCAGGCTCAACTTTCACATAGGCACGCCTACCTATGTGATTTTCACATCTTGAATCTTAGTAAAGGACGGGAGGGAGTTCAAGATACCACCCACAATCAATTTGTTGCTGTGTTAATGAATTACAGGCTAGAGCATGTACTTTGTGGCTGGATGGGGAGGTATATGATACGGGAAATAAAGCTGTTGAGGCGGATGTCCTTAAGAATGCACAGGAAGTTCGTTCCTTGGATGCGGATAAAGAAATATGTGATTCATTTCTTAAGCTACCTCAGCCTACTATGTGATTAGTTCAAGGAATTTCTGAGATTTCGATTGACCAACTAAGGCAAGTTTAGCAGTTTTTGTTTAAAAGTGCATGCCGATGTCTTACAGATTCTGCACTTAGTTATTTTGTATTTGTTGTATCCTTTAACTAGAGTGAGGTTTTTTTATGAAGTTCTTCAAGATCAAGGGACATTATTTAAATTGAGAAATCATATAATATATCTTTATCTGAACCTGTCATAATTAGAGTGTCAACATTATTAGCGAGTTCAAGGTCCTGAGGAGACTTATAATCTAACGTATGTTTATGGCCGTTTGAGCCTTACAAATGAATGTTAGCGAGCAGGAGAGTGTGAGCATCATTCTTCCTGGGATGAAATCAGAGGATCGTAGGCACAACCCCTTTGCACATAAGCCCACAACATATTCTTATTTCAGCGAATTTGTTGCCTCTACGAAAGCATTTCGGGTCGCTGAAGACCAAAGAGATTGTGAACGTGCTGTAGATCATTATTGTTCTGTCCCTGTTCACAAGACTTTTCATTACAAGAAGCTCATACGAAAACACGTTTTAGGTGTGGGAGCACTGTCAGCTAGTCTGTAAGTGTCCTTTGCAGTGGGCTCCTAGGACGAATAAATGACGCCAGAAGATTGGCCTACTGTGTTGGCAAAGTTGGGTTCCCAAATGTTGAGCTCAAATTCGTGCTGTTCTACATGGTCGTACACTCTCCTCAATCAGAAAACCTTTTGTGCACTTTTAGACTCTGTGAGCTCAGTTCAGTTACGTGATTGTGAGTGGTATCTTTGGTGTTGCAGACTGTGTAAGATGCCATCTTTCTCTCTTTCCTCTAAGGGATGTCGTGTCATTAATGGGCAAATGGTGGATGAGGTGCATGGTAAGCTCCGACATCTGCATTTTCCAACTTATCAAATTAATCATTTTTAGAAATTTGTCTGTTAATTTACTATTGGGTTTGCTATTTTATTCAGTGTGCTGGGCTCATTCTTGACTTTTCCAGTTGCGTCTTTTCTTTTAAATTCCAGCCATCAGGGAAAATAGCTGTAAGTTCCCTCATAGTAGTAAGAAGGACGTGGCGAGATTTATCGGCATGGCCAATTACTTTCAGAAAATCCTGCTAAACTTTCCGCAGATCGTCACCCCTCACAGTAGCTTCCATAAAAATGGAGAAGCTTTTGTCTGGGAAGAAACTCAGCAGGCAGCCTTTGAACCCATTAAAATCGCATTAAGCAACCTTCCTGTTTTGCCGATCCTCATTTTCAAAAGAAGTTCATTGTCCAAAGTGACGGCCCCAGTGGCGGCATCACCACTGTCCTCATAAAGGAATCCTCCAGAGGCAGATGCATAGTAATATATGCTTCAAGATGTTTACCGGAGGCCGAATTGAAGTATTCTGAGTATTAGGCGTTGGCCATTCTCTTTGCAAATGAAAAGTTTTAATTTTATACTAAACCTAGAGAATTTGACTTGGAAACTGAAACCAGGCCTTACGTTAGGTCCTAGCCTACCGTAGAAAATCTATGAGGATTGCACACTGGGTGGTTCGAATCTTGACCCTCTGATTTAACAACAATCACATTGCAGGCCCTGGTGGTGGACGCCCTTAGTGGGATGTTTAGTGAACAGGGTGGAGAACCTGAAGAGCACGAGGACCAGCCTCTCCAGCTTGTTGCTGGCGTTTTATCAGAAGTGTCCAAGGTAGTTTGGAACCTTAAGGCAAGGCAGGGCATGATTCTGAGACGATTAAGGGAATGTTTGGCGAACCAGTGCCTGGTAACATCTTAGAGAAAGTTGTTCTGTGAGGAACATCATAATGGCTTTGACAAGTCTGATTTTATATCTTTATTACTTTAATAATAGTATTTAGTTTTACTATCTTACTTTGGACTTGTAAATTTTATACAAGCCAAGCAGCTGGCTGGCAGTAGGCAAAGTAGCATGATGTAATCGATGGAAGGGGTGGGAAAAGCATAACAGATGGCACAGACCATGTATGAACCGTGAGAAAGCACAGCAGTGTGGCATAAATGTGATCTGATTGGCTGTCACCTTCACTCCCGATGCTAAAAAAATACCTATAATCGATTTATTAATATTTAAGAAAGTAACCATTAGATAATAGCATAATTTCAGTGTAACACTTTTATGTTAATAAGCTTTCATTTGAACCCATTTGGTACTTCATTATAATTTATATCAACAAAATACGAGCGACGAATCTAGAAAGTTCGTTCGGCGCCAAAAAAGACAGAGACAGCAACCATTAGCCACGCCTGGCCGAGCAAAGTCCACTGTCGACCTTCTGACTGTTAACATATTGCACCTCGTCTCATTAAGGAGCATTAGAAAACGTGTTCATTTATCATCATGGCACTAGTATTTATTGTAAGGTGACTATCGTTCAATGTACCGCTTAGATTTGTGGATTTCGCTGAGCGTGTGTGAACGTTGGAAGAATAAATTTAAAATCCACTGACATCCCCTGTTTTATGAAGGAAATTTTAGTTAGACCCCTTAAATAATTTTCACCACATTGTAACTTCAGACATCAAGAATCTGTGAAATGTGTGTTGAAACTGCGTGGGACATTATCTACTTCGAGATCTAAGGTTAGTAATGAAGAAAAGAACTTTCTTTCACCAGTCTGACTAATTAGTAAAACCTACGGCCCCTCATGCAATATCCGTTACCTAGTGCAAATAGGACCATAAGTGCATACATCCCTAGTAATAGGAGTGAGGGTAAAGCAGGAGAAATTGATAAGAGGGTCGAAGATTGTGCTGAGAGACTGTTAGGAACTTTTCAACTAGACAGTGATCCCATTTCTGCCTAGCGTTACATGTATGTCACGTCACAGTCTGCCATTGTTTCATCTCGATTGCAACAACACATGCATTTGGAGTTGGTATTACTGTGAGCTTCTACGCTAAGAAAGCTCTGTTGTTCATATTTAGGCAGGTTTCTGCCAGTAGTTCATCCTTATGTGACCCCGAAACCCAGTCCACTGCTACAGGGATCATATCCTTGTGAAAGACCCCGCTGCAAGACCAGTCCCATCCACCCACCCAGCACTTCCTATTCCAGTACTTCCTATTTCAGTCCTGTCAAAGGCTTATTCTACCCTATCAGAGGCCGAGCCACCTGTCAAAGCAGCCATGTAATTTACCAACTGTGCTGCAATCACTGTGCAGCTTTCTATATTGACATGACCACTAACCAGCTGTCCATTAGGATGAATAGCCACCGCCAAACTGTGGCTAAAAACAAGGTGGACCACCCTGTGGCACAGCATGCAGCAGAGCACATGCTTGATTTCATTGGCTGCTTCACAACCCGGGCCATCTGGATCCTAAAATCCACCACCAGCTTTTCTGAACTGCACAGATGGGAGTTATCCCTACAATACATTCTCCGATCCCGAATACATCCAGGCCTCAATCTACGATAACTTCCCTTTTTCCCATACCTTACACTTCCTACCTCTCTATCCTAAACCTCTCCTATTTTGAGTGGTGCGTTCATGTGCGTGCGTGCATGTGTGTGTGTGTGTAGGTGGTCGTGTGTATGTGCAGTGTGCGCACATTTTTTTTTTTTTTACTTTTGATTTATTATTTTTTATATTTATTTTTTAAATCTGTATTTATTTTGTTTATTTTATTTTCTTATTTTATATTTCTCCCCTCACCCGCCTCCCCACTCCATTCCATTCCTATCTAGGTCGTGCTGTACCCATCCCCACCACCGTGACGCAACCTCCCTATCCCCTCTCCCCTCCCCCCCCCCCCGGCCACGATTTACTCGCCGCAGAGCGTGATTCGAAGTGCGGCAGCTGGAGGTGATGGTTGTATGACTGTGTTGTGTGCCTGTGTGATTGCGTGAGTGTTCTATTTTCTGAAGAAGGCCATGGCCGATAGCTGAAACTGTAGTATGTGTGTGTCTTTTGTATGTGCCTGTCGCAACTCATCGCCACGTCTTTGTGGTGAGTTGTAAACTGCCGTTATTACTATATTATTAACTCTGACTGATATAAAATACTTCAACATCAATATGACGACCAAAACAGAAATATTTTCTAATTGGGTCCTGGTTTTTTTCTACTGCTACATCGTCAAATATGAAGACCGTTGCGATTTACTTGTTCAGGTGGTGGGATGTCACTGCTTTCACTATACGTTGTGTATGTAATACCGCTTACACCATTCAATATCTTCTGTAATAGTTGATACTGGGGCTGAGAGAGAGTTTCTGAAAATACACAGAGATGTTCAAACCGAACTCCATCTGTAAATGTTAGCAGTGTCATTAGAACATTTGGTTTGCCGCAGTTGGCTCGTCCTACAATTATTGTACGTATATTGTCAGGAAGGAGGTCTCAGTTCTTCTTCTTCTTCTGATCCTCTTCATCCACCCAAGACCAGGCACCTACGGGGAATTTCTTAAAAATTGGATGTTTCACCCACCCTGCCAAGATACGGACAGTGTCAGGTAATGGTATGCAATAGGTTTAAATAAAGTAACTCAGCGGCAGTGGACGGAGCGTAAACTTGGGATCGATACATACATTGTATGAGAAACGTTTTACGTTGCGGAGACATCACGTATCTCAGTCTTAACATAACAGTCGCCACAGTCACTGGTGTAGAATCTGATGCCGACTGACAGCTCGGACGACACTAGCGCTCCTAGCGGTGAGCAGGGGAGCCACTTGTGAACGTCATATTCGTACGGTGTACAACACCTTATCTTCCAACCCTTTTCAGCCTAATTTACAATACGATTCTTTTCTTTTAGACTGGAGGGCTTTAATATCTGACGAAAATGTTTATGCTAAAATAAACACCAGTAGACATAGATGAACGAAATGACGAATGTTACAACCCACTCATGCATCAATATGTGCTGATCCAAATATTTTTGCAGCTTTTCCCCATCAAACCAAAATAACGTACATCAGTACACACTGTTTCAAGCGTAATGTGCATGGCCGTTTATCTGCATATGTAAACGTATATGACACAAAGTCCTTTTCGTTTTTTCTTTCTTAGTTTCTAGGGCACAATTACATAAAATTTAATATCCGGATTTTTAAGAATTTGCTTACGTTCATGTCAGACAGGCGTTTTTGTGGCGTAAATAATTCTTACAAGCGCTATAAATCTCTGTTATCAGGTCCTAGTAAAATTGATATCGGTAGTTAAGCATTCGCTGAATGCAAGATTTGAAAATCTAGTCAAGACAATTAATCATTTAATGGCATTTAAAATGGTCTCAATTGTGATCAAGTTAAGGGCTATATGAAATGATTATTTCCAGCACATTGAAAATTCATTCAGAGCGTACATTATACATGTAAAGATGTGAGCTTATTACTCAACTAAAAATACGATCATATGTTCAAATGTTTGTAAAGTCTATGGGACTTAACTACGGGGCTATCAGTCCCTAAACTTACAAACTACTTATGAACTACTTACGAACTAGGACGGCACAAATATCCATGCCCGAGGGGGGATTCGAACCCCCGACCGTAGTGGCCGTGCGGACCGTGACTGGAGCGCCTTAGTCCCCTCGGCCACCGCGGCCGGCTGCGATCATATAACATAAGTAAGATTTTACTAGTAAAGGTCCGACTTGATGTTTCAAGTAAAGGTACGACCAGACAAGCCCATCAAATGGATTTCACACATAAATGAAAGGTTTATAGTAAAAGATTTAATTTAGCGATAGAGACAGACGTGAGAGTACGAGGTGGCGGCACTGATAGAAATTTTCAGTGAAATTCCCAGACTACAGTATCAAATGCAACAACATTTCTAACTACAAACATACAAAATTTAGCCTGAGTCGAGGCTTTTACGCGCTCAATAATGAGCTAAATCTATTGCGGCAGTTCGCTACTCTCGCGGGTATCACTATGGCGTGGCACCAGCATACTGTCTGGTAGTATTATTAGCATGCTATTGTGCTTCTGTGTGGCCTATCGTGCTCAACTTCATGTATCAATAATCTTTAGAATATTGGCATGCAATATCTCAGTATTTTGCTACAGGTCTGTCGTAGTGGCATGTTTGTGTTTACTTAAAACTAGTCGGTGTATTTCTCCTCTCGGCGTCGTCTGTGTTCATCTTCTTTCTTCTGCTCCTCCTCTTCCAGCGACGGGTCTGTTGACATGATCGTGAAATGCTTTTAATACTTAAAAAAATCACAACAATACTTTACCTTTCATGTAGAAGATGCCACTGTTTCTTTTTTAAGTCAATGGTGAGTGGTTTGATTCAGTGCTAATTCCCTTTCCAGACACTATGCTCACCAGTCCTACCGGCACTTGTCCCTATATTTAGAAAGGAAGTGAACACGACTGGCTGATGGCCAGTGAGGTCTGAGGGACTTGCAATTCCTTTAGTTTACATAAAAATATTTACAAAAGAAATTTCTGTACCCCTCCAAAAGGAATACATGAATAGCAGCAATTAAAAAGAAAAATTACAATTTATTACAAATAGGATAAAAAAGAAAGTGAACAAATCGGGGCCGGCGGTGGCCGAGCGGTCTGCGGCGCGCCAGTCACGTTGTGTACGGCCACTACGGTCAGGGGTTCGAATGAATGTTTGTGTCGTCCTTAGTGTTAGCTAGTTCATAAGTAGTTCGTAAGTTTAGGGACTGATGAACCCGTAGTTAAGTCCCATAAGCTTTACAAACATTTGAACATTTTTGAACAAATCGGGAGTATTATAAACTGATTTGACAAGGATCGGAACAACATAAAATTGTGGGGACGCCACCTCTTTCTGACACAGTGGTCATAAATTAATGCATAGAAAAACACAATCATAAAAAAATTACAAAACTTTCTGACAATGTTGCTAATGTCCTGGCAAGGCGGGGTGTTGCGGAGTGTACGAATTTATTCAGTTGTCTGCCCAGAAGGGGCCTTCGCAATCACATTAGATAATGGAGTGCATTAAAGTAAGCGAAAAAGATGCAACACAACCAGCAACGCAGTTTACAGGGACCGTGCTGCCAATGTACTTTACCATCCGGTGCCGAAGACGTTGCGCATCAGGGGGACTCACGGTTCTTTCGTGAGTACGTGCGTGGCGACCACGGAGCCCCGAGCTAATGCAGTCTTCCTTCCTTCTTTACTTCCCGAACTGCCTTTCCTTTCCCCTCCCCTCCTTTCCTATCCTCACTCCTTCCTCTCCCCACTGGGGGACTGATAACCTCAGTAGTTTAGTCCCCATATCCCAAACAAACAATCCAACCCAAAGACGTTGCGTTGCAGACAGAAGAGCTGCTGAAAGCTTTAAAAGTGGAGGAATGTAGCGAACTATTGCATATATGATCCAGAAGCCAGTTGCCTTTTATAACAGACTGTGTCGACTTCCCTCAGGGCGACTATCAGGTAGATTATGGCGTTTGGACGACACAGATCATAATGCCCTAGTTCACTTCGGAGTGTGTAGCAAGTAAACCAGAATCCAGCTGCCGGCACAGTTGTAACCCTGATTTATTCTCCACTCAGAAAAAACAAGTGCACGAAATCGGATGTGAAAATCACATCCACATCGAAATCCACATCAATAGCAGCACCACATACAAGCTTAAAGCGACAAACAAGCAGAGCTCCCAGTTAGACACATCTGTACTGGGCGGCTCCTGTGCGAAGATTCCCTATTCTTTCTCCTCGTTCTTGCGTCCAGAAAAAAGGCTGACGCCCTTGCGGGCAAACTCTGCCAATCCCAGGCTCCAGAATTCGAAAATCACCAGCAGCTCTGAACGTTCGGCCGGCCGCGGTAGCCAAGGGGACTAAGGCGCTCCAGTCACGGTCTGCACGGCCACTACGGTCGGGGGTTCGAATCCCCCCTCGGGCATGGATATTTGTGCCGTCCTAGTTCGTAAGTAGTTCATAAGTAGTTTGTAAGTTTAGGGACTGATGACCCCGTAGTTATTTGAACATTTTTTGAATCTGAACGTTCGCTCCCTCCAAGAGTTGCGGAGGGATACCACGTCCAAGGTTATCGACGCTCACAGAGCGATGGAATACATTAAACTTTATTTTTTTTTTTTTTTTTTTTTTTTTTTTTTTTTTTTTTTTTTTTTTTTTTGCTTGCACGGTTCAGGTCAGTCACCTCCGAAAAAAATACGCAGCTACCTCCTCGGCAGGGCGGTTAACGGCACTAGTCAGGCGGGTCCCCTCATTAGTGTTAGAGAAGGCCGCGGCGCTCTCCTGTGACATCAGGCAGGGTAGTTTGCACGCGAATAGCTGACTGGTTCGCCGCTTCCGCATAGTGGTTCGTGCCCCAGCGGCTACCCAGTCAGCTAGGCTAACACCACCTAGTGACAAGGCCTCACAACAGGCCGTGCTACATCACACTGACCAGGCCGCGGCCGCCAGCTTACTGGCTGCCCGCTACCACAGAGTAGCATATTTGTCTGTGCCGCTACGAGGCAGTGGGTGTGCCCCAGCGGACAGCCAATCATCTGGCGGCCGCGGCCTGGTCAGTGTGACGTAGCACGGCCTGTTGTGAGGCCTTGTCACTAGGTTGTGTTGGCTAGGTGCGCACAACCTACTCTGCATGACGTCACACGAGAGCGCCGCGGCCTTGTCTCTAGGTGGTGTTGATTTCATATGGACGCCGCATTTGTTCGCGCCCCAGCTCATTCCCTCCCATGTGTCTGGTCCTTCTCCGAAATTCGCCAACGGCCTGCAGCTAGCTGCCACCGGTGAGAACGCATCGTTTCTACTGTATCTGCAGCGCAACGCTGGCACCAACTGACCTTATCTCAATAAATAATGACACCTGAAAATGCTTCCTTTAATTCACCTTATCACTAATCACAAGGGTGGTACCGAGCAGTGACTTGTAATAAGTCTGAGGCCGCTGTTGCAGTGTCGAGGAATATATGAAAGAGTGCCCGGAATTATGGGCACCTTTCACCAACAAGAAACTGACATCTGATGTGTACATACGAGGTCACAGCTGACTGTCACCACTGAAGGTCCACAGAGCCCAACACACCGCAAGCTATGACAACACAACAACAACAACAAGTGAGCGACTGATAAGTGTTGCCAGTGCATAGCAGTGAGAGGACAACGAAAATCGAGCCAGCACTGCGGAAAAAGGACATCGCGTGATGTACCGACTAACATGAGCATTTTCTGACAAGTTCATTCCTGTAAACAGATTCGACGTAGCATCGTTGGTTAAAAAATACAACTCGAACCCTCTTTTGCACAAGGTATCTTGCTTTTGGTCAGTGTTGAAGTCAACCATGACAACCACAAATACTGCAGGGAGCAGAATCGACACTCGATGGTACCTTCGAAGGCAGCTGGCGATGTGAAGGTGGTGTGGAACACGAGGCAGCCGTATAATTGGACCTATTTTCATTGACCGGAACCTAAATGCTTAAAGCTACCTGGAAATTCTGCAAGAAATGAAGTTTCCCTTAGTTCCGAATGAAGATGGCAACAAACCTTCAACGTTACAGGATGGGGCTCCACCACACTATTCAGAAGTTGTTCGCCAATGGTAAGGTGGTCAGTGTTCTGGTCATTGGATTGGCCGACGTAGTACTCTGGAATGGGCACCCACATCACCTGATCTCCCACTAGCTGAGTGTTATCCGTGGTTCCATTTAAAGCAAATCGTATATGCAAAGATACGGAGAAACAGACACCATCTCGAGCATTGCAAGGAAGAAGCGTGTGTCAGCATTTTTGGGGAAATCCTTTTGCAAGTGCAATACGATTCGATTCATCGCCTTCAAATGTGCGTTGACGAAGAGGGATAGCATACTGACTATATTAAATTACTTTTCTTTACAGAGAACATTTACTTTGTAGTGCCAAATAAAATGTGCTGTGCTTGAGTGGTTCACGGGGGTTATGTCGGAACGTATTGTACCGTTTTTGCAGTACAATCCGATGTAACTCCCGTGAAACATTCAAGCGTATATTACGTCGGGAAAGGTGTGATATTCCTGGCCTGTGGCCACTTCATATTTCTGGCCGCTGGCCGTTTCTTTGCTAACATTGTACGTGCCTTAAACGCAGAAGAACGACAGCAGTGCAGCATATGTTGAAATGTGGGGTGGGGAGCAGTAGCATATGGCGCAGTAGGTGCTGGTTCCCGTGGGAAAGCCCGCCTATGTTACTGGTGCTCTCCTCGCATTGGCTGCTGCATTTCACGTCACGTGATTTGTTTTGAAATTACTTTTGTTTATTATAAACTAAATATTAATTATTCAGAGCTGAGAATTTATAATAAATATCTCTCAAGGACAGGCTAGGTTTTGACTGTTTAAAAAGTTTAAGGTGCCTTCTATTATTGTAACAAGAGAAGAGCGATTTTGCAGAAGGCGCGCGACGGCCCTGTTTTGGCGCGAAATAGAGCGTCAGGTGCCCTCTCGCAACGCGCCGCAGTTTCAGTCTCGAGCTGACCACCATACGCGCCGGACCGCGCCGGTCATGAGTAAAGATTTTTGCGTAAATGTGATAACAGTCGAGGTCTCAACATGAACTATGGGCAGCATAGGCCGTATCATATTAACAATAGTTGCTAATTTTTATATTATTTATTTAATAAATGGCATCCCTGACAATTGAAAATCTCGCGAGTCACTTATTATGCTTCCATCATACAGAACTTATTTTAGCCTCACTTGTATGCTGTAGAAGAACCAACGACCTGTGTGCTGTCTTCTGCGCTGGGGACACAACTATAGAAGACAACAGGTTAGTCAGAACTCTAAGCTTTCCATAACGTTTTGGAAAGCAACTACGGCACCTCGTGCGTACTGTAGGGCGGTACAAACGCACACTGCTACGCAACAGCATCCACAAGGATGCGGAGGTTTAAGGGGACTTGTGGGAGGAAGCAGTACTAACTTCTCCGATCGCAAATAAAACCCTAGGAAGCTTGTACATGGCATCCCTGGTGGGGGTGAACATTTCGGAACGAAATAATCAGATACAGTGAGGCGATAAACGGTGGAAGTGATTCGCGAACTGTTAGACATCAAGAATTTTACAAATAAAGTGACCATTAGCCAGTTGATGTACGCGAGTGCAGCAAGTGCAAGTGTTGAGTCGCGGTCCATTGGATTACGTAACTTCAAGAATCGACGAGCTACAGATCGGCGGCGTCGCAACACTTCACCGGGCACGTCGACGGAACAGCCACGCTCAGCGCCTTAGCAGACAGAAGAGGGGTGCGGCGCCTGAAAGGAACAGCCGTAAACATCGCCAGCAGCGGCAGACGACGACTCCATCTATTAGAGGAGCTACAACCACCAGCCTTCACGTCGCAACAACTGCACATCGCGACGCGAGGAAAAAACAGGAGTAAATGCCAACTCCTGTAAATTATAATTAATTGTGTATGTCTGTTAATTAAATTTGGAAATTAAAAACTAGCGTAAAAAGTTTATTAGAAATGGAAAATATGAAAAAACAAGTATTATCTCAGAAGTAGGGACGGAGAATGTGTTCAAAATAGAGGCAATGATCATTCAGATCAACTACCTCAGATGCAGGGTGACAATGTCAGTCCATATTTTGTAGCGAATATGAGTGAATTGCAATCTAATATTATCCAGGATATAGAGGTTAATCAGATTAATAGCACACATAATGTAGAACAAAGTGCTGTTGAAAATGTTGTGAGTGATGTGCAGAGAGATACACAAGTTTGTCAATCTGTCGCTCCTAACCATACTGACGTGGTAAATCTGGATGCAGCTGTCAGAGAAAATGTGTCTGGCGCCTGCATAACAGAGGAGCAGATGGAGGTATCAAATGACAGAAGCCATAGCACAGCTTCAGCTGATATGTTTCCAGTAGAAAGTAGTGGGGAGAAGGAAGCTGGTATTGACAATAATAGTATATCAATGCTTAGCGTCATGATAGCTAAATTAAATCAAAACATACTTGCTAAGTATGAAGAACAAAATCAGAGCATAAATAAGTTGGCAAACGATATTAATGCAAAGTTAGATCAAAACAAAGAATAACAGAATAAGTTGGCAAACGATATTAATGCAAAATTTGATCAAAACAAAGAAGAACAAAAACAAAGCATAAATAAGTAAGTAGCAAAACGTGACCAAAACATTGAAAGATTAGACCGTGTGATAGAGGAAATACGTACACCAATGGCTAGTGTTAATAATAAATTCCAGGGCTTAGAAAACAGAGCAATTAATAATAAAGAAGAAACAGAAAAGTGTTTTAAACAATTAGATTTGGAAATTTGTAAAAATGACGTAGTGCACAGGGTGGACTCTGAAGTAAGCAAAATTAACGAAAGATTACAGGTTAATAGTGACACGCTGTATACTGTTACAAATAAGGTAGAGTGTTTGAGAAAGGAACAGGCTAACATTAGTATAACATGTAAAGATGGATATCTGTCACAGAAATCAGAAATCGAAAAACCGAACAGAAATGTAGCATTAATTGACAGTATAGTGTCACAGGTAGGCACATCATGTACAAGTAATGCAAATGCACCTCACAGTAAATTAACAGAGATCGAGCAGAAACTGAATGAGCTGCCAGATTCATGTAATTTAGTGGAAAATATTAGCACCAATGAAAATGAACTTGAGAGAAAACTTGAAGCGTGGGTGGAACAGGAACGTAAGGAAGGTATAAGTAACATAGTTGATGTTGCAAATGATCCTTATTCATACAAATTTCACAATGTTTCAAGGACAGGTAGTGTGCATCCGGTTGCTTTCATCAGGCAGTTCGATGGTGTTATTCCTAATAACATAACAGAACAACAAAAGATGAAAATCGTTGTATGTAGATTTGTAGGTGATGGAATTTCGTGGGGAACAGCAGCTATAAATATTTGTAAAACCCATCAGGAATTTGTCGCTGCATTTCTCAATCAGTATTGGTCTGAAAGCACACAAAATAATATACATACTGAATGCCGCAGGAAAGACTACAAGTATAAATTTAAAGTCAGGTCCAAAATAATTGAGGAACTTGTTCAGAAGTTTCATGGAGTCAAGATATTAACAAGCATGGACTTGACTGCTAGCTTCTGGCAAATACAGCTAAAAGAAAATTGTTGCAAATACACTGCTTTTACGTATGGAAGAAGGTGTTGTCAGTTCAGTGTGTTGCCTTTTGGTCTGAAAATATCAACATCTGCCTTCATACACAAAATAGGTACAAGTACCTCAGGGGGCAACAGCGCTCTTTGCTTTGCCAGGTAACTGACGCCTACCAGGTACCCTAGTCAACTAGCAGCTTATTTCCTTTCCTTTCATGCTGTTAGTTCTTCCTCTTACTATTCAGTCTGATCTATTTTCTATCGTCTTTACTTTCTTCTCTATCCATACCTCAGGGGGCAATAGCGCTCTTTGCTTTGCCAGGTAACTGACGCCTACCAGGTACCCTAGTCAACTAGCAGCTTATTTCCTTTCCTTTCATGCTGTTAGTTCTTCCTCTTACTATTCAGTCTGATCTATTTTCTATCGTCTTTACTTTCTTCTCTATCCATACCTCAGGGGGCAATAGCGCTCTTTGCTTTGCCAGGTAACTGACGCCTACCAGGTACCCTAGTCAACTAGCAGCTTATTTCCTTTCCTTTCATGCTGTTAGTTCTTCCTCTTACTATTCAGTCTGATCTCTTTTCTATCGTCTTTACTTTCTTCTCTATCCATACCTCAGGGGGCAATAGCGCTCTTTGCTTTGCCAGGTAACTGACGCCTACCAGGTACCCTAGTCAACTAGCAGCTTATTTCCTTTCCTTTCATGCTGTTAGTTCTTCCTCTTACTATTCAGTCTGATCTATTTTCTATCGTCTTTACTTTCTTCTCTATCCATACCTCAGGGGGCAACAGCGCTCTTTGCTTTGCCAGGTAACTGACGCCTACCAGGTACCCTAGTCAACTAGCAGCTTATTTCCTTTCCTTTCATGCTGTTAGTTCTTCCTCTTACTATTCAGTCTGATCTATATTCTATCGTCTTTACTTTCTTCTCTATCCATACCTCAGGGGGCAATAGCGCTCTTTGCTTTGCCAGGTAACTGACGCCTACCAGGTACCCTAGTCAACTAGCAGCTTACTTCCTTTCCTTTCATGCTGTTAGTTCTTCCTCTTACTATTCAGTCTGATCTCTTTTCTATCGTCTTTACTTTCTTCTCTATCCATACCTCAGGGGGCAATAGCGCTCTTTGCTTTGCCAGGTAACTGACGCCTACCAGGTACCCTAGTCAACTAGCAGCTTATTTCCTTTCCTTTCATGCTGTTAGTTCTTCCTCTTACTATTCAGTCTGATCTATTTTCTATCGTCTTTACTTTCTTCTCTATCCATACCTCAGGGGGCAACAGCGCTCTTTGCTTTGCCAGGTAACTGACGCCTACCAGGTACCCTAGTCAACTAGCAGCTTATTTCCTTTCCTTTCATGCTGTTAGTTCTTCCTCTTACTATTCAGTCTGATCTATTTTCTATCGTCTTTACTTTCTTCTCTATCCATACCTCAGGGGGCAACAGCGCTCTTTGCTTTGCCAGGTAACTGACGCCTACCAGGTACCCTAGTCAACTAGCAGCTTACTTCCTTTCCTTTCATGCTGTTAGTTCTTCCTCTTACTATTCAGTCTGATCTCTTTTCTATCGTCTTTACTTTCTTCTCTATCCATACCTCAGGGGGCAATAGCGCTCTTTGCTTTGCTAGGTAACTGACGCCTACCAGGTACCCTAGTCAACTAGCAGCTTATTTCCTTTCCTTTCATGCTGTTAGTTCTTCCTCTTACTATTCAGTCTGATCTATTTTCTATCGTCTTTACTTTCTTCTCTATCCATACCTCAGGGGGCAACAGCGCTCTTTGCTTTGCCAGGTAACTGACGCCTACCAGGTACCCTAGTCAACTAGCAGCTTATTTCCTTTCCTTTCATGCTGTTAGTTCTTCCTCTTACTATTCAGTCTGATCTATTTTCTATCGTCTTTACTTTCTTCTCTATCCATACCTCAGGGGGCAATAGCGCTCTTTGCTTTGCCAGGTAACTGACGCCTACCAGGTACCCTAGTCAACTAGCAGCTTATTTCCTTTCCTTTCATGCTGTTAGTTCTTCCTCTTACTATTCAGTCTGATCTATTTTCTATCGTCTTTACTTTCTTCTCTATCCATACCTCAGGGGGCAATAGCGCTCTTTGCTTTGCCAGGTAACTGACGCCTACCAGGTACCCTAGTCAACTAGCAGCTTATTTCCTTTCCTTTCATGCTGTTAGTTCTTCCTCTTACTATTCAGTCTGATCTATTTTCTATCGTCTTTACTTTCTTCTCTATCCATACCTCAGGGGGCAATAGCGCTCTTTGCTTTGCCAGGTAACTGACGCCTACCAGGTACCCTAGTCAACTAGCAGCTTACTTCCTTTCCTTTCATGCTGTTAGTTCTTCCTCTTACTATTCAGTCTGATCTATTTTCTATTGTCTTTACTTTCTTCTCTATCCATACCTCAGGGGGCAATAGCGCTCTTTGCTTTGCTAGGTAACTGATGCCTACCAGGTACCCTAGTCAACTAGCAGCTTATTTCCTTTCCTTTCATGCTGTTAGTTCTTCCTCTTACTATTCAGTCTGATCTATTTTCTATCGTCTTTACTTTCTTCTCTATCCATACCTCAAGGGGGCAACAGCGCTCTTTGCTTTGCCAGGTAACTGACGCCTACCAGGTACCCTAGTCAACTAGCAGCTTATTTCCTTTCCTTTCATGCTGTTAGTTCTTCCTCTTACTATTCAGTCTGATCTCTTTTCTATCGTCTTTACTTTCTTCTCTATCCATACCTCAGGGGGCAATAGCGCTCTTTGCTTTGCCAGGTAACTGACGCCTACCAGGTACCCTAGTCAACTAGCAGCTTACTTCCTTTCCTTTCATGCTGTTAGTTCTTCCTCTTACTATTCAGTCTGATCTCTTTTCTATCGTCTTTACTTTCTTCTCTATCCATACCTCAGGGGGCAATAGCGCTCTTTGCTTTGCCAGGTAACTGACGCCTACCAGTTACCCTAGTCAACTAGCAGCTTATTTCCTTTCCTTTCATGCTGTTAGTTCTTCCTCTTACTATTCAGTCTGATCTATTTTCTATCGTCTTTACTTTCTTCTCTATCCATACCTCAGGGGGCAACAGCGCTCTTTGCTTTGCCAGGTAACTGACGCCTACCAGGTACCCTAGTCAACTAGCAGCTTATTTCCTTTCCTTTCATGCTGTTAGTTCTTCCTCTTACTATTCAGTCTGATCTATTTTCTATCGTCTTTACTTTCTTCTCTATCCATACCTCAGGGGGCAATAGCGCTCTTTGCTTTGCCAGGGACTGACGCCTACCAGGTACCCTAGTCAACTAGCAGCTTACTTCCTTTCCTTTCATGCTGTTAGTTCTTCCTCTTACTATTCAGTCTGATCTCTTTTCTATCGTCTTTACTTTCTTCTCTATCCATACCTCAGGGGGCAATAGCGCTCTTTGCTTTGCCAGGTAACTGACGCCTACCAGGTACCCTAGTCAACTAGCAGCTTATTTCCTTTCCTTTCATGCTGTTAGTTCTTCCTCTTACTATTCAGTCTGATCTATTTTCTATCGTCTTTACTTTCTTCTCTATCCATACCTCAGGGGGCAACAGCGCTCTTTGCTTTGCCAGGTAACTGACGCCTACCAGGTACCCTAGTCAACTAGCAGCTTATTTCCTTTCCTTTCATGCTGTTAGTTCTTCCTCTTACTATTCAGTCTGATCTATTTTCTATCGTCTTTACTTTCTTCTCTATCCATACCTCAGGGGGCAATAGCGCTCTTTGCTTTGCCAGGTAACTGACGCCTACCAGGTACCCTAGTCAACTAGCAGCTTATTTCCTTTCCTTTCATGCTGTTAGTTCTTCCTCTTACTATTCAGTCTGATCTATTTTCTATCGTATTTACTTTCTTCTCTATCCATACCTCAGGGGGCAACAGCGCTCTTTGCTTTGCCAGGTAACTGACGCCTACCAGGTACCCTAGTCAACTAGCAGCTTATTTCCTTTCCTTTCATGCTGTTAGTTCTTCCTCTTACTATTCAGTCTGATCTATTTTCTATCGTCTTTACTTTCTTCTCTATCCATACCTCAGGGGGCAATAGCGCTCTTTGCTTTGCCAGGTCACTGACGCCTACCAGGTACCCTAGTCAACTAGCAGCTTACTTCCTTTCCTTTCATGCTGTTAGTTCTTCCTCTTACTATTCAGTCTGATCTATTTTCTATTGTCTTTACTTTCTTCTCTATCCATACCTCAGGGGGCAATAGCGCTCTTTGCTTTGCTAGGTAACTGATGCCTACCAGGTACCCTAGTCAACTAGCAGCTTATTTCCTTTCCTTTCATGCTGTTAGTTCTTCCTCTTACTATTCAGTCTGATCTATTTTCTATCGTCTTTACTTTCTTCTCTATCCATACCTCAAGGGGGCAACAGCGCTCTTTGCTTTGCCAGGTAACTGACGCCTACCAGGTACCCTAGTCAACTAGCAGCTTATTTCCTTTCCTTTCATGCTGTTAGTTCTTCCTCTTACTATTCAGTCTGATCTCTTTTCTATCGTCTTTACTTTCTTCTCTATCCATACCTCAGGGGGCAATAGCGCTCTTTGCTTTGCCAGGTAACTGACGCCTACCAGGTACCCTAGTCAACTAGCAGCTTACTTCCTTTCCTTTCATGCTGTTAGTTCTTCGTCTTACTATTCAGTCTGATCTCTTTTCTATCGTCTTTACTTTCTTCTCTATCCATACCTCAGGGGGCAATAGCGCTCTTTGCTTTGCCAGGTAACTGACGCCTACCAGTTACCCTAGTCAACTAGCAGCTTATTTCCTTTCCTTTCATGCTGTTAGTTCTTCCTCTTACTATTCAGTCTGATCTATTTTCTATCGTCTTTACTTTCTTCTCTATCCATACCTCAGGGGGCAACAGCGCTCTTTGCTTTGCCAGGTAACTGACGCCTACCAGGTACCCTAGTCAACTAGCAGCTTATTTCCTTTCCTTTCATGCTGTTAGTTCTTCCTCTTACTATTCAGTCTGATCTATTTTCTATCGTCTTTACTTTCTTCTCTATCCATACCTCAGGGGGCAATAGCGCTCTTTGCTTTGCCAGGGACTGACGCCTACCAGGTACCCTAGTCAACTAGCAGCTTACTTCCTTTCCTTTCATGCTGTTAGTTCTTCCTCTTACTATTCAGTCTGATCTCTTTTCTATCGTCTTTACTTTCTTCTCTATCCATACCTCAGGGGGCAATAGCGCTCTTTGCTTTGCCAGGTAACTGACGCCTACCAGGTACCCTAGTCAACTAGCAGCTTATTTCCTTTCCTTTCATGCTGTTAGTTCTTCCTCTTACTATTCAGTCTGATCTATTTTCTATCGTCTTTACTTTCTTCTCTATCCATACCTCAGGGGGCAACAGCGCTCTTTGCTTTGCCAGGTAACTGACGCCTACCAGGTACCCTAGTCAACTAGCAGCTTATTCCCTTTCCTTTCATGCTGTTAGTTCTTCCTCTTACTATTCAGTCTGATCTATTTTCTATCGTCTTTACTTTCTTCTCTATCCATACCTCAGGGGGCAATAGCGCTCTTTGCTTTGCCAGGTAACTGACGCCTACCAGGTACCCTAGTCAACTAGCAGCTTATTTCCTTTCCTTTCATGCTGTTAGTTCTTCCTCTTACTATTCAGTCTGATCTATTTTCTATCGTATTTACTTTCTTCTCTATCCATACCTCAGGGGGCAACAGCGCTCTTTGCTTTGCCAGGTAACTGACGCCTACCAGGTACCCTAGTCAACTAGCAGCTTATTTCCTTTCCTTTCATGCTGTTAGTTCTTCCTCTTACTATTCAGTCTGATCTATTTTCTATCGTCTTTACTTTCTTCTCTATCCATACCTCAGGGGGCAATAGCGCTCTTTGCTTTGCCAGGTCACTGACGCCTACCAGGTACCCTAGTCAACTAGCAGCTTACTTCCTTTCCTTTCATGCTGTTAGTTCTTCCTCTTACTATTCAGTCTGATCTCTTTTCTATCGTCTTTACTTTCTTCTCTATCCATACCTCAGGGGGCAATAGCGCTCTTTGCTTTGCCAGGTAACTGACGCCTACCAGGTACCCTAGTCAACTAGCAGCTTATTTCCTTTCCTTTCATGCTGTTAGTTCTTCCTCTTACTATTCAGCTGATCTATTTTCTATCGTCTTTACTTTCTTCTCTATCCATACCTCAAGGGGGCAACAGCGCTCTTTGCTTTGCCAGGTAACTGACGCCTACCAGGTACCCTAGTCAACTAGCAGCTTATTTCCTTTCCTTTCATGCTGTTAGTTCTTCCTCTTACTATTCAGTCTGATCTCTTTTCTATCGTCTTTACTTTCTTCTCTATCCATACCTCAGGGGGCAATAGCGCTCTTTGCTTTGCCAGGTAACTGACGCCTACCAGGTACCCTAGTCAACTAGCAGCTTACTTCCTTTCCTTTCATGCTGTTAGTTCTTCCTCTTACTATTCAGTCTGATCTCTTTTCTATCGTCTTTACTTTCTTCTCTATCCATACCTCAGGGGGCAATAGCGCTCTTTGCTTTGCCAGGTAACTGACGCCTACCAGGTACCCTAGTCAACTAGCAGCTTATTTCCTTTCCTTTCATGCTGTTAGTTCTTCCTCTTACTATTCAGTCTGATCTATTTTCTATCGTCTTTACTTTCTTCTCTATCCATACCTCAGGGGGCAATAGCGCTCTTTGCTTTGCTAGGTAACTGACGCCTACCAGGTACCCTAGTCAACTAGCAGCTTACTTCCTTTCCTTTCATGCTGTTAGTTCTTCCTCTTACTATTCAGTCTGATCTCTTTTCTATCGTCTTTACTTTCTTCTCTATCCATACCTCAGGGGGCAATAGCGCTCTTTGATTTGCCAGGTAACTGACGCCTACCAGGTACCCTAGTCAACTAGCAGCTTATTTCCTTTCCTTTCATGCTGTTAGTTCTTCCTCTTACTATTCAGTCTGATCTATTTTCTATCGTCTTTACTTTCTTCTCTATCCATACCTCAGGGGGCAATAGCGCTCTTTGCTTTGCCAGGTAACTGACGCCTACCAGGTACCCTAGTCAACTAGCAGCTTATTTCCTTTCCTTTCATGCTGTTAGTTCTTCCTCTTACTATTCAGTCTGATCTATTTTCTATCGTCTTTACTTTCTTCTCTATCCATACCTCAGGGGGCAATAGCGCTCTTTGCTTTGCCAGGTAACTGACGCCTACCAGGTACCCTAGTCAACTAGCAGCTTATTTCCTTTCCTTTCATGCTGTTAGTTCTTCCTCTTACTATTCAGTCTGATCTCTTTTCTATCGTCTTTACTTTCTTCTCTATCCATACCTCAGGGGGCAATAGCGCTCTTTGCTTTGCCAGGTAACTGACGCCTACCAGGTACCCTAGTCAACTAGCAGCTTATTTCCTTTCCTTTCATGCTGTTAGTTCTTCCTCTTACTATTCAGTCTGATCTCTTTTCTATCGTCTTTACTTTCTTCTCTATCCATACCTCAGGGGGCAACAGCGCTCTTTGCTTTGCCAGGTAACTGACGCCTACCAGGTACCCTAGTCAACTAGCAGCTTACTTCCTTTCCTTTCATGCTGTTAGTTCTTCCTCTTACTATTCAGTCTGATCTCTTTTCTATCGTCTTTACTTTCTTCTCTATCCATACCTCAGGGGGCAATAGCGCTCTTTGCTTTGCCAGGTAACTGACGCCTACCAGGTACCCTAGTCAACTAGCAGCTTATTTCCTTTCCTTTCATGCTGTTAGTTCTTCCTCTTACTATTCAGTCTGATCTATTTTCTATCGTCTTTACTTTCTTCTCTATCCATACCTCAGGGGGCAATAGCGCTCTTTGCTTTGCTAGGTAACTGACGCCTACCAGGTACCCTAGTCAACTAGCAGCTTACTTCCTTTCCTTTCATGCTGTTAGTTCTTCCTCTTACTATTCAGTCTGATCTCTTTTCTATCGTCTTTACTTTCTTCTCTATCCATACCTCAGGGGGCAATAGCGCTCTTTGATTTGCCAGGTAACTGACGCCTACCAGGTACCCTAGTCAACTAGCAGCTTATTTCCTTTCCTTTCATGCTGTTAGTTCTTCCTCTTACTATTCAGTCTGATCTATTTTCTATCGTCTTTACTTTCTTCTCTATCCATACCTCAGGGGGCAATAGCGCTCTTTGCTTTGCTAGGTAACTGACGCCTACCAGGTACCCTAGTCAACTAGCAGCTTACTTCCTTTCCTTTCATGCTGTTAGTTCTTCCTCTTACTATTCAGTCTGATCTCTTTTCTATCGTCTTTACTTTCTTCTCTATCCATACCTCAGGGGGCAATAGCGCTCTTTGATTTGCCAGGTAACTGACGCCTACCAGGTACCCTAGTCAACTAGCAGCTTATTTCCTTTCCTTTCATGCTGTTAGTTCTTCCTCTTACTATTCAGTCTGATCTATTTTCTATCGTCTTTACTTTCTTCTCTATCCATACCTCAGGGGGCAATAGCGCTCTTTGCTTTGCCAGGTAACTGACGCCTACCAGGTACCCTAGTCAACTAGCAGCTTATTTCCTTTCCTTTCATGCTGTTAGTTCTTCCTCTTACTATTCAGTCTGATCTATTTTCTATCGTCTTTACTTTCTTCTCTATCCATACCTCAGGGGGCAATAGCGCTCTTTGCTTTGCCAGGTAACTGACGCCTACCAGGTACCCTAGTCAACTAGCAGCTTATTTCCTTTCCTTTCATGCTGTTAGTTCTTCCTCTTACTATTCAGTCTGATCTCTTTTCTATCGTCTTTACTTTCTTCTCTATCCATACCTCAGGGGGCAATAGCGCTCTTTGCTTTGCCAGGTAACTGACGCCTACCAGGTACCCTAGTCAACTAGCAGCTTATTTCCTTTCCTTTCATGCTGTTAGTTCTTCCTCTTACTATTCAGTCTGATCTCTTTTCTATCGTCTTTACTTTCTTCTCTATCCATACCTCAGGGGGCAACAGCGCTCTTTGCTTTGCCAGGTAACTGACGCCTACCAGGTACCCTAGTCAACTAGCAGCTTACTTCCTTTCCTTTCATGCTGTTAGTTCTTCCTCTTACTATTCAGTCTGATCTCTTTTCTATCGTCTTTACTTTCTTCTCTATCCATACCTCAGGGGGCAATAGCGCTCTTTGCTTTGCCAGGTAACTGACGCCTACCAGGTACCCTAGTCAACTAGCAGCTTATTTCCTTTCCTTTCATGCTGTTAGTTCTTCCTCTTACTATTCAGTCTGATCTATTTTCTATCGTCTTTACTTTCTTCTCTATCCATACCTCAGGGGGCAACAGCGCTCTTTGCTTTGCCAGGTAACTGACGCCTACCAGGTACCCTAGTCAACTAGCAGCTTATTTCCTTTCCTTTCATGCTGTTAGTTCTTCCTCTTACTATTCAGTCTGATCTATTTTCTATCGTCTTTACTTTCTTCTCTATCCATACCTCAGGAGGCAATAGCGCTCTTTGCTTTGCCAGGTAACTGACGCCTACCAGGTACCCTAGTCAACTAGCAGCTTATTTCCTTTCCTTTCATGCTGTTAGTTCTTCCTCTTACTATTCAGTCTGATCTATTTTCTATCGTCTTTACTTTCTTCTCTATCCATACCTCAGGGGGCAACAGCGCTCTTTGCTTTGCCAGGTAACTGACGCCTACCAGGTACCCTAGTCAACTAGCAGCTTATTTCCTTTCCTTTCATGCTGTTAGTTCTTCCTCTTACTATTCAGTCTGATCTATTTTCTATCGTCTTTACTTTCTTCTCTATCCATACCTAAGGGGGCAATAGCGCTCTTTGCTTTGCCAGGTAACTGACGCCTACCAGGTACCCTAGTCAACTAGCAGCTTACTTCCTTTCCTTTCATGCTGTTAGTTCTTCCTCTTACTATTCAGTCTGATCTCTTTTCTATCGTCTTTACTTTCTTCTCTATCCATACCTCAGGGGGCAATAGCGCTCTTTGCTTTGCCAGGTAACTGACGCCTACCAGGTACCCTAGTCAACTAGCAGCTTATTTCCTTTCCTTTCATGCTGTTAGTTCTTCCTCTTACTATTCAGTCTGATCTATTTTCTATCGTCTTTACTTTCTTCTCTATCCATACCTCAAGGGGGCAACAGCGCTCTTTGCTTTGCCAGGTAACTGACGCCTACCAGGTACCCTAGTCAACTAGCAGCTTATTTCCTTTCCTTTCATGCTGTTAGTTCTTCCTCTTACTATTCAGTCTGATCTCTTTTCTATCGTCTTTACTTTCTTCTCTATCCACACCTCAGGGGGCAATAGCGCTCTTTGCTTTGCCAGGTAACTGACGCCTACCAGGTACCCTAGTCAACTAGCAGCTTACTTCCTTTCCTTTCATGCTGTTAGTTCTTCCTCTTACTATTCAGTCTGATCTCTTTTCTATCGTCTTTACTTTCTTCTCTATCCATACCTCAGGGGGCAATAGCGCTCTTTGCTTTGCCAGGTAACTGACGCCTACCAGGTACCCTAGTCAACTAGCAGCTTATTTCCTTTCCTTTCATGCTGTTAGTTCTTCCTCTTACTATTCAGTCTGATCTCTTCTCTATCGTCTTTACTTTCTTCTCTATCCATACCTCAGGGGGCAATAGCGCTCTTTGATTTGCCAGGTAACTGACGCCTACCAGGTACCCTAGTCAACTAGCAGCTTACTTCCTTTCCTTTCATGCTGTTAGTTCTTCCTCTTACTATTCAGTCTGATCTCTTTTCTATCATCTTTACTTTCTTCTCTATCCATACCTCAGGGGGCAATAGCGCTCTTTGCTTTGCCAGGTAACTGACGCCTACCAGGTACCCTAGTCAACTAGCAGCTTATTTCCTTTCCTTTCATGCTGTTAGTTCTTCCTCTTACTATTCAGTCTGATCTATTTTCTATCGTCTTTACTTTCTTCTCTATCCATACCTCAGGGGGCAATAGCGCTCTTTGCTTTGCCAGGTAACTGACGCCTACCAGGTACCCTAGTCAACTAGCAGCTTATTTCCTTTCCTTTCATGCTGTTAGTTCTTCCTCTTACTATTCAGTCTGATCTATTTTCTATCGTCTTTACTTTCTTCTCTATCCATACCTCAGGGGGCAATAGCGCTCTTTGCTTTGCCAGGTAACTGACGCCTACCAGGTACCCTAGTCAACTAGCAGCTTATTTCCTTTCCTTTCATGCTGTTAGTTCTTCCTCTTACTATTCAGTCTGATCTATTTTCTATCGTCTTTACTTTCTTCTCTATCCATACCTCAGGGGGCAATAGCGCTCTTTGCTTTGCCAGGTAACTGACGCCTACCAGGTACCCTAGTCAACTAGCAGCTTATTTCCTTTCCTTTCATGCTGTTAGTTCTTCCTCTTACTATTCAGTCTGATCTATTTTCTATCGTCTTTACTTTCTTCTCTATCCATACCTCAGGGGGCAATAGCGCTCTTTGCTTTGCCAGGTAACTGACGCCTACCAGGTACCCTAGTCAACTAGCAGCTTATTTCCTTTCCTTTCATGCTGTTAGTTCTTCCTCTTACTATTCAGTCTGATCTATTTTCTATCGTCTTTACTTTCTTCTCTATCCATACCTCAGGGGGCAATAGCGCTCTTTGCTTTGCCAGGTAACTGACGCCTACCAGGTACCCTAGTCAACTAGCAGCTTATTTCCTTTCCTTTCATGCTGTTAGTTCTTCCTCTTACTATTCAGTCTGATCTCTTTTCTATCGTCTTTACTTTCTTCTCTATCCATACCTCAGGGGGCAATAGCGCTCTTTGCTTTGCCAGGTAACTGACGCCTACCAGGTACCCTAGTCAACTAGCAGCTTACTTCCTTTCCTTTCATGCTGTTAGTTCTTCCTCTTACTATTCAGTCTGATCTCTTTTCTATCGTCTTTACTTTCTTCTCTATCCATACCTCAGGGGGCAATAGCGCTCTTTGCTTTGCCAGGTAACTGACGCCTACCAGGTACCCTAGTCAACTAGCAGCTTATTTCCTTTCCTTTCATGCTGTTAGTTCTTCCTCTTACTATTCAGTCTGATCTCTTTTCTATCGTCTTTACTTTCTTCTCTATCCATACCTCAGGGGGCAATAGCGCTCTTTGATTTGCCAGGTAACTGACGCCTACCAGGTACCCTAGTCAACTAGCAGCTTACTTCCTTTCCTTTCATGCTGTTAGTTCTTCCTCTTACTATCCAGTCTGATCTCTTTTCTATCATCTTTACTTTCTTCTCTATCCATACCTCAGGGGGCAATAGCGCTCTTTGCTTTGCCAGGTAACTGACGCCTACCAGGTACCCTAGTCAACTAGCAGCTTATTTCCTTTCCTTTCATGCTGTTAGTTCTTCCTCTTACTATTCAGTCTGATCTATTTTCTATCGTCTTTACTTTCTTCTCTATCCATACCTCAGGAGGCAATAGCGCTCTTTGCTTTGCCAGGTAACTGACGCCTACCAGGTACCCTAGTCAACTAGCAGCTTATTTCCTTTCCTTTCATGCTGTTAGTTCTTCCTCTTACTATTCAGTCTGATCTATTTTCTATCGTCTTTACTTTCTTCTCTATCCATACCTCAGGGGGCAACAGCGCTCTTTGCTTTGCCAGGTAACTGACGCCTACCAGGTACCCTAGTCAACTAGCAGCTTATTTCCTTTCCTTTCATGCTGTTAGTTCTTCCTCTTACTATTCAGTCTGATCTATTTTCTATCGTCTTTACTTTCTTCTCTATCCATACCTAAGGGGGCAATAGCGCTCTTTGCTTTGCCAGGTAACTGACGCCTACCAGGTACCCTAGTCAACTAGCAGCTTACTTCCTTTCCTTTCATGCTGTTAGTTCTTCCTCTTACTATTCAGTCTGATCTCTTTTCTATCGTCTTTACTTTCTTCTCTATCCATACCTCAGGGGGCAATAGCGCTCTTTGCTTTGCCAGGTAACTGACGCCTACCAGGTACCCTAGTCAACTAGCAGCTTATTTCCTTTCCTTTCATGCTGTTAGTTCTTCCTCTTACTATTCAGTCTGATCTATTTTCTATCGTCTTTACTTTCTTCTCTATCCATACCTCAAGGGGGCAACAGCGCTCTTTGCTTTGCCAGGTAACTGACGCCTACCAGGTACCCTAGTCAACTAGCAGCTTATTTCCTTTCCTTTCATGCTGTTAGTTCTTCCTCTTACTATTCAGTCTGATCTCTTTTCTATCGTCTTTACTTTCTTCTCTATCCACACCTCAGGGGGCAATAGCGCTCTTTGCTTTGCCAGGTAACTGACGCCTACCAGGTACCCTAGTCAACTAGCAGCTTACTTCCTTTCCTTTCATGCTGTTAGTTCTTCCTCTTACTATTCAGTCTGATCTCTTTTCTATCGTCTTTACTTTCTTCTCTATCCATACCTCAGGGGGCAATAGCGCTCTTTGCTTTGCCAGGTAACTGACGCCTACCAGGTACCCTAGTCAACTAGCAGCTTATTTCCTTTCCTTTCATGCTGTTAGTTCTTCCTCTTACTATTCAGTCTGATCTCTTCTCTATCGTCTTTACTTTCTTCTCTATCCATACCTCAGGGGGCAATAGCGCTCTTTGATTTGCCAGGTAACTGACGCCTACCAGGTACCCTAGTCAACTAGCAGCTTACTTCCTTTCCTTTCATGCTGTTAGTTCTTCCTCTTACTATTCAGTCTGATCTCTTTTCTATCATCTTTACTTTCTTCTCTATCCATACCTCAGGGGGCAATAGCGCTCTTTGCTTTGCCAGGTAACTGACGCCTACCAGGTACCCTAGTCAACTAGCAGCTTATTTCCTTTCCTTTCATGCTGTTAGTTCTTCCTCTTACTATTCAGTCTGATCTATTTTCTATCGTCTTTACTTTCTTCTCTATCCATACCTCAGGGGGCAATAGCGCTCTTTGCTTTGCCAGGTAACTGACGCCTACCAGGTACCCTAGTCAACTAGCAGCTTATTTCCTTTCCTTTCATGCTGTTAGTTCTTCCTCTTACTATTCAGTCTGATCTATTTTCTATCGTCTTTACTTTCTTCTCTATCCATACCTCAGGGGGCAATAGCGCTCTTTGCTTTGCCAGGTAACTGACGCCTACCAGGTACCCTAGTCAACTAGCAGCTTATTTCCTTTCCTTTCATGCTGTTAGTTCTTCCTCTTACTATTCAGTCTGATCTATTTTCTATCGTCTTTACTTTCTTCTCTATCCATACCTCAGGGGGCAATAGCGCTCTTTGCTTTGCCAGGTAACTGACGCCTACCAGGTACCCTAGTCAACTAGCAGCTTATTTCCTTTCCTTTCATGCTGTTAGTTCTTCCTCTTACTATTCAGTCTGATCTATTTTCTATCGTCTTTACTTTCTTCTCTATCCATACCTCAGGGGGCAATAGCGCTCTTTGCTTTGCCAGGTAACTGACGCCTACCAGGTACCCTAGTCAACTAGCAGCTTATTTCCTTTCCTTTCATGCTGTTAGTTCTTCCTCTTACTATTCAGTCTGATCTATTTTCTATCGTCTTTACTTTCTTCTCTATCCATACCTCAGGGGGCAATAGCGCTCTTTGCTTTGCCAGGTAACTGACGCCTACCAGGTACCCTAGTCAACTAGCAGCTTATTTCCTTTCCTTTCATGCTGTTAGTTCTTCCTCTTACTATTCAGTCTGATCTCTTTTCTATCGTCTTTACTTTCTTCTCTATCCATACCTCAGGGGGCAATAGCGCTCTTTGCTTTGCCAGGTAACTGACGCCTACCAGGTACCCTAGTCAACTAGCAGCTTACTTCCTTTCCTTTCATGCTGTTAGTTCTTCCTCTTACTATTCAGTCTGATCTCTTTTCTATCGTCTTTACTTTCTTCTCTATCCATACCTCAGGGGGCAATAGCGCTCTTTGCTTTGCCAGGTAACTGACGCCTACCAGGTACCCTAGTCAACTAGCAGCTTATTTCCTTTCCTTTCATGCTGTTAGTTCTTCCTCTTACTATTCAGTCTGATCTCTTTTCTATCGTCTTTACTTTCTTCTCTATCCATACCTCAGGGGGCAATAGCGCTCTTTGATTTGCCAGGTAACTGACGCCTACCAGGTACCCTAGTCAACTAGCAGCTTACTTCCTTTCCTTTCATGCTGTTAGTTCTTCCTCTTACTATCCAGTCTGATCTCTTTTCTATCATCTTTACTTTCTTCTCTATCCATACCTCAGGGGGCAATAGCGCTCTTTGCTTTGCCAGGTAACTGACGCCTACCAGGTACCCTAGTCAACTAGCAGCTTATTTCCTTTCCTTTCATGCTGTTAGTTCTTCCTCTTACTATTCAGTCTGATCTATTTTCTATCGTCTTTACTTTCTTCTCTATCCATACCTCAGGGGGCAATAGCGCTCTTTGCTTTGCCAGGTAACTGATGCCTACCAGGTACCCTAGTCAACTAGCAGCTTATTTCCTTTCCTTTCATGCTGTTAGTTCTTCCTCTTACTATTCAGTCTGATCTATTTTCTATCGTCTTTACTTTCTTCTCTATCCATACCTCAGGGGGAAATAGCGCTCTTTGCTTTGCCAGGTAACTGACGCCTACCAGGTACCCTAGTCAACTAGCAGCTTATTTCCTTTCCTTTCATGCTGTTAGTTCTTCCTCTTACTATTCAGTCTGATCTATTTTCTATCGTCTTTACTTTCTTCTCTATCCATACCTCAGGGGGCAATAGCGCTCTTTGCTTTGCCAGGTAACTGACGCCTACCAGGTACCCTAGTCAACTAGCAGCTTATTTCCTTTCCTTTCATGCTGTTAGTTCTTCCTCTTACTATTCAGTCTGATCTATTTTCTATCGTCTTTACTTTCTTCTCTATCCATACCTCAGGGGGCAATAGCGCTCTTTGCTTTGCCAGGTAACTGACGCCTACCAGGTACCCTAGTCAACTAGCAGCTTATTTCCTTTCCTTTCATGCTGTTAGTTCTTCCTCTTACTATTCAGTCTGATCTATTTTCTATCGTCTTTACTTTCTTCTCTATCCATACCTCAGGGGGCAATAGCGCTCTTTGCTTTGCCAGGTAACTGACGCCTACCAGGTACCCTAGTCAACTAGCAGCTTATTTCCTTTCCTTTCATGCTGTTAGTTCTTCCTCTTACTATTCAGTCTGATCTATTTTCTATCGTCTTTACTTTCTTCTCTATCCATACCTCAGGGGGCAATAGCGCTCTTTGCTTTGCCAGGTAACTGACGCCTACCAGGTACCCTAGTCAACTAGCAGCTTATTTCCTTTCCTTTCATGCTGTTAGTTCTTCCTCTTACTATTCAGTCTGATCTATTTTCTATCGTCTTTACTTTCTTCTCTATCCATACCTCAGGGGGCAATAGCGCTCTTTGCTTTGCCAGGTAACTGACGCCTACCAGGTACCCTAGTCAACTAGCAGCTTATTTCCTTTCCTTTCATGCTGTTAGTTCTTCCTCTTACTATTCAGTCTGATCTCTTTTCTATCGTCTTTACTTTCTTCTCTATCCATACCTCAGGGGGCAATTGCGCAATTTGCTTTGCCAGGTAACTGACGCCTACCAGGTACCCTAGTCAACTAGCAGCTTATTTCCTTTCCTTTCATGCTGTTAGTTCTTCCTCTTACTATTCAGTCTGATCTATTTTCTATCGTCTTTACTTTCTTCTCTATCCATACCTCAGGGGGCAACAGCGCTCTTTGCTTTGCCAGGTAACTGACGCCTACCAGGTACCCTAGTCAACTAGCAGCTTACTTCCTTTCCTTTCATGCTGTTAGTTCTTCCTCTTACTATTCAGTCTGATCTATTTTCTATCGTCTTTACTTTCTTCTCTATCCATACCTCAGGGGGCAATAGCGCTATTTGCTTTGCCAGGTAACTGACGCCTACCAGGTACCCTAGTCAACTAGCAGCTTATTTCCTTTCCTTTCATGCTGTTAGTTCTTCCTCTTACTATTCAGTCTGATCTATTTTCTATCGTCTTTACTTTCTTCTCTATCCATACCTCAGGGGGCAATAGCGCTCTTTGCTTTGCCAGGTAACTGACGCCTACCAGGTACCCTAGTCAACTAGCAGCTTATTTCCTTTCCTTTCATGCTGTTAGTTCTTCCTCTTACTATTCAGTCTGATCTATTTTCTATCGTCTTTACTTTCTTCTCTATCCATACCTCAGGCGGCAATAGCGCTCTTCGCTTTGCCAGGTAACTGACGCCTACCAGGTACCCTAGTCAACTAGCAGCTTATTTCCTTTCCTTTCATGCTGTTAGTTCTTCCTCTTACTATTCAGTCTGATCTCTTTTCTATCGTCTTTACTTTCTTCTCTATCCATACCTCAGGGGGCAATAGCGCTCTTTGCTTTGCCAGGTAACTGACGCCTACCAGGTACCCTAGTCAACTAGCAGCTTATTTCCTTTCCTTTCATGCTGTTAGTTCTTCCTCTTACTATTCAGTCTGATCTATTTTCTATCGTCTTTACTTTCTTCTCTATCCATACCTCAGGGGGCAATAGCGCTCTTTGCTTTGCCAGGTAACTGACGCCTACCAGGTACCCTAGTCAACTAGCAGCTTATTTCCTTTCCTTTCATGCTGTTAGTTCTTCCTCTTACTATTCAGTCTGATCTATTTTCTATCGTCTTTACTTTCTTCTCTATCCATACCTCAGGGGGCAATAGCGCTCTTTGCTTTGCCAGGTAACTGACGCCTACCAGGTACCCTAGTCAACTAGCAGCTTATTTCCTTTCCTTTCATGCTGTTAGTTCTTCCTCTTACTATTCAGTCTGATCTATTTTCTATCGTCTTTACTTTCTTCTCTATCCATACCTCAGGGGGCAATAGCGCTCTTTGCTTTGCCAGGTAACTGACGCCTACCAGGTACCCTAGTCAACTAGCAGCTTATTTCCTTTCCTTTCATGCTGTTAGTTCTTCCTCTTACTATTCAGTCTGATCTATTTTCTATCGTCTTTACTTTCTTCTCTATCCATACCTCAGGGGGCAATAGCGCTCTTTGCTTTGCCAGGTAACTGACGCCTACCAGGTACCCTAGTCAACTAGCAGCTTATTTCCTTTCCTTTCATGCTGTTAGTTCTTCCTCTTACTATTCAGTCTGATCTCTTTTCTATCGTCTTTACTTTCTTCTCTATCCATACCTCAGGGGGCAATAGCGCTCTTTGCTTTGCCAGGTAACTGACGCCTACCAGGTACCCTAGTCAACTAGCAGCTTATTTCCTTTCCTTTCATGCTGTTAGTTCTTCCTCTTACTATTCAGTCTGATCTATTTTCTATCGTCTTTACTTTCTTCTCTATCCATACCTCAGGGGGCAATAGCGCTCTTTGCTTTGCCAGGTAACTGACGCCTACCTGGTACCCTAGTCAACTAGCAGCTTATTTCCTTTCCTTTCATGCTGTTAGTTCTTCCTCTTACTATTCAGTCTGATCTATTTTCTATCGTCTTTACTTTCTTCTCTATCCATACCTCAGGGGGCAATAGCGCTCTTTGCTTTGCCAGGTAACTGACGCCTACCAGGTACCCTAGTCAACTAGCAGCTTATTTCCTTTCCTTTCATGCTGTTAGTTCTTCCTCTTACTATTCAGTCTGATCTATTTTCTATCGTCTTTACTTTCTTCTCTATCCATACCTCAGGGGGCAATAGCGCTCTTTGCTTTGCCAGGTAACTGACGCCTACCAGGTACCCTAGTCAACTAGCAGCTTATTTCCTTTCCTTTCATGCTGTTAGTTCTTCCTCTTACTATTCAGTCTGATCTATTTTCTATCGTCTTTACTTTCTTCTCTATCCATACCTCAGGGGGCAATAGCGCTCTTTGCTTTGCCAGGTAACTGACGCCTACCAGGTACCCTAGTCAACTAGCAGCTTATTTCCTTTCCTTTCATGCTGTTAGTTCTTCCTCTTACTATTCAGTCTGATCTATTTTCTATCGTCTTTACTTTCTTCTCTATCCATACCTCAGGGGGCAATAGCGCTCTTTGCTTTGCCAGGTAACTGACGCCTACCAGGTACCCTAGTCAACTAGCAGCTTATTTCCTTTCCTTTCATGCTGTTAGTTCTTCCTCTTACTATTCAGTCTGATCTATTTTCTATCGTCTTTACTTTCTTCTCTATCCATACCTCAGGGGGCAATAGCGCTCTTTGCTTTGCCAGGTAACTGACGCCTACCAGGTACCCTAGTCAACTAGCAGCTTATTTCCTTTCCTTTCATGCTGTTAGTTCTTCCTCTTACTATTCAGTCTGATCTATTTTCTATCGTCTTTACTTTCTTCTCTATCCATACCTCAGGGGGCAATAGCGCTCTTTGCTTTGCCAGGTAACTGACGCCTACCAGGTACCCTAGTCAACTAGCAGCTTATTTCCTTTCCTTTCATGCTGTTAGTTCTTCCTCTTACTATTCAGTCTGATCTATTTTCTATCGTCTTTACTTTCTTCTCTATCCGTACCTCAGGGGGCAATAGCGCACTTTGCTTTGCCAGGTAACTGACGCCTACCAGGTACCCTAGTCAACTAGCAGCTTATTTCCTTTCCTTTCATGCTGTTAGTTCTTCCTCTTACTATTCAGTCTGATCTATTTTCTATCGTCTTTACTTTCTTCTCTATCCATACCTCAGGGGGCAATAGCGCTCTTTGCTTTGCCAGGTAACTGACGCCTACCAGGTACCCTAGTCAACTAGCAGCTTATTTCCTTTCCTTTCATGCTGTTAGTTCTTCCTCTTACTATTCAGTCTGATCTATTTTCTATCGTCTTTACTTTCTTCTCTATCCATACCTCAGGGAGCAATAGCGCTCTTTGCTTTGCCAGGTAACTGACGCCTACCAGGTACCCTAGTCAACTAGCAGCTTATTTCCTTTCCTTTCATGCTGTTAGTTCTTCCTCTTACTATTCAGTCTGATCTCTTTTCTATCGTCTTTACTTTCTTCTCTATCCATACCTCAGGGGGCAATAGCGCTATTTGCTTTGCCAGGTAACTGACGCCTACCAGGTACCCTAGTCAACTAGCAGCTTATTTCCTTTCCTTTCATGCTGTTAGTTCTTCCTCTTACTATTCAGTCTGATCTCTTTTCTATCGTCTTTACTTTCTTCTCTATCCATACCTCAGGGGGCAATAGCGCTATTTGCTTTGCCAGGTAACTGACGCCTACCAGGTACCCTAGTCAACTAGCAGCTTATTTCCTTTCCTTTCATGCTGTTAGTTCTTCCTCTTACTATTCAGTCTGATCTATTTTCTATCGTCTTTACTTTCTTCTCTATCCATACCTCAGGGGGCAATAGCGCACTTTGCTTTGCCAGGTAACTGACGCCTACCAGGTACCCTAGTCAACTAGCAGCTTATTTCCTTTCCTTTCATGCTGTTAGTTCTTCCTCTTACTATTCAGTCTGATCTATTTTCTATCGTCTTTACTTTCTTCTCTATCCATACCTCAGGGGGCAATAGCGCTCTTTGCTTTGCCAGGTAACTGACGCCTACCAGGTACCCTAGTCAACTAGCAGCTTATTTCCTTTCCTTTCATGCTGTTAGTTCTTCCTCTTACTATTCAGTCTGATCTATTTTCTATCGTCTTTACTTTCTTCTCTATCCATACCTCAGGGAGCAATAGCGCTCTTTGCTTTGCCAGGTAACTGACGCCTACCAGGTACCCTAGTCAACTAGCAGCTTATTTCCTTTCCTTTCATGCTGTTAGTTCTTCCTCTTACTATTCAGTCTGATCTCTTTTCTATCGTCTTTACTTTCTTCTCTATCCATACCTCAGGGGGCAATAGCGCTATTTGCTTTGCCAGGTAACTGACGCCTACCAGGTACCCTAGTCAACTAGCAGCTTATTTCCTTTCCTTTCATGCTGTTAGTTCTTCCTCTTACTATTCAGTCTGATCTCTTTTCTATCGTCTTTACTTTCTTCTCTATCCATACCTCAGGGGGCAATAGCGCTCTTTGCTTTGCCAAGTAACTGACGCCTACCAGGTACCCTAGTCAACTAGCAGCTTATTTCCTTTCCTTTCATGCTGTTAGTTCTTCCTCTTACTATTCAGTCTGATCTCTTTTCTATCGTCTTTACTTTCTTCTCTATCCATACCTCAGGGGGCAATAGCGCTCTTTGCTTTGCCAGGTAACTGACGCCTACCAGGTACCCTAGTCAACTAGCAGCTTATTTCCTTTCCTTTCATGCTGTTAGTTCTTCCTCTTACTATTCAGTCTGATCTATTTTCTATCGTCTTTACTTTCTTCTCTATCCATACCTCAGGGGGCAATAGCGCTCTTTGCTTTGCCAGGTAACTGACGCCTACCAGGTACCCTAGTCAACTAGCAGCTTATTTCCTTTCCTTTCATGCTGTTAGTTCTTCCTCTTACTATTCAGTCTGATCTATTTTCTATCGTCTTTACTTTCTTCTCTATCCATACCTCAGGGGCAATAGCGCTCTTTGCTTTGCCAGGTAACTGACGCCTACCAGGTACCCTAGTCAACTAGCAGCTTATTTCCTTTCCTTTCATGCTGTTAGTTCTTCCTCTTACTATTCAGTCTGATCTATTTTCTATCGTCTTTACTTTCTTCTCTATCCATACCTCAGGGGGCAATAGCGCTCTTTGCTTTGCCAGGTAACTGACGCCTACCAGGTACCCTAGTCAACTAGCAGCTTATTTCCTTTCCTTTCATGCTGTTAGTTCTTCCTCTTACTATTCAGTCTGATCTCTTTTCTATCGTCTTTACTTTCTTCTCTATCCATACCTCAGGGGGCAATAGCGCTCTTTGCTTTGCCAGGTAACTGACGCCTACCAGGTACCCTAGTCAACTAGCAGCTTATTTCCTTTCCTTTCATGCTGTTAGTTCTTCCTCTTACTATTCAGTCTGATCTATTTTCTATCGTCTTTACTTTCTTCTCTATCCATACCTCAGGGGGCAATAGCGCTCTTTGCTTTGCCAGGTAACTGACGCCTACCAGGTACCCTAGTCAACTAGCAGCTTATTTCCTTTCCTTTCATGCTGTTAGTTCTTCCTCTTACTATTCAGTCTGATGTATTTTCTATCGTCTTTACTTTCTTCTCTATCCATACCTCAGGGGGCAATAGCGCTCTTTGCTTTGCCAGGTAACTGACGCCTACCAGGTACCCTAGTCAACTAGCAGCTTATTTCCTTTCCTTTCATGCTGTTAGTTCTTCCTCTTACTATTCAGTCTGATCTCTTTTCTATCGTCTTTACTTTCTTCTCTATCCATACCTCAGGGGGCAATAGCGCTCTTTGCTTTGCCAGGTAACTGACGCCTACCAGGTACCCTAGTCAACTAGCAGCTTATTTCCTTTCCTTTCATGCTGTTAGTTCTTCCTCTTACTATTCAGTCTGATCTATTTTCTATCGTCTTTACTTTCTTCTCTATCCATACCTCAGGGGGCAATAGCGCTCTTTGCTTTGCCAGGTAACTGACGCCTACCAGGTACCCTAGTCAACTAGCAGCTTATTTCCTTTCCTTTCATGCTGTTAGTTCTTCCTCTTACTATTCAGTCTGATCTATTTTCTATCGTCTTTACTTTCTTCTCTATCCATACCTCAGGGGGCAATAGCGCTCTTTGCTTTGCCAGGTAACTGACGCCTACCAGGTACCCTAGTCAACTAGCAGCTTATTTCCTTTCCTTTCATGCTGTTAGTTCTTCCTCTTACTATTCAGTCTGATCTATTTTCTATCGTCTTTACTTTCTTCTCTATCCATACCTCAGGGGGCAATAGCGCTCTTTGCTTTGCCAGGTAACTGACGCCTACCAGGTACCCTAGTCAACTAGCAGCTTATTTCCTTTCCTTTCATGCTGTTAGTTCTTCCTCTTACTATTCAGTCTGATCTATTTTCTATCGTCTTTACTTTCTTCTCTATCCATACCTCAGGGGGCAATAGCGCTCTTTGCTTTGCCAGGTAACTGACGCCTACCAGGTACCCTAGTCAACTAGCAGCTTATTTCCTTTCCTTTCATGCTGTTAGTTCTTCCTCTTACTATTCAGTCTGATCTATTTTCTATCGTCTTTACTTTCTTCTCTATCCATACCTCAGGGGGCAATAGTGCTCTTTGCTTTGCCAGGTAACTGACGCCTACCAGGTACCCTAGTCAACTAGCAGCTTATTTCCTTTCCTTTCATGCTGTTAGTTCTTCCTCTTACTATTCAGTCTGATCTATTTTCTATCGTCTTTACTTTCTTCTCTATCCATACCTCAGGGGGCAATAGTGCTCTTTGCTTTGCCAGGTAACTGACGCCTACCAGGTACCCTAGTCAACTAGCAGCTTATTTCCTTTCCTTTCATGCTGTTAGTTCTTCCTCTTACTATTCAGTCTGATCTATTTTCTATCGTCTTTACTTTCTTCTCTATCCATACCTCAGGGGGCAATAGCGCTCTTTGCTTTGCCAGGTAACTGACGCCTACCAGGTACCCTAGTCAACTAGCAGCTTATTTCCTTTCCTTTCATGCTGTTAGTTCTTCCTCTTACTATTCAGTCTGATCTATTTTCTATCGTCTTTACTTTCTTCTCTATCCATACCTCAGGGGGCAATAGCGCTCTTTGCTTTGCCAGGTAACTGACGCCTACCAGGTACCCTAGTCAACTAGCAGCTTATTTCCTTTCCTTTCATGCTGTTAGTTCTTCCTCTTACTATTCAGTCTGATCTATTTTCTATCGTCTTTACTTTCTTCTCTATCCATACCTCAGGGGGCAATAGCGCTGTTTGCTTTGCCAGGTAACTGACGCCTACCAGGTACCCTAGTCAACTAGCAGCTTATTTCCTTTCCTTTCATGCTGTTAGTTATTCCTCTTACTATTCAGTCTGATCTATTTTCTATCGTCTTTACTTTCTTCTCTATCCATACCTCAGGGGGCAATAGCGCTCTTTGCTTTGCCAGGTAACTGACGCCTACCAGGTACCCTAGTCAACTAGCAGCTTATTTCCTTTCCTTTCATGCTGTTAGTTCTTCCTCTTACTATTCAGTCTGATCTCTTTTCTATCGTCTTTACTTTCTTCTCTATCCATACCTCAGGGGGCAATAGCGCTCTTTGCTTTGCCAGGTAACTGACGCCTACCAGGTACCCTAGTCAACTAGCAGCTTATTTCCTTTCCTTTCATGCTGTTAGTTCTTCCTCTTACTATTCAGTCTGATCTATTTTCTATCGTCTTTACTTTCTTCTCTATCCATACCTCAGGGGGCAATAGCGCTCTTTGCTTTGCCAGGTAACTGACGCCTACCAGGTACCCTAGTCAACTGGCAGCTTATTTCCTTTCCTTTCATGCTGTTAGTTCTTCCTCTTACTATTCAGTCTGATCTCTTTTCTATCGTCTTTACTTTCTTCTCTATCCATACCTCAGGGGGCAATAGCGCTCTTTGCTTTGCCAGGTAACTGACGCCTACCAGGTACCCTAGTCAACTAGCAGCTTATTTCCTTTCCTTTCATGCTGTTAGTTCTTCCTCTTACTATTCAGTCTGATCTATTTTCTATCGTCTTTACTTTCTTCTCTATCCATACCTCAGGGGGCAATAGCGCTCTTTGCTTTGCCAGGTAACTGACGCCTACCAGGTACCCTAGTCAACTAGCAGCTTATTTCCTTTCCTTTCATGCTGTTAGTTCTTCCTCTTACTATTCAGTCTGATCTATTTTCTATCGTCTTTACTTTCTTCTCTATCCATACCTCAGGGGGCAATAGCGCTCTTTGCTTTGCCAGGTAACTGACGCCTACCAGGTACCCTAGTCAACTAGCAGCCTATTTCCTTTCCTTTCATGCTGTTAGTTCTTCCTCTTACTATTCAGTCTGATCTATTTTCTATCGTCTTTACTTTCTTCTCTATCCATACCTCAGGGGGCAATAGCGCTCTTTGCTTTGCCAGGTAACTGACGCCTACCAGGTACCCTAGTCAACTAGCAGCTTATTTCCTTTCCTTTCATGCTGTTAGTTCTTCCTCTTACTATTCAGTCTGATCTATTTTCTATCGTCTTTACTTTCTTCTCTATCCATACCTCAGGGGGCAATAGCGCTCTTTGCTTTGCCAGGTAACTGACGCCTACCAGGTACCCTAGTCAACTAGCAGCTTATTTCCTTTCCTTTCATGCTGTTAGTTCTTCCTCTTACTATTCAGTCTGATCTATTTTCTATCGTCTTTACTTTCTTCTCTATCCATACCTCAGGGGGCAATAGCGCTCTTTGCTTTGCCAGGTAACTGACGCCTACCAGGTACCCTAGTCAACTAGCAGCTTATTTCCTTTCCTTTCATGCTGTTAGTTCTTCCTCTTACTATTCAGTCTGATCTATTTTCTATCGTCTTTACTTTCTTCTCTATCCATACCTCAGGGGGCAATAGCGCTCTTTGCTTTGCCAGGTAACTGACGCCTACCAGGTACCCTAGTCAACTAGCAGCTTATTTCCTTTCCTTTCATGCTGTTAGTTCTTCCTCTTACTATTCAGTCTGATGTATTTTCTATCGTCTTTACTTTCTTCTCTATCCATACCTCAGGGGGCAATAGCGCTCTTTGCTTTGCCAGGTAACTGACGCCTACCAGGTACCCTAGTCAACTAGCAGCTTATTTCCTTTCCTTTCATGCTGTTAGTTCTTCCTCTTACTATTCAGTCTGATCTATTTTCTATCGTCTTTACTTTCTTCTCTATCCATACCTCAGGGGGCAATAGCGCTCTTTGCTTTGCCAGGTAACTGACGCCTACCTGGTACCCTAGTCAACTAGCAGCTTATTTCCTTTCCTTTCATGCTGTTAGTTCTTCCTCTTACTATTCAGTCTGATCTATTTTCTATCGTCTTTACTTTCTTCTCTATCCATACCTCAGGGGGCAATAGCGCTCTTTGCTTTGCCAGGTAACTGACGCCTACCAGGTACCCTAGTCAACTAGCAGCTTATTTCCTTTCCTTTCATGCTGTTAGTTCTTCCTCTTACTATTCAGTCTGATCTATTTTCTATCGTCTTTACTTTCTTCTCTATCCATACCTCAGGGGGCAATAGCGCTCTTTGCTTTGCCAGGTAACTGACGCCTACCAGGTACCCTAGTCAACTAGCAGCTTATTTCCTTTCCTTTCATGCTGTTAGTTCTTCCTCTTACTATTCAGTCTGATCTATTTTCTATCGTCTTTACTTTCTTCTCTATCCATACCTCAGGGGGCAATAGCGCTCTTTGCTTTGCCAGGTAACTGACGCCTACCAGGTACCCTAGTCAACTAGCAGCTTATTTCCTTTCCTTTCATGCTGTTAGTTCTTCCTCTTACTATTCAGTCTGATCTATTTTCTATCGTCTTTACTTTCTTCTCTATCCATACCTCAGGGGGCAATAGCGCTCTTTGCTTTGCCAGGTAACTGACGCCTACCAGGTACCCTAGTCAACTAGCAGCTTATTTCCTTTCCTTTCATGCTGTTAGTTCTTCCTCTTACTATTCAGTCTGATCTATTTTCTATCGTCTTTACTTTCTTCTCTATCCATACCTCAGGGGGCAATAGTGCTCTTTGCTTTGCCAGGTAACTGACGCCTACCAGGTACCCTAGTCAACTAGCAGCTTATTTCCTTTCCTTTCATGCTGTTAGTTCTTCCTCTTACTATTCAGTCTGATCTATTTTCTATCGTCTTTACTTTCTTCTCTATCCATACCTCAGGGGGCAATAGTGCTCTTTGCTTTGCCAGGTAACTGACGCCTACCAGGTACCCTAGTCAACTAGCAGCTTATTTCCTTTCCTTTCATGCTGTTAGTTCTTCCTCTTACTATTCAGTCTGATCTATTTTCTATCGTCTTTACTTTCTTCTCTATCCATACCTCAGGGGGCAATAGCGCTCTTTGCTTTGCCAGGTAACTGACGCCTACCAGGTACCCTAGTCAACTAGCAGCTTATTTCCTTTCCTTTCATGCTGTTAGTTCTTCCTCTTACTATTCAGTCTGATCTATTTTCTATCGTCTTTACTTTCTTCTCTATCCATACCTCAGGGGGCAATAGCGCTCTTTGCTTTGCCAGGTAACTGACGCCTACCAGGTACCCTAGTCAACTAGCAGCTTATTTCCTTTCCTTTCATGCTGTTAGTTCTTCCTCTTACTATTCAGTCTGATCTATTTTCTATCGTCTTTACTTTCTTCTCTATCCATACCTCAGGGGGCAATAGCGCTGTTTGCTTTGCCAGGTAACTGACGCCTACCAGGTACCCTAGTCAACTAGCAGCTTATTTCCTTTCCTTTCATGCTGTTAGTTATTCCTCTTACTATTCAGTCTGATCTATTTTCTATCGTCTTTACTTTCTTCTCTATCCATACCTCAGGGGGCAATAGCGCTCTTTGCTTTGCCAGGTAACTGACGCCTACCAGGTACCCTAGTCAACTAGCAGCTTATTTCCTTTCCTTTCATGCTGTTAGTTCTTCCTCTTACTATTCAGTCTGATCTCTTTTCTATCGTCTTTACTTTCTTCTCTATCCATACCTCAGGGGGCAATAGCGCTCTTTGCTTTGCCAGGTAACTGACGCCTACCAGGTACCCTAGTCAACTAGCAGCTTATTTCCTTTCCTTTCATGCTGTTAGTTCTTCCTCTTACTATTCAGTCTGATCTATTTTCTATCGTCTTTACTTTCTTCTCTATCCATACCTCAGGGGGCAATAGCGCTCTTTGCTTTGCCAGGTAACTGACGCCTACCAGGTACCCTAGTCAACTGGCAGCTTATTTCCTTTCCTTTCATGCTGTTAGTTCTTCCTCTTACTATTCAGTCTGATCTCTTTTCTATCGTCTTTACTTTCTTCTCTATCCATACCTCAGGGGGCAATAGCGCTCTTTGCTTTGCCAGGTAACTGACGCCTACCAGGTACCCTAGTCAACTAGCAGCTTATTTCCTTTCCTTTCATGCTGTTAGTTCTTCCTCTTACTATTCAGTCTGATCTATTTTCTATCGTCTTTACTTTCTTCTCTATCCATACCTCAGGGGGCAATAGCGCTCTTTGCTTTGCCAGGTAACTGACGCCTACCAGGTACCCTAGTCAACTAGCAGCTTATTTCCTTTCCTTTCATGCTGTTAGTTCTTCCTCTTACTATTCAGTCTGATCTATTTTCTATCGTCTTTACTTTCTTCTCTATCCATACCTCAGGGGGCAATAGCGCTCTTTGCTTTGCCAGGTAACTGACGCCTACCAGGTACCCTAGTCAACTAGCAGCCTATTTCCTTTCCTTTCATGCTGTTAGTTCTTCCTCTTACTATTCAGTCTGATCTATTTTCTATCGTCTTTACTTTCTTCTCTATCCATACCTCAGGGGGCAATAGCGCTCTTTGCTTTGCCAGGTAACTGACGCCTACCAGGTACCCTAGTCAACTAGCAGCTTATTTCCTTTCCTTTCATGCTGTTAGTTCTTCCTCTTACTATTCAGTCTGATCTATTTTCTATCGTCTTTACTTTCTTCTCTATCCATACCTCAGGGGGCAATAGCGCTCTTTGCTTTGCCAGGTAACTGACGCCTACCAGGTACCCTAGTCAACTAGCAGCTTATTTCCTTTCCTTTCATTCTGTTAGTTCTTCCTCTTACTATTCAGTCTGATCTATTTTCTATCGTCTTTACTTTCTTCTCTATCCATACCTCAGTGGGCAATAGCGCTCTTTGCTTTGCCAGGTAACTGACGCCTACCAGGTACCCTAGTCAACTAGCAGCTTATTTCCTTTCCTTTCATGCTGTTAGTTCTTCCTCTTACTATTCAGTCTGATCTATTTTCTATCGTCTTTACTTTCTTCTCTATCCATACCTCAGGGGGCAATAGCGCTCTTTGCTTTGCCAGGTAACTGACGCCTACCAGGTACCCTAGTCAACTAGCAGCTTATTTCCTTTCCTTTCATGCTGTTAGTTCTTCCTCTTACTATTCAGTCTGATCTCTTTTCTATCGTCTTTACTTTCTTCTCTATCCATACCTCAGGGGGCAATAGCGCTCTTTGCTTTGCCAGGTAACTGACGCCTACCAGGTACCCTAGTCAACTAGCAGCTTATTTCCTTTCCTTTCATGCTGTTAGTCTTCCTCTTACTATTCAGTCTGATCTATTTTCTATCGTCTTTACTTTCTTCTCTATCCATACCTCAGGGGGCAATAGCGCTCTTTGCTTTGCCAGGTAACTGACGCCTACCAGGTACCCTAGTCAACTAGCAGCTAATTTCCTTTCCTTTCATGCTGTTAGTTCTTCCTCTTACTATTCAGTCTGATGTATTTTCTATCGTCTTTACTTTCTTCTCTATCCATACCTCAGGGGGCAATAGCGCTCTTTGCTTTGCCAGGTAACTGACGCCTACCAGGTACCCTAGTCAACTAGCAGCTTATTTCCTTTCCTTTCATGCTGTTAGTTCTTCCTCTTACTATTCAGTCTGATCTATTTTCTATCGTCTTTACTTTCTTCTCTATCCATACCTCAGGGGGCAATAGCGCTCTTTGCTTTGCCAGGTAACTGACGCCTACCAGGTACCCTAGTCAACTAGCAGCTTATTTCCTTTCCTTTCATGCTGTTAGTTCTTCCTCTTACTATTCAGTCTGATCTATTTTCTATCGTCTTTACTTTCTTCTCTATCCATACCTCAGGGGGCAATAGCGCTCTTTGCTTTGCCAGGTAACTGACGCCTACCAGGTACCCTAGTCAACTAGCAGCTTATTTCCTTTCCTTTCATGCTGTTAGTTCTTCCTCTTACTATTCAGTCTGATCTATTTTCTATCGTCTTTACTTTCTTCTCTATCCATACCTCAGAGGGCAATAGCGCTCTTTGCTTTGCCAGGTAACTGACGCCTACCAGGTACCCTAGTCAACTAGCAGCTTATTTCCTTTCCTTTCATGCTGTTAGTTCTTCCTCTTACTATTCAGTCTGATCTCTTTTCTATCGTCTTTACTTTCTTCTCTATCCATACCTCAGGGGGCAATAGCGCTCTTTGCTTTGCCAGGTAACTGACGCCTACCAGGTACCCTAGTCAACTAGCAGCTTATTTCCTTTCCTTTCATGCTGTTAGTTCTTCCTCTTACTATTCAGTCTGATCTATTTTCTATCGTCTTTACTTTCTTCTCTATCCATACCTCAGGGGGCAATAGCGCTCTTTGCTTTGCCAGGTAACTGACGCCTACCAGGTACCCTAGTCAACTAGCAGCTTATTTCCTTTCCTTTCATGCTGTTAGTTCTTCCTCTTACTATTCAGTCTGATCTATTTTCTATCGTCTTTACTTTCTTCTCTATCCATACCTCAGGGGGCAATAGCGCTCTTTGCTTTGCCAGGTAACTGACGCCTACCAGGTACCCTAGTCAACTAGCAGCTTATTTCCTTTCCTTTCATGCTGTTAGTTCTTCCTCTTACTATTCAGTCTGATCTATTTTCTATCGTCTTTACTTTCTTCTCTATCCATACCTCAGGGGGCAATAGTGCTCTTTGCTTTGCCAGGTAACTGACGCCTACCAGGTACCCTAGTCAACTAGCAGCTTATTTCCTTTCCTTTCATGCTGTTAGTTCTTCCTCTTACTATTCAGTCTGATCTATTTTCTATCGTCTTTACTTTCGTCTCTATCCATACCTCAGGGGGCAATAGTGCTCTTTGCTTTGCCAGGTAACTGACGCCTACCAGGTACCCTAGTCAACTAGCAGCTTATTTCCTTTCCTTTCATGCTGTTAGTTCTTCCTCTTACTATTCAGTCTGATCTATTTTCTATCGTCTTTACTTTCTTCTCTATCCATACCTCAGGGGGCAATAGCGCTCTTTGCTTTGCCAGGTAACTGACGCCTACCAGGTACCCTAGTCAACTAGCAGCTTATTTCCTTTCCTTTCATGCTGTTAGTTCTTCCTCTTACTATTCAGTCTGATCTATTTTCTATCGTCTTTACTTTCTTCTCTATCCATACCTCAGGGGGCAATAGCGCTCTTTGCTTTGCCAGGTAACTGACGCCTACCAGGTACCCTAGTCAACTAGCAGCTTATTTCCTTTCCTTTCATGCTGTTAGTTCTTCCTCTTACTATTCAGTCTGATCTATTTTCTATCGTCTTTACTTTCTTCTCTATCCATACCTCAGGGGGCAATAGTGCTCTTTGCTTTGCCAGGTAACTGACGCCTACCAGGTACCCTAGTCAACTAGCAGCTTATTTCCTTTCCTTTCATGCTGTTAGTTCTTCCTCTTACTATTCAGTCTGATCTATTTTCTATCGTCTTTACTTTCTTCTCTATCCATACCTCAGGGGGCAATAGCGCTCTTTGCTTTGCCAGGTAACTGACGCCTACCAGGTACCCTAGTCAACTAGCAGCTTATTTCCTTTCCTTTCATGCTGTTAGTTCTTCCTCTTACTATTCAGTCTGATCTATTTTCTATCGTCTTTACTTTCTTCTCTATCCATACCTCAGGGGGCAATAGCGCTCTTTGCTTTGCCAGGTAACTGACGCCTACCAGGTACCCTAGTCAACTAGCAGCTTATTTCCTTTCCTTTCATGCTGTTAGTTCTTCCTCTTACTATTCAGTCTGATCTATTTTCTATCGTCTTTACTTTCTTCTCTATCCATACCTCAGGGGGCAATAGCGCTCTTTGCTTTGCCAGGTAACTGACGCCTACCAGGTACCCTAGTCAACTAGCAGCTTATTTCCTTTCCTTTCATGCTGTTAGTTCTTCCTCTTACTATTCAGTCTGATCTATTTTCTATCGTCTTTACTTTCTTCTCTATCCATACCTCAGGGGGCAATAGCGCTCTTTGCTTTGCCAGGTAACTGACGCCTACCAGGTACCCTAGTCAACTAGCAGCTTATTTCCTTTCCTTTCATGCTGTTAGTTCTTCCTCTTACTATTCAGTCTGATCTATTTTCTATCGTCTTTACTTTCTTCTCTATCCATACCTCAGGGGGCAATAGCGCTCTTTGCTTTGCCAGGTAACTGACGCCTACCAGGTACCCTAGTCAACTAGCAGCTTATTTCCTTTCCTTTCATGCTGTTAGTCTTCCTCTTACTATTCAGTCTGATCTATTTTCTATCGTCTTTACTTTCTTCTCTATCCATACCTCAGGGGGCAATAGCGCTCTTTGCTTTGCCAGGTAACTGACGCCTACCAGGTACCCTAGTCAACTAGCAGCTAATTTCCTTTCCTTTCATGCTGTTAGTTCTTCCTCTTACTATTCAGTCTGATGTATTTTCTATCGTCTTTACTTTCTTCTCTATCCATACCTCAGGGGGCAATAGCGCTCTTTGCTTTGCCAGGTAACTGACGCCTACCAGGTACCCTAGTCAACTAGCAGCTTATTTCCTTTCCTTTCATGCTGTTAGTTCTTCCTCTTACTATTCAGTCTGATCTATTTTCTATCGTCTTTACTTTCTTCTCTATCCATACCTCAGGGGGCAATAGCGCTCTTTGCTTTGCCAGGTAACTGACGCCTACCAGGTACCCTAGTCAACTAGCAGCTTATTTCCTTTCCTTTCATGCTGTTAGTTCTTCCTCTTACTATTCAGTCTGATCTATTTTCTATCGTCTTTACTTTCTTCTCTATCCATACCTCAGGGGGCAATAGCGCTCTTTGCTTTGCCAGGTAACTGACGCCTACCAGGTACCCTAGTCAACTAGCAGCTTATTTCCTTTCCTTTCATGCTGTTAGTTCTTCCTCTTACTATTCAGTCTGATCTATTTTCTATCGTCTTTACTTTCTTCTCTATCCATACCTCAGGGGGCAATAGCGCTCTTTGCTTTGCCAGGTAACTGACGCCTACCAGGTACCCTAGTCAACTAGCAGCTTATTTCCTTTCCTTTCATGCTGTTAGTTCTTCCTCTTACTATTCAGTCTGATCTATTTTCTATCGTCTTTACTTTCTTCTCTATCCATACCTCAGGGGGCAATAGCGCTCTTTGCTTTGCCAGGTAACTGACGCCTACCAGGTACCCTAGTCAACTAGCAGCTTATTTCCTTTCCTTTCATGCTGTTAGTTCTTCCTCTTACTATTCAGTCTGATCTATTTTCTATCGTCTTTACTTTCTTCTCTATCCATACCTCAGGGGGCAATAGCGCTCTTTGCTTTGCCAGGTAACTGACGCCTACCAGGTACCCTAGTCAACTAGCAGCTTATTTCCTTTCCTTTCATGCTGTTAGTTCTTCCTCTTACTATTCAGTCTGATCTATTTTCTATCGTCTTTACTTTCTTCTCTATCCATACCTCAGGGGGCAATAGCGCTCTTTGCTTTGCCAGGTAACTGACGCCTACCAGGTACCCTAGTCAACTAGCAGCTTATTTCCTTTCCTTTCATGCTGTTAGTTCTTCCTCTTACTATTCAGTCTGATCTCTTTTCTATCGTCTTTACTTTCTTCTCTATCCATACCTCAGGGGGCAATAGTGCTCTTTGCTTTGCCAGGTAACTGACGCCTACCAGGTACCCTAGTCAACTAGCAGCTTATTTCCTTTCCTTTCATGCTGTTAGTTCTTCCTCTTACTATTCAGTCTGATCTATTTTCTATCGTCTTTACTTTCTTCTCTATCCATACCTCAGGGGGCAATAGTGCTCTTTGCTTTGCCAGGTAACTGACGCCTACCAGGTACCCTAGTCAACTAGCAGCTTATTTCCTTTCCTTTCATGCTGTTAGTTCTTCCTCTTACTATTCAGTCTGATCTATTTTCTATCGTCTTTACTTTCTTCTCTATCCATACCTCAGGGGGCAATAGCGCTCTTTGCTTTGCCAGGTAACTGACGCCTACCAGGTACCCTAGTCAACTAGCAGCTTATTTCCTTTCCTTTCATGCTGTTAGTTCTTCCTCTTACTATTCAGTCTGATCTATTTTCTATCGTCTTTACTTTCTTCTCTATCCATACCTCAGGGGGCAATAGCGCTCTTTGCTTTGCCAGGTAACTGACGCCTACCAGGTACCCTAGTCAACTAGCAGCTTATTTCCTTTCCTTTCATGCTGTTAGTTCTTCCTCTTACTATTCAGTCTGATCTATTTTCTATCGTCTTTACTTTCTTCTCTATCCATACCTCAGGGGGCAATAGTGCTCTTTGCTTTGCCAGGTAACTGACGCCTACCAGGTACCCTAGTCAACTAGCAGCTTATTTCTTTTCCTTTCATGCTGTTAGTTCTTCCTCTTACTATTCAGTCTGATCTCTTTTCTATCGTCTTTACTTTCTTCTCTATCCATACCTCAGGGGGCAATAGCGCTCTTTGCTTTGCCAGGTAACTGACGCCTACCAGGTACCCTAGTCAACTAGCAGCTTATTTCCTTTCCTTTCATGCTGTTAGTTCTTCCTCTTACTATTCAGTCTGATCTATTTTCTATCGTCTTTACTTTCTTCTCTATCCATACCTCAGGGGGCAATAGCGCTCTTTGCTTTGCCAGGTAACTGACGCCTACCAGGTACCCTAGTCAACTAGCAGCTTATTTCCTTTCCTTTCATGCTGTTAGTTCTTCCTCTTACTATTCAGTCTGATCTATTTTCTATCGTCTTTACTTTCTTCTCTATCCATACCTCAGGGGGCAATAGCGCTCTTTGCTTTGCCAGGTAACTGACGCCTACCAGGTACCCTAGTCAACTAGCAGCTTATTTCCTTTCCTTTCATGCTGTTAGTTCTTCCTCTTACTATTCAGTCTGATCTATTTTCTATCGTCTTTACTTTCTTCTCTATCCATACCTCAGGGGGCAATAGCGCTCTTTGCTTTGCCAGGTAACTGACGCCTACCAGGTACCCTAGTCAACTAGCAGCTTATTTCCTTTCCTTTCATGCTGTTAGTTCTTCCTCTTACTATTCAGTCTGATCTATTTTCTATCGTCTTTACTTTCTTCTCTATCCATACCTCAGGGGGCAATAGCGCTCTTTGCTTTGCCAGGTAACTGACGCCTACCAGGTACCCTAGTCAACTAGCAGCTTATTTCCTTTCCTTTCATGCTGTTAGTTCTTCCTCTTACTATTCAGTCTGATCTATTTTCTATCGTCTTTACTTTCTTCTCTATCCATACCTCAGGGGGCAATAGCGCTCTTTGCTTTGCCAGGTAACTGACGCCTACCAGGTACCCTAGTCAACTAGCAGCTTATTTCCTTTCCTTTCATGCTGTTAGTCTTCCTCTTACTATTCAGTCTGATCTATTTTCTATCGTCTTTACTTTCTTCTCTATCCATACCTCAGGGGGCAATAGCGCTCTTTGCTTTGCCAGGTAACTGACGCCTACCAGGTACCCTAGTCAACTAGCAGCTAATTTCCTTTCCTTTCATGCTGTTAGTTCTTCCTCTTACTATTCAGTCTGATGTATTTTCTATCGTCTTTACTTTCTTCTCTATCCATACCTCAGGGGGCAATAGCGCTCTTTGCTTTCCCAGGTAACTGACGCCTACAAGGTACCCTAGTCAACTAGCAGCTTATTTCCTTTCCTTTCATGCTGTTAGTTCTTCCTCTTACTATTCAGTCTGATCTATTTTCTATCGTCTTTACTTTCTTCTCTATCCATACCTCAGGGGGCAATAGCGCTCTTTGCTTTGCCAGGTAACTGACGCCTACCAGGTACCCTAGTCAACTAGCAGCTTATTTCCTTTCCTTTCATGCTGTTAGTTCTTCCTCTTACTATTCAGTCTGATCTATTTTCTATCGTCTTTACTTTCTTCTCTATCCATACCTCAGGGGGCAATAGCGCTCTTTGCTTTGCCAGGTAACTGACGCCTACCAGGTACCCTAGTCAACTAGCAGCTTATTTCCTTTCCTTTCATGCTGTTAGTTCTTCCTCTTACTATTCAGTCTGATCTATTTTCTATCGTCTTTACTTTCTTCTCTATCCATACCTCAGAGGGCAATAGCGCTCTTTGCTTTGCCAGGTAACTGACGCCTACCAGGTACCCTAGTCAACTAGCAGCTTATTTCCTTTCCTTTCATGCTGTTAGTTCTTCCTCTTACTATTCAGTCTGATCTCTTTTCTATCGTCTTTACTTTCTTCTCTATCCATACCTCAGGGGGCAATAGCGCTCTTTGCTTTGCCAGGTAACTGACGCCTACCAGGTACCCTAGTCAACTAGCAGCTTATTTCCTTTCCTTTCATGCTGTTAGTTCTTCCTCTTACTATTCAGTCTGATCTATTTTCTATCGTCTTTACTTTCTTCTCTATCCATACCTCAGGGGGCAATAGCGCTCTTTGCTTTGCCAGGTAACTGACGCCTACCAGGTACCCTAGTCAACTAGCAGCTTATTTCCTTTCCTTTCATGCTGTTAGTTCTTCCTCTTACTATTCAGTCTGATCTATTTTCTATCGTCTTTACTTTCTTCTCTATCCATACCTCAGGGGGCAATAGCGCTCTTTGCTTTGCCAGGTAACTGACGCCTACCAGGTACCCTAGTCAACTAGCAGCTTATTTCCTTTCCTTTCATGCTGTTAGTTCTTCCTCTTACTATTCAGTCTGATCTATTTTCTATCGTCTTTACTTTCTTCTCTATCCATACCTCAGGGGGCAATAGCGCTCTTTGCTTTGCCAGGTAACTGACGCCTACCAGGTACCCTAGTCAACTAGCAGCTTATTTCCTTTCCTTTCATGCTGTTAGTTCTTCCTCTTACTATTCAGTCTGATCTATTTTCTATCGTCTTTACTTTCTTCTCTATCCATACCTCAGGGGGCAATAGCGCTCTTTGCTTTGCCAGGTAACTGACGCCTACCAGGTACCCTAGTCAACTAGCAGCTTATTTCCTTTCCTTTCATGCTGTTAGTTCTTCCTCTTACTATTCAGTCTGATCTATTTTCTATCGTCTTTACTTTCTTCTCTATCCATACCTCAGGGGGCAATAGCGCTCTTTGCTTTGCCAGGTAACTGACGCCTACCAGGTACCCTAGTCAACTAGCAGCTTATTTCCTTTCCTTTCATGCTGTTAGTTCTTCCTCTTACTATTCAGTCTGATCTATTTTCTATCGTCTTTACTTTCTTCTCTATCCATACCTCAGGGGGCAATAGCGCTCTTTGCTTTGCCAGGTAACTGACGCCTACCAGGTACCCTAGTCAACTAGCAGCTTATTTCCTTTCCTTTCATGCTGTTAGTTCTTCCTCTTACTATTCAGTCTGATCTATTTTCTATCGTCTTTACTTTCTTCTCTATCCATACCTCAGGGGGCAATAGCGCTCTTTGCTTTGCCAGGTAACTGACGCCTACCAGGTACCCTAGTCAACTAGCAGCTTATTTCCTTTCCTTTCATGCTGTTAGTTCTTCCTCTTACTATTCAGTCTGATCTATTTTCTATCGTCTTTACTTTCTTCTCTATCCATACCTCAGGGGGCAATAGCGCTCTTTGCTTTGCCAGGTAACTGACGCCTACCAGGTACCCTAGTCAACTAGCAGCTTATTTCCTTTCCTTTCATGCTGTTAGTTCTTCCTCTTACTATTCAGTCTGATCTATTTTCTATCGTCTTTACTTTCTTCTCTATCCATACCTCAGGGGGCAATAGCGCTCTTTGCTTTGCCAGGTAACTGACGCCTACCAGGTACCCTAGTCAACTAGCAGCTTATTTCCTTTCCTTTCATGCTGTTAGTTCTTCCTCTTACTATTCAGTCTGATCTATTTTCTATCGTCTTTACTTTCTTCTCTATCCATACCTCAGGGGGCAATAGCGCTCTTTGCTTTGCCAGGTAACTGACGCCTACCAGGTACCCTAGTCAACTAGCAGCTTATTTCCTTTCCTTTCATGCTGTTAGTTCTTCCTCTTACTATTCAGTCTGATCTATTTTCTATCGTCTTTACTTTCTTCTCTATCCATACCTCAGGGGGCAATAGCGCTCTTTGCTTTGCCAGGTAACTGACGCCTACCAGGTACCCTAGTCAACTAGCAGCTTATTTCCTTTCCTTTCATGCTGTTAGTTCTTCCTCTTACTATTCAGTCTGATCTATTTTCTATCGTCTTTACTTTCTTCTCTATCCATACCTCAGGGGGCAATAGCGCTCTTTGCTTTGCCAGGTAACTGACGCCTACCAGGTACCCTAGTCAACTAGCAGCTTATTTCCTTTCCTTTCATGCTGTTAGTTCTTCCTCTTACTATTCAGTCTGATCTCTTTTCTATCGTCTTTACTTTCTTCTCTATCCATACCTCAGGGGGCAATAGTGCTCTTTGCTTTGCCAGGTAACTGACGCCTACCAGGTACCCTAGTCAACTAGCAGCTTATTTCCTTTCCTTTCATGCTGTTAGTTCTTCCTCTTACTATTCAGTGTGATCTATTTTCTATCGTCTTTACTTTCTTCTCTATCCATACCTCAGGGGGCAATAGTGCTCTTTGCTTTGCCAGGTAACTGACGCCTACCAGGTACCCTAGTCAACTAGCAGCTTATTTCCTTTCCTTTCATGCTGTTAGTTCTTCCTCTTACTATTCAGTCTGATCTATTTTCTATCGTCTTTACTTTCTTCTCTATCCATACCTCAGGGGGCAATAGCGCTCTTTGCTTTGCCAGGTAACTGACGCCTACCAGGTACCCTAGTCAACTAGCAGCTTATTTCCTTTCCTTTCATGCTGTTAGTTCTTCCTCTTACTATTCAGTCTGATCTATTTTCTATCGTCTTTACTTTCTTCTCTATCCATACCTCAGGGGGCAATAGCGCTCTTTGCTTTGCCAGGTAACTGACGCCTACCAGGTACCCTAGTCAACTAGCAGCTTATTTCCTTTCCTTTCATGCTGTTAGTTCTTCCTCTTACTATTCAGTCTGATCTATTTTCTATCGTCTTTACTTTCTTCTCTATCCATACCTCAGGGGGCAATAGTGCTCTTTGCTTTGCCAGGTAACTGACGCCTACCAGGTACCCTAGTCAACTAGCAGCTTATTTCCTTTCCTTTCATGCTGTTAGTTCTTCCTCTTACTATTCAGTCTGATCTCTTTTCTATCGTCTTTACTTTCTTCTCTATCCATACCTCAGGGGGCAATAGCGCTCTTTGCTTTGCCAGGTAACTGACGCCTACCAGGTACCCTAGTCAACTAGCAGCTTATTTCCTTTCCTTTCATGCTGTTAGTTCTTCCTCTTACTATTCAGTCTGATCTATTTTCTATCGTCTTTACTTTCTTCTCTATCCATACCTCAGGGGGCAATAGCGCTCTTTGCTTTGCCAGGTAACTGACGCCTACCAGGTACCCTAGTCAACTAGCAGCTTATTTCCTTTCCTTTCATGCTGTTAGTTCTTCCTCTTACTATTCAGTCTGATCTATTTTCTATCGTCTTTACTTTCTTCTCTATCCATACCTCAGGGGGCAATAGTGCTCTTTGCTTTGCCAGGTAACTGACGCCTACCAGGTACCCTAGTCAACTAGCAGCTTATTTTCCTTTCCTTTCATGCTGTTAGTTCTTCCTCTTACTATTCAGTCTGATCTCTTTTCTATCGTCTTTACTTTCTTCTCTATCCATACCTCAGGGGGCAATAGCGCTCTTTGCTTTGCCAGGTAACTGACGCCTACCAGGTACCCTAGTCAACTAGCAGCTTATTTCCTTTCCTTTCATGCTGTTAGTTCTTCCTCTTACTATTCAGTCTGATCTATTTTCTATCGTCTTTACTTTCTTCTCTATCCATACCTCAGGGGGCAATAGCGCTCTTTGCTTTGCCAGGTAACTGACGCCTACCAGGTACCCTAGTCAACTAGCAGCTTATTTCCTTTCCTTTCATGCTGTTAGTTCTTCCTCTTACTATTCAGTCTGATCTATTTTCTATCGTCTTTACTTTCTTCTCTATCCATACCTCAGGGGGCAATAGCGCTCTTTGCTTTGCCAGGTAACTGACGCCTACCAGGTACCCCTAGTCAACTAGCAGCTTATTTCCTTTCCTTTCATGCTGTTAGTTCTTCCTCTTACTATTCAGTCTGATCTATTTTCTATCGTCTTTACTTTCTTCTCTATCCATACCTCAGGGGGCAATAGCGCTCTTTGCTTTGCCAGGTAACTGACGCCTACCAGGTACCCTAGTCAACTAGCAGCTTATTTCCTTTCCTTTCATGCTGTTAGTTCTTCCTCTTACTATTCAGTCTGATCTATTTTCTATCGTCTTTACTTTCTTCTCTATCCATACCTCAGGGGGCAATAGCGCTCTTTGCTTTGCCAGGTAACTGACGCCTACCAGGTACCCTAGTCAACTAGCAGCTTATTTCCTTTCCTTTCATGCTGTTAGTTCTTCCTCTTACTATTCAGTCTGATCTATTTTCTATCGTCTTTACTTTCTTCTCTATCCATACCTCAGGGGGGCAATAGCGCTCTTTGCTTTGCCAGGTAACTGACGCCTACCAGGTACCCTAGTCAACTAGCAGCTTATTTCCTTTCCTTTCATGCTGTTAGTTCTTCCTCTTACTATTCAGTCTGATCTATTTTCTATCGTCTTTACTTTCTTCTCTATCCATTACCTCAGGGGGCAATAGCGCTCTTTGCTTTGCCAGGTAACTGACGCCTACCAGGTACCCTAGTCAACTAGCAGCTTATTTCCTTTCCTTTCATGCTGTTAGTTCTTCCTCTTACTATTCAGTCTGATCTATTTTCTATCGTCTTTACTTTCTTCTCTATCCATACCTCAGGGGGCAATAGCGCTCTTTGCTTTGCCAGGTAACTGACGCCTACCAGGTACCCTAGTCAACTAGCAGCTTAATTCCTTTCCTTTCATGCTGTTAGTTCTTCCTCTTACTATTCAGTCTGATCTATTTTCTATCGTCTTTACTTTCTTCTCTATCCATACCTCAGGGGGCATAGCGCTCTTTGCTTTGCCAGGTAACTGACGCCTACCAGGTACCCTAGTCAACTAGCAGCTTATTTCCTTTCCTTTCATGCTGTTAGTTCTTCCTCTTACTATTCAGTCTGATCTATTTTCTATCGTCTTTACTTTCTTCTCTATCCATACCTCAGGGGGCAATAGCGCTCTTTGCTTTGCCAGGTAACTGACGCCTACCAGGTACCCTAGTCAACTAGCAGCTTATTTCCTTTCCTTTCATGCTGTTAGTTCTTCCTCTTACTATTCAGTCTGATCTATTTTCTATCGTCTTTACTTTCTTCTCTATCCATACCTCAGGGGGCAATAGCGCTCTTTGCTTTGCCAGGTAACTGACGCCTACCAGGTACCCTAGTCAACTAGCAGCTTATTTCCTTTCCTTTCATGCTGTTAGTTCTTCCTCTTTACTATTCAGTCTGATCTATTTTCTATCGTCTTTACTTTCTTCTCTATCCATACCTCAGGGGGCAATAGCGCTCTTTGCTTTGCCAGGTAACTGACGCCTACCAGGTACCCTAGTCAACTAGCAGCTTATTTCCTTTCCTTTCATGCTGTTAGTTCTTCCTCTTACTATTCAGTCTGATCTATTTTCTATCGTCTTTAACTTTCTTCTCTATCCATACCTCAGGGGGCAATAGCGCTCTTTGCTTTGCCAGGTAACTGACGCCTACCAGGTACCCTAGTCAACTAGCAGCTTATTTCCTTTCCTTCATGCTGTTAGTTCTTCCCTCTTACTATTCAGTCTTATCTATTTTCTATCGTCTTTACTTTCTTCTCTATCCATACCTCAGGGGGCAATAGCGCTCTTTGCTTTGCCAGGTAACTGAACGCCTACCAGGTACCCTAGTCAACTAGCAGCTTATTTCCTTTCCTTTCATGCTGTTAGTTCTTCCTCTTACTATTCAGTCTGATCTATTTTCTATCGTCTTTACTTTCTTCTCTATCCATACCTCAGGGGGCAATAGCGCTCTTTGCTTTGCCAGGTAACTGACGCCTACCAGGTACCCTAGTCAACTAGCAGCTTATTTCCTTTCCTTTCATGCTGTTAGTTCTTCCTCTTACTATTCAGTCTGATCTATTTTCTATCGTCTTTACTTTCTTCTCTATCCATACCTCAGGGGGCAATAGCGCTCTTTGCTTTGCCAGGTAACTGACGCCTACCAGGTACCCTAGTCAACTAGCAGCTTATTTCCTTTCCATTTCATGCTGTTAGTTCTTCCTCTTACTATTCAGTCTGATCTATTTTCTATCGTCTTTACTTTCTTCTCTATCCATACCTCAGGGGGCAATAGCGCTCTTTGCTTTGCCAGGTAACTGACGCCTACCAGGTACCCTAGTCAACTAGCAGCTTATTTCCTTTCCTTTCATGCTGTTAGTTCTTCCTCTTACTATTCAGTCTGATCTATTTTCTATCGTCTTTACTTTCTTCTCTATCCATACCTCAGGGGGCAATAGCGCTCTTTGCTTTTGCCAGGTAACTGACGCCTACCAGGTACCCTAGTCAACTAGCAGCTTATTTCCTTTCCTTTCATGCTGTTAGTTCTTCCTCTTACTATTCAGTCTGATCTATTTTCTATCGTCTTTACTTTCTTCTCTATCCATACCTCAGGGGGCAATAGCGCTCTTTGCTTTGCCAGGTAACTGACGCCTACCAGGTTACCCTAGTCAACTAGCAGCTTATTTCCTTTCCTTTCATGCTGTTAGTTCTTCCTCTTACTATTCAGTCTGATCTATTTTCTATCGTCTTTACTTTCTTCTCTATCCATACCTCAGGGGGCAATAGCGCTCTTTGCTTTGCCAGGTAACTGACGCCTACCAGGTACCCTAGTCAACTAGCAGCTTATTTCCTTTCCTTTCATGCTGTTAGTTCTTCCTCTTACTATTCAGTCTGATCTATTTTCTATCGTCTTTACTTTCTTCTCTATCCATACCTCAGGGGGCAATAGCGCTCTTTGCTTTGCCAGGTAACTGACGCCTACCAGGTACCCTAGTCAACTAGCAGCTTATTTCCTTTCCTTTCATGCTGTTAGTTCTTCCTCTTACTATTCAGTCTGATCTATTTTCTATCGTCTTTACTTTCTTCTCTATCCATACCTCAGGGGGCAATAGCGCTCTTTGCTTTGCCAGGTAACTGACGCCTACCAGGTACCCTAGTCAACTAGCAGCTTAATTCCTTTCCTTTCATGCTGTTAGTTCTTCCTCTTACTATTCAGTCTGATCTATTTTCTATCGTCTTTACTTTCTTCTCTATCCATACCTCAGGGGGCAATAGCGCTCTTTGCTTTGCCAGGTAACTGACGCCTACCAGGTACCCTAGTCAACTAGCAGCTTATTTCCTTTCCTTTCATGCTGTTAGTTCTTCCTCTTACTATTCAGTCTGATCTATTTTCTATCGTCTTTACTTTCTTCTCTATCCATACCTCAGGGGGCAATAGCGCTCTTTGCTTTGCCAGGTAACTGACGCCTACCAGGTACCCTAGTCAACTAGCAGCTTATTTCCTTTCCTTTCATGCTGTTAGTTCTTCCTCTTACTATTCAGTCTGATCTATTTTCTATCGTCTTTACTTTCTTCTCTATCCATACCTCCAGGGGGCAATAGCGCTCTTTGCTTTGCCAGGTAACTGAAGCCTACCAGGTACCCTAGTCAACTAGCAGCTTATTTCCTTTCCTTTCATGCTGTTAGTTCTTCCTCTTACTATTCAGTCTGATCTATTTTCTATCGTCTTTACTTTCTTCTCTATCCATACCTCAGGGGGCAATAGCGCTCTTTGCTTTGCCAGGTAACTGACGCCTACCAGGTACCCTAGTCAACTAGCAGCTTATTTCCTTTCCTTTCATGCTGTTAGTTCTTCCTCTTACTATTCAGTCTGATCTATTTTCTATCGTCTTTACTTTCTTCTCTATCCATACCTCAGGGGGCAATAGCGCTCTTTGCTTTGCCAGGTAACTGACGCCTACCAGGTACCCTAGTCAACTAGCAGCTTATTTCCTTTCCTTTCATGCTGTTAGTTCTTCCTCTTACTATTCAGTCTTATCTATTTTCTATCGTCTTTACTTTCTTCTCTATCCATACCTCAGGGGGCAATAGCGCTCTTTGCTTTGCCAGGTAACTGACGCCTACCAGGTACCCTAGTCAACTAGCAGCTTATTTCCTTTCCTTTCATGCTGTTAGTTCTTCCTCTTACTATTCAGTCTGATCTATTTTCTATCGTCTTTACTTTCTTCTCTATCCATACCTCAGGGGGCAATAGCGCTCTTTGCTTTGCCAGGTAACTGACGCCTACCAGGTACCCTAGTCAACTAGCAGCTTATTTCCTTTCCTTTCATGCTGTTAGTTCTTCCTCTTACTATTCAGTCTGATCTATTTTCTATCGTCTTTACTTTCTTCTCTATCCATACCTCAGGGGGCAATAGCGCTCTTTGCTTTGCCAGGTAACTGACGCCTACCAGGTACCCTAGTCAACTAGCAGCTTATTTCCTTTCATTTCATGCTGTTAGTTCTTCCTCTTACTATTCAGTCTGATCTATTTTCTATCGTCTTTACTTTCTTCTCTATCCATACCTCAGGGGGCAATAGCGCTCTTTGCTTTGCCAGGTAACTGACGCCTACCAGGTACCCTAGTCAACTAGCAGCTTATTTCCTTTCCTTTCATGCTGTTAGTTCTTCCTCTTACTATTCAGTCTGATCTATTTTCTATCGTCTTTACTTTCTTCTCTATCCATACCTCAGGGGGCAATAGCGCTCTTTGCTTTGCCAGGTAACTGACGCCTACCAGGTACCCTAGTCAACTAGCAGCTTATTTCCTTTCCTTTCATGCTGTTAGTTCTTCCTCTTACTATTCAGTCTGATCTCTTTTCTATCGTCTTTACTTTCTTCTCTATCCATACCTCAGGGGGCAATAGTGCTCTTTGCTTTGCCAGGTAACTGACGCCTACCAGGTACCCTAGTCAACTAGCAGCTTATTTCCTTTCCTTTCATGCTGTTAGTTCTTCCTCTTACTATTCAGTCTGATCTATTTTCTATCGTCTTTACTTTCTTCTCTATCCATACCTCAGGGGGCAATAGTGCTCTTTGCTTTGCCAGGTAACTGACGCCTACCAGGTACCCTAGTCAACTAGCAGCTTATTTCCTTTCCTTTCATGCTGTTAGTTCTTCCTCTTACTATTCAGTCTGATCTATTTTCTATCGTCTTTACTTTCTTCTCTATCCATACCTCAGGGGGCAATAGCGCTCTTTGCTTTGCCAGGTAACTGACGCCTACCAGGTACCCTAGTCAACTAGCAGCTTATTTCCTTTCCTTTCATGCTGTTAGTTCTTCCTCTTACTATTCAGTCTGATCTATTTTCTATCGTCTTTACTTTCTTCTCTATCCATACCTCAGGGGGCAATAGCGCTCTTTGCTTTGCCAGGTAACTGACGCCTACCAGGTACCCTAGTCAACTAGCAGCTTATTTCCTTTCCTTTCATGCTGTTAGTTCTTCCTCTTACTATTCAGTCTGATCTATTTTCTATCGTCTTTACTTTCTTCTCTATCCATACCTCAGGGGGCAATAGCGCTCTTTGCTTTGCCAGGTAACTGACGCCTACCAGGTACCCTAGTCAACTAGCAGCTTATTTCCTTTCCTTTCATGCTGTTAGTTCTTCCTCTTACTATTCAGTCTGATCTATTTTCTATCGTCTTTACTTTCTTCTCTATCCATACCTCAGGGGGCAATAGTGCTCTTTGCTTTGCCAGGTAACTGACGCCTACCAGGTACCCTAGTCAACTAGCAGCTTATTTCCTTTCCTTTCATGCTGTTAGTTCTTCCTCTTACTATTCAGTCTGATCTCTTTTCTATCGTCTTTACTTTCTTCTCTATCCATACCTCAGGGGGCAATAGCGCTCTTTGCTTTGCCAGGTAACTGACGCCTACCAGGTACCCTAGTCAACTAGCAGCTTATTTCCTTTCCTTTCATGCTGTTAGTTCTTCCTCTTACTATTCAGTCTGATCTATTTTCTATCGTCTTTACTTTCTTCTCTATCCATACCTCAGGGGGCAATAGCGCTCTTTGCTTTGCCAGGTAACTGACGCCTACCAGGTACCCTAGTCAACTAGCAGCTTACTTCCTTTCCTTTCATGCTGTTAGTTCTTCCTCTTACTATTCAGTCTGATCTCTTTTCTATCGTCTTTACTTTCTTCTCTATCCATACCTCAGGGGGCAATAGCGCTCTTTGCTTTGCCAGGTAACTGACGCCTACCAGGTACCCTAGTCAACTAGCAGCTTATTTCCTTTCCTTTCATGCTGTTAGTTCTTCCTCTTACTATTCAGTCTGATCTATTTTCTATCGTCTTTACTTTCTTCTCTATCCATACCTCAGGGGGCAATAGCGCTCTTTGCTTTGCCAGGTAACTGACGCCTACCAGGTACCCTAGTCAACTAGCAGCTTATTTCCTTTCCTTTCATGCTGTTAGTTCTTCCTCTTACTATTCAGTCTGATCTATTTTCTATCGTCTTTACTTTCTTCTCTATCCATACCTCAGGGGGCAATAGCGCTCTTTGCTTTGCCAGGTAACTGACGCCTACCAGGTACCCTAGTCAACTAGCAGCTTATTTCCTTTCCTTTCATGCTGTTAGTTCTTCCTCTTACTATTCAGTCTGATCTATTTTCTATCGTCTTTAGTTTCTTCTCTATCCATACCTCAGGGGGCAATAGCGCTCTTTGCTTTGCCAGGTAACTGACGCCTACCAGGTACCCTAGTCAACTAGCAGCTTATTTCCTTTCCTTTCATGCTGTTAGTTCTTCCTCTTACTATTCAGTCTGATCTATTTTCTATCGTCTTTACTTTCTTCTCTATCCATACCTCAGGGGGCAATAGCGCTCTTTGCTTTGCCAGGTAACTGACGCCTACCAGGTACCCTAGTCAACTAGCAGCTTATTTCCTTTCCTTTCATGCTGTTAGTTCTTCCTCTTACTATTCAGTCTGATCTATTTTCTATCGTCTTTACTTTCTTCTCTATCCATACCTCAGGGGGCAATAGCGCTCTTTGCTTTGCCAGGTAACTGACGCCTACCAGGTACCCTAGTCAACTAGCAGCTTATTTCCTTTCCTTTCATGCTGTTAGTTCTTCCTCTTACTATTCAGTCTGATCTATTTTCTATCGTCTTTACTTTCTTCTCTATCCATACCTCAGGGGGCAATAGCGCTCTTTGCTTTGCCAGGTAACTGACGCCTACCAGGTACCCTAGTCAACTAGCAGCTTATTTCCTTTCCTTTCATGCTGTTAGTTCTTCCTCTTACTATTCAGTCTGATCTATTTTCTATCGTCTTTACTTTCTTCTCTATCCATACCTCAGGGGGCAATAGCGCTCTTTGCTTTGCCAGGTAACTGACGCCTACCAGGTACCCTAGTCAACTAGCAGCTTATTTCCTTTCCTTTCATGCTGTTAGTTCTTCCTCTTACTATTCAGTCTGATCTATTTTCTATCGTCTTTACTTTCTTCTCTATCCATACCTCAGGGGGCAATAGCGCTCTTTGCTTTGCCAGGTAACTGACGCCTACCAGGTACCCTAGTCAACTAGCAGCTTATTTCCTTTCCTTTCATGCTGTTAGTTCTTCCTCTTACTATTCAGTCTGATCTATTTTCTATCGTCTTTACTTTCTTCTCTATCCATACCTCAGGGGGCAATAGCGCTCTTTGCTTTGCCAGGTAACTGACACCTACCAGGTACCCTAGTCAACTAGCAGCTTATTTCCTTTCCTTTCATGCTGTTAGTTCTTCCTCTTACTATTCAGTCTGATCTATTTTCTATCGTCTTTACTTTCTTCTCTATCCATACCTCAGGGGGCAATAGCGCTCTTTGCTTTGCCAGGTAACTGACGCCTACCAGGTACCCTAGTCAACTAGCAGCTTATTTCCTTTCCTTTCATGCTGTTAGTTCTTCCTCTTACTATTCAGTCTGATCTATTTTCTATCGTCTTTACTTTCTTCTCTATCCATACCTCAGGGGGCAATAGCGCTCTTTGCTTTGCCAGGTAACTGACGCCTACCAGGTACCCTAGTCAACTAGCAGCTCATTTCCTTTCCTTTCATGCTGTTAGTTCTTCCTCTTACTATTCAGTCTGATCTATTTTCTATCGTCTTTACTTTCTTCTCTATCCATACCTCAGGGGGCAATAGCGCTCTTTGCTTTGCCAGGTAACTGACGCCTACCAGGTACCCTAGTCAACTAGCAGCTTATTTCCTTTCCTTTCATGCTGTTAGTTCTTCCTCTTACTATTCAGTCTGATCTATTTTCTATCGTCTTTACTTTCTTCTCTATCCATACCTCAGGGGGCAATAGCGCTCTTTGCTTTGCCAGGTAACTGACACCTACCAGGTACCCTAGTCAACTAGCAGCTTATTTCCTTTCCTTTCATGCTGTTAGTTCTTCCTCTTACTATTCAGTCTGATCTATTTTCTATCGTCTTTACTTTCTTCTCTATCCATACCTCAGGGGGCAATAGCGCTCTTTGCTTTGCCAGGTAACTGACGCCTACCAGGTACCCTAGTCAACTAGCAGCTTATTTCCTTTCCTTTCATGCTGTTAGTTCTTCCTCTTACTATTCAGTCTGATCTATTTTCTATCGTCTTTACTTTCTTCTCTATCCATACCTCAGGGGGCAATAGCGCTCTTTGCTTTGCCAGGTAACTGACGCCTACCAGGTACCCTAGTCAACTAGCAGCTTATTTCCTTTCCTTTCATGCTGTTAGTTCTTCCTCTTACTATTCAGTCTGATCTATTTTCTATCGTCTTTACTTTCTTCTCTATCCATACCTCAGGGGGCAATAGCGCTCTTTGCTTTGCCAGGTAACTGACGCCTACCAGGTACCCTAGTCAACTAGCAGCTTATTTCCTTTCCTTTCATGCTGTTAGTTCTTCCTCTTACTATTCAGTCTGATCTATTTTCTATCGTCTTTACTTTCTTCTCTATCCATACCTCAGGGGGCAATAGCGCTCTTTGCTTTGCCAGGTAACTGACGCCTACCAGGTACCCTAGTCAACTAGCAGCTTATTTCCTTTCCTTTCATGCTGTTAGTTCTTCCTCTTACTATTCAGTCTGATCTATTTTCTATCGTCTTTACTTTCTTCTCTATCCATACCTCAGGGGGCAATAGCGCTCTTTGCTTTGCCAGGTAACTGACGCCTACCAGGTACCCTAGTCAACTAGCAGCTTATTTCCTTTCCTTTCATGCTGTTAGTTCTTCCTCTTACTATTCAGTCTGATCTATTTTCTATCGTCTTTACTTTCTTCTCTATCCATACCTCAGGGGGCAATAGCGCTCTTTGCTTTGCCAGGTAACTGACACCTACCAGGTACCCTAGTCAACTAGCAGCTTATTTCCTTTCCTTTCATGCTGTTAGTTCTTCCTCTTACTATTCAGTCTGATCTATTTTCTATCGTCTTTACTTTCTTCTCTATCCATACCTCAGGGGGCAATAGCGCTCTTTGCTTTGCCAGGTAACTGACGCCTACCAGGTACCCTAGTCAACTAGCAGCTTATTTCCTTTCCTTTCATGCTGTTAGTTCTTCCTCTTACTATTCAGTCTGATCTATTTTCTATCGTCTTTACTTTCTTCTCTATCCATACCTCAGGGGGCAATAGCGCTCTTTGCTTTGCCAGGTAACTGACGCCTACCAGGTACCCTAGTCAACTAGCAGCTTATTTCCTTTCCTTTCATGCTGTTAGTTCTTCCTCTTACTATTCAGTCTGATCTATTTTCTATCGTCTTTACTTTCTTCTCTATCCATACCTCAGGGGGCAATAGCGCTCTTTGCTTTGCCAGGTAACTGACGCCTACCAGGTACCCTAGTCAACTAGCAGCTTATTTCCTTTCCTTTCATGCTGTTAGTTCTTCCTCTTACTATTCAGTCTGATCTATTTTCTATCGTCTTTACTTTCTTCTCTATCCATACCTCAGGGGGCAATAGCGCTCTTTGCTTTGCCAGGTAACTGACGCCTACCAGGTACCCTAGTCAACTAGCAGCTTATTTCCTTTCCTTTCATGCTGTTAGTTCTTCCTCTTACTATTCAGTCTGATCTATTTTCTATCGTCTTTACTTTCTTCTCTATCCATACCTCAGGGGGCAATAGCGCTCTTTGCTTTGCCAGGTAACTGACGCCTACCAGGTACCCTAGTCAACTAGCAGCTTATTTCCTTTCCTTTCGTGCTGTTAGTTCTTCCTCTTACTATTCAGTCTGATCTATTTTCTATCGTCTTTACTTTCTTCTCTATCCATACCTCAGGGGGCAATAGCGCTCTTTGCTTTGCCAGGTAACTGACGCCTACCAGGTACCCTAGTCAACTAGCAGCTTATTTCCTTTCCTTTCATGCTGTTAGTTCTTCCTCTTACTATTCAGTCTGATCTATTTTCTATCGTCTTTACTTTCTTCTCTATCCATACCTCAGGGGGCAATAGCGCTCTTTGCTTTGCCAGGTAACTGACGCATACCAGGTACCCTAGTCAACTAGCAGCTTATTTCCTTTCCTTTCATGCTGTTAGTTCTTCCTCTTACTATTCAGTCTGATCTATTTTCTATCGTCTTTACTTTCTTCTCTATCCATACCTCAGGGGGCAATAGCGCTCTTTGCTTTGCCAGGTAACTGACGCCTACCAGGTACCCTAGTCAACTAGCAGCTTATTTCCTTTCCTTTCATGCTGTTAGTTCTTCCTCTTACTATTCAGTCTGATCTATTTTCTATCGTCTTTACTTTCTTCTCTATCCATACCTCAGGGGGCAATAGCGCTCTTTGCTTTGCCAGGTAACTGACGCCTACCAGGTACCCTAGTCAACTAGCAGCTTATTTCCTTTCCTTTCATGCTGTTAGTTCTTCCTCTTACTATTCAGTCTGATCTATTTTCTATCGTCTTTACTTTCTTCTCTATCCATACCTCAGGGGGCAATAGCGCTCTTTGCTTTGCCAGGTAACTGACGCCTACCAGGTACCCTAGTCAACTAGCAGCTTATTTCCTTTCCTTTCATGCTGTTAGTTCTTCCTCTTACTATTCAGTCTGATCTATTTTCTATCGTCTTTACTTTCTTCTCTATCCATACCTCAGGGGGCAATAGCGCTCTTTGCTTTGCCAGGTAACTGACGCCTACCAGGTACCCTAGTCAACTAGCAGCTTATTTCCTTTCCTTTCATGCTGTTAGTTCTTCCTCTTACTATTCAGTCTGATCTATTTTCTATCGTCTTTACTTTCTTCTCTATCCATACCTCAGGGGGCAATAGTGCTCTTTGCTTTGCCAGGTAACTGACGCCTACCAGGTACCCTAGTCAACTAGCAGCTTATTTCCTTTCCTTTCATGCTGTTAGTTCTTCCTCTTACTATTCAGTCTGATCTATTTTCTATCGTCTTTACTTTCTTCTCTATCCATACCTCAGGGGGCAATAGAGCTCTTTGCTTTGCCAGGTAACTGACGCCTACCAGGTACCCTAGTCAACTAGCAGCTTATTTCCTTTCCTTTCATGCTGTTAGTTCTTCCTCTTACTATTCAGTCTGATCTCTTTTCTATCGTCTTTACTTTCTTCTCTATCCATACCTCAGGGGGCAATAGCGCTCTTTGCTTTGCCAGGTAACTGACGCCTACCAGGTACCCTAGTCAACTAGCAGCTTATTTCCTTTCCTTTCATGCTGTTAGTTCTTCCTCTTACTATTCAGTCTGATCTATTTTCTATCGTCTTTACTTTCTTCTCTATCCATACCTCAGGGGGCAATAGCGCTCTTTGCTTTGCCAGGTAACTGACGCCTACCAGGTACCCTAGTCAACTAGCAGCTTATTTCCTTTCCTTTCATGCTGTTAGTTCTACCTCTTACTATTCAGTCTGATCTATTTTCTATCGTCTTTACTTTCTTCTCTATCCATACCTCAGGGGGCAATAGCGCTCTTTGCTTTGCCAGGTAACTGACGCCTACCAGGTACCCTAGTCAACTAGCAGCTTATTTCCTTTCCTTTCATGCTGTTAGTTCTTCCTCTTACTATTCAGTCTGATCTATTTTCTATCGTCTTTACTTTCTTCTCTATCCATACCTCAGGGGGCAATAGCGCTCTTTGCTTTGCCAGGTAACTGACGCCTACCAGGTACCCTAGTCAACTAGCAGCTTATTTCCTTTCCTTTCATGCTGTTAGTTCTTCCTCTTACTATTCAGTCTGATCTATTTTCTATCGTCTTTACTTTCTTCTCTATCCATACCTCAGGGGGCAATAGCGCTCTTTGCTTTGCCAGGTAACTGACGCCTACCAGGTACCCTAGTCAACTAGCAGCTTATTTCCTTTCCTTTCATGCTGTTAGTTCTTTCTCTTACTATTCAGTCTGATCTATTTTCTATCGTCTTTACTTTCTTCTCTATCCATACCTCAGGGGGCAATAGCGCTCTTTGCTTTGCCAGGTAACTGACGCCTACCAGGTACCCTAGTCAACTAGCAGCTTATTTCCTTTCCTTTCATGCTGTTAGTTCTTCCTCTTACTATTCAGTCTGATCTATTTTCTATCGTCTTTACTTTCTTCTCTATCCATACCTCAGGGGGCAATAGCGCTCTTTGCTTTGCCAGGTAACTGACGCCTACCAGGTACCCTAGTCAACTAGCAGCTTATTTCCTTTCCTTTCATGCTGTTAGTTCTTCCTCTTACTATTCAGTCTGATCTATTTTCTATCGTCTTTACTTTCTTCTCTATCCATACCTCAGGGGGCAATAGCGCTCTTTGCTTTGCCAGGTAACTGACGCCTACCAGGTACCCTAGTCAACTAGCAGCTTATTTCCTTTCCTTTCATGCTGTTAGTTCTTCCTCTTACTATTCAGTCTGATCTCTTTTCTATCGTCTTTACTTTCTTCTCTATCCACACCTCAGGGGGCAATAGCGCTATTTGCTTTGCCAGGTAACTGACGCCTACCAGGTACCCTAGTCAACTAGCAGCTTATTTCCTTTCCTTTCATGCTGTTAGTTCTTCCTCTTACTATTCAGTCTGATCTATTTTCTATCGTCTTTACTTTCTTCTCTATCCATACCTCAGGGGGCAATAGCGCTCTTTGCTTTGCCAGGTAACTGACGCCTACCAGGTACCCTAGTCAACTAGCAGCTTATTTCCTTTCCTTTCATGCTGTTAGTTCTTCCTCTTACTATTCAGTCTGATCTATTTTCTATCGTCTTTACTTTCTTCTCTATCCATACCTCAGGGGGCAATAGCGCTCTTTGCTTTGCCAGGTAACTGACGCCTACCAGGTACCCTAGTCAACTAGCAGCTTATATCCTTTCCTTTCATGCTGTTAGTTCTTCCTCTTACTATTCAGTCTGATCTATTTTCTATCGTCTTTACTTTCTTCTCTATCCATACCTCAGGGGGCAATAGCGCTCTTTGCTTTGCCAGGTAACTGACGCCTACCAGGTACCCTAGTCAACTATCAGCTTATTTCCTTTCCTTTCATGCTGTTAGTTCTTCCTCTTACTATTCAGTCTGATCTATTTTCTATCGTCTTTACTTTCTTCTCTATCCATACCTCAGGGGGCAATAGCGCTCTTTGCTTTGCCAGGTAACTGACGCCTACCAGGTACCCTAGTCAACTAGCAGCTAATTTCCTTTCCTTTCATGCTGTTAGTTCTTCCTCTTACTATTCAGTCTGATCTATTTTCTATCGTCTTTACTTTCTTCTCTATCCATACCTCAGGGGGCAATAGCGCTCTTTGCTTTGCCAGGTAACTGACGCCTACCAGGTACCCTAGTCAACTAGCAGCTTATTTCCTTTCCTTTCATGCTGTTAGTTCTTCCTCTTACTATTCAGTCTGATCTATTTTCTATCGTCTTTACTTTCTTCTCTATCCATACCTCAGGGGGCAATAGCGCTCTTTGCTTTGCCAGGTAACTGACGCCTACCAGGTACCCTAGTCAACTAGCAGCTTATTTCCTTTCCTTTCATGCTGTTAGTTCTTCCTCTTACTATTCAGTCTGATCTCTTTTCTATCGTCTTTACTTTCTTCTCTATCCACACCTCAGGGGGCAATAGCGCTATTTGCTTTGCCAGGTAACTGACGCCTACCAGGTACCCTAGTCAACTAGCAGCTTATTTCCTTTCCTTTCATGCTGTTAGTTCTTCCTCTTACTATTCAGTCTGATCTATTTTCTATCGTCTTTACTTTCTTCTCTATCCATACCTCAGGGGGCAATAGCGCTCTTTGCTTTGCCAGGTAACTGACGCCTACCAGGTACCCTAGTCAACTAGCAGCTTATTTCCTTTCCTTTCATGCTGTTAGTTCTTCCTCTTACTATTCAGTCTGATCTATTTTCTATCGTCTTTACTTTCTTCTCTATCCATACCTCAGGGGGCAATAGCGCTCTTTGCTTTGCCAGGTAACTGACGCCTACCAGGTACCCTAGTCAACTAGCAGCTTATTTCCTTTCCTTTCATGCTGTTAGTTCTTCCTCTTACTATTCAGTCTGATCTATTTTCTATCGTCTTTACTTTCTTCTCTATCCATACCTCAGGGGGCAATAGCGCTCTTTGCTTTGCCAGGTAACTGACGCCTACCAGGTACCCTAGTCAACTAGCAGCTTATTTCCTTTCCTTTCATGCTGTTAGTTCTTCCTCTTACTATTCAGTCTGATCTATTTTCTATCGTCTTTACTTTCTTCTCTATCCATACCTCAGGGGGCAATAGCGCTCTTTGCTTTGCCAGGTAACTGACGCCTACCAGGTACCCTAGTCAACTAGCAGCTTATTTCCTTTCCTTTCATGCTGTTAGTTCTTCCTCTTACTATTCAGTCTGATCTATTTTCTATCGTCTTTACTTTCTTCTCTATCCATACCTCAGGGGGCAATAGCGCTCTTTGCTTTGCCAGGTAACTGACGCCTACCAGGTACCCTAGTCAACTAGCAGCTTATTTCCTTTCCTTTCATGCTGTTAGTTCTTCCTCTTACTATTCAGTCTGATCTATTTTCTATCGTCTTTACTTTCTTCTCTATCCATACCTCAGGGGGCAATAGCGCTCTTTGCTTTGCCAGGTAACTGACGCCTACCAGGTACCCTAGTCAACTAGCAGCTTATTTCCTTTCCTTTCATGCTGTTAGTTCTTCCTCTTACTATTCAGTCTGATCTATTTTTTATCGTCTTTACTTTCTTCTCTATCCATACCTCAGGGGGCAATAGCGCTCTTTGCTTTGCCAGGTAACTGACGCCTACCAGGTACCCTAGTCAACTAGCAGCTTATTTCCTTTCCTTTCATGCTGTTAGTTCTTCCTCTTACTATTCAGTCTGATCTATTTTCTATCGTCTTTACTTTCTTCTCTATCCATACCTCAGGGGGCAATAGCGCTCTTTGCTTTGCCAGGTAACTGACGCCTACCAGGTACCCTAGTCAACTAGCAGCTTATTTCCTTTCCTTTCATGCTGTTAGTTCTTCCTCTTACTATTCAGTCTGATCTCTTTTCTATCGTCTTTACTTTCTTCTCTATCCATACCTCAGGGGGCAATAGCGCTCTTTGCTTTGCCAGGTAACTGACGCCTACCAGGTACCCTAGTCAACTAGCAGCTTATTTCCTTTCCTTTCATGCTGTTAGTTCTTCCTCTTACTATTCAGTCTGATCTATTTTCTATCGTCTTTACTTTCTTCTCTATCCATACCTCAGGGGGCAATAGCGCTCTTTGCTTTGCCAGGTAACTGACGCCTACCAGGTACCCTAGTCAACTAGCAGCTTATTTCCTTTCCTTTCATGCTGTTAGTTCTTCCTCTTACTATTCAGTCTGATCTATTTTCTATCGTCTTTACTTTCTTCTCTATCCATACCTCAGGGGACAATAGCGCTCTTTGCTTTGCCAGGTAACTGACGCCTACCAGGTACCCTAGTCAACTAGCAGCTTATTTCCTTTCCTTTCATGCTGTTAGTTCTTCCTCTTACTATTCAGTCTGATCTATTTTCTATCGTCTTTACTTTCTTCTCTATCCATACCTCAGGGGGCAATAGCGCTCTTTGCTTTGCCAGGTAACTGACGCCTACCAGGTACCCTAGTCAACTAGCAGCTTATTTCCTTTCCTTTCATGCTGTTAGTTCTTCCTCTTACTATTCAGTCTGATCTCTTTTCTATCGTCTTTACTTTCTTCTCTATCCATACCTCAGGGGGCAATAGCGCTCTTTGCTTTGCCAGGTAACTGACGCCTACCAGGTACCCTAGTCAACTAGCAGCTTATTTCCTTTCCTTTCATGCTGTTAGTTCTTCCTCTTACTATTCAGTCTGATCTATTTTCTATCGTCTTTACTTTCTTCTCTATCCATACCTCAGGAGGCAATAGCGCTCTTTGCTTTGCCAGGTAACTGACGCCTACCAGGTACCCTAGTTAACTAGCAGCTTATTTCCTTTCCTTTCATGCTGTTAGTTCTTCCTCTTACTATTCAGTCTGATCTCTTTTCTATCGTCTTTACTTTCTTCTCTATCCATACCTCAGGGGGCAATAGCGCTCTTTGCTTTGCCAGGTAACTGACGCCTACCAGGTACCCTAGTTAACTAGCAGCTTATTTCCTTTCCTTTCATGCTGTTAGTTCTTCCTCTTACTATTCAGTCTGATCTCTTTTCTATCGTCTTTACTTTCTTCTCTATCCATACCTCAGGGGGCAATAGCGCTCTTTGCTTTGCCAGGTAACTGACGCCTACCAGGTACCCTAGTTAACTAGCAGCTTATTTCCTTTCCTTTCATGCTGTTAGTTCTTCCTCTTACTATTCAGTCTGATCTATTTTCTATCGTCTTTACTTTCTTCTCTATCCATACCTCAGGGGGCAATAGCGCTCTTTGCTTTGCCAGGTAACTGACGCCTACCAGGTACCCTAGTCAACTAGCAGCTTATTTCCTTTCCTTTCATGCTGTTAGTTCTTCCTCTTACTATTCAGTCTGATCTATTTTCTATCGTCTTTACTTTCTTCTCTATCCATACCTCAGGGGGCAATAGCGCTCTTTGCTTTGCCAGGTAACTGACGCCTACCAGGTACCCTAGTCAACTAGCAGCTTACTTCCTTTCCTTTCATGCTGTTAGTTCTTCCTCTTACTATTCGGTCTGATCTCTTTTCTATCGTCTTTACTTTCTTCTCTATCCATACCTCAGGGGGCAATAGCGCTCTTTGCTTTGCCAGGTAACTGACGCCTACCAGGTACCCTAGTCAACTAGCAGCTTATTTCCTTTCCTTTCATGCTGTTAGTTCTTCCTCTTACTATTCAGTCTGATCTCTTTTCTATCGTCTTTACTTTCTTCTCTATCCATACCTCAGGGGGCAATAGCGCTCTTTGCTTTGCCAGGTAACTGACGCCTACCAGGTACCCTAGTCAACTAGCAGCTTACTTCCTTTCCTTTCATGCTGTTAGTTCTTCCTCTTACTATTCAGTCTGATCTATTTTCTATCGTCTTTACTTTCTTCTCTATCCATACCTCAGGGGGCAATAGCGCTCTTTGCTTTGCCAGGTAACTGACGCCTACCAGGTACCCTAGTCAACTAGCAGCTTATTTCCTTTCCTTTCATGCTGTTAGTTCTTCCTCTTACTATTCAGTCTGATCTATTTTCTATCGTCTTTACTTTCTTCTCTATCCATACCTCAGGGGACAATAGCGCTCTTTGCTTTGCCAGGTAACTGACGCCTACCAGGTACCCTAGTCAACTAGCAGCTTATTTCCTTTCCTTTCATGCTGTTAGATCTTCCTCTTACTATTCAGTCTGATCTATTTTCTATCGTCTTTACTTTCTTCTCTATCCATACCTCAGGGGGCAATAGCGCTCTTTGCTTTGCCAGGTAACTGACGCCTACCAGGTACCCTAGTCAACTAGCAGCTTATTTCCTTTCCTTTCATGCTGTTAGTTCTTCCTCTTACTATTCAGTCTGATCTCTTTTCTATCGTCTTTACTTTCTTCTCTATCCATACCTCAGGGGGCAATAGCGCTCTTTGCTTTGCCAGGTAACTGACGCCTACCAGGTACCCTAGTCAACTAGCAGCTTATTTCCTTTCCTTTCATGCTGTTAGTTCTTCCTCTTACTATTCAGTCTGATCTATTTTCTATCGTCTTTACTTTCTTCTCTATCCATACCTCAGGAGGCAATAGCGCTCTTTGCTTTGCCAGGTAACTGACGCCTACCAGGTACCCTAGTTAACTAGCAGCTTATTTCCTTTCCTTTCATGCTGTTAGTTCTTCCTCTTACTATTCAGTCTGATCTCTTTTCTATCGTCTTTACTTTCTTCTCTATCCATACCTCAGGGGGCAATAGCGCTCTTTGCTTTGCCAGGTAACTGACGCCTACCAGGTACCCTAGTTAACTAGCAGCTTATTTCCTTTCCTTTCATGCTGTTAGTTCTTCCTCTTACTATTCAGTCTGATCTCTTTTCTATCGTCTTTACTTTCTTCTCTATCCATACCTCAGGGGGCAATAGCGCTCTTTGCTTTGCCAGGTAACTGACGCCTACCAGGTACCCTAGTTAACTAGCAGCTTATTTCCTTTCCTTTCATGCTGTTAGTTCTTCCTCTTACTATTCAGTCTGATCTATTTTCTATCGTCTTTACTTTCTTCTCTATCCATACCTCAGGGGGCAATAGCGCTCTTTGCTTTGCCAGGTAACTGACGCCTACCAGGTACCCTAGTCAACTAGCAGCTTATTTCCTTTCCTTTCATGCTGTTAGTTCTTCCTCTTACTATTCAGTCTGATCTCTTTTCTATCGTCTTTACTTTCTTCTCTATCCATACCTCAGGGGGCAATAGCGCTCTTTGCTTTGCCAGGTAACTGACGCCTACCAGGTACCCTAGTCAACTAGCAGCTTACTTCCTTTCCTTTCATGCTGTTAGTTCTTCCTCTTACTATTCAGTCTGATCTCTTTTCTATCGTCTTTACTTTCTTCTCTATCCATACCTCAGGGGGCAATAGCGCTCTTTGCTTTGCCAGGTAACTGACGCCTACCAGGTACCCTAGTCAACTAGCAGCTTACTTCCTTTCCTTTCATGCTGTTAGTTCTTCCTCTTACTATTCAGTCTGATCTATTTTCTATCGTCTTTACTTTCTTCTCTATCCATACCTCAGGGGGCAATAGCGCTCTTTGCTTTGCCAGGTAACTGACGCCTACCAGGTACCCTAGTCAACTAGCAGCTTATTTCCTTTCCTTTCATGCTGTTAGTTCTTCCTCTTACTATTCAGTCTGATCTCTTTTCTATCGTCTTTACTTTCTTCTCTATCCATACCTCAGGGGGCAATAGCGCTCTTTGCTTTGCCAGGTAACTGACGCCTACCAGGTACCCTAGTTAACTAGCAGCTTATTTCCTTTCCTTTCATGCTGTTAGTTCTTCCTCTTACTATTCAGTCTGATCTCTTTTCTATCGTCTTTACTTTCTTCTCTATCCATACCTCAGGGGGCAATAGCGCTCTTTGCTTTGCCAGGTAACTGACGCCTACCAGGTACCCTAGTCAACTAGCAGCTTATTTCCTTTCCTTTCATGCTGTTAGTTCTTCCTCTTACTATTCAGTCTGATCTATTTTCTATCGTCTTTACTCTCTTCTCTATCCATACCTCAGGGGGCAATAGCGCTCTTTGCTTTGCCAGGTAACTGACGCCTACCAGGTACCCTAGTCAACTAGCAGCTTATTTCCTTTCCTTTCATGCTGTTAGTTCTTCCTCTTACTATTCAGTCTGATCTATTTTCTATCGTCTTTACTTTCTTCTCTATCCATACCTCAGGGGACAATAGCGCTCTTTGCTTTGCCAGGTAACTGACGCCTACCAGGTACCCTAGTCAACTAGCAGCTTATTTCCTTTCCTTTCATGCTGTTAGTTCTACCTCTTACTATTCAGTCTGATCTATTTTCTATCGTCTTTACTTTCTTCTCTATCCATACCTCAGGGGGCAACAGCGCTCTTTGCTTTGCCAGGTAACTGACGCCTACCAGGTACCCTAGTCAACTAGCAGCTTATTTCCTTTCCTTTCATGCTGTTAGTTCTTCCTCTTACTATTCAGTCTGATCTATTTTCTATCGTCTTTACTTTCTACTCTATCCATACCTCAGGGGGCAACAGCGCTCTTTGCTTTGCCAGGTAACTGACGCCTACCAGGTACCCTAGTCAACCAGCAGCTTATTTCCTTTCCTTTCATGCTGTTAGTTCTTCCTCTTACTATTCAGTCTGATCTATTTTCTATCGTCTTTACTTTCTTCTCTATCCATACCTCAGGGGGCAATAGCGCTCTTTGCTTTGCCAGGTAACTGACGCCTACCAGGTACCCTAGTTAACTAGCAGCTTATTTCCTTTCCTTTCATGCTGTTAGTTCTTCCTCTTACTATTCAGTCTGATCTATTTTCTATCGTCTTTACTTTCTTCTCTATCCATACCTCAGGGGGCAATAGTGCTCTTTGCTTTGCCAGGTAACTGACGCCTACCAGGTACCCTAGTCAACTAGCAGCTTATTTCCTTTCCTTTCATGCTGTTAGTTCTTCCTCTTACTATTCAGTCTGATCTATTTTCTATCGTCTTTACTTTCTTCTCTATCCATACCTCAGGGGACAATAGCGCTCTTTGCTTTGCCAGGTAACTGACGCCTACCAGGTACCCTAGCCAACTAGCAGCTTATTTCCTTTCCTTTCATGCTGTTAGTTCTTCCTCTTACTATTCAGTCTGATCTATTTTCTATCGTCTTTACTTTCTTCTCTATCCATACCTCAGGGGGCAATAGCGCTCTTTGCTTTGCCAGGTAACTGACGCCTACCAGGTACCCTAGTCAACTAGCAGCTTATTTCCTTTCCTTTCATGCTGTTAGTTCTTCCTCTTACTATTCAGTCTGATCTCTTTTCTATCGTCTTTACTTTCTTCTCTATCCATACCTCAGGGGGCAATAGCGCTCTTTGCTTTGCCAGGTAACTGACGCCTACCAGGTACCCTAGTCAACTAGCAGCTTATTTCCTTTCCTTTCATGCTGTTAGTTCTTCCTCTTACTATTCAGTCTGATCTATTTTCTATCGTCTTTACTTTCTTCTCTATCCATACCTCAGGGGGCAATAGCGCTCTTTGCTTTGCCAGGTAACTGACGCCTACCAGGTACCCTAGTTAACTAGCAGCTTATTTCCTTTCCTTTCATGCTGTTAGTTCTTCCTCTTACTATTCAGTCTGATCTCTTTTCTATCGTCTTTACTTTCTTCTCTATCCATACCTCAGGGGGCAATAGCGCTCTTTGCTTTGCCAGGTAACTGACGCCTACCAGGTACCCTAGTTAACTAGCAGCTTATTTCCTTTCCTTTCATGCTGTTAGTTCTTCCTCTTACTATTCAGTCTGATCTCTTTTCTATCGTCTTTACTTTCTTCTCTATCCATACCTCAGGGGGCAATAGCGCTCTTTGCTTTGCCAGGTAACTGACGCCTACCAGGTACCCTAGTTAACTAGCAGCTTATTTCCTTTCCTTTCATGCTGTTAGTTCTTCCTCTTACTATTCAGTCTGATCTATTTTCTATCGTCTTTACTTTCTTCTCTATCCATACCTCAGGGGCAATAGCGCTCTTTGCTTTGCCAGGTAACTGACGCCTACCAGGTACCCTAGTCAACCAGCAGCTTATTTCCTTTCCTTTCATGCTGTTAGTTCTTCCTCTTACTATTCAGTCTGATCTATTTTCTATCGTCTTTACTTTCTTCTCTATCCATACCTCAGGGGGCAATAGCGCTCTTTTCTTCGCCAGGTAACTGACGCCTACCAGGTACCCTAGTCAACTAGCAGCTTACTTCCTTTCCTTTCATGCTGTTAGTTCTTCCTCTTACTATTCAGTCTGATCTCTTTTCTATCGTCTTTACTTTCTTCTCTATCCATACCTCAGGGGGCAATAGCGCTCTTTGCTTTGCCAGGTAACTGACGCCTACCAGGTACCCTAGTCAACTAGCAGCTTATTTCCTTTCCTTTCATGCTGTTAGTTCTTCCTCTTACTATTCAGTCTGATCTCTTTTCTATCGTCTTTACTTTCTTCTCTATCCATACCTCAGGGGTCAATAGCGCTCTTTGCTTTGCCAGGTAACTGACGCCTACCAGGTACCCTAGTCAACTAGCAGCTTACTTCCTTTCCTTTCATGCTGTTAGTTCTTCCTCTTACTATTCAGTCTGATCTCTTTTCTATCGTCTTTACTTTCTTCTCTATCCATACCTCAGGGGGCAATAGCGCTCTTTGCTTTGCCAGGTAACTGACGCCTACCAGGTAACCTAGTCAACTAGCAGCTTACTTCCTTTCCTTTCATGCTGTTAGTTCTTCCTCTTACTATTCAGTCTGATCTATTTTCTATCGTCTTTACTTTCTTCTCTATCCATACCTCAGGGGGCAATAGCGCTCTTTGCTTTGCCAGGTAACTGACGCCTACCAGGTACCCTAGTCAACTAGCAGCTTATTTCCTTTCCTTTGATGCTGTTAGTTCTTCCTCTTACTATTCAGTCTGATCTCTTTTCTATCGTCTTTACTTTCTTCTCTATCCATACCTCAGGGGGCAATAGCGCTCTTTGCTTTGCCAGGTAACTGACGCCTACCAGGTACCCTAGTTAACTAGCAGCTTATTTCCTTTCCTTTCATGCTGTTAGTTCTTCCTCTTACTATTCAGTCTGATCTCTTTTCTATCGTCTTTACTTTCTTCTCTATCCATACCTCAGGGGGCAATAGCGCTCTTTGCTTTGCCAGGTAACTGACGCCTACCAGGTACCCTAGTTAACTAGCAGCTTATTTCCTTTCCTTTCATGCTGTTAGTTGTTCCTCTTACTATTCAGTCTGATCTCTTTTCTATCGTCTTTACTTTCTTCTCTATCCATACCTCAGGGGGCAATAGCGCTCTTTGCTTTGCCAGGTAACTGACGCCTACCAGGTACCCTAGTTAACTAGCAGCTTATTTCCTTTCCTTTCATGCTGTTAGTTCTTCCTCTTACTATTCAGTCTGATCTATATTCTATCGTCTTTACTTTCTTCTCTATCCATACCTCAGGGGGCAATAGCGCTCTTTGCTTTGCCAGGTAACTGACGCCTACCAGGTACCCTAGTCAACTAGCAGCTTATTTCCTTTCCTTTCATGCTGTTAGTTCTTCCTCTTACTATTCAGTCTGATCTATTTTCTATCGTCTTTACTTTCTTCTCTATCCATACCTCAGGGGGCAACAGCGCTCTTTGCTTTGCCAGGTAACTGACGCCTACCAGGTACCCTAGTCAACTAGCAGCTTATTTCCTTTCCTTTCATGCTGTTAGTTCTTCCTCTTACTATTCAGTCTGATCTATTTTCTATCGTCTTTACTTTCTTCTCTATCCATACCTCAGGGGGCAATAGCGCTCTTTGCTTTGCCAGGTAACTGACGCCTACCAGGTACCCTAGTCAACTAGCAGCTTATTTCCTTTCCTTTCATGCTGTTAGTTCTTCCTCTTACTATTCAGTCTGATCTATTTTCTATCGTCTTTACTTTCTTCTCTATCCATACCTCAGGGGGCAATAGCGCTCTTTGCTTTGCCAGGTAACTGACGCCTACCAGGTACCCTAGTCAACTAGCAGCTTATTTCCTTTCCTTTCATGCTGTTAGTTCTTCCTCTTACTATTCAGTCTGATCTATTTTCTATCGTCTTTACTTTCTTCTCTATCCATACCTCAGGGGGCAACAGCGCTCTTTGCTTTGCCAGGTAACTGACGCCTACCAGGTACCCTAGTCAACTAGCAGCTTATTTCCTTTCCTTTCATGCTGTTAGTTCTTCCTCTTACTATTCAGTCTGATCTATTTTCTATCGTCTTTACTTTCTTCTCTATCCATACCTCAGGGGGCAACAGCGCTCTTTGCTTTGCCAGGTAACTGACGCCTACCAGGTACCCTAGTCAACTAGCAGCTCATTTCCTTTCCTTTCATGCTGTTAGTTCTTCCTCTTACTATTCAGTCTGATCTATTTTCTATCGTCTTTACTTTCTTCTCTATCCATACCTCAGGGGGCAATAGCGCTCTTTGCTTTGCCAGGTAACTGACGCCTACCAGGTACCCTAGTTAACTAGCAGCTTATTTCCTTTCCTTTCATGCTGTTAGTTCTTCCTCTTACTATTCAGTCTGATCTCTTTTCTATCGTCTTTACTTTCTTCTCTATCCATACCTCAGGGGGCAATAGCGCTCTTTGCTTTGCCAGGTAACTGACGCCTACCAGGTACCCTAGTTAACTAGCAGCTTATTTCCTTTCCTGTCATGCTGTTAGTTCTTCCTCTTACTATTCAGTCTGATCTCTTTTCTATCGTCTTTACTTTCTTCTCTATCCATACCTCAGGGGGCAATAGCGCTCTTTGCTTTGCCAGGTAACTGACGCCTACCAGGTACCCTAGTTAACTAGCAGCTTATTTCCTTTCCTTTCATGCTGTTAGTTCTTCCTCTTACTATTCAGTCTGATCTATTTTCTATCGTCTTTACTTTCTTCTCTATCCATACCTCAGGGGGCAACAGCGCTCTTTGCTTTGCCAGGTAACTGACGCCTACCAGGTACCCTAGTCAACTAGCAGCTTATTTCCTTTCCTTTCATGCTGTTAGTTCTTCCTCTTACTATTCAGTCTGATCCATTTTCTATCGTCTTTACTTTCTTCTCTATCCATACCTCAGGGGGCAATAGCGCTCTTTGCTTTGCCAGGTAACTGACGCCTACCAGGTACCCTAGTCAACTAGCAGCTTACTTCCTTTCCTTTCATGCAGTTAGTTCTTCCTCTTACTATTCAGTCTGATCTCTTTTCTATCGTCTTTACTTTCTTCTCTATCCATACCTCAGGGGGCAATAGCGCTCTTTGCTTTGCCAGGTAACTGACGCCTACCAGGTACCCTAGTCAACTAGCAGCTTATTTCCTTTCCTTTCATGCTGTTAGTTCTTCCTCTTACTATTCAGTCTGATCTCTTTTCTATCGTCTTTACTTTCTTCTCTATCCATACCTCAGGGGGCAATAGCGCTCTTTGCTTTGCCAGGTAACTGACGCCTACCAGGTACCCTAGTCAACTAGCAGCTTATTTCCTTTCTTTTCATGCTGTTAGTTCTTCCTCTTACTATTCAGTCTGATCTATTTTCTATCGTCTTTACTTTCTTCTCTATCCATACCTCAGGGGGCAATAGCGCTCTTTGCTTTGCCAGGTAACTGACGCCTACCAGGTACCCTAGTCAACTAGCAGCTTATTTCCTTTCCTTTCATGCTGTTAGTTCTTCCTCTTACTATTCAGTCTGATCTCTTTTCTATCGTCTTTACTTTCTTCTCTATCCATACCTCAGGGGGCAATAGCGCTCTTTGCTTTGCCAGGTAACTGACGCCTACCAGGTACCCTAGTCAACTAGCAGCTTATTTCCTTTCCTTTCATGCTGTTAGTTCTTCCTCTTACTATTCAGTCTGATCTATTTTCTATCGTCTTTACTTTCTTCTCTATCCATACCTCAGGGGGCAATAGCGCTCTTTGCTTTGCCAGGTAACTGACGCCTACCAGGTACCCTAGTCAACTAGCAGCTTATTTCCTTTCCTTTCATGCTGTTAGTTCTTCCTCTTACTATTCAGTATGATCTATTTTCTATCGTCTTTACTTTCTTCTCTATCCATACCTCAGGGGGCAATAGCGCTCTTTGCTTTGCCAGGTAACTGACGCCTACCAGGTACCCTAGTTAACTAGCAGCTTATTTCCTTTCCTTTCATGCTGTTAGTTCTTCCTCTTACTATTCAGTCTGATCTATTTTCTATCGTCTTTACTTTCTTCTCTATCCATACCTCAGGGGGCAATAGCGCTCTTTGCTTTGCCAGGTAACTGACGCCTACCAGGTACCCTAGTCAACTAGCAGCTTATTTCCTTTCCTTTCATGCTGTTAGTTCTTCCTCTTACTATTCAGTCTGATCTATTTTCTATCGTCTTTACTTTCTTCTCTATCCATACCTCAGGGGGCAATAGCGCTCTTTGCTTTGCCAGGTAACTGACGCCTACCAGGTACCCTAGTCAACTAGCAGCTTACTTCCTTTCCTTTCATGCTGTTAGTTCTTCCTCTTACTATTCGTTCTGATCTCTTTTCTATCGTCTTTACTTTCTTCTCTATCCATACCTCAGGGGGCAATAGCGCTCTTTGCTTTGCCAGGTAACTGACGCCTACCAGGTACCCTAGTCAACTAGCAGTTTATTTCCTTTCCTTTCATGCTGTTAGTTCTTCCTCTTACTATTCAGTCTGATCTCTTTTCTATCGTCTTTACTTTCTTCTCTATCCATACCTCAGGGGGCAATAGCGCTCTTTGCTTTGCCAGGTAACTGACGCCTACCAGGTACCCTAGTCAACTAGCATCTTACTTCCTTTCCTTTCATGCTGTTAGTTCTTCCTCTTACTATTCAGTCTGATCTCTTTTCTATCGTCTTTACTTTCTTCTCTATCCACACCTCAGGGGGCAATAGCGCTCTTTGCTTTGCCAGGTAACTGACGCCTACCAGGTACCCTAGTCAACTAGCAGCTTACTTCCTTTCCTTTCATGCTGTTAGTTCTTCCTCTTACTATTCAGTCTGATCTATTTTCTATCGTCTTTACTTTCTTCTCTATCCATACCTCAGGGGGCAATAGCGCTCTTTGCTTTGCCAGGTAACTGACACCTACCAGCTACCCTAGTCAACTAGCAGCTTATTTCCTTTCCTTTCACGCTGTTAGTTCTTCCACTTACTATTCAGTCTGATCTCTTTTCTATCGTCTTTACTTTCTTCTCTATCCATTCCTCAGGGGGCAATAGCGCTCTTTGCTTTGCCAGGTAACTGACGCCTACCAGGTACCCTAGTTAACTAGCAGCTTATTTCCTTTCCTTTCATGCTGTTAGTTCTTCCTCTTACTATTCAGTCTCATCTCTTTTCTATCGTCTTTACTTTCTTCTCTATCCATACCTCAGGGGGCAATAGCGCTCTTTGCTTTGCCAGGTAACTGACGCCTACCAGGTACCCTAGTCAACTAGCAGCTTATTTCCTTTCCTTTCATGCTGTTAGTTCTTCCTCTTACTATTCAGTCTGATCTATTTTCTATCGTCTTTACTTTCTTCTCTATCCATACCTCAGGGGGCAATAGCGCTCTTTGCTTTGCCAGGTAACTGACGCCTACCAGGTACCCTAGTCAACTAGCAGCTTATTTCCTTTCCTTTCATGCTGTTAGTTCTTCCTCTTACTATTCAGTCTGATCTCTTTTCTATCGTCTTTACTTTCTTCTCTATCCATACCTCAGGGGGCAATAGCGCTCTTTGCTTTGCCAGGTAACTGACGCCTACCAGGTACCCTAGTCAACTAGCAGCTTATTTCCTTTCCTTTCATGCTGTTAGTTCTTCCTCTTACTATTCAGTCTGATCTATTTTCTATCGTCTTTACTTTCTTCTCTATCCATACCTCAGGGGGCAATAGCGCTCTTTGCTTTGCCAGGTAACTGACGCCTACCAGGTACCCTAGTTAACTAGCAGCTTATTTCCTTTCCTTTCATGCTGTTAGTTCTTCCTCTTACTATTCAGTCTGATCTCTTTTCTATCGTCTTTACTTTCTTCTCTATCCATACCTCAGGGGGCAATAGCGCTCTTTGCTTTGCCAGGTAACTGACGCCTACCAGGTACCCTAGTTAACTAGCAGCTTATTTCCTTTCCTTTCATGCTGTTAGTTCTTCCTCTTACTATTCAGTCTGATCTCTTTTCTATCGTCTTTACTTTCTTCTCTATCCATACCTCAGGGGGCAATAGCGCTCTTTGCTTTGCCAGGTAACTGACGCCTACCAGGTACCCTAGTTAACTAGCAGCTTATTTCCTTTCCTTTCATGCTGTTAGTTCTTCCTCTTACTATTCAGTCTGATCTATTTTCTATCGTCTTTACTTTCTTCTCTATCCATACCTCAGGGGGCAATAGCGCTCTTTGCTTTGCCAGGTAACTGACGCCTACCAGGTACCCTAGTCAACTAGCAGCTTATTTCCTTTCCTTTCATGCTGTTAGTTCTTCCTCTTACTATTCAGTCTGATCTATTTTCTATCGTCTTTACTTTCTTCTCTATCCATACCTCAGGGGGCAATAGCGCTCTTTGCTTTGCCAGGTAACTGACGCCTACCAGGTACCCTAGTCAACTAGCAGCTTACTTCCTTTCCTTTCATGCTGTTAGTTCTTCCTCTTACTATTCAGTCTGATCTCTTTTCTATCGTCTTTACTTTCTTCTCTATCCATACCTCAGGGGGCAATAGCGCTCTTTGCTTTGCCAGGTAACTGACGCCTACCAGGTACCCTAGTCAACTAGCAGCTTACTTCCTTTCCTTTCATGCTGTTAGTTCTTCCTCTTACTATTCAGTCTGATCTCTTTTCTATCGTCTTTACTTTCTTCTCTATCCATACCTCAGGGGGCAATAGCGCTCTTTGCTTTGCCAGGTAACTGACGCCTACCAGGTACCCTAGTCAACTAGCAGCTTACTTCCTTTCCTTTCATGCTGTTAGTTCTTCCTCTTACTATTCAGTCTGATCTCTTTTCTATCGTCTTTACTTTCTTCTCTATCCATACCTCAGGGGGCAATAGCGCTCTTTGCTTTGCCAGGTAACTGACGCCTACCAGGTACCCTAGTCAACTAGCAGCTTACTTCCTTTCCTTTCATGCTGTTAGTTCTTCCTCTTACTATTCAGTCTGATCTCTTTTCTATCGTCTTTACTTTCTTCTCTATCCATACCTCAGGGGGCAATAGCGCTCTTTGCTTTGCCAGGTAACTGACGCCTACCAGGTACCCTAGTCAACTAGCAGCTTATTTCCTTTCCTTTCATGCTGTTAGTTCTTCCTCTTACTATTCAGTCTGATCTCTTTTCTATCGTCTTTACTTTCTTCTCTATCCATACCTCAGGGGGCAATAGCGCTCTTTGCTTTGCCAGGTAACTGACGCCTACCAGGTACCCTAGTTAACTAGCAGCTTATTTCCTTTCCTTTCATGCTGTTAGTTCTTCCTCTTACTATTCAGTCTGATCTCTTTTCTATCGCCTTTACTTTCTTCTCTATCCATACCTCAGGGGGCAATAGCGCTCTTTGCTTTGCCAGGTAACTGTCGCCTACCAGGTACCCTAGTTAACTAGCAGCTTATTTCCTTTCCTTTCATGCTGTTAGTTGTTCCTCTTACTATTCAGTCTGATCTCTTTTCTATCGTCTTTACTTTCTTCTCTATCCATACCTCAGGGGGCAATAGCGCTCTTTGCTTTGCCAGGTAACTGACGAGTACCAGGTACCCTAGTTAACTAGCAGCTTATTTCCTTTCCTTTCATGCTGTTAGTTCTTCCTCTTACTATTCAGTCTGATCTATTTTCTATCGTCTTTACTTTCTTCTCTATCCATACCTCAGGGGGCAATAGCGCTCTTCGCTTTGCCAGGTAACTGACGCCTACCAGGTACCCTAGTCAACTAGCAGCTTATTTCCTTTCCTTTCATGCTGTTAGTTCTTCCTCTTACTATTCAGTCTGATCTATTTTCTATCGTCTTTACTTTCTTCTCTATCCATACCTTAGGGGGCAACAGCGCTCTTTGCTTTGCCAGGTAACTGACGCCTACCAGGTACCCTAGTCAACTAGCAGCTTATTTCCTTTCCTTTCATGCTGTTAGTTCTTCCTCTTACTATTCAGTCTGATCTATTTTCTATCGTCTTTACTTTCTTCTCTATCCATACCTCAGGGGGCAATAGCGCTCTTTGCTTTGCCAGGTAACTGACGCCTACCAGGTACCCTAGTCAACTAGCAGCTTACTTCCTTTCCTTTCATGCTGTTAGTTCTTCCTCTTACTATTCAGTCTGATCTCTCTTCTATCGTCTTTACTTTCTTCTCTATCCATACCTCAGGGGGCAATAGCGCTCTTTGCTTTGCCAGGTAACTGACGCCTCCCAGGTACCCTAGTCAACTAGCAGCTTATTTCCTTTCCTTTCATGCTGTTAGTTCTTCCTCTTACTATTCAGTCTGATCTCTTTTCTATCGTCTTTACTTTCTTCTCTATCCATACCTCAGGGGGCAATAGCGCTCTTTGCTTTGCCAGGTAACTGACGCCTACCAGGTACCCTAGTCAACTAGCAGCTTACTTCCTTTCCTTTCATGCTGTTAGTTCTTCCTCTTACTATTCAGTCTGATCTCTTTTCTATCGTCTTTACTTTCTTCTCTATCCATACCTCAGGGGGCAATAGCGCTCTTTGCTTTGCCAGGTAACTGACGCCTACCAGGTACCCTAGTCAACTAGCAGCTTACTTCCTTTCCTTTCATGCTGTTAGTTCTTCCTCTTACTATTCAGTCTGATCTATTTTCTATCGTCTTTACTTTCTTCTCTATCCATACCTCAGGGGGCAATAGCGCTCTTTGCTTTGCCAGGTAACTGACGCCTACCAGGTACCCTAGTCAACTAGCAGCTTATTTCCTTTCCTTTCATGCTGTTAGTTCTTCCTCTTACTATTCAGTCTGATCTATTTTCTATCGTCTTTACTTTCTTCTCTATCCATACCTCAGGGGGCAATAGTGCTCTTTGCTTTGCCAGGTAACTGACGCCTACCAGGTACCCTAGTCAACTAGCAGCTTATTTCCTTTTCTTTCATGCTGTTAGTTCTTCCTCTTACTATTCAGTCTGATCTATTTTCTATCGTCTTTACTTTCTTCTCTATCCATACCTCAGGGGGCAATAGCGCTCTTTGCTTTGCCAGGTAACTGACGCCTACCAGGTACCCTAGTCAACTAGCAGCTTATTTCCTTTCCTTTCATGCTGTTAGTTCTTCCTCTTACTATTCAGTCTGATCTCTTTTCTATCGTCTTTACTTTCTTCTCTATCCATACCTCAGGGGGCAATAGCGCTCTTTGCTTTGCCAGGTAACTGACGCCTACCAGGTACCCTAGTCAACTAGCAGCTTATTTCCTTTTCTTTCATGCTGTTAGTTCTTCCTCTTACTATTCAGTCTGATCTATTTTCTATCGTCTTTACTTTCTTCTCTATCCATACCTCAGGGGGCAATAGTGCTCTTTGCTTTGCCAGGTAACTGACGCCTACCAGGTACCCTAGTCAACTAGCAGCTTATTTCCTTTCCTTTCATGCTGTTAGTTCTTCCTCTTACTATTCAGTCTGATCTCTTTTCTATCGTCTTTACTTTCTTCTCTATCCATACCTCAGGGGGCAATAGCGCTCTTTGCTTTGCCAGGTAACTGACGCCTACCAGGTACCCTAGTCAACTAGCAGCTTATTTCCTTTCCTTTCATGCTGTTAGTTCTTCCTCTTACTATTCAGTCTGATCTCTTTTCTATCGTCTTTACTTTCTTCTCTATCCATACCTCAGGGGGCAATAGCGCTCTTTGCTTTGCCAGGTAACTGACGCCTACCAGGTACCCTAGTCAACTAGCAGCTTATTTCCTTTCCTTTCATGCTGTTAGTTCTTCCTCTTACTATTCAGTCTGATCTATTTTCTATCGTCTTTACTTTCTTCTCTATCCATACCTAAGGGGGCAATAGCGCTCTTTGCTTTGCCAGGTAACTGACGCCTACCAGGTACCCTAGTCAACTAGCAGCTTATTTCCTTTCCTTTCATGCTGTTAGTTCTTCCTCTTACTATTCAGTCTGATCTATTTTCTATCGTCTTTACTTTCTTCTCTATCCATACCTCAGGGGGCAATAGCGCTCTTTGCTTTGCCAGGTAACTGACGCCTACCAGGTACCCTAGTCAACTAGCAGCTTATTTCCTTTCCTTTCATGCTGTTAGTTCTTCCTCTTACTATTCAGTCTGATCTATTTTCTATCGTCTTTACTTTCTTCTCTATCCATACCTCAGGGGGCAATAGCGCTCTTTGCTTTGCCAGGTAACTGACGCCTACCAGGTACCCTAGTCAACTAGCAGCTTATTTCCTTTCCTTTCATGCTGTTAGTTCTTCCTCTTACTATTCAGTCTGATCTATTTTCTATCGTCTTTACTTTCTTCTCTATCCATACCTCAGGGGGCAATAGCGCTCTTTGCTTTGCCAGGTAACTGACGCCTACCAGGTACCCTAGTCAACTAGCAGCTTATTTCCTTTCCTTTCATGCTGTTAGTTCTTCCTCTTACTATTCAGTCTGATCTATTTTCTATCGTCTTTACTTTCTTCTCTATCCATACCTCAGGGGGCAATAGCGCTCTTTGCTTTGCCAGGTAACTGACTCCTACCAGGTACCCTAGTTAACTAGCAGCTTATTTCCTTTCCTTTCATGCTGTTAGTTCTTCCTCTTACTATTCAGTCTGATCTCTTTTCTATCGTCTTTACTTTCTTCTCTATCCATACCTCAGGGGGCAATAGCGCTCTTTGCTTTGCCAGGTAACTGACGCCTACCAGGTACCCTAGTCAACTAGCAGCTTATTTCCTTTCCTTTCATGCTGTTAGTTCTTCCTCTTACTATTCAGTCTGATCTCTTTTCTATCGTCTTTACTTTCTTCTCTATCCATACCTCAGGGGGCAATAGCGCTCTTTGCTTTGCCAGGTAACTGACGCCTACCAGGTACCCTAGTCAACTAGCAGCTTACTTCCTTTCCTTTCATGCTGTTAGTTCTTCCTCTTACTATTCAGTCTGATCTCTTTTCTATCGTCTTTACTTTCTTCTCTATCCATACCTCAGGGGGCAATAGCGCTCTTTGCTTTGCCAGGTAACTGACGCCTACCAGGTACCCTAGTCAACTAGCAGCTTACTTCCTTTCCTTTCATGCTGTTAGTTCTTCCTCTTACTATTCAGTCTGATCTATTTTCTATCGTCTTTACTTTCTTCTCTATCCATACCTCAGGGGGCAATAGCGCTCTTTGCTTTGCCAGGTAACTGACGCCTACCAGGTACCCTAGTCAACTAGCAGCTTATTTCCTTTCCTTTCATGCTGTTAGTTCTTCCTCTTACTATTCAGTCTGATCTATTTTCTATCGTCTTTACTTTCTTCTCTATCCATACCTCAGGGGGCAATAGCGCTCTTTGCTTTGCCAGGTAACTGACGCTTACCAGGTACCCTAGTCAACTAGCAGCTTATTTCCTTTCCTTTCATGCTGTTAGTTCTTCCTCTTACTATTCAGTCTGATCTATTTTCTATCGTCTTTACTTTCTTCTCTATCCATACCTCAGGGGGCAATAGCGCTCTTTGCTTTGCCAGGTAACTGACGCCTACCAGGTACCCTAGTCAACTAGCAGCTTATTTCCTTTCCTTTCATGCTGTTAGTTCTTCCTCTTACTATTCAGTCTGATCTCTTTTCTATCGTCTTTACTTTCTTCTCTATCCATACCTCAGGGGGCAATAGCGCTCTTTGCTTTGCCAGGTAACTGACGCCTACCAGGTACCCTAGTCAACTAGCAGCTTATTTCCTTTCCTTTCATGCTGTTAGTTCTTCCTCTTACTATTCAGTCTGATCTCTTTTCTATCGTCTTTACTTTCTTCTCTATCCATACCTCAGGGGGCAATAGCGCTCTTTGCTTTGGCAGGTAACTGACGCCTACCAGGTACCCTAGTCAACTAGCAGCTTATTTCCTTTCCTTTCATGCTGTTAGTTCTTCCTCTTACTATTCAGTCTGATCTATTTTCTATCGTCTTTACTTTCTTCTCTATCCATACCTCAGGGGGCAATAGCGCTCTTTGCTTTGCCAGGTAACTGACGCCTACCAGGTACCCTAGTCAACTAGCAGCTTATTTCCTTTCCTTTCATGCTGTTAGTTCTTCCTCTTACTATTCAGTCTGATCTCTTTTCTATCGTCTTTACTTTCTTCTCTATCCATACCTCAGGGGGCAATAGCGCTCTTTGCTTTGCCAGGTAACTGACGCCTACCAGGTACCCTAGTCAACTAGCAGCTTATTTCCTTTCCTTTCATGCTGTTAGTTCTTCCTCTTACTATTCAGTCTGATCTATTTTCTATCGTCTTTACTTTCTTCTCTATCCATACCTCAGGGGGCAATAGCGCTCTTTGCTTTGCCAGGTAACTGACGCCTACCAGGTACCCTAGTCAACTAGCAGCTTATTTCCTTTCCTTTCATGCTGTTAGTTCTTCCTCTTACTATTCAGTCTGATCTCTTTTCTATCGTCTTTACTTTCTTCTCTATCCATACCTCAGGGGGCAATAGCGCTCTTTGCTTTGCCAGGTAACTGACGCCTACCAGGTACCCTAGTCAACTAGCAGCTTATTTCCTTTCCTTTCATGCTGTTAGTTCTTCCTCTTACTATTCAGTCTGATCTCTTTTCTATCGTCTTTACTTTCTTCTCTATCCATACCTCAGGGGGCAATAGCGCTCTTTGCTTTGCCAGGTAACTGACGCCTACCAGGTACCCTAGTCAACTAGCAGCTTATTTCCTTTCCTTTCATGCTGTTAGTTCTTCCTCTTACTATTCAGTCTGATCTATTTTCTATCGTCTTTACTTTCTTCTCTATCCATACCTCAGGGGGCAATAGCGCTCTTTGCTTTGCCAGGTAACTGACGCCTACCAGGTACCCTAGTCAACTAGCAGCTTATTTCCTTTCCTTTCATGCTGTTAGTTCTTCCTCTTACTATTCAGTCTGATCTATTTTCTATCGTCTTTACTTTCTTCTCTATCCATACCTCAGGGGGCAATAGCGCTCTTTGCTTTGCCAGGTAACTGACGCCTACCAGGTACCCTAGTCAACTAGCAGCTTATTTCCTTTCCTTTCATGCTGTTAGTTCTTCCTCTTACTATTCAGTCTGATCTATTTTCTATCGTCTTTACTTTCTTCTCTATCCATACCTCAGGGGGCAATAGCGCTCTTTGCTTTGCCAGGTAACTGACGCCTACCAGGTACCCTAGTCAACTAGCAGCTTATTTCCTTTCCTTTCATGCTGTTAGTTCTTCCTCTTACTATTCAGTCTGATCTATTTTCTATCGTCTTTACTTTCTTCTCTATCCATACCTCAGGGGGCAATAGCGCTCTTTGCTTTGCCAGGTAACTGACGCCTACCAGGTACCCTAGTCAACTAGCAGCTTATTTCCTTTCCTTTCATGCTGTTAGTTCTTCCTCTTACTATTCAGTCTGATCTCTTTTCTATCGTCTTTACTTTCTTCTCTATCCATACCTCAGGGGGCAATAGCGCTCTTTGCTTTGCCAGGTAACTGACGCCTACCAGGTACCCTAGTCAACTAGCAGCTTATTTCCTTTCCTTTCATGCTGTTAGTTCTTCCTCTTACTATTCAGTCTGATCTATTTTCTATCGTCTTTACTTTCTTCTCTATCCATACCTCAGGGGGCAATAGTGCTCTTTGCTTTGCCAGGTAACTGACGCCTACCAGGTACCCTAGTCAACTAGCAGCTTATTTCCTTTCCTTTCATGCTGTTAGTTCTTCCTCTTACTATTCAGTCTGATCTATTTTCTATCGTCTTTACTTTCTTCTCTATCCATACCTCAGGGGGCAATAGCGCTCTTTGCTTTGCCAGGTAACTGACGCCTACCAGGTACCCTAGTCAACTAGCAGCTTATTTCCTTTCCTTTCATGCTGTTAGTTCTTCCTCTTACTATTCAGTCTGATCTATTTTCTATCGTCTTTACTTTCTTCTCTATCCATACCTCAGGGGGCAATAGCGCTCTTTGCTTTGCCAGGTAACTGACGCCTACCAGGTACCCTAGTCAACTAGCAGCTTATTTCCTTTCCTTTCATGCTGTTAGTTCTTCCTCTTACTATTCAGTCTGATCTCTTTTCTATCGTCTTTACTTTCTTCTCTATCCATACCTCAGGGGGCAATAGCGCTCTTTGCTTTGCCAGGTAACTGACGCCTACCAGGTACCCTAGTCAACTAGCAGCTTATTTCCTTTCCTTTCATGCTGTTAGTTCTTCCTCTTACTATTCAGTCTGATCTCTTTTCTATCGTCTTTACTTTCTTCTCTATCCATACCTCAGGGGGCAATAGCGCTCTTTGCTTTGGCAGGTAACTGACGCCTACCAGGTACCCTAGTCAACTAGCAGCTTACTTCCTTTCCTTTCATGCTGTTAGTTCTTCCTCTTACTATTCAGTCTGATCTATTTTCTATCGTCTTTACTTTCTTCTCTATCCATACCTCAGGGGGCAATAGCGCTCTTTGCTTTGCCAGGTAACTGACGCCTACCAGGTACCCTAGTCAACTAGCAGCTTATTTCCTTTCCTTTCATGCTGTTAGTTCTTCCTCTTACTATTCAGTCTGATCTCTTTTCTATCGTCTTTACTTTCTTCTCTATCCATACCTCAGGGGGCAATAGCGCTCTTTGCTTTGCCAGGTAACTGACGCCTACCAGGTACCCTAGTCAACTAGCAGCTTATTTCCTTTCCTTTCATGCTGTTAGTTCTTCCTCTTACTATTCAGTCTGATCTATTTTCTATCGTCTTTACTTTCTTCTCTATCCATACCTCAGGGGGCAATAGCGCTCTTTGCTTTGCCAGGTAACTGACGCCTACCAGGTACCCTAGTCAACTAGCAGCTTATTTCCTTTCCTTTCATGCTGTTAGTTCTTCCTCTTACTATTCAGTCTGATCTCTTTTCTATCGTCTTTACTTTCTTCTCTATCCATACCTCAGGGGGCAATAGCGCTCTTTGCTTTGCCAGGTAACTGACGCCTACCAGGTACCCTAGTCAACTAGCAGCTTATTTCCTTTCCTTTCATGCTGTTAGTTCTTCCTCTTACTATTCAGTCTGATCTATTTTCTATCGTCTTTACTTTCTTCTCTATCCATACCTCAGGGGGCAATAGCGCTCTTTGCTTTGCCAGGTAACTGACGCCTACCAGGTACCCTAGTCAACTAGCAGCTTACTTCCTTTCCTTTCATGCTGTTAGTTCTTCCTCTTACTATTCAGTCTGATCTATTTTCTATCGTCTTTACTTTCTTCTCTATCCATACCTCAGGGGGCAATAGCGCTCTTTGCTTTGCCAGGTAACTGACGCCTACCAGGTACCCTAGTCAACTAGCAGCTTATTTCCTTTCCTTTCATGCTGTTAGTTCTTCCTCTTACTATTCAGTCTGATCTATTTTCTATCGTCTTTACTTTCTTCTCTATCCATACCTCAGGGGGCAATAGTGCTCTTTGCTTTGCCAGGTAACTGACGCCTACCAGGTACCCTAGTCAACTAGCAGCTTATTTCCTTTCCTTTCATGCTGTTAGTTCTTCCTCTTACTATTCAGTCTGATCTATTTTCTATCGTCTTTACTTTCTTCTCTATCCATACCTCAGGGGGCAATAGCGCTCTTTGCTTTGCCAGGTAACTGACGCCTACCAGGTACCCTAGTCAACTAGCAGCTTATTTCCTTTCCTTTCATGCTGTTAGTTCTTCCTCTTACTATTCAGTCTGATCTATTTTCTATCGTCTTTACTTTCTTCTCTATCCATACCTCAGGGGGCAATAGCGCTCTTTGCTTTGCCAGGTAACTGACGCCTACCAGGTACCCTAGTCAACTAGCAGCTTATTTCCTTTCCTTTCATGCTGTTAGTTCTTCCTCTTACTATTCAGTCTGATCTATTTTCTATCGTCTTTACTTTCTTCTCTATCCATACCTCAGGGGGCAATAGCGCTCTTTGCTTTGCCAGGTAACTGACGCCTACCAGGTACCCTAGTCAACTAGCAGCTTATTTCCTTTCCTTTCATGCTGTTAGTTCTTCCTCTTACTATTCAGTCTGATCTATTTTCTATCGTCTTTACTTTCTTCTCTATCCATACCTCAGGGGGCAATAGCGCTCTTTGCTTTGCCAGGTAACTGACGCCTACCAGGTACCCTAGTCAACTAGCAGCTTATTTCCTTTCCTTTCATGCTGTTAGTTCTTCCTCTTACTATTCAGTCTGATCTCTTTTCTATCGTCTTTACTTTCTTCTCTATCCATACCTCAGGGGGCAATAGCGCTCTTTGCTTTGCCAGGTAACTGACGCCTACCAGGTACCCTAGTCAACTAGCAGCTTACTTCCTTTCCTTTCATGCTGTTAGTTCTTCCTCTTACTATTCAGTCTGATCTCTTTTCTATCGTCTTTACTTTCTTCTCTATCCATACCTCAGGGGGCAATAGCGCTCTTTGCTTTGCCAGGTAACTGACGCCTACCAGGTACCCTAGTCAACTAGCAGCTTACTTCCTTTCCTTTCATGCTGTTAGTTCTTCCTCTTACTATTCAGTCTGATCTATTTTCTATCGTCTTTACTTTCTTCTCTATCCATACCTCAGGGGGCAATAGCGCTCTTTGCTTTGCCAGGTAACTGACGCCTACCAGGTACCCTAGTCAACTAGCAGCTTATTTCCTTTCCTTTCATGCTGTTAGTTCTTCCTCTTACTATTCAGTCTGATCTATTTTCTATCGTCTTTACTTTCTTCTCTATCCATACCTCAGGGGGCAATAGTGCTCTTTGCTTTGCCAGGTAACTGACGCCTACCAGGTACCCTAGTCAACTAGCAGCTTATTTCCATTCCTTTCATGCTGTTAGTTCTTCCTCTTACTATTCAGTCTGATCTATTTTCTATCGTCTTTACTTTCTTCTCTATCCATACCTCAGGGGGCAATAGTGCTCTTTGCTTTGCCAGGTAACTGACGCCTACCAGGTACCCTAGTCAACTAGCAGCTTATTTCCTTTCCTTTCATGCTGTTAGTTCTTCCTCTTACTATTCAGTCTGATCTATTTTCTATCGTCTTTACTTTCTTCTCTATCCATACCTCAGGGGGCAATAGCGCTCTTTGCTTTGCCAGGTAACTGACGCCTACCAGGTACCCTAGTCAACTAGCAGCTTATTTCCTTTCCTTTCATGCTGTTAGTTCTTCCTCTTACTATTCAGTCTGATCTATTTTCTATCGTCTTTACTTTCTTCTCTATCCATACCTCAGGGGGCAATAGCGCTCTTTGCTTTGCCAGGTAACTGACGCCTACCAGGTACCCTAGTCAACTAGCAGCTTATTTCCTTTCCTTTCATGCTGTTAGATCTTCCTCTTACTATTCAGTCTGATCTATTTTCTATCGTCTTTACTTTCTTCTCTATCCATACCTCAGGGGGCAATAGCGCTCTTTGCTTTGCCAGGTAACTGACGCCTACCAGGTACCCTAGTCAACTAGCAGCTTATTTCCTTTCCTTTCATGCTGTTAGTTCTTCCTCTTACTATTCAGTCTGATCTATTTTCTATCGTCTTTACTTTCTTCTCTATCCATACCTCAGGGGGCAATAGCGCTCTTTGCTTTGCCAGGTAACTGACGCCTACCAGGTACCCTAGTCAACTAGCAGCTTATTTCCTTTCCTTTCATGCTGTTAGTTCTTCCTCTTACTATTCAGTCTGATCTATTTTCTATCGTCTTTACTTTCTTCTCTATCCATACCTCAGGGGGCAATAGCGCTCTTTGCTTTGCCAGGTAACTGACGCCTACCAGGTACCCTAGTCAACTAGCAGCTTATTTCCTTTCCTTTCATGCTGTTAGTTCTTCCTCTTACTATTCAGTCTGATCTCTTTTCTATCGTCTTTACTTTCTTCTCTATCCATACCTCAGGGGGCAATAGCGCTCTTTGCTTTGCCAGGTAACTGACGCCTACCAGGTACCCTAGTCAACTAGCAGCTTATTTCCTTTCCTTTCATGCTGTTAGTTCTTCCTCTTACTATTCAGTCTGATCTCTTTTCTATCGTCTTTACTTTCTTCTCTATCCATACCTCAGGGGGCAATAGCGCTCTTTGCTTTGCCAGGTAACTGACGCCTACCAGGTACCCTAGTCAACTAGCAGCTTACTTCCTTTCCTTTCATGCTGTTAGTTCTTCCTCTTACTATTCAGTCTGATCTCTTTTTTATCGTCTTTACTTTCTTCTCTATCCATACCTCAGGGGGCAATAGCGCTCTTTGCTTTGCCAGGTAACTGACGCCTACCAGGTACCCTAGTCAACTAGCAGCTTACTTCCTTTCCTTTCATGCTGTTAGTTCTTCCTCTTACTATTCAGTCTGATCTATTTTCTATCGTCTTTACTTTCTTCTCTATCCATACCTCAGGGGGCAATAGCGCTCTTTGCTTTGCCAGGTAACTGACGCCTACCAGGTACCCTAGTCAACTAGCAGCTTATTTCCTTTCCTTTCATGCTGTTAGTTCTTCCTCTTACTATTCAGTCTGGTCTATTTTCTATCGTCTTTACTTTCTTCTCTATCCATACCTCAGGGGGCAATAGTGCTCTTTGCTTTGCCAGGTAACTGACGCCTACCAGGTACCCTAGTCAACTAGCAGCTTATTTCCTTTCCTTTCATGCTGTTAGTTCTTCCTCTTAATATTCAGTCTGATCTATTTTCTATCGTCTTTACTTTCTTCTCTATCCATACCTCAGGGGGCAATAGCGCTCTTTGCTTTGCCAGGTAACTGACGCCTACCAGGTACCCTAGTCAACTAGCAGCTTATTTCCTTTCCTTTCATGCTGTTAGTTCTTCCTCTTACTATTCAGTCTGATCTATTTTCTATCGTCTTTACTTTCTTCTCTATCCATACCTCAGGGGGCAATAGTGCTCTTTGCTTTGCCAGGTAACTGACGCCTACCAGGTACCCTAGTCAACTAGCAGCTTATTTCCTTTCCTTTCATGCTGTTAGTTCTTCCTCTTACTATTCAGTCTGATCTATTTTCTATCGTCTTTACTTTCTTCTCTATCCATACCTCAGGGGGCAATAGCGCTCTTTGCTTTGCCAGGTAACTGACGCCTACCAGGTACCCTAGTCAACTAGCAGCTTATTTCCTTTCCTTTCATGCTGTTAGTTCTTCCTCTTACTATTCAGTCTGATCTATTTTCTATCGTCTTTACTTTCTTCTCTATCCATACCTCAGGGGGCAATAGCGCTCTTTGCTTTGCCAGGTAACTGACGCCTACCAGGTACCCTAGTCAACTAGCAGCTTATTTCCTTTCCTTTCATGCTGTTAGTTCTTCCTCTTACTATTCAGTCTGATCTATTTTCTATCGTCTTTACTTTCTTCTCTATCCATACCTCAGGGGGCAATAGCGCTCTTTGCTTTGCCAGGTAACTGACGCCTACCAGGTACCCTAGTCAACTAGCAGCTTATTTCCTTTCCTTTCATGCTGTTAGTTCTTCCTCTTACTATTCAGTCTGATCTATTTTCTATCGTCTTTACTTTCTTCTCTATCCATACCTCAGGGGGCAATAGTGCTCTTTGCTTTGCCAGGTAACTGACGCCTACCAGGTACCCTAGTCAACTAGCAGCTTATTTCCTTTCCTTTCATGCTGTTAGTTCTTCCTCTTACTATTCAGTCTGATCTATTTTCTATCGTCTTTACTTTCTTCTCTATCCATACCTCAGGGGGCAATAGCGCTCTTTGCTTTGCCAGGTAACTGACGCCTACCAGGTACCCTAGTCAACTAGCAGCTTATTTCCTTTCCTTTCATGCTGTTAGTTCTTCCTCTTACTATTCAGTCTGATCTATTTTCTATCGTCTTTACTTTCTTCTCTATCCATACCTCAGGGGGCAATAGCGCTCTTTGCTTTGCCAGGTAACTGACGCCTACCAGGTACCCTAGTCAACTAGCAGCTTATTTCCTTTCCTTTCATGCTGTTAGTTCTTCCTCTTACTATTCAGTCTGATCTATTTTCTATCGTCTTTACTTTCTTCTCTATCCATACCTCAGGGGGCAATAGCGCTCTTTGCTTTGCCAGGTAACTGACGCCTACCAGGTACCCTAGTCAACTAGCAGCTTATTTCCTTTCCTTTCATGCTGTTAGTTCTTCCTCTTACTATTCAGTCTGATCTATTTTCTATCGTCTTTACTTTCTTCTCTATCCATACCTCAGGGGGCAATAGCGCTCTTTGCTTTGCCAGGTAACTGACGCCTACCAGGTACCCTAGTCAACTAGCAGCTTATTTCCTTTCCTTTCATGCTGTTAGTTCTTCCTCTTACTATTCAGTCTGATCTATTTTCTATCGTCTTTACTTTCTTCTCTATCCATACCTCAGGGGGCAATAGCGCTCTTTGCTTTGCCAGGTAACTGACGCCTACCAGGTACCCTAGTCAACTAGCAGCTTATTTCCTTTCCTTTCATGCTGTTAGTTCTTCCTCTTACTATTCAGTCTGATCTATTTTCTATCGTCTTTACTTTCTTCTCTATCCATACCTCAGGGGGCAATAGCGCTCTTTGCTTTGCCAGGTAACTGACGCCTACCAGGTACCCTAGTCAACTAGCAGCTTATTTCCTTTCCTTTCATGCTGTTAGTTCTTCCTCTTACTATTCAGTCTGATCTCTTTTCTATCGTCTTTACTTTCTTCTCTATCCATACCTCAGGGGGCAATAGCGCTCTTTGCTTTGCCAGGTAACTGACGCCTACCAGGTACCCTAGTCAACTAGCAGCTTATTTCCTTTCCTTTCATGCTGTTAGTTCTTCCTCTTACTATTCAGTCTGATCTCTTTTCTATCGTCTTTACTTTCTTCTCTATCCATACCTCAGGGGGCAATAGCGCTCTTTGCTTTGCCAGGTAACTGACGCCTACCAGGTACCCTAGTCAACTAGCAGCTTACTTCCTTTCCTTTCATGCTGTTAGTTCTTCCTCTTACTATTCAGTCTGATCTCTTTTTTATCGTCTTTACTTTCTTCTCTATCCATACCTCAGGGGGCAATAGCGCTCTTTGCTTTGCCGGGTAACTGACGCCTACCAGGTACCCTAGTCAACTAGCAGCTTACTTCCTTTCCTTTCATGCTGTTAGTTCTTCCTCTTACTATTCAGTCTGATCTATTTTCTATCGTCTTTACTTTCTTCTCTATCCATACCTCAGGGGGCAATAGCGCTCTTTGCTTTGCCAGGTAACTGACGCCTACCAGGTACCCTAGTCAACTAGCAGCTTATTTCCTTTCCTTTCATGCTGTTAGTTCTTCCTCTTACTATTCAGTCTGATCTATTTTCTATCGTCTTTACTTTCTTCTCTATCCATACCTCAGGGGGCAATAGTGCTCTTTGCTTTGCCAGGTAACTGACGCCTACCAGGTACCCTAGTCAACTAGCAGCTTATTTCCTTTCCTTTCATGCTGTTAGTTCTTCCTCTTAATATTCAGTCTGATCTATTTTCTATCGTCTTTACTTTCTTCTCTATCCATACCTCAGGGGGCAATAGCGCTCTTTGCTTTGCCAGGTAACTGACGCCTACCAGGTACCCTAGTCAACTAGCAGCTTATTTCCTTTCCTTTCATGCTGTTAGTTCTTCCTCTTACTATTCAGTCTGATCTATTTTCTATCGTCTTTACTTTCTTCTCTATCCATACCTCAGGGGGCAATAGTGCTCTTTGCTTTGCCAGGTAACTGACGCCTACCAGGTACCCTAGTCAACTAGCAGCTTATTTCCTTTCCTTTCATGCTGTTAGTTCTTCCTCTTACTATTCAGTCTGATCTATTTTCTATCGTCTTTACTTTCTTCTCTATCCATACCTCAGGGGGCAATAGCGCTCTTTGCTTTGCCAGGTAACTGACGCCTACCAGGTACCCTAGTCAACTAGCAGCTTATTTCCTTTCCTTTCATGCTGTTAGTTCTTCCTCTTACTATTCAGTCTGATCTATTTTCTATCGTCTTTACTTTCTTCTCTATCCATACCTCAGGGGGCAATAGCGCTCTTTGCTTTGCCAGGTAACTGACGCCTACCAGGTACCCTAGTCAACTAGCAGCTTATTTCCTTTCCTTTCATGCTGTTAGTTCTTCCTCTTACTATTCAGTCTGATCTATTTTCTATCGTCTTTACTTTCTTCTCTATCCATACCTCAGGGGGCAATAGCGCTCTTTGCTTTGCCAGGTAACTGACGCCTACCAGGTACCCTAGTCAACTAGCAGCTTATTTCCTTTCCTTTCATGCTGTTAGTTCTTCCTCTTACTATTCAGTCTGATCTATTTTCTATCGTCTTTACTTTCTTCTCTATCCATACCTCAGGGGGCAATAGTGCTCTTTGCTTTGCCAGGTAACTGACGCCTACCAGGTACCCTAGTCAACTAGCAGCTTATTTCCTTTCCTTTCATGCTGTTAGTTCTTCCTCTTACTATTCAGTCTGATCTATTTTCTATCGTCTTTACTTTCTTCTCTATCCATACCTCAGGGGGCAATAGCGCTCTTTGCTTTGCCAGGTAACTGACGCCTACCAGGTACCCTAGTCAACTAGCAGCTTATTTCCTTTCCTTTCATGCTGTTAGTTCTTCCTCTTACTATTCAGTCTGATCTATTTTCTATCGTCTTTACTTTCTTCTCTATCCATACCTCAGGGGGCAATAGCGCTCTTTGCTTTGCCAGGTAACTGACGCCTACCAGGTACCCTAGTCAACTAGCAGCTTATTTCCTTTCCTTTCATGCTGTTAGTTCTTCCTCTTACTATTCAGTCTGATCTATTTTCTATCGTCTTTACTTTCTTCTCTATCCATACCTCAGGGGGCAATAGCGCTCTTTGCTTTGCCAGGTAACTGACGCCTACCAGGTACCCTAGTCAACTAGCAGCTTATTTCCTTTCCTTTCATGCTGTTAGTTCTTCCTCTTACTATTCAGTCTGATCTATTTTCTATCGTCTTTACTTTCTTCTCTATCCATACCTCAGGGGGCAATAGCGCTCTTTGCTTTGCCAGGTAACTGACGCCTACCAGGTACCCTAGTCAACTAGCAGCTTATTTCCTTTCCTTTCATGCTGTTAGTTCTTCCTCTTACTATTCAGTCTGATCTATTTTCTATCGTCTTTACTTTCTTCTCTATCCATACCTCAGGGGGCAATAGCGCTCTTTGCTTTGCCAGGTAACTGACGCCTACCAGGTACCCTAGTCAACTAGCAGCTTATTTCCTTTCCTTTCATGCTGTTAGTTCTTCCTCTTACTATTCAGTCTGATCTATTTTCTATCGTCTTTACTTTCTTCTCTATCCATACCTCAGGGGGCAATAGCGCTCTTTGCTTTGCCAGGTAACTGACGCCTACCAGGTACCCTAGTCAACTAGCAGCTTATTTCCTTTCCTTTCATGCTGTTAGATCTTCCTCTTACTATTCAGTCTGATCTATTTTCTATCGTCTTTACTTTCTTCTTTATCCATACCTCAGGGGGCAATAGCGCTCTTTGCTTTGCCAGGTAACTGACGCCTACCAGGTACCCTAGTCAACTAGCAGCTTATTTCCTTTCCTTTCATGCTGTTAGTTCTTCCTCTTACTATTCAGTCTGATCTATTTTCTATCGTCTTTACTTTCTTCTCTATCCATACCTCAGGGGGCAATAGCGCTCTTTGCTTTGCCAGGTAACTGACGCCTACCAGGTACCCTAGTCAACTAGCAGCTTATTTCCTTTCCTTTCATGCTGTTAGTTCTTCCTCTTACTATTCAGTCTGATCTCTTTTCTATCGTCTTTACTTTCTTCTCTATCCATACCTCAGGGGGCAATAGCGCTCTTTGCTTTGCCAGGTAACTGACGCCTACCAGGTACCCTAGTCAACTAGCAGCTTATTTCCTTTCCTTTCATGCTGTTAGTTCTTCCTCTTACTATTCAGTCTGATCTATTTTCTATCGTCTTTACTTTCTTCTCTATCCATACCTCAGGGGGCAATAGCGCTCTTTGCTTTGCCAGGTAACTGACGCCTACCAGGTACCCTAGTCAACTAGCAGCTTATTTCCTTTCCTTTCATGCTGTTAGTTCTTCCTCTTACTATTCAGTCTGATCTATTTTCTATCGTCTTTACTTTCTTCTCTATCCATACCTCAGGGGGCAATAGCGCTCTTTGCTTTGCCAGGTAACTGACGCCTACCAGGTACCCTAGTCAACTAGAAGCTTATTTCCTTTCCTTTCATGCTGTTAGTTCTTCCTCTTACTATTCAGTCTGATCTATTTTCTATCGTCTTTACTTTCTTCTCTATCCATACCTCAGGGGGCAATAGCGCTCTTTGCTTTGCCAGGTAACTGACGCCTACCAGGTACCCTAGTCAACTAGCAGCTTATTTCCTTTCCTTTCATGCTGTTAGTTCTTCCTCTTACTATTCAGTCTGATCTCTTTTCTATCGTCTTTACTTTCTTCTCTATCCATACATCAGATTGCACGAAAACATTAATTTAGACGAGTAAATAAAAACAGGATTTGACATGAGTAAGTAATAATACGTGATTCGCAGACTTAATACGTACTAAATTTGACTTAATGTGGGTATTTAACAATTATGGAGCACAGTAAATATTGTAACTTAGCAGTAAACATCTGCATAGCACGAGCTACCTTTGCAAAGTTAGATGGCAGTCACAGATCTCTCGGAACGAAACATAACATTGAAAATAGCTGACCACATTATTGGTAGATTTTTATTTAATTTATTCCAAGATTGTTTACGCTGATGATTATAATGTAATATATGACGCTGAGAAGAGGACGGCGCAGCAACAGGTGAGTGAACTTAGTGAAAATGGCTGTTGGAGATAGGCAATGTAAAACATGATTTTATTATGAATGGTATGAGGAACGAGGTGTATGGTCTGCTATGTGTAGTTTTAAGCAAGTATTGAGAAGGTAGTAAGGAGGGTCAAGTACAGGTGACTGATAAATTCGGCCTGGAAATAGGCTCATAAGTAATAAGGTAGTAAGGTGGTAAGTAGGTTCAAGTACAGGGGACTGGTGGATCCGGCCTGGAAATAGGCTCGTTAGTAGGAATGTAGTGAAGTGGTAGGAAAGGGTCAAGTACAGGTGACTGGTGGATCCGGCCTGGAAGTCGACTCATTATGATTATATATGGTATTTCAGGCGGCAGTGAAGTCGTCATTTGTATAATATTGAAAATAGGTAGGGGACGCAGTGTGTGCCTCACTCTACATTTTTTTAAATTAGAAATACACAGTAGCAGAAATGGCACCATTTTTTGAATAGATTTGTCCTATGCTCTTACACATACACATTAATGAATAAGTATATATGATAAATTATATAATATTTTTGACCTGTTTCGCCTCCACATAAACCTCAGGAAATCATAACACATCAGAGCGATAAACAACATATACTATGGAAAATGTATATCTTACATAATGGAATTTCACCGTCAGCTGTCAATGAAAGCAACCATCCGTCAGTCGAAATTATATTTTGCATTTAAGCAGCAAATGGTTTCTATTGATTTCTGTGATCTGCATTTTACATTACACATTAAGCATTATGACAAGTCAATATAAACGTAGCATCTGTTTGCCAACAGTACGGTATTAAATATTAGACGTGGCATGTGTTGCCAATTATAATATGGGAATTGAGGTAACATAATATGTTGACAATATAGAGTATTGTCAATGAATGAAGGGTCAGTGACACAACTAGGAAACAAACATACATGACTTAATGTATCTTAAAGTGTGTCACGAAAATGGTATGACAGAATAGGTAACTGAAGAAATATGGGAAAAGTCAATGACTTGAGAAAGAAACTTCAAACTGATCGGTAATTACCAAACACTGAACGATATGGGTAATATGTTCTTGATTCTATATGCAAAATGTCTGCATTGATTTGATTTTATATATGTATTTGTATGTATAAATTTTATGTACCACTTCATGTATATCCTTCGTATGTACAAGCGTGTGAAGTCAGCATTGCAATGTAGGATATGAGATATGTTATTAAAAGTATAAAGTCATGAGTGCCTAGTGTTGAATTTGCACTCAATGCGTGTGTCAAGATTGCAAAACCGAAAGTGAGTGGGCAATTCAAATAGGCTTGGTGGACGGCATTGTGCCGATATAAGTGATAAATGGCGTCGTGCCAAAAAATAGTTTCATTTGTTTTGTCAACAATCGGAGTTGTGGTGGTTTTGATGGACGGCAATGCGCCGAAAGTTAGTAATTTTATGTAAGGCAGTGTACTATGTATTGTGGTGGTATTGATGGACGGCAATGTGCCGAGAATTTAATTGGTGATATAAGCGGCCATGAGCCGAAAGTCTAAATGTCAGATATTCAAATGGCAAGTGCCAATAAATTTTGTAAACATGGACGGCAATGCGCCGATTTCAAATCACGACTATTGAGAGGCTTTAAGCGTGCTGTATTTCCTGTTATTATTCAGTGTTACTTAACTGTTGTTCAATCGTTTATTTTCTGCACATTTTCATACAATGTGTTAAGTAATTTGTAACTTTGAGTTTTTGTGTGTGTATTTTCAGAAGGATATTTAGGTATATATCAACATTTACATGTAGTTTCATATGTTGTAAAGTTAGCTAATTCGTAGCTGCCCAAGTTCAATTTAGGCAGGGTTATAATTCTGATGTTTCTTTACCTTTTTGTGTAATCATTTTTGATTTAGATGGGGAGATTTAGAAGTAATGGTTTCAATATTTATGTAAGTTCTTGAGAGATAATGGGTACTATTTTTCAAAATTTAGAGGGTTCTTATTTCCAACTTGTCTGTTGTCTTTGAGAACATTCCAAGTTTGGAAATTTCCGAAGGAAGGGGATGTGTGATATTCCTGGCCTGTGGCCACTTCATATTTCTGGCCGCTGGCCGTTTCTTTGCTAACATTGTACGTGTCTTAAACGCGGAAGAACGACAGCAGTGCAGCATATGTTGAAATGTGGGGTGGGGAGCAGTAGCATATGGCGCAGTAGGTGCTGGTTCCCGTGGGAAAGCCCGCCTATGTTACTGGTGCTCTCCTCGCATTGGCTGCTGCATTTCACGTCACGTGATTTGTTTTGAAATTACTTTTGTTTATTATAAACTAAATATTAATTATTCAGAGCTGAGAATTTATAATAAATATCTCTCAAGGACAGGCTAGGTTTTGACTGTTTAAAAAGTTTAAGGTGCCTTCTCTTATTGTAACAAGAGAAGAGCGATTTTGCAGAAGGCGCGCGACGGCCCTGTTTTGGCGCGAAATAGAGCGTCAGGTGCCCTCTCGCAACGCGCCGCAGTTTCAGTCTCGAGCTGACCACCATACGCGCCGGACCGCGCCGGTCATGAGTAAAGATTTTTGCGTAAATGTGATAACAGTCGAGGTCTCAACATGAACTATGGGCAGCATAGGCCGTATCATATTAACAATAGTTGCTAATTTTTATATTATTTATTTAATAAATGGCATCCCTGACAATTGAAAATCTCGCGAGTCACTTATTATGCTTCCATCATACAGAACTTATTTTAGCCTTACTTGTATGCTGTAGAAGAACCAACGACCTGTGTGCTGTCTTCTGCGCTGGGGACACAACTATAGAAGACAACAGGTTAGTCAGAACTCTAAGCTTTCCATAACGTTTTGGAAAGCAACTACGGCACCTCGTGCGTACTGTAGGGCGGTACAAACGCACACTGCTACGCAACAGCATCCGCAAGGATGCGGAGGTTTAAGGGGACTTGTGGGAGGCTTTTATTAGTTTGTCAAAGAAAAATTTGATCATTTCATAATGGCAACATGGCATGCCGAAAGTTGTAATGAGTGATGTAGGCTTTGTCCTCTCATTAAAGTCAAATGTTCAAATTTTTGTTAAGCTTAAGGGACTTAACTGCGGGGTCGTCAGTCCTTAACTTACTTATGAACTACCTTATACTAAAGACAGCATAAACATCCATGACCGAGGTGGGATTCGAACCCCCCGACGTGGAGGGGTCTCGCGCGTGGTAGCATAGCGCCTCAATGCGCTCGGCCGCTCCGCCGCGGCTATTGAAGTCATTATATTTTAAACAATATTCCCTAGTAGCTCAATTTTTTCCGTCATGATTAATTTTCTACCACTGTCTGATGATAACATTCCAATCGCCTGCTCAAAGCGCTGTTGTCTTCTGACGCACAGACATCTGGTTTGTTTCCTAGTTACTATTATTGAAAGGTCAGAATCCAACTCCACTTATTCTTATGAGGCCAATGGCGTTCCTCATCGGAAAAGGCATATATGAAATTCCATAATTTCGTCAAATCTGAAGATTGTATATGACTAGAAGTTACACTTTCTTTATCATTATGTGGGTGTCACAATAAATTGTGCAATTTAATGCTAAGTCCAATCCCAAATGCGAATTGCGGGCAGCAAGAGAGCGAGGTGGAAACAGGCTGATGAAAGGTAAGCCTCGCCGGAGCAGCCGAGCACATTGAGGAGCTATGCTTCGATGCGCGAGGCCATTACTCGTCGGGGGTTCGAATCCTCCATCGGGAATGGATGTTTGTGCTGTCTTTAGTATAAACTAGTTTATAAGTACTTTGTAAGTTTAGGGACTGATGACCCAGCAGTTAATTCCCATAAGCTTAACAAACATTTGATGATAGGTAAGTCAATACTGAGGACATGAAAATACCTAGACGACATGCTGGCAGGGAGGAGGATGATATTGGAAATGCACCAGCAAGATTAACGTCCATCGATGAAGATGGACATATATGCCCAAATACAGAAGATGATGTTGTACCATTGCATCAAATTCTTATACTAAAATATCTGAGATGCTTGTCGCTTGCGTATCCGTTCTCCCTTCAGTCTATACCTCTGACTTTTTGTTTTGCGATTATCATTTTTTTCAACCGCCTGCAAAGAGAACGGAAGCGCTCTTCGTCTTTCTGTTCTGCACTCTCGTCCTGATCGGACACATCTTCATATTCTCTGCTACTAAAAATGTAAGTGTGAACATTACTTATTTGTTCTTATTGTAATAAACTCCGCAGTTAGATTTCAATTTTTTTAAATTCGAAGTGACCTTTTCCTATTCCCAATAACTCTTTATTATTTGTTTTCAGCAAGCTGCGGTCAATCGTAAAGAGATGGTTGGTCATTATTATGATCCGTATCGCGATGGCATAAGTTTGGTTCTCATGCATTCAATTTATACTGATTTGACTTTCAGAACCTGCAATTCGGCGAAGTCCGATATGTTACATTTTATTTCCCTTCTGTGTCAGTAACTTAACGGTATCGTGAAACTTTGTTAGTGAAGCGTTAGATCACCAAGCATCGATTTACGGCGGACAGTTTAATTTCATTCCCTACTTCCGGACAGAACAATGTCTACGTTTGAACCACGCCTAATTCTACATGTGAAGATAACTTTTGCCGACTTTCTTTTGTAGTGGTGCTTTCAGGTGTTGTCTTAACTGCAACTACCGCTATTTTTAACGCCGTTACTATCTTTGCCGTAGTCTGACATAATCTTTAAAAATTTAATTCCTGCAGATATTCCGAAATTCATTCAATTCTATAAGCGGTAAGTAATCCAAATCTTTACAATACCAAACCTAAAATTCGGAAGCAAAACTACAATGTTACCCACCTGTGACTGTGAAATTATCCATGATGATGCTGATGATGCTGTTGGTGACTGTGATGAACTATAACGAAGAGAAACGAAAGCAAAATCGTGAATACGTGCTTTCAGTTCTTATTTACTTGTGGTTTAAAACAAATTGACCCTACAATTTTATGAAGAGCAATTTCGAGAAATCGAATAATCTAGATTCTTTACCGAATCATCTAGTTTCTTTACAGATAAAGCTAAAAGTGATGTAGCGTTTAATATGCTGACCTTGCAGTTGCTACATGCAACATGCAGTATGCTATATGACGGTAGGTAAGCAAACGGAAACACACTGGGGACGCGGTATATGACAGAGCTTCCTTGCGCTGCGGAATAATGCATGAACGGAGAGGACAGGAAGATAAATTGTGACACATATGGGACAGGTCTCTCATACAAGAAATAACGCCAAGGAATTTAATTTCGGCGGAGTTACTGTGTCAGCTGCAAGCAAAACAAAGGAAATTACAGCCGAGGTGGAGGTACTTGCGTCTGCAAACACTAACGCAGCCTATATGACACCAGGTTCTGTCAGTTTTCGACTTTCAGGGAAGAACTACTTGTAATACTGCAAATGCGTTGCCCTACAGCAGCTACTAGAGAACTCACGTGTACTAGACACGAAATGTAAATGAAGCAGACTATGTCAGTTCAGATGAAAAGTAATCACTTATGATAACTTATATATCTGCTGTTACACGTCTCCACTGAAAACATCTTTGAAAAATTCTTAGCAAAAACAGACAGCGAATTTTACAATGTAAATCCACTGTCTGAAAGAAAATTCTTAGTGTCGTCGTGGTACTGATTTCTATGAATATGATAAAGTTCATTGATTTATTTGTTACACGAGGCACAATATACAATGAATTCACAAGCAACATTAACTTTGCTTGTAAATTTACGTACTCAGAATTTTTATTTACAGGGAACTCTATCGCCATTATCACATGCCTTAATTCTTACACAAGTGATTCACGTACAGTTACTTAAACATTTATTAAGTTAGTTATTAAAGTAATAACTAATTCTCAATGAATTATTGAAACGGCCATCACTGAAGTTATCTTGGCAGTACAATATTAGATTACTACTTAGAGAAGAATCTGTCTACTAAAATAGTGACACTGAGAAAGCCAATATGCACTAAGCTGTTTTATAAATTACCAGAAGAACAACTGTTTGGCTCAGTGAAAATCTGTTGGAGCCATCCAGATTTTAACGTTATAATGGAAGAAGAGCGTTAGCGTTTTCAGTAGTTACTGCGCTGGTCTTGAAACATCAGCTAATGTGACGTTGCTATGCAATTACTGCGAACGTCTGAAAAAGGGAAAACTACTTTCTGAGGACATGCATCGATACTGTATGAGTATATAACGATGGTGTCTTCTTGGGTAAAATATTCAGGAGGTATAATAGTTCCCCATTCGGATGTCTGGATGGGAACAACTCAGGAGGATTACGTCAGCAAGAAAAACAGAACGATCATTCCGGATTGGAGCGTGGAATATTCTATCCGTTAATCGAGTAGGTAACAAAATTTGAAAAGAGCAACGGCTAGGTTAGATATCGTGGGGATTAATGAAGTTCTGAGCAGGATGAACAGGATTTCTGGTCAGGGGAGTACAGGGTTAAAAACACAAAAATCAGGTGACGGTAACGCAGCAGTAGGTCTGATAATGAGTAAGAAAATAGGAATTCGTAAGTTACTATGAACAGCATAGTGAATGCCTTTTCGTAGGAAAGATAGCCGACCACAACAGTACAATTTTATATGCAACCTAGCGCTGACGATGCTGCGCAGATCTAAAAAATGTATGAGGAGTTAAAAGAAATTATTCAGACAGTTAAGGGAGAAGAAAACTTGATTGTGATGGGGACTGGAACTCGGTAGTAGAAACAGGAACAGAAGGATAAACAGAAGATGAATATGGACTTGATTAATGGAATGAAAGAGGAGATCGCTTGGTAGGATTTTGTGCATATTTCAATTAGTCATCACAAACGCCGCGTTTCATCATAATGACAAGATATTATAAACGTGAAAGAGACCAGGAGACCCTGTAAGGTACCAGATTGACTTTATAATGGCAAGACGTAGGTTTAGAAACTAGATTTAAACTGTAAGAAGTATCCAGGGGCAGATAAAGATTCTGATCGTAACTGATTGGTTATAAACTGTGGATTAAAGCTTACGAGGTAGCAAATAAAGGAGATGCAACCTGGACAAATCGAAGGAACCAGAGGTTAAACGTTTCAGAGGGAGCATTAGACAATGATTGACCGGAGTGGGAGAGTGTAATGCAGTCGAAGAGGAATGGGTGGCTTTGAGAGATACAGTAGTGAAGGCCGCAGAGGATCATATAGGTATAAGGACAAGCCTAATAGCAACCCCTGTATAACACAGGAGGTATTGATGAAAGGGAAAAATATGAAAATGCATCAAATGAAGCAATGCAAAGGGAGTACAGACTGCTATAAAATCAGGTTTAAAGGAAGTGTAGACTGACTAAGCAGGAATGCCTAGAGGACAAACGCAAGACTGCAGGAAGTTGTGTAACTAGGGGAACAATATATACCGCCTACAAGAAAATTAAATAGACGATTTGAGAGAAGAAAAACAGCTGCATGTACATCAAGAGCTCAGATGGGCAACAAGTATCACGCAAGGAAGGGATAGCTGACAGGCGTAAGTAATCAGGGCCTATGCAAGGGAAATTAAGTTTATATTTTGGAAATAGACTTAGGTGAGATACTGCGAGAAGAGTTTGATAGATCATTGAAATAAATGTCGAAATAATGCCTCTGGCGTTGATATATTCCGTCTGAATAACGTTGGGAGAGCCAGTCATGAAGACGTTGTTCCACCTGATATGAAAGAATTATGAGACAAGGGAAATCGACTTCAAGAAGAATATAATAATCCGAATTCCAAAGAAAGCAAGTCCAGAAAAATTTGGAAACCACAGAACTAATAATTTCAAAAGTCACGGTTGTAAAATATTAACACGTATTATTTGGAGACGAATTGGGGAAAAATCAGTTTGGATTTAAGAGCAGTAGAGGAACACGCAGGGCAATACTCACATTACCAATTGTCTTAGAAGATACGTGAAGGATTGGCAAACCTACGTTTTTTTAGCTTTCGTAGATCTGGAGAGAGTTTTTGACAATGTTGACTGAATACACTTTTTGAAATTCTGAATGTAGCAGGGCTAAAATGTAAGAAGCGAAGAATAATCTTGTTCAAACACCAGACAGCAGTTATGAGAGGAAGGGCATGAAAGGGGCGCAGTGTTTGGGAATGGAGTAAGACAGGATTGTAGTCTTTTCCTAATGCTGTTTAATCTGTGGGTTGAGCAAGCTGTGAAGTAATGCAAGGAGAAATTTGGTAAAGGTCAGGGAGAAGAAATAAAAACTTTTCGGTTTGCCGACGTCATAGTAAATCTGATAAACAAAGGACCTGGGAGAGCAATTGAACGGAATGGACAGTGCCTTGAAAGGAGAACGTTAACAAGAGTAAAAAAGGGTAATGGAATTTAGTGTCAGAAAATCAGAGGATGCTGAAGGAATTAAATTAGGTAATGAGACAATAAAAGTAGTAGATAAGTTTTGTTATTTGGGTAGCAAATCAGGTGATGGTGAAGGAATTAAATTAGGTAATGAGACAATAAAAGTAGTTGATGAGTCTTGTTATTTGGGTAGCAAAAAATTTGATAGTCGAAATAATGAAGATATAATATGCAGAATGGCTATAGGAAGAAAGTTGTTGGCATACAATTTTTATTTAAATGTTACGAAGTCCATTCTGAAAGAATTTGTCTGGACTGTAGAATTGTATGGGAGTGAATCGTATACGATAAGGAGTTCAGACAAAAAGATGATAGAAGGTTTAGAAATGTGGTGCTACAGACGAATGATTGGATGGGTAGATGATGCAACTAATGAGTAGGTACTTAACAGACATGGGTAGAATATGAATATCTGGCATATCATGACTAAGAGAAGGAATAGGTTGCTTGGACACATCTGAGACATCAATAAATCGTGAACTTCGCATGAGAAGGAAGTAGAAGGAGACCAAGGGAGACCGAATGACGAATACTGCAATCATGTTCAAAAGGATGTAGGCTGCCGTTCCTATCAGTAGATAAAGAGGCAGGGTAGCGTGGAGAGCTACATCAAACCAGTCTCCGGATTGAAGATCACAATACACGTCATGCTGTTAATATTTGATGACTTGTGTTGTTTCCCTCATTTTTGTAGAAATTATTCGTCTTCCACCTTGAAACGAATTTTGCGAAAATTCGCATGTTTGTTGAAAGGAATACTTAGGGGCCACATAACTTTCTCAATTTGTGGCACTTTGTGCACCTATCTAGCCATAGACAGTTCACGGTACCCTATTTCCTCGTGATCCTAAGCTTACTCTGTTGTAACCTCGTGCATGATGGAAAGAGAACTCGTTGATTTCAAAGTAAACTTTAATTGACAGTTTACCGAGATTTTAAAGTAATACCAAACGACTACCTATGAATTATTTTAACCAATATTTTGTTCATTATGGCAACGGTACTAAGTAATAATTTTTGTTCCTGCGCGTTAAACGCAGACTTTGAAATATTCTGTAATTGCAAAATAAATAAAATAAATAAACACGTTTTCTGGAAATCTATGCTGTTGCAGTGTTGCAAATTATTTGCTTGCATTACGAATCACTAACCGTAAAACGCTATAAGTATGATTAGGCAACGTTATAATACGTAGGTCGTAACTTAAGTAAGTTAACAAATGTCTCAGGATGAAGCATGTAAAATAGAATTAGTATTAATAATGAACAAATACGAACATAATCTGTGGAGGCGTTTGAATTGTCTTTGAAGTAACTAGCACAGAGAAAGAAGAATATACGTTTTTAATTATTATTTTCAGTAGAGAACCAATTTATGAAATCAGTATATATTTACAAATGATAAAAATTATATTTTTAACATTTACACATCTTCGAGAGTTGGAGATGTAAAAAAAAAATAAAAATAAAACCACCCTGTCCAAAAAGGCATATATTGTCTCATCTGTGGGATTGAAGTCTCCTCCTGTATCGTACTGAACAGATTCCAAGTTTACAGTTACGTTCTGAAAACGGACTAACTGTAAATCAAGCCCACAACTGCTCTGAATTAAACTACGTGCCAAGTTTTGCAATCTTTAGCTCTTTGGATGTAATTTGTAACGCGATTTGACTGTAATGAGACACCCTAGTTATCTACAGGGTGCCAGTTATTGAGCAATATGAAATATAATCATCATAGCTTCTAAACTGTTTGCGTTAGGATGTTCAAAGTGCACTATCGGCCATGGCGCACGTTGGGAATTAGTAGCGCACGTGCCTCGGTGTTCCCGGCCATTGGAACGTGAAACTCTCCCGGTACTATTTGCCTGAGGGTATAGCTGTGGTGAACGCCTGCTATAGAGCAATAACAGCCCAACTGTGGCTTGAAGGAAGTTGGCGATCGCGTTCAAGCTACAGACAAAAAGTCCAAGTGTGCCAACAAGTTTGAGAAAACGGATAGTGTTGTTGGTGACAGTGTTAGCAATGTTGTTTGTCCAAAAGGATGAAAACACATGAAAACTTCAAGAAGACACGTCCTGTGTTTCAAACCATCCCCAGGAAACGAAACGAAGAGCTGCACAACAGGTAGGTTTCAACCGGAAGACACTGCGACAAATATGCATTAATGGAGAGAAGTGAGCAGTGAAGAGTGAAGACTTCAGAAGTAGCTTGTAATCTGTTTTTCATCCAAGCAGAGTGTACCAGAGATTGGTGAGGCTCCTCTTCACCGTTGTATTCAAAAGCTATGAAAGCTGACAATTTTAAACATATCTTTTCAAAATTGCAGACCATACTAAATTTGCAATAATTGTAGAATAAAGCAGCCCAACAAGTTGCACTTTGCATTAGATAGATTTCGGCACCAACTATGGGTGTCTTCATCAGAAGATTAAAATTAATGCATGAGACGTAAAATTATGAGAGATATGCTCAAGTATAAAAGATAAATAAAGTTAAAAAACATGCTGCAGTTAGCTGTCGATCAGTATGGCAACCTGACAACAGCTAGCCACTCCTTTGTAAATGTGACATTTTGCTAGCTTCTTACTAGCATGTTTATTTTATTCTACAATAATTATATCTATGAAAGTAGTAGGGAGCAGTGAGCCACAGGAGAATAGTGATTAGTGAGTCACTTGTTGATGAGGCTTCATATGAGCAGTGGAGGTACAGTTAGTAGAGGGGTATCTACATCTACATCTACATGGGATGCTCTGCAAATCACATTTAAGTACCTGGCAGAGGGTTCATCGAACCACAATTATACTATTTATCTCCCATTCAATTCTCGAATAGCGCGCGGGGAGAAAGAACACCTGAATCTCTCTGTTCGAGCTCTGATTTCTCTTATTTTATTCTGATGATCATTTATACCTATGTAAGTGGGAGTCAACAATATATTTTCGCATTCGGAGGAGAATGTTGGCGATTGGAGTTTGGCAAGTAGCCCACGCCGCAGCGATAAGCGCCGTTGTTGTAATGATTCCCAACCCAGATCCTGTATCATTTCCGTAACGCTGTCTCCCCTGTATCGTGACAATACGAAACGAGCTGCCCTTCTTTGGATTGTAGTGTCTTCTGAGCTGTTTTGCAGCCTGGCTTTATCCGAATGGTGGGGACTGGTGATCCATAGAATTAAAACACTCTTAAACCACTTTTCAATCTGTCTCCTCAAGAATCACAAGAATCTGTTAGGCAAAGGGAGCAGAGACGACGGACTTTCATTGCAACGCAGCTTGAGAGCTGTAGGGAGAAGAGTGAGCTGCCTTGCGATCAAAAAGTGGAGAGCAGTGAACTGTGGCGATAAGAGGTTTCTGGGCACGTGCTGCATTCTTGTAGTGGGAAGCAATGAGTAGTGTGGAGCACAGAATACTTTGTGATCAAAGGCCAGGTGAGCTCTGCGGATTAGTGAGCCACATGCTACAGATAAACCTGAAATGCCTTGTGATCCAGCTCTGTGTGTGCACTGGATGGCGGTAAAGTAATGGAATTAAAGACTCCTGAGTCACTCTGCAATCTGGCTCCAAGCAAGTTGTGTAGATTCGTGAGCTATGGGTATCAGGTACTCCTCAGCATGAGATTTGGCTCAGTGCAAGTGGTGGAAAGTAATCTGCCAAAGGGGAAAGAGAGTCCTGAGTCACTTTGCAATATGCGTCTTCTATTGTTCATTCCCAATGAGTCTGAATGAGGCACTGGTGGAGCTTGACTCATATTACTGCCGTAATCAACTGAAACGCAAACCAATGAAAACCAAAACATGTGCATTCCATATGTGCAACAAACAGGCATCTCGTCAGCTGCAAGTGAGGTGGAGGGGTGTTGACTTGGAACAATGCAAAAATCCTAAATACTTGGGCTTTACTTTAGACCGAGCTCTGACATTTAAACAACATTGCCTTAATACCAAACTGAAAGTCTGTGGTCAGAAATAACATTCTGAGACGACTGACGCGTTCGAACTGGGGCGCAAGACCAAATGTTGTAAGAACGTCAGCCGTATCTCTAGCCTAAGCTGCTGGCGAATACGCTAGCCCAGTTTGGTGCAGGTCAGCACACGCCAAACAAGTCGACTTCGCCCTCTTTGAATGTGCCAAAATAGTTACAGGATGTTTGCTGCCAACCCCTGTAAATAAAATCTATCATCTTGCCGTTATTGCACCTCCAGCAATTCGAAGAGAACAAGCAGCATATCAAGAAAGACAAAAATCTGTAGTATCCAAGTGGCACCCACTCCATGGGATGGAGCCAGTAGCACAGAGGCTTAAATCTAGAAACAGTTTTCTCACATCAATTGAGAAGGAGAGTGACTACAGAACAACGGTAGAACGCTGGAAGGATGCGGAAAGACACCCGAGGATAGAACCCTACGAAGCCTTAGCTGCTGGACACAACGAAAGCTGGACAACGTGGAAGTCTTTGTACCGATTACGCAGTGGCATAGCAAGGTCTAAAGTATATCTAAGTCTAAAGCGTCTCGCTGCGGAGCGCGCGGTTGCTCGCCGTGGAGGTTCCAGTCCTCCCTGGGGCATGGGTGTGTTTGTTTGTCCTTAGGTTAGTTTACCTAGGTTTAAGTAGTTTGTAAGTTACGGACTGATGACCACGCAGTTTGTTCCGATAGAATTACTAATATTTGATTTTAAACCTAAGAAAATGGGGCTATCAAAATGATTCCACCCTCAGTGACTGTGGAGCCATTCAAACAACTACCCATATGTATAACTGCCCGCTCAGTCCCTCACACTGTACCTTTGAGGAGTTAATGTCGGCACAGCCAAACGCTATTGACGTAGCCCTCTTCTACGCTAAGAATGTGTAGAAATCTTTCTTTAAATCTGCATATTTTTTTTCTTTTTAACTTAACATGTAGGTATTTTATGGTGTCTCTGACACGAATAAGTAAGATTCTCAATGATTGGGAGCAGTAGAGAATGATGAATAATGGGGAAACAGAGACTTCTATGCCAATTGCCAATCTGCATCCACAGAAGCAGTGGTGAGCGTTTAGCTGTGAAAAGAAGAGTTTTTGAGGTACATCTCTGTGTTGGTTGCGTGAAGTGACGAGCTGTGGAAAGGAGAAACTTTCGAGTAATGGGGGACGGTTAACTGCAGGGGCCAGGGCCGGCGCAAGGCACGTGCGAAACGTGCGGCCGCACGGGGCGGCACTTTCCGAGGGGGAGGGGCGGCAAATCTGCTACCCCCTTCTTTTTATAAGGCAAACTCAACATTCATGCGCAAGAGGGGATTCGAAACCAAATCTCGGAGGGAGCGGCTTCGGAAACTGTGGCTTGGCGCATCGACTACCTGCCGGCCGCCCCTGTTGAACAATGGGAGGGAGGGGGACTGATTTCTTTCTCACCACGATAGCAGCACCGTCGTGTTTACGGCAGAGGAACAGATAGGGCGATACACGCCAGTATTCTTATGAGTGGAGCGCTGCCTGTCTGTTACGCGCCGTGCGTTTACTCACAACTAATTTTGCAGAAGTCGAAATCTAATTTGGATATTCGAATGGAATATTCGTTACTGCGGTTACATGTTAAACCTGAAGCAATTTTGCTAAACCCTTCAAAGGCAGTTTTCGAGTGTTTTATTCTTCCCGCTTTATGGAAAAAAAATCGTTGAATATTACTACATCAAACATATCCAAAACCTACAATGGCTAGAAGTATACCTAATGGGTAAATACGCTGCGAGTAATTACAAGGGATAAAGACATTGGTAGTAAGCCTGGCATAAGTTGGGTTTCGACGCATTTTTTTTTTTCAAAAATTTTTCTATCCGTTTCTGAGTGATAGTCGGACATTTTGGCTTTTGAGCCATTATAAACCTGTCTGCGCCTGCATGAACAACAATTAAATTCTGACCGGCACTTTTGTTTGAAAATACTACTCGCACACTATCACTTTTCCAACATTTATTTACTGTATGCAGTTCAATGTTGAATATATCGTCTGTTAACAACCATTGAAAAAGTTTATTTGCGTTAATTGTAAGTTCTTGCCGCGCGAGGTTAGCCGAGCGGTCTACGGCGCTGCAGTCATAGACTGTGCGGCTAGCCCCGCAGAGGTTCGAGTCCTCTGTCGGACATGGGTGTCTGTATTTGTCCTTATGATAATTTACGTTGAATAGTATGAAAGCTTAGGGACTGATGACAATAGCAGTGAATACCCGTAAGATTTCATACGTATTTGAATATTTTCGTAAATTCACAAGGCTTATTAAAATAGATAGATATCTTCAGTCAGGTTTGAAACCATTTTTCAGCTAGAGCCCAGCAACTGTTTTGTACGAATCTGTAGAGAATGTCACCAATCAGTCGCAATTTTTGTTTTTATTTCCCAGATCTACATAGATTTCGGGCACAGTGTGGCTATTCTCAATGCTTTATGTTTACATCTATACCGTCGTGCTGAACGTAACTGTCAACATGACGGTTTACATGTAAGCACATATTAAAAGCTTTGAGACTGGCCACCCAGTAGCCGAAAAGTAAAAACAAAAATTGCGATTGTTCAAATGTTTGTATAGCTTATGGGACTTAACTACGGGGTCATCAGTCCCTAAACTACTTATGAACTACCTTATACTGAAGACAGAACAAACATTCATGCCCGAGGGGGGATTCGAACCCCCGACCGCAGCGGCCGTGCAGACCGTGACTGGCATGCCGCAGACCGCTCTGCCACTGCGGCCGGCAAGTGCGATTGATTACTGACATTTCCTACAGATTTGTTTAAATAAAATTCAACAAACGTTTTGAAAAATAGAAAAAACTGGGAGGGGCGGCAATTTAGCAGCTCGCACGGGGCGGCACTTGGGCTTGCGCCGGCCCTGGCACGGGCAGAAACCCACTTAAGGCTGTGTTTATAGCCAGCGGATGCTCCATGGCGGAGGAATCGCGGCCGTTTGTCAGTGCGCTGTTTCTCTTAAGGCAGCGTGGGCCCTGCTTATAGGCGCGGCTGTTGCGGCGGCCTTTCGCTGTAGCGTCAAAATACCAGCGGTTGCACTCACAAATCGCTTACTCCGCGTCTAATGGGGCTGTTCGGTGCGCCATATGTCTGCCGCCAGGTGGGAACAGGGCCCTCAAGGTCACTGCGGCTGAAACACCTGCTGTGTGAGTGACGAACGGAACCTCCGCAAAATCACAGCGGTTGCTCCGCCGCAGAGGATCCGCGGCCTATAAACTCAGTTTAAAGATGGAGCTCTGCATCAGCCAGTGACGGATCTAAGGGCAAAGGGGGCAAGTTGCCCCGGGCGCAGAGTTCAGGGGGCGCCAAAATGGGCAAAGGCTTTACTATAATTACATGGATTAAATCAATTTTACTGTAATCTATAGTATGAATTTCGTTACATTAGCAATAGGTAATTATAAGTAATTTTATTTGAATTTTTTGGCCGTTTGCAGCTATTAAACACGTAATGTCTCGGCTGCCCCTGCACCATTGTTATTTCGATTACAGAAGAGGTTCGTTCCTGCAGCTGCCAGACTGCTTGACGCGCATGCGCAAAGCTGAAATTGTGTTTCAGCAGCGCCTTCTCCCGCTTCAGGCTACTTGGAGTGTGGCTGTTTGGTGTTCCAGCAGTTGCCGCAAGCAGCCAGACGATACCCGGAAAATTATTTCAGGCGCGGTCAAGCTGCCAATTTGCGCATGCGCAAAAAGGTCTGAATTAGAGAGGGAGTAGCCATCACGTCATACGTGTGTGTTTGTAGCGTGTTTTTTGATTATTTCGAAGTCACTGCAATTCCACTTGAGATCAGATATTTCTCGTTTACACTTCTTCGTTATTAGGAAGGAAAGTATTTTAATTATTTCTTTAAACTCACCTTCGCCTGCAGCCAGAAACAGTGAAAATTTGTTCCAGCAGTGCAAGTATCAAACAAGGGTTTTTACGTCACAGTAGCTGCGCATGCGCAGTAATATCTGTTTCTTAGCGCTTGAAACTAGTCGTCTGGCAGCTGCTGGGACGAACCTAAGTATTACCCAAGTTATCCCGAATATGCTGACGACGGACCAGTTTTCCGTCACCTGCACCGCAGAGGCAGAAAGGCGAACTGCGGCTTTCTTTGTTGTAAACGTGTCAATGTTCTCTTTGTTGTTCCTTCTATGTTCTACTTTTGACGGATGCATTTGAATTTTTTAGACAGAGATCTGACTGACGTAACTCTGAAGTATCAAGTATTAGCTTATTACTTAGGTGTGAAGTGTGCAAAAAAACTATCTGGAGCGGCATTCAGGAGGAAAGCCCGAGAAAAAGAAGGGGAAGCTCAGAAATCTTCTTCGTTAGTGTCAACTTGGTTGAGAGGAAATGTGAAAGGTGAGTTATTAGGTATATAATTTTTAGTTAAGCCAGAATCTCGTTGCTTCAATTCTTTTTTTTTTTTTTTTTTTTTTTTTTTTTTTTTTTTTTTTTTTTTTTTTTTTTTTTTTTTTTTAGTCGTGAAGTGATCACACTTTTCATAAATATATCTCAAATGCAGCAGTTGTATTTACTATTCGGAATATATAACACCATTAAAACATTTTTGCAAAAATCCATTTCTCATCTCCGGTTTGTAAATGTAACTTGAAAGGAACACTTGTTCACGATATACATCAGTCCTGAATGTTCAGTGAAGTCATTACAAACTTCACGTTAGACCTACAGTGGCACCATCTTTTCAATCAGATATGGGGACCTTAACGATGACTTTTATAAAACTGCGTCCACCGCTGCTTGACTTGGCATCAGAAGCCCTGCAACATTTAACAATCAGATCACACTAAGGCTGTGGTCCCAGTGGCTCCGATATCAGTGGATTTTAGCGACGACAGACGTCCGCGGTAAACGGCCGATCGTTTCAAATCAGCACTCCACTATGTTCACGGTCACAGTGTAGCCGATCTCATCGCCCGAACGTACAGTCGGTGAAATCCAAATCAGTTTGTTTTCTTCGGTCAAATCGACCGACGTTCTCACATGCTAGATATGGACAGTGAGTAATTGATATGCTTAGTGAAAGAAAGAGAGAAATTATAGCACCCAGAAGAGTAGAAATATCACAATAGGGATATAATTAGGACTATATGGTCTGAGAAGACAATTTATTGGAAACCTCAAGTTGGTTAAATCCTTAATCAGAAATTCAGGCGTAAATTATAACCTCAAAATGTGTTCAATCCGGGGTTGTGCCTTATTTTAATGTTATTGTAGTGGCTCTCTTGCACTGTGATAATCGGGTATTAGCTGTCCACAAATTATTCTTACTGGTTCTGACGTTCTTTAACGAGGTGATGAGTCTGTTCTATGAAATGGCCTGCAAATGTGGTGCAGGCCTATGTCTGCTTCCGCTTTTCTGTGGTTTCTGTGTTCAAAATCATTCTTAATTTCACACTTGTCATTCACAAATATATTGAATGACAGTCATTGAAGTTAAATGTACCGTAACTTCATTTCGTTCACCATAATCGGATGTTTCTGGGTGGTCTATAGCTGTGTTCTTCATGGATTTAAATACTGAGAAATTGCATCCATTATGTATTTTTATACTTACCATAACGCATTTCGAGAATTTTTCTCGCGTTTAGTGCATTTGTTTACATAAATACATTGGGATTTTCCAAGTGTGATTTTATGCAGCTCTTGCACATGTGTAGTCTTTTTGAAGTTACTTTAATGAGGGAAATGGTAGCATACATAATAAAATATTGGCAACTTTTGTACATACTAAATAGTACGCCTGTCTATACTTGCAGGTATTGTGTCTGTTCCATTAAACTGGAAATCACAACGCAGAAATCGTCCCATTTGTTGTTGTACACAGGTAGGCCTAAGTCACGATTATTATGTTGATATTCTAAATAATGGAAGAGGCACAATACCTTTAAGCAGACAGAAAAAGTTATGATTTCTAACATTAGGCTAAAACACACACCTCAATATTTAGTCTATCCGATTTTCCGAACTTTAGTAGCTAACCTAAGAGAGACAACTTCAGTGCAAGTGTGTCAAGAAATCACACATTGAAACGTCGAAAAAGTACCGTGGTTATGTAATCTATAGAAGATGCGAATAAATCCTCGAAATTCGTTGTGATAAGCAATAAACTTCTCTAACTGGTGTAGTTTTTCGTTATTTAAAGCATGGAGGTTACTTGATGTATGTCTGCACACCTTCAAATAAATTCAGCAAAACTGTATTATTGCTTGTCAATGACAACACGAAATATCACAAGTATGTAACAGAAATTTCTCCTTTTACCGGTACCTCAACATTCGTAAATATTGTCTGGGAGTAGTAATAACTGAGGACAGTAGACAATCCTCGCCACTTTCTTTTTTCCAGAGAGTTGTAGCTCATTCGTATGCATTCGAAGTCTTTATTAATAACAAAAGCTGCATTGTAGTACTAATTTCGAAGCATAAAATTGTCGATGGAATCCGTTGCACCCCCCATGAATTGAAATCTAATTTACTTCAGACACAGAATACAGTCAAACCTAATGTAACTTTCTCTTCTAACCAGACCAAGTGACAAACTATATGGGATGCAGTGTGACCACGCCGTCGGTCGATGTTTTCAGTCGACGGCGTCTGACGACGGTCTGTCGGTACCACTGTGAACACAGCCTTTTAACATGACGAAACACGTAATTGGACATCATGATCAATTACAAATTTGAGACTGCTCACAATTTAAATTTTTTACCCAATGTTGCCTCCCCAGGCAGCCATTATAAAGTGAAATAAAAATTACAGCTTACAGTTCTTGTTGCCGCGGTGGAGAGGCCGAGCGTTCCGAGGGCGCTTAGCTGCGGAGCACGCAGCTGCACGCCGTCGGAGGTTCGAGTCTCCCTCGGGCATGCGTGTATTTGTTGTCCTTAGCATGCAGCTCTCGTGTTATCCTTTGCAATTTAGTTTAGGTAGTTTGTAAGCCTATGAACTGATAACCACAGTAGTTAAGTCCCATATATATATACAACATTTGCACAGTTCTTGTTCATACTGATTCATTTTTTCAGCCGCGGTGGAGTAACCGATCGGTCTAAAGGGTATCGCTGCGGAGTGCGCGGTTGCTCGCCGTGGAGGTTCGATTCCTCCTTGGGGCATGGGTGTGTGTGTTGTCCTTAGGTTAGTTTACCTAGGTTTAATAGTTTGTAAGCTACGGACTGATTACCACGCAGTTTGGTCCGATAGATTTACAAACATTTGAACATTTTTTCAGTAAATATTTCAAGATTTTATTCTATCACCTATTATACTGGATAATTTGACTTTTTAATCTGCAAATTGATGTAACTTGCCGCCCCCCCCCCTTTTGCACCACTGATGGCAGAATTCAAAACATCCCGAAACATATATTGGCCCACTTTAGGTTACGGTAGTAACACTAAAAGTGGGCCTTTGCGATCTTCTTTTGACAGCTCGAAATTTAAATGAAAATAACGGCTTAACCATTCATCTGACACAAAAATTGAATAACGAAATTTGTAGAGGATATAATTCTCTACAACTTTGCTCTGTTATGTTTTTTTTTAATATCTGGTATCGTTTCAGATATATTTGAAAAAATAATGGCGATTTTGGGATGTCTGTGTGTCTGTCCGTAACGTGTTCCCTGTTTTTAAGACGAACCGTTCAACCGATCAGCACCAAATTTTGCAGACACAATTATAGGCCGCCAGAGACAAAAACCTCACTTTTTGAAATATTTCGGACAAGAAATACGTTAGTAATACCAAACAAATCCGTTTGTAATGTAAATTTAATTGCAAATAAACCGTTCATCTTCCGCGAAAATTGAATACACAAATTTGTAAAGGAGAAAATTCTCTACAACTTTGTTCCCTTATGTTTTTTTCATATCTTGAGAGATATTTGCAAAAATAACGAAGTTTTGACACCCTCCATAGAATTAACGATAACCAGCCGTTCGCAGATGTAACGTGACATGCCTCGCCCAGAAGTCTCTCTCCATCTTGCGTTCCGTATCTGATGATTTTCTTAGTGTAACTTACACGTTGTCATTTCAAAGCAATGGCGAACTGAAGAATTGAACAAAAACACGTCGTTCTTCGTACGATAAATGATAATCTAGTGTTTACAAATGCCATATTAGCATCAGTTAACAACGGTAATCAATAGTATGAGATTAAAGAACACAACTCCATACAGATAGCCGTAGCGTAGTGGGCAATGCGTTGGACTGTGACGCTGAAGGTAAAGGGTTTCAGACATTCTCATTAATTATTTTTTATTATTTAGATTATTATTTTGGTCCAAAATGTTTGCAAAAACTTTTAAAACTACAAATCTAAAGTGGACCATAAAACACGTCAGTGCGATTTTTTAAAACTCTAACCATAGTTCCAAATTCAAATTTTCTCATTTCTAGCATGAAAATAGTCTTAGTAGCACCCTTAAAAGATTTTCATTTCACCCGCTTAATGGTTGACCTTCCAAAAACATCGAAACACGTATTTCTAACATTCCAATCAAAAATCTAATTCCGAAGTTTTGTATTTATTGCTTCAAAATTGCCTGAATAGCAACTTATTTTCAAAAAACCGTTCATTTCTTATTTAACCCCATTACGGATAGGAATATCGAAAAATAGCTGACGCCTTCCATGTAAGATAGACAACGTCTACAGATTTCAAGTTTCTATCGTCTGTAGATTCACTTTTCAGCGCCGTTTTCTGTCTTTTATAAACTGATCGAAAACGCTAAATTCCTTTCTTACACTTTGCCATCTTTCTTGGTAGTTTTACCTTTCAAACTGCAGTATGCACTTATTTTTCTTTATTCGTACGCTTATTGCAGGAAAACAATTGAAGAATGTGCATCACGTTTCGCTGTATAAAACCTCTCTGCTGTTATAGTGTCAAAAGTCATCGCTGGTGTTCAGTCCGAATTTTATATAAGCTGACGACTTTCAATCACTATATCTTCTACCCTCTTATAGCTATCGACACGGAGCTGATATGGTATACTTATGGAAGACTTTGTACTACAACAACACAGAGAGATCGTTCGTCTCCATTGTGCAGTTTTTGCTGAAAAAGCAAAATATTGACACCCACACGTAGAATTTTATATAAGTCGGTAACTTACAACGCCCATATTTCCCACCCCTTAATCGTCTCAACCCTCTACCACCAAAGTGCACAATGGGAGACTGATACCTACTACCATATACAAACACCAGGCGTTTGCGATGTGAGGTATAGGCACAAACCCCTCAACTTCTAAATAGATTATTAAGATACACGTTAAACAACCATATCCTTTGTAATTTGCTGAATTTGAATATTAAAGTGCAATTGGAAATTGGCATAAAACTGAAGTTGTTGCTATATATTCTATACAATGAATAAGCGATTTCCAGATAAGCGATTTTCAGTTATGCTTATTTAATCTTACACCATCGACATGCAGATTCCAAAACTTTTACTTCACTTTACTCCTATTTAAACTGAAGATAGTCATTTACTCTCCATGTATGCTAAAATTGATAGGGTCATGTAAATAATTTTGAATTGAAAAATCAGATTATTGTGGATATCTTTGATCACATGTGTAGTCGCGAATTTCTTTGGAGATGCGCGAGCAGTCTCACGCAGATGCTGCTTCGCTTGGAGAGAAGAGAGGGATATCTTTGGCCATAGATGCGCTTTGGAAGAGTTTGTGGGTAGCCGCCTATCAGACAAGAGGTGTGTGTGAAGTAAGTTTACATAAATTCGGATATTATTGGTAAAAGAAAGAATACATTTTTCGAAAATGATTAGTTCAATTTTGGAAGGTAACAAATCTATATTTTAGAAAACAAATGTTTAGAGTAACAAACGTAGATTTCTTTACTGTTGTAGTAACTAGTTTCTCGCAGCTTATGGCATTCTTGGTTTTGGTAAGTTCAGATATCCAATTCATGCCACGTGGTAATTACAAAAAAAGAAGAATGACTTTATAAATGTTCAAGTGTAATTATTTAATGCAAATGGATTTTCAAACTACAAAATATTTGTGTGTACATTCTTTTTAGTTTGAAAGTGAAAGTGTCTGGGTTAAATACAATTTTATGCTGTCACTTCATTATTTACTGAACTGATCCAATCCCCCAAATGTTAAGGTTAACTCGACTAAAAATGAACAATTTAAATCTCTGTTGCTTGAGAGAGCATTTCAACATCTCTCGATAGTAATTAGCTTATTTACATTTTCCCTACTAAGTTAATATTGTATACACATTAAACATTGGAGTATACTTAATATTAGCACCAACAGAAGATTTATATCAGCAAGAGCAGATGCGTGGCGTTATCCATTTGCAACACTTAGACCATTTGTTTTTAATATGGTTTCGCGTTGTGAACAGTTCAGATTATAAACAGGGCTCAATAAAGTCAGATACTATAGTAACTTACCTTTCGCGGTTGGATTATTTCACTGTGTAGTAAGTAGAAACACAGAGCCCAACCAGTAAAACAAGCATTCACGTGAAGCACACTAATTAACAAATCTTACAAAACTGCCTCTTATCTGTGTCTTATATGATGACGTGGAGACGTCTGCTGCTATGCCAACCTTAGGAAGAAAATATGACCTTACATGCTGACAAAGGAAAAGTCTCACAATGGGCTAATGTCTTGCGTTGGATCCCTATATTTTCATCGGTCTTTGCCTTCGTTTGATGACGTTTTATCTCAAAGTTTGATATTTTACTGGATTGCGATGTGTATTCAAGTAGTAAGGAACAGCAGATAGATAAACACGCCAGACGACAGGGTGATGTAGAAAGCCACGAAAAGACCATTGCTTTTGTTAGTGGTCTGGCTAAAAATGATTGGCTCTGAAGATCTCATAAGCTCTCCAAGGAGCTGGTGGCACTCTCGGCAGGAGAAATGGAGGTCGTCCATTTTCATCTGAAGAGCTGCAGTCGCTCTCTTACGAAATTAATTGAGCATTTCGAGGGGCTCTCTGCCTTCATTCGCTGTCCCCTCCACGGTCAAGTAAGACGCAGAAGTTCCTCTGCCGCAGATAAGCGGATTATCTCTGGAAAGCCGCGATGAGGCCTTGGAAAGAACCCGTCTGTTACAACATCTCAGACGGCCTCCATTTCTTGAAAATTATTCTGGTCTGGGAAGTCTTAGCTGCCCGCCCACTGTGAAATTATTAATGCAATATTTTCTAATTTGTTCTTTAGCTACAACGAAACATCCTCATTATCGACTCAGAATATCGTATTTGAAGTGTTTCTAGGTTTTATATGCAATAGACTAAGCTTATCCATTATGAATGTTTTAGAATACGTGACTCTTAATTAAATAGGAGCACTAGAAAAACTGTTTTAAATACTTTTGTTTATTCAGTGTACTGGTTTTCGAACCATTTCAGTTTCTTCATTAGACGATGCACAGCATATTATTAGTATTTGATTAGTCCAATGTTTAGAATGCAGGAGAGTGCCGAATTCGCCTTTTTCATGTGGCTACCTACGATCAGCTACACCTAGCGGATTATAACTGAACAGATTAAGTTTAAAAACTGTGTTGTGTTGTATGATGTTGAACCTATCGTTAAATCAGACAATAAATTGTTCATTAACACAGCAATTTGGTTTAATTATGGCCCTGATATTGATGTATATACTATTAAATAAGAAACAGTGCATTAAACTGATTATATGCGCAACGGATCTTTTAACAAAACAACTGTGGCAAGTCACCATATGAAACAGACACTGACTATACTCAAAAAAAATTGACTGCGAGAAAGATATTAAAAAACCACAAACCACTTTGATAATGTTTGACTGCGAGAATTTTATGCAGATCAGTACCTGGTTATCAAAATTTAGTATCATAATCAAGTAACTGTAGTGTTGCATGACAATCATTTACTATGGCACAAATAACGAAATCTGTTCAACAATATTATCAAAATCAATACTGCACTTTAAATCCACTAATAACTAATTATCAAATGAAGGAAGTAAGTTAATCTTCTAACTACGTAAATGAAACAGGAAAGAAAGGTCAACTTTGTTACTTATAATTAATAATCAGCATTACATTACCTACATAATACAACTTGCTCCTAATGATATCAAATACAATTACCTTCATTCCAGCGGTGATAGTAATAAAAATACAATATATATTCCAAATACAATCAAGTCAACTTGCTGGCACAGCAGCCTCTGCTCTACATCGGAGCCATACACACAACTCAACCGCTCTCTAAACGAGCTAAACCACAAGTCCATTCTCTCTGCGCGAGATACAAAGCTATGCAATACATGATCTTTGCCAAAGATGAAACTTCACAGAGTTAATTACACATATCGATACACACAGTAGAAGCGATATTATACATTTTCTTGCAAGCAAGTTACTCGACACAAAACAGGAGGAACAATATTAGACATTTTCTTACAAAAATATTTTTTATGGACACGTTTCAAGTTTTAACACGGTTTGGTTTATTAAATAAAGCATAACGGTGCCGGGCATAGATACGCAAGTACCCTCCAACTATACCTAACCTTCCAATTACGTCTGCATCTACGTCTACATCTATCTCGTTAAAATGAAGTGCATGGCTGGGAGCAGTTCCAATTATACCGGTATTTAGGTCTTTTACCCGTTCCATTCATTAAACTGTTAAACACAACTTTCCGCTCACCTACTACAGAACAAACAATTAGTTCCAACTACAGATATTGTGTTATTCAGCTCGACCTCACCTTGTCCGATTTACAAGCTTTTACTCCCTTTTCGTCAACAGCAGAAGCAAAACAGCAACATCGAAAGCTATAGGACATTCTGTAATGTAGTGTCTCCGAAGTAGCATGCTGCAATTCGTACTCCTTAGCTGCAGACTGCTGAAAGCTTTTAAAGAGTAATGGGAAAGTCGACCAACAAATATGTATGACCTGTAATACGTGAACTTGTATTGTGAACAGAATATAAAATTCTGGACCTTAAGGTTAGTTGGAGAGTCCTATCTCGTCAATGTTAAATTTAAAGACTTGGCTTCCCTGTTTTTCACGAACCGCTGTAGCAACTACAATAATTGCACTTCAGCCATTGCTTTCGGGAATACAATTTTAATTACATTTTTTTGTACGTTATCCTATAATTTTAAATAACATTATGTTCCGCGGAGTCAGGATATGAATGCTATTACTCCTTGTAAATTTGAGTTACCGAAAGTTGTTTCTGAGATTCAGGGAAAAAAGAAGCATAAAATGTAAATTTTCAGGAACGGGTTCTAAATTTTCAAAATACTGTATCTCACTTCAAAAAATGTTCAAATGTCTGTAAATCTATCGGACCAAACTGCGTGGTCATGAGTCCGTAGCTTACAAACTACTTAAACGTAGGTAAACTAACCTAAGGATAACAAACACACCCATGCCCCAGGGAGAACTCGAACCTCCACGGCGATGAACCGCATATATATATATATATATATATATATATATATATATATATATATATATTAGAAGAAGTCAACTTTATGCGGCTGCACGCCCGAAACTTCTTTGAACAGTCATTGCGCCGCGAAAACATGAAGATGCAAACCTTGCTTAATGCTCCCTCTAAAACTCTCAACCACCTCTGATTCCTTCATTTAGTCCAGATTCCGTCTCCTTAATTTTCTAACTTTTTGCAGTCTCTTAAGTTTTCATCTACAGTCATAACCAATCACGTATGGTCTATGTCTGCCCCTGGGTATGTCTTATGCTTAAAACCTGGTTTCTGAAGTTTTCTTCTCCTTTAATGGTCTGAATAATTTCTTTTATCTCCTCATACATTTCTTCAATCTGCTCATCATCGGTAGAGCTAGTTGGCATATAAACTTGTACTACTGTGGTCGCTCTTGGCTTCGTGTCTATCTTTGCTACGATAACGCGTTCACTATGCTGTTCATAGTAAAGTAACCACATTCCTATTTTCTTATTCATTATCAGACCTACTCCTGCGTTACCATCAACTGATTTTGTATTTATACCCCTTTACTTACCTGACCAGAAATCCTGTTCATCCTGCCACCGAACGTCACTAATCCTTACCACATCTAACTTTAAAGTATCCATTTCCCTTTACACATTTTCTAACTTACCTACTCGATTAAGGGATAACAGATTCCACGCTCAGGTCCCTAGAACGTCTGTTTTGTGTTTCTTGATGACGACATCCTCCTGAGTAGTCCCTACCCGGAGATCTGATTGGGGACTATTTTACTTCTGCATTATTTATCCGAGAGGATGCCATCATCGTATATTCATACAGTAGAGCTGCATGTCCTCGGGATAATTAACGTCTTTAGTAATCCCTTGCGTTCAGCCAGTCGCAGTAACTGCATGGCAAAGCCATGTTAGCTGATGTTACAAGGCTATCTGAGTCAATGATATAGACTGTTGCCCCTGTAACTACTGAAAAGGCTGCTGCCCCTCTTCAGGAACCACACGTCTGTCTGGCCTCTCCACAGATACCCGTCCGCTGTGGTTGCACCTACTATCTGTATCGTTGAGGCACGCAAGTCACGTCGCCTGGGGAATGTCTATGGTTCATAAGCTTGCAAGATACTTTTGTCTGATTTAAATACTATGGGTAACCTGTAAACTAAGTTTTGGTTAGGTGACAGGAAAAAGCCGTTAATTATTGGAAAAGAATGCATTTCAACTATCTGTTTACGGGCTAACTTCGTAGAATGTAACCTAATGAGGGGAAAACGTAGTATATTTTCATTTTCGGAAAATACTGAAGAAAAATTTAGGGGTGGCCGCGGGGAGTGAGGCGCTCCAGTCACGGGCTGCACGGCCACTACGGTCGGGGGTTCGAATCCCCCTCGGGCATGGATATTTGTGCCGTCCTAGTTCGTAAGTAGTTCATAAGTAGTTTGTAAGTTTATGGACTGATGACCCCGTAGTTAAGTCCCATAAAAAAATAAAAAAAAAAAAATAAAATAGAAAAAATTAGGAAAATTTCCTTACTTTTTTACCATACACTTGTGCCCAAAGTCCATGACAGACTGGTACATATAAAGTTTTTAAATAAAACAGTTGACGTTTAAACTACAAATTTTCGAAAGAAAATTCGGCATTTAACTTCCAGCATTCCCATCGCATTCGATCACTTGCTTCATTTCTACAAAACTGTGATTAGTTAAGTCAACGTTTAATCTTATTTAATGTTTACAAATACAAGTATGCTGCCTTTGATAAAAACGAATAAAATTGTTTTCAGCAGAGTTGTAAATTCCGGTATCTGTCAGTTCGGGAAGCCGAGGAGTAATTAAATTTTGATGAGCGGTCTTGTTCCACGTTTGCAAATACAACTATGCCGCCTTTTGTAAAATTAAATAAAATTGTATTACCATCCAAGCCTAAAGTTCCGCAACCTGTCAGTTCGCGCAAACCGAGGAGTAATTAATCATTACTCCCTGCTCCCAACGAAATTTCTGGAGCCTCCGCAGTACATTGCGCAGAGTTAATTCTCACAGACGGTAGCAGGGCAGAGAATATTAATGTTGCTCCGCTGTTTCCCGCCAAAACGCGCGAGGAATTTGTGCCGCGGCTGGGCTCATACCGCGCTCTCTGCGACAAGGGAGCGCGAATCAGCAGCAGGTCCAAACCAGGCGATGCCTCTGAGCAAGGCGCCTGTCTCTCTGTTTGTTACAGTACACTGAGCCATTTAACATTGTGAGCGCCGTGGGCCTTTTGAAATGTCACTGTCGGACCACGTGCCCACCCAGTCGCTCTCTTTGCGTTACTTCAAGCCTTTGTCTACGACCGCGGACACGTTTTATATGTCACTAGCTGCTCCCCGCGGTGTTACCCGCGGTTCAATATTCAGACATTAGAGTGCCAAGAAAGGGCATAAATAACTACATGACTGTTTGCGACATTGTTAGCACGTAATATATAATTGTCTTAGAACGAATGGAGAGCCAAAAATCTATTGCAATACGTCCCTGTAAACGACGTTTCGAGACTTCTTGCTCTCCGAGTATACGTAGAGATTTCTAGCTCTCGATACACGGGAGCAGCCTACGTAGAGCTGTCCGTGCGAGAAACATGGGGTGGCCAGATGAACACCTGCCACTTTTAATGTTTATCCTTGACTCTTGTTTATAGTAATGGAGATATCACAATTGAATACACATTATGCGTCCTGAGAAATATTTTCATTAGTGTTATACTGCCTGCCATATGTTGAGTGCATTTGCTACGACTTCCGTTGCAGTTGGCCGGAACACACAACGTTTCATATGTTAACTGCAGCGTACCGCCTGCCATCTGTTGAGTGCATTTGCTACTACTTTCGTTGCAGTTTATGTACGCTATTTATACGTGGCAGTTCTCGCTTTGTACACAAAATAGAGCTTGGTATCTAGATCCCATTCTATACAAAACGTCATTTTTTTCTTGCCATTGTAATTAGGGCATATTTTATTTAAAGTCTTCAATGTTTATACATACTTCCTTCATTTGTTACAACAAAGGAAAATGAACGCGGCATAAACGCGAACATTCAGATTTCTTTTGTATGTAATTATATGTCAGTTAAGCCGTTTTGACAGTATGACAGAATCTTTTTGTATATTCGAAAGTAGAAAAGATAACAATAACAAAGAAAAAAAACTTCACTATAGCAGGACACGAACCTTTGCCCAAGATAATGAAAGTTTCCGACATGGTGCGTTAACCCTCACGGATAAACGTGACGTACACTACATAGCACCTCTGCTGCTGTATTAGAAGCTTCTTACAACCGTTACGTATTTCTATGGATATATTTCAAATAAATAACTTGTAATAAACATTTTGAAAAATAGCCTATGTCCTAATCCAATACATAAGAAATCTCTATATGAAATTTCATCTAAATCAATGCTGCAGTTTTAGCGTGATGCAATAACAAACATACAAACTTTCGCATTTATAATATGTATAGGACTAGCTTATATGCCCGTGCTTCGCAACGGTTGTTGAAGGAGAACCTGTGTGTATCATGGTTTTTTAGGGTTCCGGACCTCAGTCAGTAAAAACAGAATGCTTGTTGGATCGCTCTGTCAGTAAACTCGGTTGTCCTAGCCAAGATGTCAAATGTTAGTAAAAGTAATTGTCCGAAACGATGCATCTTCTTAAAGTTTTTGATACAAAAAGTGAAACGTGCCAAAATAAGCAAAGAAATGTCGCTAAGTATTTAATAGACAGAGAGAAATCAGTAACACTATGTTCAATGTTTGTTCATATTCGTAGGCATAAGATTGCTTAATTCTGTCACAGACGTTCGCTTCCTACCCCATTCTTATTATGTAGCAGCGGTGTTTATTAGTTCTTTGGTGCACTGCTGTACTACGCAATCCATACTTTAATCATAACCTACATCTAAAACAATTTCTCTTATGAAGTTGCTCCATGCAAATACGTGAAGTAGTTTAGGAGATTAGGTATTTCTAATAGATGAATAGACAGTTACTGAAAACACTGATTGTGATGTATCTTTTTTTTCCGTGATCTGAGTTTGATGAAATCATGTCTTTCTGTTGCCTCAATCTTAGCTCAAATTTTCTGTGAAAACTACTTGAAAATGTGTCAGTAGATTTTTTTAAATTTTTTTAAATACTTTTGCAAAACGTGTTAGAAATAGGCATATCTTCATGAATAATGATGTAGCTTACATCATACATCAGTTATATTCGCCATTTAAAACATTTATTTCGTGATCATTCATATCTGTGGACAATGGCCTGAGGCATGGATAGCTGAAATATAATCATGAGACTATACAAAATTGTTTCGCGTGAAAGTGCTGGTCATAATGAGATGTGACAACAACGGATGTATCTGATTCGGTAAAATTTTACTTTCTATTCTGGCGGCCTCGTGTTTTTATGTTGGCAACATCAATAACACGATATAAAATCGTTGCAAATATGACCGAACCACATAAAGTGTAGATAAATACTGCTGTATGCTTGATTCCACGACAAAATATTTGCGTGTCACGCGATTGGCTTATGACGATGTCACATGATTTTCGTTATTCAACATCTGTTGCCAACATTATCAAAGGAGGCCGCCGGGATATGAGTAGGACTACGTCGCATGGTTTTTCTTCACCCAGCTGTCAAACGATAATATCTTTCACAGCAGAGAGTGTCGCGGCTATATGTATCAGAGATCACTGATCAGCACAGACCAGTGAGCTTACTGGCACAGGCATATCAATATCTATGGCCTAAGAGACATTCATTAATGTATGTCTGTGTTTCCACCACGCTTCCACGACAGTGATCAAGGTTCCACGAGTATTTTTATCTTTGAGTCTATCTGGATTTTTATCTTTGTTTTGTGTCTCTGTTCATAGTCGGTAATGTGTGGTTGACGGAAACATGTGATCTATTTAAAAAATTGCGTATTTGATATTCCTCGTCGTTATTAAAGTCTGAAAGGACCGCATTGTCTGACGATTGAAAGAATAAACAGATTTTGACTCGTACCATAAAGTTCGTAAGTCACAGAGTATATAGCTTTTCCTAAGAGTATTTATTGCATATTTTGAGAATGTTTGCTCGTCACACTCACCCACTGCTACGCACCGCGACCAAACTCCCTTACTAACATCATTAGACCAAGGGCTATCTACCACCACAACCACGAGTGGGCGGCAGTATGTGGTCATGGAGAAAAGTCTGTCAGCACGTACACACACAAGCCTTTTATATATGTTGTTGTGGTCTTCAGTCCAGAGACTGGTTTGATGCAGCTCTCCACCCTACTCTATCCTGAGCAAGCCTTTTCATCTCCTCATAAGAACGACAACCCACATCCACTTGAATCTGCTTAGTATGCGCGTCTCTTGGCCTCCCTCTGCGATTTTTACCCCACACATTTCCCTCCAACGCTAAATTCACAATTTCTTGATGTCTAAGAATGTGTCCTACCAATCTATCCCTTCTTTTAGTCAAGGTATGCCAGAAATTTCTTTTCTCCCCAATTCGGTTCAGTACCTCCTCATTAGTTACGCGATCCACCCACCTAATCTTCAGCATTCTTCTGTAGCACCACATTTCAAACGCCTCTATCCTCTTTCTGTCCACACTGCTTATCGTCCATGTTTCACTCCCATACAAGGCAACACTCCATACAAATGCCTTCAGAAAGGACTTCCTTAGGCTTAAAGCAATATTCGATGTTAACAAATTTCTCTTTTTCAAAAACGCCTTTCTACCCATTGCCACTCTGCATTTTATATCCTCTGTACTGCGACCATCATTTGTTATTTTACTGCCCAAGTAACAAAACTCATCTACCTCCTTTATTGTTTCGTTACCTAATCTAATTCCTTCAGCATCGCCTGATTTTCTTACACTGCACTCCATTACCCTATTTTTACTCTTGTTAATGTTCATCTTATATGCACCTTTCAGCACACTGTCCATTCCGTTCAATTGCTCTTCCAGGTCCTTTGCTGTATCTGACAGAATTACTATGTCGTCGGCAAAACGCAATGTTTTTAATTCTTCACCCTGAACTTTAATTCCTTCTCCAAATTTCTCCTTGCTTTCCTTTATAGCTTGCTCAATGTACAAATTGAACAACATTGGGGAAACACTACAACCCTGTCTTACTCCCTTTCCAACCACTGCACCCCTCTCATGCCCTTCAACTCTGACAACCGCTGTCTGGTTTTTGTACAAGTTGTAAATAACCTTACGCTCCCTATATTTTACACTTGCTTGCTTCAGAACTTTTATATATAGATATAGATATAGACTAGATGACCCGGTGAACATCGTACCACTTACCTTAAAAGCTGTGTGTGTGTTGTGGATGTTGAACCTATCGTTAAATCGGACAACAAATTATTCATTAACACAGCAATTTGGTTTAATTATGGCCCTGATATTGATATATAAACGATTATATGAGAAACAGTGCATTAAAGTGATTATGTGCGCAACGGATCTTTTAACAAAACAACTGTGGCAAGTCACCATATGAAACAGACACTGACTATACTCAAAATATTTGACTGCGAGAAAGATAATAAAAAAACGACAAACCACTTTCTTAATGTTTGACTGCGGGAATTTTTATGCAGATCAGTACCTGATTATCAAAATTCAGTATCCTAATCAATTGACTGCAGTGTTGCATAACACTCATTTACTATATCACAAATAACGAAATCTGTGTAACAAGATTACCAAAATCAATGCTGCACTTTAAATCCACTAATAACTAATTATCAAATGAAGGAAGTAGGCTAATCTTCTAAGTAAATGAAACAGGAAAGAAAGGTCAACTTTGTTACTTATTATTAATAATCAGCATTACATTACCTACATAATACAACTTTTTCCTAATGACATCAAATGCATTTACCTTCATTCCAGCGGTGTTACAATACAATACAATATATATTCCAAATACAATGAAATCGACTTGCTGGCACAGCAGCCTCTGCTCTACATCGGAGCCATACACACAACTCAACCGCTCTCTAAGCGAGCTAAACCACAAGTCCTCACACTCTGTGCGAGCTACAATGTTATGCAATACATGATCTTTGCCAAAGATGAAACTTCACAGACTTAAGTACACATATCGATACACACAGTAGAAGCAACATTACACATTTTCTTGCAAGCAAGTTACTCGATAGAAAACAGGAGGCACAATATTAGACATTTTCTTACAAAAATATTTTTTATGGACACGTTTCAACCTCTTAATATAAAACATATTAATTTAAATCATGTATTTTAGTCCCAGTAGCTTTATAAAGGCACTAGCTGAAAACCCGGCGTTGCCCGGGTATTATTTATTTATTCCTGCCATTTCTTCGGTATGTAGTCATTTGTATAAGGGCTGTATAACTGTAAAATCTCTTGAGAATACAATTAGTAGTAAAGAAGTAATAGATTAAAAGTTGGTGCGTGATGGGGCGGTTTTCCATGAACATTACTGTTTATGTGCTCATATCTCATGAACTATGCGTCGTATTGCGATACGATTTAAAAGGTACACTCAACTATATGCGTGTATACTGTCTGTATAATTTCCTGCGGCTACAATTTTTAGTGTAAAAATTATAAATTGTAACGTCATACCGACAGCTGTAGTTTTAGTCCATGAACAGCGGAACGTTACTGTTTATGTGCTCATATCTCATGAACTACGTGTCGGAATGTGATGCAATTTAGAAGCTACATTCAAATATATATGTATACTACAATTTGTCGCTACAATTTGTAGTGTTCAAATTATAAATTGTAACGTCATACCGAGAGCCGTAGTTTTACTCCATAAACAGCGGAAAAGTAGTAAGCGAAAAACTTATTTCCGTTCATCATTTTACTATGGCTGCCAGCGAAAAAAAGTTTAATAAAGGTTTGAAATTATCTTTAAAGTTTGTTGCAAGTCGCTAAGTACTGTCATTCTCATACAGCGTATTTCGAAAGTCTCGCCGCGTTATATTGACATTATTTACGATATCTATTGGTTATGACGTAATATCTTTTGAACCATGTGTCGTATATGATTCTTAACCCTTCAGCAATTGTACCTCACGGCAAGGAATGTGGGTACCAATTTTGGTTGAAATCGGTCCAGTGGTTTAGGAGAAAATGAGCAGCATTGTCGCTTAATGCAGCAGTTTCCGCGCATCTCATTGACACTTACGGCGACCGTTTGAAACAGGTCAGTCAGCCTATCGTGAAGTACAGCTATCGTGACTACCTATACTTTAATTATGGATAGCCTACGACACCTATACTTGGCGATACCAGTCGAGTACTATTATAATATCTCTGCTCGGCGGGAGAAGATGATATATAATATTGTTTTTATTACCAGGTATAAAATCACTGTTACTATAATATCTACACCCGGTAACTTTTACTGACGGCTTTGTCTGGTGCCCTCAGTAATACTCCAGTCTGTAATTTGTAGCCCTGTGGTCGCCACTCCCTTAATCAGAATGAGTAACCACAGAGGTATAATTTACTACGACACTTGGATACAACAACGTTAACGAAAAAATCAGACTGCGTATGCTATCAGTAAGTTCCTGTTCGGGTAAAGCGTCGTATCTGGCCAAAGATCTCACAGTTTGAATAAACACAGCATTTGGCAGTTGACTATATGCTTAATCATTTGAAAAAAAAAAAAAGTTATTAAATGTGAGTACACCTTTCGCTGCAATTCTGAGATCTCAATAACACTTTCCCACTCGTGATGAAAAATAATCTCTGGTAAATTACTTTCTCCAATTCAGAGTAAATATGAAATATATCGGAAGCTATCACTATCGATTGTAAGTAATCTATCGCGATAACTGCCGCAAATTTTAGTCTCTCAGCTTTGAGATTATACGATCGCTAACGTTATTTGCTATATCATGAGCGGTCGTGATTCAAAATTTACCACAAAACTACTAATGAAAATGTTAGTCAAATTTGTTTTTCCAGGACTCGTGGGTCCCATTTATTTATATACTCAATCAGTAACTCAATCAACAAAATTGTTTATGGCAGACTCGTCCTATCAGATGAATTATACTCCCCAACATCTATCTCTTGAATTAAAAAATAAAATCTACTGTTGCTACCACCACTTGGCTGTCACCTCTATAATAGCTTCATATAAAAATAAAGTGAGGCCGCATTTCAGGTGTTAGCTGCTAACCTATCTCCCCAGATATTATTAATTCCCCTTTTAACTAAGAGTCATGCCAATACGAGAACAGCCTAGGGTAAGAATTGAATTTAGTAATTCCCAGACGAAGTTTTTTCTTTTGCAACCACCTCAATTGTTTCATGCCAACTTCACCTTCAAAGAAATTCTTTTAGAGTAGCGAACACACGGTAATTTTATTAAGCAACCTTCTGCACAAGATATTGCAATCCGGTCATGAAGGTAATTCAATAATTATTTTCTTTCAAGATCACTGGGTTAATTACCACGCCTGTGGGATATTTGCCATCTCAACCTTCAAAATTAAAAGGTACATAGCTCAGGTCAGTCTCTACTATACCAACACCAATCACAATAACAGAGTGGACCCCCAGTCACACTCCCGGATACCTCAGATCTCCGGCAGAGTCCGACAATATCCTTTATCACCACAATCCTCTCTTCCTCTCTCCTCTTAAAAATTACGACTGCCTGCTATGTACAATTATTCTATATTTACTTTAAATATCCCACCAAAAAGAATAATAACTGTGTGTAATTTTCCCATCAGGCTGAATCTAATTAAACAGCAAACTACAAGTTCTCCATTTTCGTAAGAAAAACTCTTCCCTTCATGACAAGATCACTATCAACACATAAGTACGAGTAATAAACTCGAAAAATTACCATTTACTTGGAAACCAACTTACACCAAAAAAATTAAGACCCATCAATACCGTGTGTATAGCTACAGTATTATTTTACTCACGTGCTATAAATTCCCGCACTCCGAAATCAGTCATACAATCGCGCCTTCCTTTCCATTATATGAATGTGGCTGATATCTATCCATATAACTCACATATAGTATTTTTAGAGCATTATACGAATTCTTTCCAGCCAAAAAAACTTCGTAAGGTTATACCATATTCAACTCTTTGCCCTACAACAATCTAAAAAAATTTCTCTGGTCATAGTCTGCTTCGAAGGAACGTCATTTATTCTGTGCCTTCACAATATCAGGTCGACCAGTGGAGTGGACGCCATCTTGCATTGACCAGCTGCCAGACACTCGCCCAAGCGACGTATTTACATGAAACATTAGTCACAGCGTCTAAATACCAAATAGTGGAAAAATGTTTACCATATAATATGATTCTTCTAAATAATTAATTTTTTTATACTGATTTGCTTTAGTTTGAAACATAAGATGCTGCGGCTATCTCATTTGCGAAAGCCCTGAAACACGACAGAATCATTCTGTCCCGCTTCACGTTCTCATGGATCGAAGCTTACGTATGCAAAATTTCTATGCAACACGTACAAATATACGGACACTCTGCTTTATATATATTAAATAATCAGTCTTAAGTATCGGCTCGATAGTGGACGGAAAGAGTGGGTGAATCACGCACACATGTCTAGCATAATGTTCATGTCACATTTGTGGAAACTCAGGGAAGGTTTAAACGGTGATAAAATATGGAAAAAAAAAATGTAGGAAATTTTTTTGAAGTATAGAAAGCGACATATCGAACAATAATTATCCTCGTCATGTGTGCGTGATTTGCCTACTCTTTCCGGTCACTATGGAGCCGATTTTTAGACTACTTGATGATGCCTTTATAAAGCTACTGGGTGTAAAATACATATGATTTAAATTAATATGGTTTATATTAAGAGGTAAGTGATACGAAGTACGTCGACCCGGCAATGCTTCGCAATTGCTAATATGTATGTACTCTTGCTCTGAACGTCAAATGTGCAAAATTGTATGGAAATCGTACAAATGATATTGATATCCCAAATAAAAGAGCTATTTCAGTTTTCCACACATTTTCCTTTTTTCTGGCCAACTATTCCGAACTTTTACTTCATTCAAACCTTCCTCTCGCTTTGAACGTCGAATGTGCAAAATTTTATCGCAATCAAATGAATGGTATTGATATTTCATAGAAAAATCTTATTTTTTTCTGAATTTTCCAGTTTTCTGGGTGACTTTGCCAAATTTATATTTGATGTGAACCTTCCTCTTGCTTTCAACATGAAATGCACAAAATTTTATCGCAATTAGACTAACGGTATTCATAGCTCACTGGAAGAAGCTGTTTCAGTTTTTCCCGATTTTCCTCTTTTCCGGACAAGTTTTCCATATTTTACCACCGTTTAAACCTTCCTTGGACGTACACGTATATTTCAAGACTAAAATTAGCCAAATCTGTCCAGCCGTACTCGAGTTTTAGGGAGACTAACGAACAGCAATTCATATATATATATATATATATATATATATATATATATATATATATATATATATATATATATATATATATAAGGCCACACCAGAAGATTTTTTTTGGTCCCTGTAGACAACGAAATGGTACGTGGACCGGGCAGAATGTGTATAAGTAATACCGAATGTTCAAGATCGAAAATTTTAAGTGTTCTACGATTTTACACATTTGCATTTATATTTTGTCACGAATGGTACGTAGAAAGTTACAGAAATGCATTTCAAAAACAAATACAATTATGAACTAAATCTTCCAACGAATATTTTTTTTACCGTCATAGTTGTTGTTGTTGTTGTGGTCTTCAGTCCGCAGACTGGTTTGATACAGCTCTCCACGCCACCCCGTCCTGTGCAAGTCTCTTCATCTGAGAATACGTTCGGCAACCTACTTCCTTTTGAATCTGCTTACTGAATTCGTCCCTCGGTCTCCCTCTACGATTTTTACCCCACACACTTCCTTCTAATGCTAAGTAGACAATTCCTTGATGTCTCAGAATGTGTCCAACCAATCTATCCCTTCTCTTAGTCAGGATATGCCAGAAACTCCTTTTCTCTCCGTTTCGATTGAGCTCGTCCTCATTAGTTACGTGATCCACCCATCTAATTTTCATAATTCGTCTGTAGCACCACATTTCAAAAGCTTCTATCATCTCGTTATTTGAACTCCTAATCGTCCACGTTTCACTCCCATATAATGCTACTCTCCAGACAAATGCTTTCAGAAAAGATTTCCTAACATTTAAATTAACAATGGCTGTTAACAAGTTTCGCTTCTTTAGTAACGCTTTTCTTCCCCTTGCCATTCTGCATTTTATATCTTCTTTACTTCGGCCATCAGAAGTTATCCTGCTACACAAATAACAAAATTCATCTACTACTTTTATTGTCTCATTACCTAATCTAATTCCCTCAGCATCGCCTGATTTTCTGACATTGCATTCCATTACCTTCGTTTTACTCTTGTTAATGTACATCTTATATCTTCCTTTCAAGACACTGTCTATCCCATTCAATTGCTCTTCCAGATCTCTTGCGGTCTCTGACAGAATTACTACGTCATCGACAAACCGCAATGTTTTTCTTTCTTCTCTCTGCACTTTAATGCCCTCTGGAAATTTCTCCTTCCATTCCTTCACTGCCTGCTCAATGTACAGATTGAACAGCATTTAGTCCAGTCAAATTAGGGTTTCACCTCGGAATGAGAGGTAACAAGCTGAATATTTGCATGAGCCTTTGTTTTGGCATTCTAAATGATGTGTCAAAAGTCTCATAAAATCTCGTGTCCGCGTCTTAAGTTATTAAAGGTTAAAGGTCACGAAAATTAGGTTTTCGCAAATATCTTGGTTCCTATGCGTAAAATGGTATTTGCATCTCCGATAAAAGTTGTAGATCATGAAATTCTCTACAATTTTTGTTTCAAACATTTTTTGTGCAATTAATCGTTTTTTATATAGATCGCGGAGAGCGCACAGGTCACAGCGCTCAGACACATAAGACGTAATACGAGGTCAGCTGCGAATCACAGTCAATGGTACGTTGAATAAAATAATAATAATGGCATAAGGAAAACCACGAAAGCGACATTATATGACTAAATGAGACCTATCGATATCGATCTTGATTAACGTAATGTAACATATATTATCGATGGTGCTTTCTTGTGCATCGAGTCATATGAAGCAAAGACGATACTTTCACCGTTGTTTTAGATAAATATATAAAGTATTTACAAACACATTATGGCTCAAGAATGGTTGTTATATTTGACAGATACTCGGACTACAGTAGAAATACTAAAGCAATGGAACGACTAATAAGAAATTCTGTTGTTTCAGAACCGTATGAAATTTGCTTTGAGGAAACAACGATTGTGCCAATCAGCCAAGAGAAATTTTTATCAAATCGATCTAATAAAGAAAAAAAAAAGGTAATTTACTTGCTTGTTGAGAAATTAAAAACTGTTAATATCACTACAAAACAAGCCAGAGATGATGCTGATGTTTGTATAATCAAAACAGGTATTGAAGAATCACAGCACCAAAGGACTGCCGTCATCGTAGGAGAAGATATTGATTTGCTTGTCATTTTAATTGGACGTACTCAATCACATCAACAAGAAATTTTCTTTAAAAAAGTTGGCAAATGCAATGTAAAAACACAAACATACTCCTCCAAAATTTTTGAACATTATCCCCGTTGTAAAAAACACATTTTACTTTTGCACGCATTGAGTGGCTAGACACAACATCTGCGTGGTTTAAAAAAGGCAAAAAAACTTTTGTTAAAATATCGGAGAAACTTCCAGATTTGGATAAGCTAGCTCAAGTATTTCAACAAGAAAGTTGCCCTGCGCAAACGTCACTTGAAAATGGAGTATGTATCTTGTTGGCAATATATAATGCTTCAAAATCTGAAGACAATATAGATCAATTTGTTAAATCGACAAAACTTAATAAACCTGTGCAACTATCCAATCTGCCATCAACTAGTGCAACAGCTCATCAACATATCAATCGTGCTTACTACCAAGTACAAACGTGGTTAGGAAACTATATAGAACCCCAGGAATGGGGTTGGGTGCGGCAGAATGAACATTTGGAGCCAATACTAACAATATTACCACTTGCACAAGACGAGCTCCTGAATACAATATTTTGCAACTGCAAAAATGGTTGTGGTTCGCGCTGCGGGTGTAGGAAATCGGGGATGCAATGTTCTTCAGCTTGTGGCCAGTGTAATGGGCAAGCTTGCCTCGATGCGTCATCACACCAGAACGATCTCGATGAAGAAAGTGCATATGACCCGAAATCTTGGAAGGTTTAGAGACGATGATCGTCGATTACTAGGATGATGATAATGAAATGGACGTTTTCGAGCGACCGGATGAAGACGACGATGTTTATGAAGAAGATGAAAATTGAGACCTACGTGTGATTAATGATTATAGTGAATAAAAATCCTCACGTTTGAACTTCTAATTGTAATAAATGAATCATACATGAGTACTAAATAAAGATTTACATAAAACGTACTTCCTCGTTTTTTTATTTCATATATTTTTGCTTCAAATATAATTAAATCTTAATTATAGTTAATATTATTCTTTTCTACATGAAACATAATTCAGATATATTAGAATATAATTAAAATATACTTGAAGTATTTGGCTTCATAAATTTACAATTTCATGAGATAAGTAAATATTATTAAACAAATCTTTTTGATTTATGAATAATATTATGAAATATTGAACATAATTCATAAAGAATGAAGATTTGTTATTGTAATTGTTGCAATGATTTATTAACTTTAAACAACCTACCATTGACTGGGATTCGCGGTTGACTTGCATTACGTCTTATATGTCTGAGCGCTGTGACCTGTGCGCTCTCCGCGCTCTATCTAAAAAACGATAAATTGCACAAAAAATGTTTAAAACAAAAATTGTAGAGAATTTCATGCTCTACAACTTTTATCCGAGATGCAAATACCATTTTACGCATAGGAAGCGAGATATTTGCGAAAAATGATTTTCGTGACCTTTGACCTTTAATATCTAAAGACGCGGACACGAGATTTTATGAGACTTTTGACACATCATTTACAATGCCAAAACAAAGGTTTATGCAAATATTCAGCTTGTTACCTCTCATTCCGAGGTTGATGCCTTTTTTGGCTTATTTGACTGGACTAATTGGGGAAAGGCTACAACCCTGTCTTACTCCCTTCACAACCTCTGCGTCCCTTTCTTGCCCTTCGACTCTAATGACCACTATCTTGTTTTTGGTTTTTGTATAGGTTGAATATAACTCTTCGTCCCCTATATTTTACCCCTGATACCTTCAGAATTTGGAAGAGTGTATTCCAGTCGACATTGTCAAAAGCTTTCTCCAAATCGACAAACGCTAAAAACGTAGGTTTCCCTTTCCTTAGCGTATCTTCTAAGATAAGTCGTAGTGTGAGTATTACCTCCGGTGTTCCTACATTTCTTCTAAATCCAAACTGATCTTCACTGAGGTTGGATTCCACAAGTTTTTCCATTCGTCTGTAAATAATTCGTGTTAGTATTTTGCAACCATGACTTATTAAACTCATAGTTCTATAATTTTCACACTTGTCTGCACTTGCTTTCTTTGGAATTAGAATTACAATATTCTTCTTGAAGTCGGAGGGTATTTCCCCTGTCTCATACATCTTGCATACAAGGTTATAATATTAGTACAGTATCATCTTCTGTTTATTCCTCTTAAAATTGTACTATATTGTTGTATAGCAGTTGGCACGAAGATGGCCTCACAAGCAAACTGAAACCGGTTGACAAATAAAAAAAATCTCTTGCGATCCAGAGTGTGTTCTAAATATTAGATTTCATTAATGACGGCTTTTTTCTCCTTAAAGTGTTTTATAAAGTTATAAGTGCTTACATTAGCGTGCAACGTTCAAATAATGGATTTCGATGAAGCAGTAAATCTACGTGGAAGAGACAAACGATCCCCATTTCTTCATCACATTCCAGTAAGTGATTTTCAACAATTGTCTGCACCAGTGTACGAGATTAAAGGCAGGTTGTGACACTGACATATTCATATTTTCATCTGCTAATGGATTTAGTGCCACAGCTTTGGAGTGGTGACTGCTGCCAGATGTTACATATTCAAGCAAATGCATGTTGAAATATCAGCGGTTTTATCCTTTCATTTCCAGTGTTGAACGGCCACCAAATTATACTTATTTTCTAAATCCACGTGCTACAAGTACTCAGAAACTATAATTATGTATACGCCATAATTAATGAGATAGTCTCTTACTTGTCAGTACTTTATTTTCATTAGAAATTTGCCAAAAATATAGATAACAATGCAGTAGTAAACCAGATTAATTTTTCCAATATTAACGGAGTAAGCGTTGCAAAAAGCATTGTTCAGAACTAACACTTTTGACACCGCGTGATTATATTGTATGCAAAAAATATTATAAAAGTAATGTGTTACTACTTAAACTTTAGCTTCTCGACCATTATTTGTCAAAATACTTTCGCTTAAGTACAGTTTATAAAAGTCTTGTAACAATGATAACATTATTGCCTTGTAATCAGCAAATTACTCGTATTACTACAAGACTATAATTACTACCATTTTCTGAGGTTATGCAATGTATCCTAAACAATTTGACATCAGATTGTAACGCAACTATACGGGTCTTTCATTATTTAACAAGAATACTACACGCGATCTCTATGCAGCGACGGATAAGGCCGTTGAAACACTAGAGCTCGCGATCCATTTAACAGAATGCCAAATGTGCCTTGCGTTACTATATAATTACTTCAGTGACTCGTATTGCTGTACTGTACGTCTACTTACTGTTACTCAGTTACATTGTAATTACTTTGTTTATGTAAGTCCTGAACACGTACAATAATAAATTATTTAACAAGATTAATTATGTACACAAATCAACACTGCACTAGTCATATTTCTCATATATGTTTGTATATAATTTTTCCGATCTATAGATATTTGTAAAATTGTCTACATTTTTGCTGATTAATCTGATGGATGTCATATTTGTGAAAGACGCCTAATTTAATTACGTAAGCATAATTCAGGAATGTTTTTGTACCAACTTTATTTCTGGAACTTTCTAGAACATGTAACACCATATTTTAGTGTCTTTTTCTTTCTCTTATACAGACACAATTCATGATTTTAAAGTTAATACAATGGGGGTCAAACACGCAGCAGTGCACTTCTATTTACTACAAAGAACCCAGGCTGCCAAATTAGGGTTGCCAGATAAAACTCGAGGCAGGGCCGGAGACCAGACGTGCCCCCCCCCCCTTTCCCCTTGGCCAATGACTCGCCCCCAACCAGGATTACACGTGAATTCTAAAATAATAATAATAATAATTATCATCTCCTCCCTCCCAGCAAGTAAACGAGATAGTATCGACTTTTCGTAGCCACTCTTTATAATTTTCTTTCTGCAACCATTCTTCACGGAACGAACTTAGATATCGTCTCTTCATTTCACTGTTATTACTCACTAATCTGAGTTAATGTAAGCTTGTCTGTTCTCACACGATCCGAGTATTCCAAAAATTGCCGGTAAACTGATAACAAACAATGAACGAACGAACACAAATAATAGACGTCGCCAGTTGACACGTTGCCGCAACAGTGTTTCCTTAATAATGCGCTAGCCGATTACTATCGACGCAACAAAGAAAAGTTTTCAGAGGAAGAATAGAAAAGTAGCGTTTATTTGCAGTAAGAAATTGACATTTATATAAAGTTATTCATAATTACTAGTGAGGAGCTGGCCGGGAATGGCCGAGCGCACTGAGGCGTCTTGCCACGGTGCACGAGGCTGCTCCCGCCAGAGGTTCGAATCCCCCCCCACCCTAGGGCATGGATGTTGTGTTCGTCCTTAGTTTAAGTTACGTTAAGTTCGATGTAGATCGTCGCTACATGAGCATAGTACTTAAAAAGCGTCGAAAAAAAAGTTAAGATGAAGGTTACATTTGATCTCGGAGATGAGAGTCATTGGCCCGTAGACCCGGAGAATTCATTCCAAACCCGGGCACTCCGGGCGGCGCCCGGAGATCTGGCAACCTATGCCAAATTAACTAATTTCAGGACAACATGTATACCGCGAAGAAGCTGATCAGCACAACAGTTTTGCCTACATCAACAAAGCAGGTGATGAAATTTAATGCATTATAATTGTTAGAGCTTGTGTTTGGGTTGTGGCGGTCTGTGGAACGCGAGAGGATGACTGGTAACAAAACTCTTTATTAGAGAACGGAAGGAACTCACTACAGAACAAAAGTGTCAGAGAGTGAAATTGCAGAGATAATAACCAAAAATTCACAGAGAAAACATCGCGTATGGAATAAAAACACGTAGAGCCCTGTATTGGGAGAGTAGCGCCAACCTTTTGTGTGTGGCTGGGCGACAACCGCCGGTTGCTATTGGTCAGTTGAGCGCGGGTGGGGCACGTCGGCCATTTTAGGCCTAAGCAGTCCATCAGCGTAAATGGCATATTTCACTTAACTAGCTGTTATTTTAGCATTTAGAGGTGTTGGAAATGTGTAGACTCATCATGTATTAACCCTCGCACCGCACACTGGGGTCCTAGGGACCCCAGCGTAAATTGTATTGTGTATTATAGAGAGTACGTTGGCTAAAAGTTTTTGAAACTTGGTGTATATTAGGATTGTAACACTGCCTACGCATACGTGATGTCAACTCAAACATCCGCATTGTTGTTGCACTACTGTCAAGCTGTAAAGATTGCTGAACGCCTGTGGGGTCTTGATTATCCTAGTGTTCATTCCGTGTAGGTCATTTATGGTTCACTATAAAAAAGGGACACAAAAACCGAAATGTGTTGCCAGGATTGTAAAAGGGTGACCTGTGATGAACATAGAGTCATAATTTGTACTAAGTGTGCTCACTGACAATGTAAGTGGTGACTGATATAAGAGTTGTGCACATTTTATAAATATCATTCGTGACTCATAGTTGTAATAATAAAAATCACTACGGGTAACTAAATAGTTATTTACAACGTTTCAGATACATAAGACATTCCAATGTATATATTAATGAGCTTGTTACACTTGATATCTGATAAAAATTTTCTGGGGTCCAGTAGACCCCAGTGTGCAGTGGAAGGTAATTGAAAACAAGTGTGCAGTGCGAGGGTTAAATTAAGAGCTTAACATTGCATATTCCATTTTTATATGGTGAAAAATGCCGCATTGTTGGCAGTGAATTGTTATACTAAAACAATCCGAGGTACTGTAGCAAGTTTTACGCATTACACAGGGCTAAAGAGATGCGAAAAGACGCGAATTGTGGGTATTGGAAGAAAAAATGCATTTCCTTACGAGAATGCAAAATTTTGCGAAGTAAGTAAATTTGTATTGAAATATCGAGTAAACTTCTAGGTTTATGTGTTCATACAAGTTTCTTGCGAAATAATCGAAAAACACGCTGCAAACACACACCTATCACGTGATGGCTACCCCCCCCCCCCCACTCTATCTCAGACCTTTCTGCGCATGCGCAAATTGGCAGCTTGACCGCGCCAGAAATATTTTTTCAGGTAGCGTCTGGCTGCTTGCGGCAACTGCTGGAACACCAAACAGCCACACTGCAGGTAGCCGGAAGCGGGAGAAGGCGCTGCTGGTACAAAATTTCAGCGTTGCGCATGCGCGCCAAGCAATCTGGCAGCTGCTGGAACGAACCTATGATTAACGACCACAATTCACTTATTACAGCCGCGATAATAGTGCGCCTCTGGTGGCCGGCCCGGAACTAATAATAGCGCGGTTCACAGCACTTTTCCAATGCTAAAACTTCGCACTGACACATGGCAGCTGGCGTAAGAGAGCGCCACAGGTCGTATTCAAACTAATAGGTAGGTTCGTCACAACATCGTCGCTACTTCCACCAAGATTTTCGATATTCCGGTAATTCAATCTCGATTGCACAAACGGCAGTGACCTTTGTGGTAGCAACGCTTTCCGTGGCTACGGCATACGGCACAGACGACGGCTTTCATGATGGAATGTTATTCTGACAATGGTTTGGAGCTGTTCCGAGTGTTTTAGTTGAAACTGCCCCTCGTGAGTTAGGGCAGAGCAATAATGACGCCTATCTTTGCGGCGCACGACTTCCAGGAAGGGCAGCGGGTCAGCAAGGCACCTCTCTGACGTTTCTGAGAAAGGCTGAGCGCACACACGCGCCTGCTAATGAAAGCCGTTCGACGCCGCGCCACAATCTACTGCGTGCCCTCCCGGCAGCGATTTATCGGCGTCGCCTACACCACTGTTTACGGGTGAACTTTAATCACACTCTGGAAGCCTGCCGGAAAGCCGTAACTTCCACAGAGAAACCTTAAATAAGGCACACGCCGCAAACTGAATTAAGCCAGAAACAAAGTTTCCAATAAAGCGTTTATTGCCAGCTTTTACAGCCTTTAGCGAACGCCTCGATCGTAAAACGCACGGCGCCAACAACGATAACTGAAGAATAATCTGAACCCACATTGTTTAAAATCTCCTCATGGTTAGTAAAGAGAGCCAATTGAAGCTTTTTCCTACGTTCCGAAGAACGTCCTCAGATTGGATCATGTCCTTTTTCTTCATCTATACATGAGTCGTTATTGTGGTCTTCACTCCACAGACTGATTTCATGCAGCTCTCCACATTACCCTGTACTTGAAAGACTCTTTATCGCCGAATAAAAACGGCAATCTACATCCTTTTGAACCTGCTTACAGTTTCGTCTCTCGGTCTCCCTCTATGATTTTCATCCCATACACTTACAACCACGAACCACAGACATTGCCGAGGTGGGGTGGCTTGCGTGCCTCAACGATACAGATAGCCGTACCGTAGGTGCAACCACAGCGGAGGGGTATCTGTGGAGAGGCCAGACAAACGTGTGGTTCCTGAAGAGGGGCAGCAGCCTTTTCAGTAGTTACAGGGGCAACAGTCTGGATGATTGACTGAGCTGGCCTAGTAACATCAGCTAATGTGGCTTTGCCACACAGCTACTGCGAACGGCTGAAAGCAAGGGGAAACTACAGCCGTTATTTTTCCCGAGGACATGCAGCTCTACTGTATGAACATATGATGATGGCATCCTCTCGGGTAAAATATTCCGGAGGTAAAATAGTCCCCCATTCGGATCTCCGGGCGGGGACTACTCAGGAGGGTGTGATCATCAGGAAAGACAATACTGGCATTCTACGGGTCGGAGCGTGGAATGTTAGATCCCTTAATCGAGTAGGAAAATTAGAAAATTTAAAAAGGGAAATGGATAGGTTGAAGTTAGATATAGTGGGGATTAGTGAGGTTCGGTGGCAGGATGAACAGGATTTCTGGTCAGGTGAGTACAGGATTATAAATACAAAATCAGTTGGGGGTATCACAGGAGTAGGACTGATAATGAATAAGAAAATAGGAATGCGGGTAAACTATTATGAGCAGCACAGTGATCGCATTATCATTGTCAAGATAGATACGAAGCCAACACCGACAACAGTAGTACAGGTTTATATGCCAACTAGCTCTGCCGATGATGAGGAAATCGAAGAGATATATGAGGAGCTAAAGGAAATTATTCAGACAATTAAGGGAGAGGAAAACTTAATTGTTATGGGAGACTGGAATTCGGTAGTAGGACAAGGAAGGGAAGGGAATATAGTGGGTGAATATGGTCTGGGCAAAAGGAATGAAAGAGGAAGCCGCCTGGTAGAATTTTGCACGGAACATAATTTAGTTATAACAAACACCTGGTTTAAGAATCACAAAAGAAGGTTGTATACGTGGAAGAGACCAGGAGACACCGGGAGATACCAGATAGATTTTATAATGGTAAGACATAGATTTCGGAACCAGGTTTTGAAGTGTAGGACATGCCCAGGGGCAGACATAGACTCTGACCATAACTTGTTGGTTATGAACTGTAGGCTGAAACTGAAGAAACTACAGAAAGGTAGGAAAATAAGGAGATGGGACCTAGATAAATTGAAGGAACCTGAAGTTCTTAAGAATTTCAGAGGGAGCTTCAGGCAACAATTGACAGAAACAGGGGAAAATAAAACTGTTGAGGAGGAATGGGTAAAATTCAGAGATGAAATACTGAAGGCAGCAGAGGACAAAATAGGTAGGAAGGCAAGACCTACAAAAAATCCTTGGATATCACAGGAGATACTAAATTTAATCGATGAAAGGAGAAAGTATAAAAATGCAGTAAATGAAACAGGCAAAATGGAGTACAGACGACTAAGAAATGTGATTGACAGGAAGTGCAAAATGGCTAAGCAGGAATGGCTAGAAGGCAAATGCAAAGATGTAGAAGAATGTATAAATAGGGGAAAAATAGATACAGCCTACCGGAAAATAAAAGAAACATTTGGCGATAAGAAAAACAGCTCTATGAATATCAAGGACACTGATGGAAAACCAGTTCTCAGCAAAGAAGGGAAAGCTGAAAGGTGGAAAGAGTATATAGAGGGGCTCTACAAAGGAAATGAACTTCAAGACACTATTGTAGGAAGGGAAGAGGATGTAGATGATGATGAAATAGGAGATACTATACTGAGAGATGAATTTGACAGAGCACTGAAAGATCTAAGTCGAAACAAGGCCCCTGGAGTAGATGATATCCCGTCAGAGCTACTGAAGTCTCTGGGAGAACCAGCCATGGCAAAATTGTTTCACATTGTGTGTAAGATGTATGAGACAGGTGATGTACCCTCAGACTTTAAGAAAAATGTTATAATCCCCATTCCAAAGAAAGCGGGTGCAGACAGGTGTGAAAACTACAGAACCATCAGTTTAATAAGTCATGGTTGCAAAATATTAACACGAATTATATACAGAAGGATGGAAAAGCTGGTAGAAGCCGACCTCGGGGAAGATCAGTTTGGGTTCAGGAGAAATGTAGGAACACGGGAGGCAATACTCACTTTACGGCTTATCCTAGAAGATAGATTAAGAAAAGGCAAACCAACATTTCTAGCGTTTGTAGATTTGGAGAAGGCTTTTGACAATGTTGATTGGAATAAACTCTTTCAAGTTCTGAAGCAAGCAGGAGTAAAATATAGGGAACGTAAGGTTATTTACAACTTGTACAACAACCAGACAGCGGTCGTCAGAGTTGAAGGGCATGAAAGGGATGCAGTGGTTGGAAAGGGAGTAAGACAGGGTTGTAGCCTTTCCCCAATGTTGTTCAATTTGTACATTGAGCAAGCTATAAAGGAAAGCAAGGAGAAATTTGGAGAAGGAATTAAAGTTCAGGGTGAAGAATTAAAAACATTGCGTTTTGCCGACGACATAGTAATTCTGTCAGATACAGCAAAGGACCTGGAAGAGCAATTGAACGGAATGGACAGTGTGCTGAAAGGTGCATATAAGATGAACATTAACAAGAGTAAAACTAGGGTAATGGAGTGCAGTGTAAGAAAATCAGGTGATGCTGAAGGAATTAGATTAGGTAACGAAACAATAAAGGAGGTAGATGAGTTTTGTTACTTGGGCAGTAAAATAACAAATGATGGTCGCAGTACAGATGATATAAAATGCAGAATGGCAATGGGTAGAAAGGCGTTTTTGAAAAAGAGAAATTTGTTAACATCGAATATTGATTTAAGCCTAAGGAAGTCCTTTCTGAAGGCATTTGTATGGAGTGTTGCCTTGTATGGGAGTGAAACATGGACAATAAGCAGTGCGGACAGGAAGAGGATAGAGGCTTTTGAAATGTGGTGCTACAGAAGAATGCTGAAGATTAGGTGGGTGGATCGCGTAACTAATGAGGAGGTACTGGACCGAATTGGGGAGAGAAGAAATTTCTGGCATACCTTGACTAAAAGAAGGGATAGATTGGTAGGACACATTCTTAGACATCAAGGAATTGTGAATTTAGCGTTGGAGGGAAGTGTGTGGGGTAAAAACCGCAGAGGGAGGCCAAGAGACGCGTATAGTAATCAGATTCAAGTGGATGTGGGTTGTCGTTCTTATGAGGAGATGAAAAGGCTTGCTCAGGATAGAGTAGGGTGGAGAGCTGCATCAAACCAGTCTCTGGACTGAAGACCACAACAACAACAACAACACTTACTTTTAAGCTGACGATTCCTCAACGTCTGAGATTCTGTCCCACCAACCTACCCCTCTTAGTCAGAATATGACAGAAAGCCGGCCGCGGTGTCCGAGGGGACTGAGGCGCTTCAGTCACGATCTGCACGGCCACTACGGTCGGGGGTTCGAATCCCCCCTCGGGCATGGATATTTGTGCCCTCTGTAGTGTTAGATAGTTCATAAGTAGTTTGTAAGTTTAGGGACGACCCCGTACTTAAGTCCCTTAAGCTCTACAAACATTTGAAACATTTTATGACAAAAAATCTATTCCGAATTCGAAATATTTAAACATTTCTACCGGTTCTAATGCCGAAGTTGCTAGAACGGGACTCGACGGCACTCGAGCGAAGTGTGTGGAGAAAAATCGCAGAGGGAGATCAAGAGACGAATATAGTAAGCTGATCCAAATTGGTGTGTTTTACCGTCCTTAAGACGAGATGAAGAGACTTGCTCAGGATAGACTAGGGTGGAGAGTTAGATTAGTATTTTGTTGAAACTAGAACCCCATTCTTTTCGAGGCATGAGGAATAGCATTTTTATTTCATGTTTTAAAATATTAGTTTCTGATATTTTACTTGATATTGCTAGGATTGTGTTATTTTACTAATGTACTGTTGTTAATGTGAGAATGTGTACTTGTTTTTCTTTTAAGTGGATGTGCGAGAATCTAATGGCTGTCTGAAAGTGGGTAGTAATAGCTTGCTTTGCGTGGTTCTCTCTGGCTCAGAGTCTAGAGTTGGTCGTTATCAACCCCTGCTCCTGAGGCAACCAAAGAGGTTTCTACACCCTTTACTCAAAATCCAGTCGACGAGCCCTCTCCAGGGCTAGTCTCGCGATCTTCTCTTCCCACCACCGCTGTTTTTTTGGGTGTTGCCAGTTTCCAGTAGCTTTCCCACCCCCTGGCCGCTCGGTCTTCACTTTGTGCTGGGATCGCGGTAAGGTTGGTTCTTCTCTTGTGTCCGCGAAAATGGTAGCGATTCGTTGTCTAGCATGTTTAACTCATGAACATAGATTCATTTTTCGGAATATTTTTTCCAATTGTGCGTGGAAATGTGTTCTACTTTTCAGTCCAGTGCAGTGATTTCCAATGGATAAACGCAGTGTATGTGTTACTAGTTGCAGTTTCATAACGGCCTGGTATATTCAAACTTTTTGTCATTATGTGGCGGTGTACGAAATCTTCGTAAATTCTTTCTACCTTTTTATGGACTGATTTCTAACAGACGATTTGTTCATATTTCTGTGAGTGATACGTGTTCCACATGGTCAGTTCTCAGAACAAAGCCTTCAGCTTCCACTATTGTTTGTTCCATGCCCATCAGGCAAGTAACTGTGTGTTATCCTTCTGATTTACACTACCATTTCGCGATATTCTCTCCGCGCCTATTTTAATTTTGCTGTTTCTTCTCCGAACTTGTAGTATGCACTCAGTCTTTGTCAGTAATTCTCTCTGAGCCTTGTACAACTTTCTTCAATAGCTTGCTTATGAAATTCTATGTATTTCTAACAGTTGCATGCCGTAGATTTTATTCTCGTTTTTCCGGCTTTGTAATTATATCACTTTTCCGGTTTTTTTTTAGACTGAACTTAATCTGTCTCTGTAATCGCTCCTTATCCCGTTTAGCTGCATTTCATTCGCTTCCTTATGTAATTCTAAACATTTCTAGGGGTTGCATTCTGTATTTTTTTTATTCTTATTTTTCCGACTTTGTAAATTACTTCACTTTCGTGTCTGTGAACGCTCCCAATCGCATGTTGCTGCATTTCAGTAGGTTCCTTATGAAATTTTACGCAGTTCTAGGGGTTGCATGCTGTAGTTAATTTTCTTTATTTTTCGGATATTGAATTTATACATTTTTATCGGTTTTCAGAACCACGTGAGTCCGAACTCCGACTTCAGGGGTTTGCAGCTAGTCACCTGAATTTACGCCACTTCTCATAAAACCAGTGCCTACATAGTTTGCTCTCAGGTTGCAACTTAAGAGTCCGCCATGATTTTGAGTAATGAATCCGATTTTTAACCACTTCACCTTCAGTGGCCTGCGATCATGTAAAGTAGCCGTGTGTCGCCGTTATCGTGTTTGCTCGCGGTCTAATCCTAAGTACGGCTTCTCCGCTACGCCACTGTCCCTATGAGAATGTGCAGTTGTTTACTTTTAAGTGGGTGCGAGAATCTATGCCTGTCTGAATGTGGGGAGTGATAGCTCGCTTTGCATCGTTCTCTCTGGCTCATTATCAATAGCTGCTGATACTACCAAAGAGGTTTCTACACCCTTTGGTTAAAGTCCAGTCAGCGAACTTTCTTTAGCGCGAGTCTCGCTAGCCATCCCACCACCACTGTTTTCGTGTATTTTCCGGCTTACGGTCGTTTTCTCACGGCCCGGTGGCCGCACGGCGATTCATTCTGTTCGGAGCGTCTGTTGAAGTAAAGTTGGTTCTGCTCTTGCTTCTGGAGATGCTAGCGTTTCATTGACTAGCACGTTTAACTTAGATTCGTGAACTTAGAATCATTTTTTGGAACATTTTCTCCGATCTGTGCGGAAATGTATTCTCGTTCTTCAAATCAGTGATTTCCCATAGATAAACGCGGTGTATGTGATTCTAGTTGCTGTTTGATAACGGACTGGTGTGTTAAAATCTTTTGTGATCATGTGGCGGTGTATGGACTCTGTGTAAATACTTTCTAGCTTTGTGGGTCCCGATTTCTAATAGGTGATATATTCATTTTTTGTACAGTGCATGTAAAATCTTCTCATCGTTTCGTCCCATGAGTGATATGTGTGCCACGTGGTTGGTTCACAGAACAAAGCCTTCAGCTTCCACTCTTGTTTGTTCCATGCCCATCAGGTAAGTAAATATGTGGGTATTCTTCTGATTTCCACTAATATTTCGCGATCTTCTCTCCCCGCCTATTTTAATTTTTTTGTTTTCTCTTCGACTTGTAAAACGCACTCTATCTTGTCTGTAATTCTCTCTGAGCCTTTTACAACCTCCTTCAATCGCTTCCTTATGTAATTCTGAGAATTTCTATGTGTTGCTTGCCGTAATTCTTGTTTTATTTTTTCGACTTTTACGAGTTTTCTGTGACTGGACTTCATCCGTCTCTGTAATCGCTCCCTATCGCGTGTAGCTGCATTTCATTCGCTTCCTTATATAATTCTAATCATTTCTATGGGTTGTAATCTGTAGTTACTTTTCTTTATTTTTCGGAAACTGAATTTATTCAATTTTATCGGTTTTCGGAACCACGTGGGTCCGAGTTCCGACTTCCGGAGTTTGCAACTAGTCGCCTGAGTTCACGCCACTTCTCATATAAAACCAGTACCTAGATCGGTTGCTGACAGACTGCAACTTAAGAATCCACCGTGATTTTGTATAATGAATCCGACTTTCACCCACTTCACCTTCAGTGGAGTGTGTTCATGTAACGTAGCCGTGTGTCGCCGTTAGCGTGTTTGCTCGTTGTCCAATTCAGATGTCATTTAACTTGCTATACACACGCACCATCTCAAAACAGGAACGACAGACCAGAGCCAGTTTCAATGTGTTTTTGTATATTGTGTTTTGTGCTACCTCCGACTTGCTGAATTTCGCCTACGATGGCGGCGCCTGCTTCCGCCTCGTCTCAGCACGCTGATTTTGGTGAGTTTCGCTGTGGCATTGCATGTGTGTGAGAGAATGAGTGTTGTTTTTGAATCCTTCCCCTCAGTAGCGTTAAATGATGTATAATTTAGGCTGGGAACCGTCCACATTAACCCTTGTAAGAGATGCATTTTTATTGTGTTAACGAAATTGGTTCCCCATTTTGCTTGTTTTCTATCTGAATAAACAAGTTTATGTTTAGCATAATCTGTAAGTTGCCTATAAATTGTAGTTTTAGAGCACCTTCACTCTTTTATTTAATATATAATGTTCTTCACTAGTGCTGAGAACAAGTTCAGATGTAATAATTATTTTATGTCTAAATTCCGTTGCGCCATAAATGTTTTCTTAGCCACCTTTCTAAGATAACTTAAATTGTGCTGGCTTGCTTATTAATGTCTGTGTGAGCTGCTATGTATATTGACCACTGTAGTATTAACTTCCTGTTATTGAAGTAACTTGAAACGAGTCAGTTCTCAGATTGGGCCAGGGAACAAGGCTTTGTAGCAGGGAGAAACCAGTAGTTCACACGGACTTCTTTTGCTAATTTTAGTGATAATGCTAGGCTCTTGTTTCGTACAGTGGTCGACTTTTATCTGGCGACCCTGCCAGGATTAGCTTTTCTAGTGGGTCCTCTGTTTAATTAAATAGTTTTTTGCTTTAAATGCCTGTGAGAATAATCTTAAAAAAATCTCTTTCCCCTCCCCATAACCACACGCAAATTAGCGGTAGTGCCGTTCATTCAATTTCACCGACTGCGGCACAAACATTACAAGGTATGTAACGGTACATTTGCAAGACAGTTTGTTCAAGATTCTCTTGTAATGTGCGAGTTTTTAACGAAATTTCATTCCCTATTGAGAACAAAAAACAGCTAATAAAGGAGACATAATCTTTTTCAGACAGACGTCAGTTTTCCAAACGCCAAGGTTTCTTCACTACAATTCCAGTCAAATCAGTAAGTTTTGAGTGTAAGGAACGTATATCAAATCCAATACCTACATTGTCTAATGTGCCAGATCAGGCATCACAGTTGTAGCCGAAGGAAACCCTCACAAGCGTGACATTAACAAAACGGAAAAATTCCAATTTACCTACAAAGTAGAAACAAATCTGCAATTGTTGCTACGTCTGAATGATAAAGGGAAACAATCTTCAAGACATTCATTTTGTGAGAAAAAGTAATTAGACTCGAAAGTATGTGTGTTTAAACGAAAGACGAGTGAAGTTTGAAAATCTTCCAATAATTAGACTCCACACCAAACTGTTACACCTGAAAAAAAGTGCCTGTCATGGAAGAACGGACTAACAGGAATTTGTGTTTCCCATATGGTCTATATGAATTTCAGCGGAAAGCTACAAATACACACATAAAGCTAAATATTGTGGCATTAATAAATGGTTGTTTATATATCTGAATCACTGAAATTTGGCAGTTTTTACATTTATTTCGCGGTGTTTTTATGTCTCTCGATGTTTTACTAATGATTAGGACGCAAAAATAACCAAATATTTTCTTAATTACTTGGAAAAGTAACTATAAATAAATATTGCTCTTAAAACGCCTTGCCCACCGCTAGGAGAGCTAGTGTCGTAATTGTCAGTTGGTTACAACTTTCACAGCAGAGGGCGTCGCGACTGTGTTTGTTAGACTATGAGTGGTACATGAGCATCCCAAATTGCATTGAAGTGTCCATCAATGTAGAAATGTCAATCTGTATGTCACAACCTCGCCTGCAGGTATGTGCGAACTTGGTTCAGAAAGGAAAAGAGCAGACGCTTCAGTGATTTAGTGGTATAAAAGATCACTGAAATTACGTGGGTAGATTGTGTAGGTAGATTAACTAAAGACTACAGAAATTTGTCACCTAACTTAATTCCAACAAAGGACCACTTTAAGGACATATTTTGAGACATCAGGGAATCTTCAATTTAGTGTAGAAGCACTGCAAAGGGGGAGCCTAGAGACAAGTATAGTAAGTGGGTTAAAATGGATGAGGATTGTAGTTACTACACGTTCAGGCTTAGAAAGGAAATACTAACGTGGAGAATCTTCGGACTAAAGAACTCAGTAGCAAAATTTGTCAACTGTACAAACACCTGATGTAACCTCGTACTTTAAGCATAAGCGTAAGTTTCATCAACAGTGACTTCAGTCCCTAAATATGAGCAGGTTGATTCTCAGAAATGCGTGGAAGAGGAAATGAATAGATTTTTTCCAGACAGCAATTTTAAAATGACCAAATAGGAAACATTATTTATATTAAACAAGCCAAAAAATTAGTTTTGAGCTTAATAAAATTCACTTGGAATTATTAAGGGTAAACAAAACATAGAGATGAATAAAGGAAAAATAAGGCCGATAACCTGAAGGGCTTACACTACATCAGATATTAAACAAAGTTGATCAGCTTTTAAAATAATAAAACAATAAACATGACCAGTAGCCAGAACACAACCAACAGGAAAAAGATAAACAAGGTCGAGAACCTGAAGGGCTTAGCGACGCATTGCATCAATTAAGTTATTAAATTAAATTGAGAAGCATTTAAAATAACAATATACAAGATCAACCTGCACTTAAAAGGAACCTGCCCGAAACGAATTTTACATCAAATAAAATTGACTTATGACCCATCAGGGGCACAGTTAACGACATTCATTACAATGACTTGATTTTATGAAGAAAGAGGCCAGGAATCTTAACAGCTTAAGAAACAAAATATTTCAAACAGATCTCCTTTAAAAATTGGAATAAAATTTAGCCAGTACATGAACTCAGAAAACAGACAGGTAAAATTAAAGCCCTCCAAACAGAAGCACAATTTAACTAATAACACTGTACAGTAACAGACAAACAATAATTTAAAAAAATAAAATAATGATGAGAGAGTCTGTGCTAATAGGCCAGGAAATTTGCACTGGCTCCCAGCGTCTCACTTGATAACTTATAGTAAACACTCCTGGCCATTAAAATTGCTACACCACGAAGATGACGTGCTACAGACGCGAAATTTAACCGACAGGAAGAAGATGCTGTGATATGCAAATGATTAGCTTTTCAGAGCATTCACACAAGGTTGGCGCCGGTGGCGACACCTACAACGTGCTGACATGAGGAAAGTTTCCAACCGATTTCTCATACACAAACGACAGTTGAGCTGCGTTGCCTGGTGAAACGTTTTTGTGATGCCTCGTGTAAGGAGGAGAAATGCATACCATCACGTTTCCGACTTTGATAAAGGTCAGATTGTAGCCTCTAGCGATTGCGACATTGCTACTCGCGTTGGTCGCGATCCAATGACTATTAGCAGATTATGGAATCTATGAGATCAGGAGTGCAACACGGAACGCCGAGCTGGATTCCAACGGCCTCGTAGCAGTCGAGATGACAGGCATCTTATCCGCATGGCTGTAACGGATCGTGCAGCCACGTCTCGATCCCTGAGTCAACAGATGGGGACGTTTGCAAGACAACCATCTGGACGAACACTTGGACGAAGTCTGCAGACCATGGCTGTGGTTACCCTTGATGCTGCATCACAGACAGGAGCGCCTGCTATGATGCGCGCAACAACGAACCTGGGTGCACGAATGGCAAAACGTCATTTTTTGGGTGAATCCACGTTCTGTTTACAGCATCATGACGGTCGCATCCGTGTTTGGCGACATCGCGGTGAACGCACATTGGAAGCGTGTATTCGTCATCGCCATTTGGCGTATTACGCGTCGTGATGGTATGGGGTGCCACTGGTTACACATCTCGGTCACCCCTTGTTCGCATCGACGGCACTTTAAACAGCGGCCGTTACATTTCAGATGTGTAACGACCCGTGGCTCTACCCTTCATTCGATCCCTGCGAAACCCTACATTTCAGCAGGATAATGCACAACCGCATGTTACAGGTCCTGTACGGGCCTTTCTGGGTACGGAAAATGTTCGACTGCTGCCCTGGCCAGCACTTTCTCCAGATCTCTCACCAATTGAGAACATCTGGTCAATGGTGGCCGAGCAACTGGTTCATCACAATACGCCAGTCAGTACTTTTGATGAACAGTGGTATCGTGTTAATGCTGCATGGGCATCTGTACCTGTACACGCCATCCAAGCTGTGTTTGACTCAATGCCCAGGCGCATCAAGGCCATTATTACGGCCAGAGGTGGTTGTTCTGGCTACTGATTTCTCAGGATCTATGCACCCAAATTGCGTGAAAATGTAATCACATGTCAGTTCTAGTATAATATATTTGTCCCGTTTATCATCTGCATTTCTTCTTGGTGTAGCAATTTTAATGACCAGTAGTGTATTATATAGTAAGAGCTGGTTTACCCATAACTTGAATTAATTACTAATTACAGTCCTTTACACGAGGATAACACTTTGCCAAGGGCTGAACACATCGCCGCGGTGGAGGAGGCGAGCGATCTAAAAGCACCTCGGTGCGGAGCGCTCGGTTGCTCGTCGTGGAGGTTCGAGTCCTCCCAGGGGCATGGGTGTGTTTGTTTGTCCGTAGGTTAGTTTACCTAGGTTTTACAGATTTGAACATTTTTTTAAAATTTTTGCAGATTGCTGAGAAGACAGCCGACACGAATGATAAGAATTGCACAGCTACTGCAAAAGGTTCATTATACTAACCAGCCCATTCATATACAATGCTAAGTTAGAAAATAAACCACAAGAAAACACGGGTGATATAGAGGGGGAAACCTGTTAATTATAGCTCAAAAAATGTTCAAATGTTTGTAAAGTCTATGGGACTTAACTACAGGGTTATCAGTCCCTAAACTTACAAACTACTTATGAACTAGCTAATCCTAAGGACGGCACAAATATCCATGCCCGAGGGGGGATTCGAACCCCGACCGTAGTGGCTGTGCAGACCGTGACCGGAGCGCCTCAGTCCCCTCGGCCACCGCGGCCGGCTTAATTACAGCCATTCGAGTACAGGTAACTCGGATGATATGGAGGGGGTAACCTGTTAATTACAACCATTCGAATACAGGTAATGCTGAACCGTCAAATGCAACTACGCCTGGGGACAGCAACCAGAACGTGAAAGGGCATGACGCCACTGTAAAAACCACTTGTTAAGCACACATAAGTTTCAAAACAAGAAACACACCGCAACGGACCCCACTGATGCAACAACGGCACACGAAAATACAGAAAAACTCTCCAAATCCCAGGATAGGTCCATCGACATTCTTTACACCAAACCGTCAAAGAGGCAGTCCATCGCCCAAGTGACACGACGTGTCTAGGCGCCGGCTCAGGCAGAAGGAGAAAGAAGAAGAACTGCTCCGGACTGTCAAAACGCAACGTTCCTCCTAGGCGTCTGCCCAAATGTACACACTGCCCTCCGCACGGCAACCCGCCGTGCCTTGCTAACACAGTCTAGAAGCAAGGTCTCGCAACAAGTCCGTGTCACGTCACACCGATAGGCAGCCGTCGCAAGCTCACTGGATGGCGCTACGAGGCAGTGGGCTGTGTCCCAGCGGCCAGCCACTCAGCTAGCGACGGCAGCGTATCAGTGTGACGTAACACGGACTTGTTGTGAGGCATTGTTTCTAGACGGTGTTGGTCTTGCGCGCGCGGCCCCAGATACACACGCTGACCGCGTGGCTCGCGCTGGTCGCGAACGAGACAAATGACAAACTAGGCACGTCGAGCTTTCAGCGGTGAAGTAAGACGAGATATCGATACATGCACGACGGGCAACTGGCGCCAATACAAGCAAATCGAGCCAACACAGCTCACCTAAATCCTTTGAGTAGATATAAAAGAGTCAACATCGAACACTTGTTTGTTATGACTTACACAATTTGGGGCGATCTGGTATGCTTTGTTACATGGACTGCCAAGATCTCTTTGATGAACGTTTTTAATTCCAATTTACAACCAGTTTCAGCAGACCTTGCTGCCATCCTGAGTGAAGTTGAATCTTTCCTACTTCGTGAGCAACTACATTCACTTTTCTTACCTTTAACCGTGTTTACAGTTATGTTGAAAACCTATGAACGCCTTTTAGTGAGGAGTGATTATATTATGTCACGACAATATAATATTAGTGGCGTACAATGCTTGGAACTTGTAAGGCACACCAACGTAAAGTTATGTTTCGAAATATTTCATTTTCAGAAACGTGGTTCAAATGTTCAAATGTTTGTTAAGCTTATGGGACTTAACTACGGGGTCATCAGTCCCTAAACTTACAAACTACTTATGAACTACTTACGAACTAGGACAGCACAAATATCCATGCCCGAGGGGGGATTCGAACCCCCGACCGTAGTGGCCGTGCTGACCGTGACTGGAGTGCCTCAGTCAGCTCGGCCACCGCGACCGGCCAGAAACGTGGTACACTACTCTTAAACATTGTATTGAATATGACACTGGGGAAACAGTAAAGCTAATGCGTATTTCAATCTAATAACTAGCTCTTTTTCTGTCCTTCAGGGTGTTCAAAAACTTTTGAGCGATATTATAAGTCGAATGTGATCCTGATCTGAAATATTTATTTTTCTACAGGTCAATGAGCAGTATTTGTTCCGTTCACATGACTGACCCTCAATAACGTATCATCATACAATTCTTTGTTCACCACGATTTATCGCAAATGAGATTCATCCAACGATGATTTTTATCTCTTCATTATAACCAAATAGTCTTCTCCAGTAGTCGTCGAGAGTACATGTACAAGAATGACATCATTCACGCTTATGATTTTACCTTTGACATATTCAAAATTATTATTTGTTTTTTACCAGTGTGACGACCCAAAATGTTTATTATATTTCATAACTTGTGCACAGCCCCTTCTCCACGTCGATGAAGTGAGAGCATGTGAGGATAGAGGCAATGTCTGCTGAAACTGGTTATAAATTGAAATAAAATAGTTTCAACAAAGCGATTAGGACAATCCACGTAACCACAACTGATTTCTGTGGTCCGAACTTCACCTTTAATAGAGTCATGAAACAATTACATTCTTCGTGTAGTTAAAGTAACGGTGTTCGAAACGTACTTAATCGAGGGAAGGACTACTAAACTGAACTCATACGTCAATCACAGAAAAAAACTATGCTTAACATTTCTATTACAAAAGGTTAACATATGGCTAATAAATTAGTTTTTTTATTGAATTACATCAAAATATAATAAAAGTCTTTCATGCTTAATGTTGAAGTGTATCATACTCATTTGATAAGGCTAGGACTTCACCTATCGTCAATTAAACAGTGGTCTCTACCAACATGGATGTATAACTCTGGCATTTGAGTGAAGACTTTCACCGTGCCTGCCCATTTATATGTTTTGCATGTGATTTTTATTTCGCCCTCCATGTTGTAAATGGAAAGCAAATTTCCATCATTTTGTATTGCTTCCTTTATTCTTTGTTTTGACCTTTAATATTCAATGAAGTAGACAAGTACGCGAGCGGAATCGAAACATATTTTCTTTTCCGAGTACAGTAATATTTAGTAGGAATATTCGGCAAAGGAAGGAAATTTGAACATATATGGGTGGCACTCTGAGACAGCTGAAGTTGAACATCTAGGCCCTACAGATACCAAGGCCAGTAGCAAACATTCTTTTGATATTTTCATCTGGGGTTTCAATTTTAAAGCTTGTTTATACAAACTAGCTCACGAGAATTACGTCAATGTTTCAATTAAGCCGCTTCCTAATTTGGTTATAATGAAGAGATAAAAGTAAAATCGTTGGATGAATCTCTTTTCCGATAAATCGTGGAGAACAAAGAATTTTATGATGATACGTTGTTGCAGGTCATCCACGAACGGAGCAAATACTGCTCATTCACGTGCAAAAAAATATTTCAGATAAGGATCACAATCGGTTTACAATATCGCTGAAAGTTTTCGAACACCCTGAAGGAAAGAAAAAGAGCTAGTTATAAGATTCAAATATAAATTAGTTACGCACGAAGTAGGAAAGATTGAACTTCACTGAGTTCTGAGTGTAAACATCTATAATGGGACGAAGAAAGGAGCTTTCAACAGAAAAACGTCCTGCAATTACGCCACTACGTTCATCGGGTATTACTATACGACAAATTGCACGTCAAGAACATATTTCTTTTGGATGTGACCATTTCACCTTGTAGAGGCAAGCGAATACTGGCCAGAATATGGACCGACATCGAAAGAATAGGCCAAAGGACACTTCAAAAAGTGATGACAGGTATATGGTAGTCACATATAAACATGATCGCTTCAGAAGAGACCCAGTTTTAGCAGCAGAGGTAAACCATAAAGGGGAACATTCGGTGATTGTAAATACTGTGAAAACACTTCTTCAGGAAGTGAACCGTAATGGGCATGAAGACGCTAAGGCACCATTACTGAGGGCTATTGATAGGGTGAAGAGGCCACAATTGACACTTCCTGGCAGATGAAAATTGTGTGCCGGAACCGGGACTCGAACCTGGGACCTTTGCCTTTTGCGGGCAAGCGCACTACCGACTGTGCTACCCCGACACGACTCACGATGCCGCCTCACAACCTTACTTCCGCCAGTACCTCGTCTCCTACTTTCCAAACTTCACAGAAGCTCTCCTGCAAACACGCAAGACTAGCACTCCTGGAAGAAAGGATATGGTGGAGACATGGCTTAGACACAGCCTAAGGGATGTTTCCAGAATGAAACTTCACTCTGCAGCGGAGTGTGCGCTGATATGAAACTTCCTGGCAGATTAAAATTGTGTGCCGGAACCGGGACTCGAACCTGGGACCTTTGCCTTTCGCGGGCAAGCGCACTACCGACTGTGCTATCCCGACACGACTCACGATGCCGCCTCACAACTTTACTTCCGCCAGTACCTCGTCTCCTACTTTCCAAACTTCACAGAAGCTCTCCTGCAAACACGCAAGACTAGCACTCCTGGAAGAAAGGAAATGGTGGAGACATGGCTTAGCCACAGCCTAAGGGATGTTTCCAGAATGAAACTTCACTCTGCAGCGGAGTGTGCGCTGATATGAAACTTCCTGTCAGATTAAAATTGTGTGCCGGAACCGGGACTCGAACCTGGGACCTTTGCCTTTTGCGGGCAAGCGCACTACCGACTGTGCTACCCCGACACGACTCACGATGCCGCCTCACAACCTTACTTCCGCCAGTACCTCGTCTCCTACTTTCCAAACTTCACAGAAGCTCTCCTGCAAACACGCAAGACTAGCACTCCTGGAAGAAAGGATATGGTGGAGACATGGCTTAGACACAGCCTAAGGGATGTTTCCAGAATGAAACTTCACTCTGCAGCGGAGTGTGCGCTGATATTAAACTTCCTGGCAGATTAAAATTGTGTGCCGTAACCGGGACTCGAACCTGGGACCTTTGATTTTCGCGGGCAAGCGCACTACCTTTGTTGTGAGGCGGCATAGTGAGTCGTGTCGGGGTAGCACAATCGGTAGTGCGCTTGCCCGCGAAAGGCAAAGGTCCTAGGTTCAAGTCCCGGTTCCGGCACACAATTTTAATCTGCCAGGAAGTTTCATATCAGCGCACACTCCGCTGCAGAGTGAAGTTTCATTCAGGCCACAATTGGCTTGACAACATGCATGGGCGGCCGGAAATGGCAACAGGCCTTTGACACAAAGCGACGCAAGTTTCTTGGCCGGTTGAGGTGAACGTGTGTTATACCAATGTGTATCTCCAGCAGTAAAGAATGACAGGGCTTCCCTCACAGTCTGGTGATGTTTTGGAGGCGGTACGACGAGTCATCTCGTACAAATAAATGGAACACTGCAGAACGGGGACTACCATCGCATTCTGAAGTACCATGCGAAGCAATGTGGATGACGTTTGATCATCATGGGATTCGTCCTACAGCACACTTCAAAACTGTCAAATTTAGAAAAATAAAGGAACTGAAGAATGTATGGGGCTACCCCAATCTCCCGACTCTAAATCTACCGAACTGCTTTGGGATAAATTGGATAGAGACGTTAAAGGAAGTCCTTTTACCAATATTAATCACCCGCGGACCAGACCACAAGAGAAATGGCGACATTTAACCGAGGAAACACGGATGAATCTGAAAGCTAGAAACGTCGCGTTCGAAGAGCTGTGATTAAAGCCAAAGGCTGCTACGTCGAGGCGAGTGAGATTTGTCTGCGTGTACCAGATTTTAAGAGAAATACCAACCAAACATTTGGAAATAATTATATTTATTAACACTTTACCTGGGTTTCGACACAAAATTATTTTGTCTTCTTCAGAAGGACATGTCCGTCTCATATAATCACGTGAGATTTATTCTGGAAACATAGAGCCAAAGGCTTTTGTCAATTTGGATCTTATGTCGTACAACATTGTCGTCGTTGAAACTCAAATAAAAAAAAGTCCAAAATCGCAAGACATGATAAAATTTGTTAAAATGACGCATATGACGTCTGAGCTTCGGCGACTAAGCTCACGCGTTATGTTTGTCATATGCGTGAACGTTAGCATTTTATCGTCGATAATGATGTACAACATAACCTGCATATTGACAAGAACCTTCGGCTATATGTTTTCAGAAGTATTCTCTTGTAATTTCACGAGTCCGAGAAATCGTTCAAAAAAAGGCAAAATTACTTTTGTCGAAATGTTTACTAAAGCTAATTATTTGCAAATCGTTTACAGTTATTTCTCCTACAATCAGGTTTCTAACACTGTTGCTGTAACGCAGCTGTCTTTCAAATTTCGCCGCGGTGGAGTAGCCGGATAAAAATAAAATGAAATAAAATAAGAAAAAGCGGTCTAAGGCGCCTCTGAGAAGCGCGCTGTTGCTCGCCGTCGGAGGTTCGAGTCCTCCCTGGGGCATGGGTGTGTGTGTGTGTGTGTGTTTGTCCTTAGGTTAATTTATCTTAGTTTAAGTAGTTTGTAAGCTATGGACTGATGACCACTACAAACATGTGAATTTTTTAAAATTTCGACTGCATGTATTCAGATTCAATAAAGGATTCTTCTAAAACTGACTCAAGTGTATTTGTAGAATTTCTTGACTTTTAAAGAACTTTCAGACGGTATTGTAAGTTATCGCTGAACACGTACTAACCAAAGAGTTAGAATACACATGGCGGTGATAAAATCCTTAGCGCTCCCTGCGGTGACACAGTTGGTCGCCATAATTTTTGAAGTCTGGCGGTGATTTCTGACTGCGAGACGTGTGTGAATCAGCAAGGTATGCAATTATTTTCAAAATCAAGCCTAAAGTTTGTGTAACGTATAACAGTAACAACAGAAGCAATAAAACTACGAATATTTATTTTGTCAAATATTATATGTTAATAGTTTTGCATATTTTACTTATGTTTTCAACTTTATCAGCATTTATTATTTTTTCCAAGTTATCCGTGGAAAACAAGCTGACGACGAAGAAGTAGGTTGTTAAAATGAGAAGTTGGAATTTTTCCGACAGCAACCACACGTATTTGCTCTTCACGTCTTGAAATAAAATTTATGTATGGCGTGAGTGAAGTAAAGCTGAATATATTTATCGCACTTTTAGTCAGAAAAGGTGAAACTGCAAGGTAACTTCAGAATAAGGGCTTTCGCTTATGGCAGTTTCCTACTATTCTGATTCACAGTACCGTAGTCTGAATAATGAGAAACACAAACATAATTTTGACTAATAGTTCAATAAACTTAGGACAAACCCCAAACTTAATTACATGAGTGGCTTAAGTATAAAGCTCCAGTGTGGGATCGTATTTCTTGGCCCACGCAATAGTTTCTGTTCCGAACATTAAATGAATTTCGAAGAATTGTAGTGGTTTCAGAGACTTCGAAATTTTTCTGTTGAAAACGGCATACAAACAGGGTCGGTCCGACATATAGGCAAACTAGGCAATTGCTTATGGCGCTCGAATTTGGGGGGCGGCAAATTTGTCGTGCTCGACGAACACCACGATGTTGCTAAATGCTGTTTCGCTGTCACATCCTTCTTCAACTTGATCCAATTTATGTATTTTTCTGCAAAATATCGTTAGAATGTCCTATTGCGCCCTGTGCTTGCTTTAACGCTAAACCAGTGAGATACTAGATGGGAGAGCAGCTAGCTGATGTGCATGATACACTCGTGGATATTTATGAAGATCATAATGACTGGTTCAGCTCGAAATCTGACGCGAATTGAGGCTCAGTCCACTGATAATAGTGAACTTCAAGTTTATTGCTTCACTTGTTGCATGGTACAATATGTTGTTCGAAGTATCGTGTATTTAGCTGTCTGTACAACATACGTAATGTACAAAATAAAACTCCCAAAGCTGCTCTTGAAGAATGTGTTAATTTGGAAGAGTCTCTAACTCAGAAAGACTCTAAAGATATTGATGCTACTGATGTATGCAATGAATTATAAGCCATTGCTAGAAGAGTACCCAGTAACTCACGGCCAGAGGACGTTCTGCGTTAAAAAGAAAATGTTCAAATGTTTGTAAATCTATCGGACCAAACTGCATGGTCATCAGTCCGTAGCTTACAAACTACTTATACTAAGATAAATTAACCTAAGGACAAACACACACACCCATGCCCCATGGAGGACTCGAACCTCCACGGCGAGCAACCGCACGCTCCGCAGCGAGACGCTTTAGACCGCTCGGCTACTTCAGCGCGGCGTTTTGCGTTATATTTGTAAAAGTGGACTTATACAAGTTGTATGTAATTTAGTTACTGCACTAATAATAACTATTTCGTGTGGATCATTGGCCTGGTGCAAGTCTTTCAAAGAGTGTTGCTAACTCTTCCTGTGTTCGTAGGAAGTGGTGAGCGCAGCTTCCCGAAATTAAAGCTCATAAAATAGATCTGCAATCTACAATGACTCATGAAAGACTTGTGGGGTTGGCAGCTGTCAATTGAACGAGGAACAGCAGATCAATTGGATTAATGATTTTGCAGATTCTGCAAAATCCAAGGCAAGAAAAATGAATTTTTTTTGACTATTTGTTTAATGAAGCTTATAAGTGTATCAATTATTGTAAACTGTCAATCAAAACGTTTTTAAAAGACAAAATGTAAAAACGATGAAAAAGTAACATTGTTGTATAAAAGTGTGTAATAGGGAAATAGGGAAATATGTTTCAAATTCAAATGTTTGTATAGCTTATGGGACTTAACTGCGGGGTCATCAGTCCCTAAACTTACAAACTACTTATGAACTTGCTAATCCTAAGAACGGCACAAATATCCATGCCCGAGGGGGATTCGAACCCCCGACCGTAGTGGCCGTGCAGACCGTGGCTGGAGCGCCTCAGTCCCCTCGGCCAGCGCGGCCGGCGGAAATATGTTTGTGTAATATATACGTTGTGTATTTCAATAAAAAAGATGTATTGCGTATTTTTCACTGATGGATTATTGCGATTTTATTAAATAGGTACCATTAAAATAATTTCCCTAGGGCGCCGAATTTGTTCAGGCCGGCACTGCACACAAAGACAACCGTAGATTGGCCTTAAACTTTCCAGACCATATCTTTTAGTCGCAAATGCTGCTGATCATTTGGGGCACTGCATTTAAATAAAAGGTGCTGACACTTTACAGAAACAATGTATATAAAGTGACCATTCACTGTAGCAGTGCTTTAGTTGGACGGGTACGGATGAGTACGGCGTACCGCCTAAAATTCAAACTCACTATTAGCGTACCCGCTAAAATTATTTGTTAAATCTGTATAAATAAATAAAATAGACCAACTGTAAATTGTCGAATGGATTTCGTAAAGAAAAACTGAAAAGTTTAAGGTTCGTTCGAGTTGCGGTCCTAACCGTCGAAGCATTCGAATTGCACTTTCGCACAATTACAATGGAATCAGACTGGCGCTCAAGTGTTAGAATCACCCGTCTGAACCAAGACAGAGGAAATGCTTCTTACCGACTCCAAAGCGTTTAAGAACATTGATCCAAAGAAACTATCCACTACATACGCAAAGTCTTTTGTATGCAATATAGTTGCCTATTCGTTGAAGAAAGTAAGTGAGAATTTCCAGCAATTCTATAAAAATCTAAGGGACACTACATCGCAACATTTTGACTTAATTTTCATTGATTGTATCATGAAACAGTGCACGAGGTACGTATGTTTTCATGTCAAATTAAATAATTACGGTACCGTAAATATTATATTTACTTAAACGCATTTTTCGAATTATAGTCAGTTTAAGATTATAAAATAGTGTGTCGTACCACTAGTAGGAAAATAGAAGCGAATTTTAATGTCTTTGACCAATGCTGCTTCAATCGGCTGGATGTGTACATGTTCAACTGTTGGTAACGCTGCGGTAAACGCTTGGTTCCGTCTTTAAAAGTTCCACGCAGTTCCATTGTCCGCATTTTGTAGTGGTTTTCGTGTTATATAAGTCTACTTTTAACTACCGGCAGCAAGATGCACTTTTATTGTCTTCTGGAACGCACTCATGATTAATTATGACAAGATGTCGTTGTCCAAAGCCGATGGGTGGTATCCTCATCTACACTAAACCCTTGAACACAATAAAAATAAGTTTCAAATCCGTAAACTATTGCTATATTTTGTTAGTGTATTCACATGCCTAAATCTTTACTTTCTTGATTTTCTAAAAATGTCCATTTGACTCATTTCGTGTAGAATGAACAGAGTACCGCCTGAAATGATTTTCCAAGTAAAGCACTGCACTGTAGTCGGCGGTAATATTGTTTCTGGATAAAATTGAAAGTCGTAAACAGTTATATTGGCCTACTTTAGGTTACGTTAGTAACACTAAAAGTGGGCCTTTGCGATCGTCTTTTGACAGCTCGAAATTTAAATGAAAATAACGGCTTAACTATTCATCTAACACGAAAATTGAATAACCGAATTTGTAGAGGAGACAACTCTCTACAACTTTGCTTTCTTATGTTTTTTTTTTTTTTTTTTTCATATCTCGTAGCGTTTCAAACATATTTGCAAAAATAACGGCGATTTTGGAATGTCAGTCTGTCTGTCAGTCCGTAACGTGTTCTCTGTTTTTAAGATGAACCGTTCAACCGATCAGCACCAAATTATACAGACATAATTGTAGCCCTCCAGAGACCAGAACCTCCCTTTTTCAATTTTTTCGGACAAAAAATACGGTATTAATACAAGAAACTGTTTGTAATATAATTGTAATTGCAAACAAACCGTTCATCTGACACAAAAATTGAATAACCTAATTGGTAGAGGAGAAAATTCTCTACAACTTAGCTCCCTTATGATTTTTTTCATATATCGTATCGTTTGAGACATATTTGCAAAAATAACGGAGATTTGGCATCCTCCATTTAATTAACTAAAACCATCGATTCGGAGATGTCACGTGACATTCCTCGCCCAGAACTTTCTCTGGCATACGCCATCTTGCGTTGCGTATTTGTTGAATTTCTTATTGTAACTTACACGTTGTCATTTCCAAGCAATGGCGCATTGCAGAATTAACAAGAACACATCGTTCTTCGTACGATAAATGATAATCTAGTATCTACAAATGTCATATTAGCATCAGTTAACAACGGCCCTTAATAGTATGAGATTAAAGGACTCATCTTTTAATTGATAGCCCTACCGTAGTAGGCAAGGCGTTGGACTATGACGCTAAAGGTCGGTGGTTCGGAACCCGCCACTACCTAAATTCTTTTTTTCTAAAACGGTTTCAGACACTCTTTATTAATTAATTTTTTATTATTTAGAGAAAGAAAGCAAGTGCAGACAGGTGTGAAAACTACAGAACCATCAGTTTAATAAGTCATGGTTGCAAAATATTAACACGAATTATTTACAGAAGGATGGAAAAGCTGGTAGAAGCCGACCTCGGGAAATATCAGTTTGCGTTCAGGAGAAATGTAGGAACACGGGAGCTTATCCTAGAAGATAGATTAAGAAAAGGCAAACCTACATTTCTAGCTTTTGTAGATTTGGAGAAGGCTTTTGACAATGTCGATTGGAATAAACTCGTTCAAGTTCTGAAGCAAGCAAGCAAATATAGGGAGCGTAAGGTTAATTAAACTTGTACAAAAACCAGACAGCGGTTGTCAGAGTTGAAGGACATGAAAGGGTGCAGTGGTTGGAAAGGGAGTAAGACAGGGTTGTAGCCTTTCTCCAATGTTATTCAATTTGTACATTGAGCAAGCTATAAAGGAAAGCAAGGAGAAATTTGGGGAAGGAATTAAAGTTCAGGGGGAAGAATTAAAAACATTGCGTTTTGCCGACGACATAGTGATTATGTCAGATACAGCAAAGGAACTGGAAGAGCAATTGAACGGAATGGACAGTGTGCTGAAAGGTGCATATAAGATGAACATTAACAAGAGCAAAACTAGGGTAATGGAGTGCAGCCTATGTAAATCAGGTGATGCTGAAGGAATTAGGTAACAAAAGAATAAAGGAGGTAGATGAGTTTTGTTACTTGGGCAGTAAAATAACAAATGACGGTCGCAGTACAGATCACAGTCTAACATATACAGTCGCGACACTCACTGCTGTAAAAGTTGTTACCAACTGACAGCTGCAACGACACTAGCGCTCCTAGCGGTGGGTAAGCCACCGAAAGAGTGATGTTTGTTTGTGGTTATTTGTGTGCGTAATTAATGAAATAGTTAATATAATTTTTGTGTTACAAGCATCATTAATATATCAAGAGGCATACATAACACGGAAAGTAATGTAAAAACAGTCGAACTTACTGATTCAGTGGTATAACGAAGAACTTCGTCATGAACCAATACTTACGAATATGTGTATATTTGCAGCGTATTCCGCTGAAAGTAAGTAGAATATAAACATAATAGAAACATAAATTTCTATTTTGGTATGTTCTTACTATGACAAAGAGTTTTTTGACACGTATCGTTGTGGTATGGGGTCTAATGATTCGCACATGTTTAGGCTTCACTCGTCTTTATTATAAGCGCATATTCTTTTGAGTGTGATTACTTTAGCTTAAGAACACATTGTCTTGAAGATTCTTGCCGTTTGTGGTTCAGCTGTAGCAACAATTGTTGAATTGGGTTCTTCTTTGTTGAATACAGTTTGGTTGCTTTTTCAGTTTTCTTGTCACGTTTCTGATGTTTTCCTTCAGCGACAGTTGTGGTGACTGATTTGGTATGTTAAATACCTTAGTTACTGCATTCTACATTCGTTTCCTACGTTCCACACTCACCGATTTCGATGGAATTAGAGTGGAGAAACGTTAACGTTCTTCAGAAGAAAAAACTCGTCTTTCTGCCAAAGGGCGGGTATTCGGTGTTTCCTAGCCATTTTTCTATTTTAATAGTAATTTAAATTACTTAGTATAACCCTGTGGGTTACAAGAGAACAGTAAATAAACTGTGCCGTAATGTACCGTTTCCAACCTTGTCAGTGATCTTAGTAGACGTAAGGAAGACAAAGGTGGAGCTATTTTTAAGTTATTATCTATATTATGATACTACATACGTTCTCTAATGTAAAAAAAATGTGTTAAAATCGATATAAACGATACTATTCGCACTCATCCACTATCGTATTCATAAAAGTAGCTTGCCCTCCGCTTGGAGCGCTGCTGTCGCAGTGTATAACAAAAATCCGCGGAAGTGTCGTGACTGTATTTGTTAGACTGTGGTACAGAGGATATAAATGCAGAATGGCAATGGGTAGAAAAGCGTTCTTGAAAAAGAGAAATTTGTTAACATCGAATATTGCTTTAAGCCTAAGGAAGTCCTTTCTGAAGGCATTTGTGTGGAGTGTTGCCTTGTATGGGAGTGAGACGTGGACGATAAACAGTGCGGATAGGAAGAGGATTGAGGTTTTTGAAATGTGGTGCTACAGAAGAATGCTGAAGATTATCTTGGTGGATCGCGTTACTAATGAGGAGGTACTGAACAGGATGGGGGAGAAAAGAAATTTCTGGCATACCTTGACTAAAAGAGGGGATAGGTTGATAGGACACATTCTCAGACATCAAGGAGTTGTGAATTTAGCGTTGGAGGGAAGTGTGTGGGGTAAAAACCGCAGAGAAAGCCCAAGAGATGGATACAGTAAGCAGATTCAGACAGATGTGGGTTGCCGTTCTTATGTGGAGATGAGGAGGCTTGCTCAGGATAGGGTATTGTGGAGAGCTGCATCAAACCAGTCTCCGGACGGAAGACCACAACAACAACATATTTAGATTATTATTTTGGTCCAAAATGTTTGCAAAAACTTATAAAACTACAAATCTAAAGTGGGCAGTAAAAAACGTCAATGTAATTTTCTTGTAATTTTCTCACAACTGTCATAAAGCACTTCCCTCTTGGACTTCCGATAACATGGCGGATGGTTGTTCTGTTTGTTTCATTCTGGTCGCTGTGTTGCCTCTCTACGGTACTCTATCTCTTTGGTGCTAAAGGAATCATCATCTGTTTTTGCAAAGGTCGACATATTTTGCTCTTTGCCCCTAGGGATGCGCTCATTGGATCGTAATTTTCATAAAGAGAGCAACTACGGATATATAAAAAGTAAAAAGACTGAAAGCTCAGGCGTTCTGCAAGGACAAACTCCGTGCATCCATCATGGAAACGTACACTTAATTCGAAACAAGAGCGCGTCGTACGAGCAGATGTTCGGAAACAAAAGCATAATGAGGTGCGGCTTTGAGCGCGGCGCCATCAGGCGGGAGCGCAATTCGCGGCAAACGTGGCGTGTCGTCTCCCGCTGTAGGCGCGAGCGATTCTCTGCCGGCAACAAAAGCTGACAGAGGACAAATTGACGCGGGACAAAGCGACGCTCGCTCAGGGAGGAGACGCCAGGCTCTCACGAGAGCAGCCGGCTCCACAAACAGCAGGGCCGTCTTATTGGTTTCTGTGCTACTGAAAAACTGCTACCCGTTCCAGATTTCTGTTACGATACTTCTGTTATTTGTGGGAACGACTCAGATTGTTTGGTGAAATTGCGTGAAATGTTAACAGATCAATGAAATTATTTTATTCCATTACATACGTGTAGTGTACGTTTTTAATATTAAACCGACTGCTACAGAAGCAGAAAGAAATTAATATAGTGACACAGTTTCCTGTTATACACAAGATTGTATCACAGTCTAACATACACAGTCGCGACATCCACATAAAGTTGTTACCAACTGACAGTTGCAACGCCGGCCGCGGTGGCCGAGGAGACTGAGGCGCTTCAGTCACGGTCTGCACGGCCACTACGGTCGGGGGTTCGAATCCCCCCTCGGGCATGGATATTTGTGCCGTCCTTAGGATAAGCTACTTGATACGTAGTTTGTAAGTTTAGGGACTGGTGACCCCGCAGTTAAGTCCCTTAAGCTTAACAAACATTTGAACATTTGAACAGTTGCAACGACAATAGCGCTCCTAGTGGTGGGGAAAGTACTGTAAGAATATTATTTGTTTATAATTACTTTTCTACCTAATTACTACAGAGCCATCAGTTTAATAAGTCATGGTTGCAAAATATTAACACGAATTATTTACAGAAGGATTGAAAAGCTGGTAGAAGCGACCTCGGGGAAGATCAGTTTGCGTTGAGGAGAAATGTAGGAACACGGGAGGTAATACTCACTTTAAGGTTTATCATACAAGATAGAGTAAGAAAAGGCAAACCCACATTTCTAGCTTTTGTAAATTTGGAGAAGGCTTTTTACAATGTTGATTGGAATAAACTGTTTCAAGTTCTGAAACAAGCAGGAGTAAAATATAGGGAACGTAATGTTATTTACAACTTGCACAAAAAGCAGACAGCGGTTGTCAAAGTTGAAGGGCATGAAAGGGATGCAGTGGTTGGAAACGGAGTAAGACAGGGTTGTAGCCTTTCTCCAATGTTATTCAATTTGTACATTGAGCAAGCTATAAAGGAAAGCAAGGAGAAATTTGTTCAAAATGTTCAAATGTTTGCAAAGCTTATGGGACTTAACTACGGGGTCATCAGTCCCTAAACTTACAAACTACTTATGAACTACTTACGAACTAGGACGGCACAAATATCCATGCCCGAGGGGGGATTCGAACCCCCGACCGTAGTGGCCGTGGAGACCGTGACTGAAGCGCCTCAGTCCCCTCGGCTACCGCGGCCGGCGGAGAAATTTGGAGAAGGAATTAAATTTCAGGGGGAAGATTTAAAAATATTGCGTTTTGCCGACGACATAGTAATTCTGTCAGATACAGCAGAGGACCTCGAAAGAGCAATTGAACGGAATGGACAGTGTGCTGAAAGGTGCATATAAGATGAACATTAACAAGATCAAAACTAGGGTAATGGAGTGCAGTCTAAGAAAATCAGGTGATGCTGAAGGAATTAGATTAGATACCGAAACAATGAAGGTGGTAGATGAGTTTTGTTACTTGGGTAGTAAAATAACAAATGATGGTCGCAGTACAGAGGATATAAAATGCAGAATGGCAATGGGTAGAAAAGCTTGAAAAAGAGAAATTTGTTGACATCTAATGTTGATTTAGTCCTAAGGAAGTCCTCCTTTCTGAAGGCATTTGTATGTAGTGTTGCCTTGTATGGGAGTGAAACATGGACGATAAACAGTGCGGACAGGAAGAGGATTGAGGCTTTTGAAATGTGGTGTTACAGAAGAATGCTGAAGATTAGGTGGGTGGATCGCGTAACTAATGAGGAGGTACTGAACAGAATTAGGGAGAAAAGAAATTTCTGGCATATCTTGACTAAAAGAAAGGATCGATTGGTAGGACACATTCTTAGACATCAAGGAATTGTGAATTTAGCGTTGGAGGGAAGTGTGTGGGGTAAAAACCGCAGAGGAAGACCAAGAGATGGATACAGTAAGCAGATTCAGACAGATGTAGGTTGCCGTTCTTATGTGGAGATGAAGAGGCTGGCTCAGGCTAGGGTATTGTGGAGAGCTGCATCAAACCAGTCTCCGGACTGAAGACCACAACAAGAACCTAATTAACCAAATAATTTCTGTAATTCTTGTGTTCCAAGCATTAGTACAATATCGAAAGCCGTAAATAATCGTGAAATAAATGTAAAAAAAAGTCGAATTTCCCTGATTCAGCGTTATAAGCAATCAATTATTCAGGAAATACGAATATTTGTTTATTTCTCAGACAACTCCGTTGAAGGTAACAGAATACAAACCGACAAGAAACATTAATTCCTGTTTTGGTCTGTTATTGTATGACATGAACTTTCATTGACGTGTAAAAATTCGATGTGGAGTCTAATGATTCGGACATTATTTCCCAGTCACTCATCTTTCTTGTAAGCATATATACTTTTGAGTGTAGTTAATTTTGCTTATAAAACGAATGTCTCCGAGATTGTTGCTGTTTGTGGTTCAGATGTAGCAACAATATTGTGAAATTGGTTGCTGCTTTGTTCGAAAACAGTATTTTGCTTTCGATATTTTATTGTCACGTTTGTGAGGATTTCAGCTACAGTAGTAATGGTCGGTATTGTACATTAAATAATGTAGGTATTGCATTCAATATAAGTTTCTTACGCTCAGTACTTGCTGCTTTGGCTAGAATTGTAGTGAAAAAACCTTGCCCTTTCTAAATAGAAAACCGACGTCTTTCTGCAGAAAGTTGGCTTCTCTGTTGTTTCTTAGCTAATTTTTTTTTTCTCTCATAAAAAAGTCGTAGATTTCAAGACAAGCTGTCTTGCAAAGTACCGTATCATACGTTGCAATGGTTCTTAGGAAATAGAGACAAATAAGGAGATATTTTTAGCTATTACTGATTTTTATGGCACTACATACCTTCCCTGTCGTAAAAAGTATGTTAATATCATTTTAAACGGTACTCTTCACACTCTTCCGATGTCGTATTCAGAAGTGTACCTCGCCAGCCGCTTGGAGCGCTGCTATCGTGGCGTATAACAAAGATCAGTGGGAGTGCCGTGACCGTATGTATTAAACTGTGAATGTATGAAGCTCATTCTTTTGAAATCAGCTGTAATTTCACGTAGATGAAACATTAAATCTAAAATGAATGAAAATCTGAGCCAGACCGGAACTCGAAGCTTCTTTCCATCCTTATTATTCACGTTCGGTGAACGGTGTCGTATATGAACGACAACTTGGCGCATTTGTACGTTCATGCTAGAGATAGGAAAAGTAGTTCGTTTTACAGAACCTCACATTACGGAATAGTTCTTCTTACAGAAAGTGATGAATGAACCGGTTCATATAAACTACATGCTTCACTTTAACAAGTTGTAAAAAAATACTCAAAAGTTATCGATTATACGTTTTCATTCATGACGGTATTATTTTAATTGTTAATGTGACAGAATGCAGTACAACAGTCCTGCTGTTCGCAAATGCAGTGTTACTGTCATTCATCCCCAAATATTACGATTGATTCTGACATTCCAAGCCTCTAAGTAAAGTGCACGACACCTCAAAATCTAGAGGAAGATTTTCCACCAACAGAGCTACAAATTCATGAAGCCATCGAAACACGCTGAAACAATAAAACAAGTGGTGACGACTACATTACAGCAGAATTATTTAAGTGGTAAGAACCAGGAACATTTGGAAAACTGATAAGTTTCTAGTGGAAAGGGTAACAGCATCAATCCACCCGCTACAAACAAACTGTCAGTAATTACCAGACGAGTGTCACTTCTGCCGATGTCATACAAATTATTAGACAAACAACTGGAAGAATATCAGTGTGGTTTTCGAAAGGGAAGATCTCGTGCAGAACAAATTTTTAACTTAAAGTCAATAATAATTTACCAAAGGATGTTAATCAGTGACTGAGGCGCTCCAGTCACGGTCAGCACGGCCACTACGGTCGGGGGTTCGAATCCCCCTCGGGCATGGATATTTGTGCCGTCCTAGTTTGTAAGTAGTTCATAAGTAGTTTGTAAGTTTAGGGACTGATGACCCCGTAGTTAAGTTCCATAAGCTTAACAAACATTTGAACAATTTTGTGTTAATCAGTGAACCAATAATAGTGTCATTTATTGATTTCAAGAAAGCATTTGATTGTATAGACCAGAGCTTTCCAATCTGGGTGTCGCGTAGTAGTAGCAAGGGGAAAAAAAAAATAACCCTGTCGTAAAATACCACAAGATATCCTTCTCTTCATACTAACCTGAAGACTCGCTTGCAGCTAATCATCATTCTCCTTATTCAGTGCACCACAGATCACGTATTAAAGGAATGATCGGTCACTCGATTATCCGGACCTCAGTTATAGGGATTCTCGATTATCCGGATTGTCAACCGCGAGTAAATATCGTTGTTGTCTGGTCCGAGCATGTACAACATTACCCGCTGGAACTACCCACCCCATCCCACACCATCTGTGTTCCACGCATTTGAGTAGACAGCGAGCATTTATTTATTGTTAGGCTTAGACAGCGAATGTTTCATCGTTAATTGAGTTAGGCCGTTGCCAACCGCTAAGCCGCGAGGCCGTGTGCCACGTGTGATTAAAAATGTCAAAGCACAATATTGTTTCTTTTCCGTTGTTTTGAATAAACGTCTAACATTACGTGTTAATCCTAGAAAGGTAACAATAAGAGAAAGCATCTAGAGTTAATAATACAGAGACGGTTTTATGCATAGATTAAATTATCCGAATTTGTGATTATCCGAATGTTTTCTAAGTCCACCTAATAAAGTCTCAATGTATTTGTTTCGTCCAGTAATGGCTCTAGATGTCTCTCTTGCGCTGTGGTATAATGTCGCGCTCTAGTGGCCAATGTCTTAACGAGCTTTTCTAGTGGCAATAATGGATTAATGTTCTATATTTCGTTCGTGACATGCCATTAGCTTACTTCGATCAGTGTGATACAGTTTACAAACGTCAATAGAAATGGATAAATGTATAGTGAGTTAGAGTCCTTCGGCAGATGCAGAGCACCAGTCAAGAAATGTAGCTGGAACATCGCAAGATACAGAACAAAGATCACAAGGTGCGTCTCTAACCTCTGTTTCTTCCGTTCCATCGTGCAGTAGTACGAACATAAAAGTGAGACTGTATAATGAAAACTACTTAAAATTGGGGTTTACGTGATGTGGCGATGAAGACTGTCCTATGCGGGAGTGCGTGATATGTGGTAAAAAGCTTTCCAATGCAAGCATGGTACCGAATAAATTGCTGCGCCATATTTCAACAAAACATAGACATTTACAAGCAAAAGGTGTTGAATATTTCAAAGATATTTTGCCGACCGCGGTGGCCGAGGGGACTGAGGCGCTCCAGTCACGGTCTGCACGGCCACTGCGGTCGGGGGTTCGAATCCCCCCTCGGGCATGGATATTTGTGCCGTCTGTAGTCTTAGCTAGTTCATAAGTTTGTAAGTTTAGGGACTGATGACCCCGTACTTAAGTCCCTTAAGCTATAAAAACATTTGAACATTTTGAAAGATATTTTACGACAAAAGAATCGTGAAAGTTCTTTGTTTACTAATAAACTACATTTAAGCTATACTTTATTTCCGTACCCCCCCCCCTTCCACGCTAGAACCATCTAAATTCTACCATATGTATCTATATTAATGAAAGGGTGTCGCGCAAAACTGTAAGCTATAAAAGGGTGTCGCCACGAGGGAAAGATTGGAAAACACTGCTATAGACAGAGAAACAATAGATAAGGTCATTAGAGAATTTGGTGTTAAATCAAAATTAGCAAATATAATTCAGAAACACTAACAGGTACAAAATTTGAAGTCAAATTTATGGGTGAAGTATCTCAGCCATTTGAAATAAAAACTGGTGTTAGACAGTTAAATTGCGTTGTAGAAAAATAGTAAGGATCTGGAATTCGGAGGTGAAAAGTCACAAAATTGCACCAATCACTCTGGGAAGGAAAACAAGTGAAATTAAGGTAAATTGCTTGGCTTTTGTGAATGATTTTGCAATACTTTCAGAAAACCTAACACAAACAGTAATTCAAATAAACCTTCTGGAATAAATATCAATCAGAACTGGTCTCAAATTTTTAGCTGAAAAAACAAAATTGATGACAAATGTAAAAAAAAAAAAAAAAAAAAAAAAAAAAAAAAAAAAAAAAAAAAAAAAAATGCCAAAATCCACAGAAACACAAGTAGGTAAAATAGAGTGAGTAAACAAATTCATATATCTTGGAGAAACTATACAACAGAATGGACAAGAAAAATCTGCAGTAGATGTAAGAATTAACAAAATGGAAAGAGCATATGGTTTGACTAAAAATATTTACAACAAGAAATGTGTACTAGAAATCAAAACTAAAACACTACACCACTGTGGTACGACCAGAAAGTTTGTATGCCTAACGATAAACTAGAGGTACTGGAAAAGATTATTAGAAAAATAATGCTTACAATAAGATCTGCAGATGATTGGAAAATAAAAAGTAGTGAGATCTACAAAAAAACAGAGAAAGTATCTGAAGTAAGGGACACACGAAGATTAACCTTTTTCAGACACCTCAACCGAATGGATGAAAATAGACTAACAAAATAAATACTCCTATATTTCTGGAAGAAGAAATTGACAATAGGATGGATTACAGAAGCATGGAAAGATCTAGGAAGGAACAACATCAAAGAATCAGAAATAGCAGAAAGAAACCGTTTTAAAAAGAAAATGCTTAATAAAAAAAGTTGTTAGGGATTACTTACGCCAGCGCTTCAGCCATTTCACATGAGGGTATGTAACATTTTTAAATCCTGAATTTAAAAATCTATGTAACGAAATGAAGCCATTTTGTAAATAACAGTGTAAACAGACATACAGGATGTTTCACTAAGTGTGTTTGTTTCTGTAACTTATAAAATAATAGGTGACGGGAAATTTTAATGCGATAGGTCAACACAAGAAATGTTACACTTTCTGCGGAGCTATGAACATAGTTCATTGTATTATTTTTCAAAGAGTTACAGGACAAAGATATAATTTTTTTAAATGGAACAATAGTTTTTTCTATCGTGTCTTGGATTCGTTGAAACCAGCTGCGTCCAAATAAATTTAAACTACATTCCTATCACTGTTAGTTTGGGAGCTACAGCCCTTCAAAGTTTAGGGGGCGGAGGCTACGACAGCGAAGCTGACTGACTGGTGGTCATGAGACAGTGGGCCGTGCCCCAGGGGATAGCCACTCGGCCAGTCAGCTACGGTATTGCAGCCTCTGCCCCCGGAACTTTGAAGGGTTGTAGCTTCCAAACTAACAGTGATAAGAATGTAGTTTGAATTGATTTGGACGCAGCTGGTTTAAACGAATCCAAGACACGATAGAAAAAACTATTGTTCCATTTAAAAAATTAAAACTTTGTGCTGTAACTCTTTGGAAAATGATACAATAAACTATGTTCATAGCTCCGCAGAAAGTGTAACATTTCTTGTGTTGACCTACCGCATTAAAATTTCCCGTCACCTATTATTTTATAAGTTACAGAGGCAAACACACTTAGTGAAACACCCTGTATGTTGTAAACGGACTATGTTGAAAGAACGGTGAAACAGCAAAAACATAATTATACTCAGCTGGAAACTAAGTGCCAGCCAAAAGAGTGAAAGATAAACTAATTAAATAAGCAGGTGCTCATCGGGCTCTTTTAGTGGGACGAGTTCCCTGAAAACAGTGACAGTGAAAAAAAAACCGCATTATCATGTGAAGGACGCACTTCCGCGACTTCATGTAATCAAAGTGACGTTTTGTACTGTTTATATTCCGTAGACGTACCAGTAATAAGTAATGAACCAATGAGCCACATAAAATGCATAGTTAGTTTCAAATGTGTTTACGGACTACCAACAAGCGGTACGAAGTTTGTCACGTTGTCGAAACGAACTTCTAAAGTCGGCATGAACACTTTTTTTAGTGAATGTGAATTAGTTGTGTACACGGAATCTTGGACGAAACCAGTGACGCAGCTAGAGGGGACGAGGGGAGGTGCTTCAGGTCGGCACCGGAAATTTGAAATAGTACATATGTAATGAATCACAACGTAACTATAATTTTCAAGCACAAGTGAACGTGACGGTGGGTCGCCAACGTGATGCCGCCACTGAGAACGCGTGCTGCTGTTAACGGGAGTTGCTTTAATGCCGCTCCGACCAGCCTTAATGCTGCAGCTATTGTTACATCCATGCTGAAGTTAATAGCCTATTGTTCCTATGCGGTGACGCACTGCTTAGCAGGTCAGCGGCGCCACCTTTTGTTGTATTTTACCCTATGTTTTTAGCTGTTTTCATATAGTCTTATTATCCTTCGGTATATTTCAGTTCAGATTCGGGCGCAAATGACATCAGCAGTTGTACGCCCTAAAAAAGAAAAAAAGAAAAAAAAAATGAAACACATAAAAAGCCAGGAAGTGGAATCTTAACGAAGACCGCCAAAAACTACGAACAACAATAGTGTTACTTTAGTTCAGTTTTTGCATATATAGTCTCATCTTAATTAAACCGTTAAGACCTTTCTCTTTGGCTAAAACATGGAAGCGTCTTAATTATTTTACGAGATGATTATATACACTCCATTTCCACCAAGTTGCTCCTCTTCTACTTTCAAATTAATGCGATCCTACTCATTTCTCGTGCAACTGTTGTCGTTGTATAATCGGTTACGTCGTAAAAAGTGTAAAACTAAGTCATAGATTAATAAATTCAATAGGCTTTATTTAAAAAAAAATTAAAAAAAAAAATGAGTGAACCAAATCCTGGCTGCGTAACTGGACTAAAGCACAAACAATCCAAGTGATAAAAGCTGTTAATAGAAGGATAAATGTGAGTGTGATTAACATGCATTCTGCTAAGCAGACGGCATAGCAACAGTCGTTCAGGAAGGACAGCGAGTGGCTAGCTAGCGACAAAATCGTACATTGCACTTCCCCATTCTTCAAACTCTCGACCTCGCCAGGCATAGAATCCAGGTGACGGAAGAAAATGATGTGCGCAGTGTAATGCCGTGGTGGACTCTTTAGAAAATAAGAGTAGTGAACATACGGAACGGATTACAAGTGTGAAGACTTGCGTGCGCGGAAAGACTGAACCAGTGATTCCAGCACTGCTGAAATCACAGTGTATCTGCCGCCCAGCGCGGACAACTTGAAAATAAACTCACTTCCGATAAAAAGTCCTAAAAATAGGCAACGACCCAACATAAAGACCATTTATTTGTATACATTCTGAAATTGCAATACGATGGAAAGACTTTAGTTGTGCTTTTAACTTTAGAGAACTGTTACCTGTAGAAAAATTGAAATTTCTCGCATTAACGTCAAGATAAATCAAATGTTTGTTAAGCTTATGGGACTTAACTACGGGTTTATCAGTCCCTAAACTTACAAACTACTTATGAACTAGCTAAGACTAAGGACGGCACAAATATCCATGCCCGAGGGGGGATTCGTAGTGGCCGTGCAGACCGTGACTGGAGCGCCTCTGTCCCCCCGGCCACCGCGGCCGGCTAGACTTCGTGTAAATAGCAACAAAACTATTCAGATAATGATCTGTAATGATAATAATTTGGAATAAGCATGATATACTGATGTGGGCGTACGCCTACAACATTGTGAAGTGACCGTTGTAACACACTGTCTACGCGTACATTCATGTCAGATCGATTGTTTTAGTTTGAATCAAAATGCACTACATTCACATAAACCTTCCTAATTTAAACCCCTAAAACCACAAACAACAGCTCATGGGAACAAGCTCGCTACCAGTGCGGACTAATAATGTTTCTGTGCTTCCATTTCAGCAAAAATCTTTACCTTCTGTATTTGTGAAGGTACTAATGACTGTTTAATGTTTTCATGTAAAGCTGCTAAAATGAATACCAATCAAGAGACCAGTGGCTAAGTACAGTCACATAACCACGTCAGTCCCGTGAGCCGTGTTGGCTACCGGGACGGTCCTACTGTTCGGGAGAGGTGCGAAACACCTGTTGAGCGCATGCTGTGGTCTTCGAACGAAGAAGATTGACTGAGTGACGTCCGGAAGTGACTATACTAAAATAAAATTCTGATTGACCAATCTTTATGAACGAACAATATTTATTTTTCAAAGAAAAAAAATTAATGAATTTAGAAATATGTAAAATTAAATCAAATTGAAAAGGACAACATATAATTATGTAACAGAGACCCCTCTACAATGAATTCTAATATATGTACCTGTTATATTGTAAAAGAACTTTTTATAAATATCTTGTATAAGAACCTGTTTCTGTAAAAAGTCAAAACTAATGTAACCATGTACTGAAATGTTTGCACAATTAAAAAAAAAAAAAAAAAAAAAAAAAAAAAAAAAAAAAATAACTGTTATGTTGAAGAAAATTGTACGAAACTGTACGAAGATGTATCCCTTTTATCAATTATATCTTTGTATCACAATGTAAATGAACCAATGTGTCTTCGGCTCGTCCGGTTTTCGTGCCTCTCCTAAGACACAATTAAAAAAATACCGAAGATACATTTTATCCTGGAGTGGTATTCTCTCTCTCGTATATCTCTGAACCCTGATCAGCATTCTCTTGTTTTCCTGGACACGAGAGAACCAACAGCGTTCCACTTCGTCTGTCTGTTCCTATCTTCCGAACTGTTTAGACGTATCTGTGTCGGCTCCTGTTATTCATGTTTTATCTTTGTGAGTATTGTGTGATCATTTGTAAAATGTTGCCAAAATTTAAGATGACGAGCATTTTTCATTCCGGCTTGCCCAATTTCAAACTGGCGAAGTAATTCAGCACGGTTAAGTTATGCCATTACGGCTGACGAATTAACTTTCAAACAAAATCATTTCCATTCAGAATTAATCAGCATTTTAGAACCTGCAATCGCGTTTTCTCTTTGTCATGTTAAATATCCAAAGTCCGATAATTCTCAGTTTGTGATTTCCACCGTAACTTACGACTGGACACTGAAATAAAATTTACCGCACAGCCAGCTGCACGAAACAGATCTCGTAACCAGTTCAAAACCATTTCATGACGGCGATTTACCTTAATAAATATGCAATTTATTACATCTAGAATACCGGAATGAGCTGATCTGATAAATGATAGTAAGGTAAACTCCGTCTCTTTTTATAGTGTAACTGCCGCCAGCAGCTACTCAAAAGAGGTTTCAAAATATTTAAAACATCCACACTAATTCCATTATTTATTTAGTAATTCGTCTCAGTTAAATGACATTTACGAAATTTTAACTATCTTTGACACCAATCCAGACTTAGAAAACTTTTACGAAATTAAATCAGAAGAAAAAGATGAACCTTGCACTAGTTGCAGTAATTATGGCAGTTCCATTATAATATATAACAATATTTAGCTACATTGCTCACATTGAAATAATAATACATTTGCGTCCCAAAATAGGGCCAATGCTAAGAATTCCATTAAGGCTGATCGTTATTGTCTTCCTGACTAATATATCTGTTACCATATAAACGAATCCAGCATGGATGTAAATTACAAAATGACGTGTCCTTCTGACAATCACGCAACGTTCCAGTGTAGTAAATTATATAGCGAAGAACAATTTCGTTCACTGTGACAGGAACTTCCGTCCATTGTAACAATCGCTAGAGTGGTTGTTAATTTTCAAACACCAGTGCCCACACTGTTCGGCAAACTATAATAGGAGAATAATACCGCACCGCTTTGAGGACGTCACGCCTCGCTGGCTTGAATCCACATGCTGCTCTTTTGTCGCCACGCCGTCAGAACAAAAGATGGCAGAATATAAATGGCCGCCACGTCTCTGCTGTCTGCGGCAGTACAGCTGCGATATTCAAAACGCTGCCGCCGCGCCGTCGGCTCCAATTAACTCTGTGCATATCGCTCACGAAACGCCGGCATTAGCGGAAGAATTAATTTCTTTTCTGGTCGTGAGAAGCGACACGGTCTTGGCAGTCTTTTTCCTGCGCACTGAGGACCATATACTCTTTAAATTAATTAACGCATACATTGAGAGTTTTATGCGTTCTTATATACGCTTGTAATTTTGTCGTTCAATTTCTGAATACACGGCAAAAAAATAGCACGACTCTAACGTTACGAATATTTCTGGGCGCTTCCTCAGCCTCTCGGGTTGTGAAGTGGCGAGGTTTTTTTGGGGACTACTGGCCGACGTGGGGTTGTGTTCCAACGGCCGGTTGAATCCACGTCACCCTGTGACGTTGTAGCTGGCTTCCAAGTTTCTTTTTTGGAACTGGTACTGAAATTAGAAACTTGACAATAATTTGTGTAATAAATATTAGAGTTAGACTGAATACTTGCCAACAAAGAGAGTTACCAGGGTGTCTGTAAGTTGTAATCGATGCTTAGTTGAGCGTTGGCTTCTTACTTGTTGTCGGGACACTTCCTCCCGAGTGTGTTATTGGTGGCCTTCGTGAGGCCTAGGCAAACATCGCGCTCAACTTTCAACACTGTAAATCCTGCCAATTAAAAAATAACCACTCAGGTAACCAGCACCTATCAGTAACAATGAATACGTATTGTTCAATTCCAGCCAGAAACACGCTCCACAAAATGTTTAAAAGTACCTCGCGAGGCTTGCCTAGCGTGCAACGAAGGCCTCGGTGTCTTATGTTTACTACTGCTACCAACTTCAGTGATCCACGAGATCAGGACGAGATAGAGGCATTACACGCAGCAGGAGTATACAAGGTGGAATGCGAGTTAGGGGAAGCATTTATAGGTGAGACAGGGATGGCAGTGGCAATGCGTATAAACGAACATGAACGCTAAATTCGATTAGGCCAACACAATAGATCTGCAGCGATAATGAAGCAAAAAGGTAAAATTTAACGAGGCCAGAATACTCGCTAAGCAAGCAGGGATGGTTAAACGCAAGATAAGGAAAAACCATCGAAATTGTAAAACACCCTAATAACATGAACAGAGAAGATGGACTCATGCTTGCCCCCTCTTGGCTACCAGCCATCACAGCGAAATAGGCCGCACTGACAACACAACACGCGAGCGTCACTAGTAAGCAACTGCCGCCGCGCGGCCCACGGCCAGCAGGAGAGAAACGGAAGCCCTCACCCCATTCGCCGATGAACACCAACTATGTCTCGCTAAACAAGAAGCAATAGGCAACGACTAACCCGACTAACCCGAACTGCAATATAACTGATTCTTTGTGTCCCACTGAAGCACCACAGGGTTTTACCCCGTCTGACTTCTAGCACGGCTTCATGATAAAAGAGAATGGCTTGTGTATAGTCTACGTTATTTTTGTGTGTATCACTGTTTGTGTGACACATCGCCGGCCGCGGTGGCCGAGGAGACTGAGGCGCTTCAGTCACGGTCTGCACGGCCACTACGGTCGGGGGTTCGAATCCCCCCCTCGGGCATGGATATTTGTGCCGTCCTTAGCTGTAGGTTGTTCATAAGTAGTTTGTAAGTTTAGGGACTGATGACCCCGTAGTTAAGTCCCTTAAGCTTAACAAACATTTGAACATTATTTTTTTTATTTATTTATTTATTTATTTATTTTTTTTTTTTGTGACACATCTGTGTTTATTCCCTGAATGGTTAAGGTGTTTTTAGATCTCCAGTTTGAAGCATCTGGATAGTTTGTTCCTAACTGGTGGTTCACCTAATTGTTCCTTAATGTCAACGTTTGGCGTGTATCAGTCTGCGCCGATAATGCTACGCAGAACCTTGTTCTGGAATGTCCGGAGCTTGTGAAGGTGTGTATCTGCCGGCATGGACCACCCTTCAGAACCATAGAGAATCTTCGGTAGAATGGAGGACCTGTACAGCGTCATCTTGGTTTGCATTTGTAGACCTGGGCTTTTGAGAAGGGGATGCAGTTGGATGAATGCTGTGTTACCCTTTTTTTTGCCCTTGTTAGTTGTCTGGCAAATGTTAGTCTCCTCCTCCCTTAGCATCCTATCATAATAAAGTTTCCATTCTCCCACCAATAACATCGTTGATTTAAAAAATTATAAAGTTATGTGTAGTTGACAGTAAAGATAAAATATAGTAACAACCAGCTCACATGAGTCTACCCAGATGAAGGCCACTGTCAAGTTGGCCGAAACGTTAGTTATTAAAGTAATAGCCTTCTTACATCATGACGCGGTAGAACACCAAGAAAACTTTTATGTCATTAGAACTTTTAGTTACCAACACACAGTGAAATACGTAGATCGTTCAACTTAGGCAGCGGTCAATCTTCGGCAAGTCTTCCCTATAGCTTCCTCCTGCGTTCTTCTCGCGAAGCGACCACAAGTACAAAATTAGAGCGACTGAGTCCCACATTGAGACACGCAAATATTAATTTTTTCAGCGAAGAATACTTCACTGGAATAGGACGAAGTGATAATGGTACGCAAAGTAGGCCTACCCTCTACCACACACCGTTAGGTAACTTGCGGAGTATAAAAGTGGAATGCGAGAGAAAGAAGATTAGTGTTTATTACATTAATATAAACAAAGTGAAAACAAAATCACATTACAGAATAAGAAACTGTTTTGCTCCATGGCGTCTATAACAGAGATGACAAGGTTTGCGTTTGGGACGATCATCGAAAACGCAAACAACCAGAAGATAATACCCTAACACTAATCTATCTATTTGAACTTATTGCATGTATGACCAAAGATATCAATACAACCGAAATTACAAATTGTATAGAGATGCCTAAAAGGAGACCCACAGATGCCGGAGCAGCAATACCCTACGCTTTTGCTACGGAGCTCATCATGGCGGTTGATTGCGTAGCTCTGACCTGCAGATCAGATGCGTCTTCTCGTAGCGGCGTCGAATACTGGTAAGCGGGATAAGCGAAGTTCTCGTTTTCTCGCCTGTAACGAAGTGAGTTCCGAAATATAGATTTCAAAATGAATGTCCAAATTTTGTAATTTCTCTGTACGTTAGTCTGTGTAGACGCAAAGCCTGGTAATCAAATGAAATCAAGAGTCACAGAAGCAAATCTTACAGAATGAAAATTTCCGATACCCTAAACTTGACTGACTGGACATTATTAATTTCACTTCATCGTTAAATAAGTCTGCCAGCACCACCGTGATGGTGGCAAGAAACTTTAGTGGATCATAGACCAACCGCATATTTTTGCGTAAAAAAATTCCAATTCTCAAGACTTCCATTTATTTGAAAGGTGCATGATCAAGTGTTCGCTGTATGCACAGAGCAGCCGGTCTTGGAGTTCACACAGAAGCCTACTTTTCTTATTGGAAGACACTACACATTGCATACACTTTGTGACAAACCCAGGACGTAAGAATATCACCAGCGATCTGAACTGCAACAGTCTCTCCTTATGTGCATACGTCAGGTCCAATAACAAACGTTCTAATCACAATATATTTCACTTCAAGAAGCGAAAGAATGTCTGGCCGCTTAAACATTGCGCATTTCCACCCAGTCATTCAAGATGATCTTATTATATTTGGTGGACGCTTTAGGGTTTTGACTGTTCTAGAAGTGAGACTAGTCTTTCATATCAGCCGAAACTGATCCTGTTTTAAGTGATCACTCGATGAACTGCTTTTAAGTCAAAATAGTTTAATCAAATACTGTAAACCTTTATGAAATTATGTTTGAGCAGGTACACGCATGGCCCCCACAAGGGTGGGGCTGGGTGGACCCCAGGGTCCAGGGCCCGGGCACGGTCACATGCAGTATAATTTTTTTTTAAATTATGTTAATTCAAACTGGAAAAATATTGTTATCCAACTGAATGTTAAGAGTATTGTTTAACTAACAGACAAATGTTTAAAACAGATCTTTATGAGAACCGTTTACTGTAACAGTTTCATGAAACTGGTGCTAGCAGTTACTGCTCAGAATGCACACTCGCCGCACCGACCTGTAGGAACTGTTGGCGCATTTGACGGCTGTGTTCTCCACTGACAGCTGACCGTCTGCGCCACGGCCAAGCCGCTTGCACCGGTCACCAGTCGCATGCAGTCCACCTCTCAGCTTCCTGTTATGCAGTGGCGGCTCGTACAGAATTTGACCACTGTGCTACAATATTACAAAAATAAACAGGAAACAAAATACACTAAAATAAAAAGTCAACCTTTGTATGATTGCCTTTAATTGTTGTTGTTATGGTCTTCAGTCCGGAGACTGGTTTGATGCAGCTCTCCACCCTACTCTATCCTGAGCAAGCCTTCTCATCTCCTCATAAGAACGGCAACCCACATCCACTTGAATCTGCTTACTATACGCGTCTCTTGGTCTCCCTCTGCGATTTTTACCCCACACACTTCCCTCCAATGCTAAATTTACGATTCCTCGATGTCTAAGAATGAGTCCTACCAAGCGATCCCTTCTTTTAGTCAGGGTATGCCAAAAATTCCTTTTCTCACCAATTCTGTTCAGTACCTCTTCATTAGTTATGCGATCTACCCACCTAATCTTCAGCATTCTTCTGTAGCACCACATTTCAAAAGCCTCTATTCTCTTCCTGTCCACACTGCTTATCGTCCATGTTTCACTCCTGTACAAGGCAACACTCCGCACAAATGCCTTCAGAAAAGACTTCCTTACACTTAAATTAAAATTCGATGTTAGCAAATTTCTCTTTTTCAAAAATGCTTTTCTTCCCATTGCCATTCTGCATTTTATATCCTCTGTACTGCTACCATCGCATGTTATTTTACTACCCAAGTAACAAAACTCATCTACCACCTTCATTGTTTCGTTACCTAATCTAATTCCTTCAGCATCGGCTCATTTTCTAAGACCGCATTCCATTATTTTTGTTTTGCTCTTGTTAATGTTCATTTTATACGCTCTCTTCAACACACTGTCCATTCCATTCAACTGCTCTTCCAGGTCCTTTGCTGTCTCTGACAGAATTACAAAGTCATCAGCAAAACGCAATGTTTTTATTTAATTAAATATCAATTAATACTGTATTGACAGTAAGACCTTCAGGGGAATCTATAACAGCACTGCCAACTGCATGTATTCACTGCAGCTAGTAAATATAAGGTTTTAAAAATATTAATTTTATTTACAGAAATTAAAAATTTAGTCTTAGAGGTATTTGAATACGAGCCTCACACAGGTAGGTTTGAGAGACGACGCGCAAGACGCCTGAGTCAGCGCGCTATTTGACTCTGTAAGCCGCAATATTCGTCATAAGCTATTTTTCCGCAGCCGTTACACGCAGCGCGAAGAGAAATATTGATGTGGTGCTGCAGTCGGTCTCAGCACACTTGAGTCGCCAAGCCTGACGTCACGTCTGCGCATGCGCACTAGCGAACAGACGACTGCGCCGCCTCTCTGCGCACGTACCAGCACGGCTGAATCCCACTTCAGCACACGGAGCTGGTTTCCAGCTATCGCGGCGAGAGCGCTCCAAAATGCGTTTTCATGCTTATCACTAGTATTCTAATACGCATTGGAAGGGAATTGGCATAATTCTATTGTGATATCTGGCTCGTATTCCAAGAGAAAGGATGTAATTTTACAACGATTTTTCGCTTACATTCGAAGAGAAATGGCATAATTTTAGTACTATATATACAGTATGCTGCAGCACATTATCACCAGTCGCCACTGCTGTTACGTGTGCTGAATTTGACAGTTTTCTCTCCTGCTCATCGACTCATGTTCATTAAATGCAGTAGTATTACTTGCATGAAGCTTATTTAAACCGCAGGAAAAATTGTTACAAAAACAGCATCAATTTCTGAGCCTCTGTTGTTAAGAAAACATAATGACGAAGTGGTTCTGTTTCAAGACACATGCCTGCAGAGCACGCTAAGGAAGCAATACTACAGTGCACGTTGCACAATGTGTAGAGTTATCGGAGAAATTGAAAATTCGCCGTCTTAGACTTTTCGTCATCTCACCTGGCCCTCCCCTATTTGTTCTCCTTACTGTTTCGGATTTCATCGTGACAGACTTGACAATACGATTCACCAGCTGTGCACAAATTTGTGATCTGTTTTCACCAGTTTTGGATTTCACGGACTTAGAAAATGATGAACAGCAAATTGAAACCACCAGTCTGGTCTCAAAATATTCTTCAAACAACTTAGTTAAAGAAATTCTTCACATGAAGAGCAAAGGAGTACAACAGGCCAAAGTCGCCTTAATTATTCGGCAATTTTATCAATTGAGAATGAACTGGCCGAAGCTGTCGACATTTCCGACGTAACTCAGTGTAGTCAGAAGAAAGCGCACAACGGTACTATTACGTAGTCTTTCTCTGTAACCAGTGTCTATGGCTGACATTGATTGTAATTTTAGTTTTTTTGTAACTATGTTTATTTTAATATTCGTCAGATAAATAAATATACTTGCAGTGATCTGACACTTCCTGGCAGATTAAAATTGTGTACCGGAACCGGGACTAGAACCTGGGACCTTTCCTTTCGCGGGCAAGCGCAATACAGACTGTGCTATCCCGACACGACTCACGATGCCGCCTCACAACTTTACTTCCGCCAGTACCTCGCCTCCTACTTTCCAAACTTCACAGAAGCTCTCCTGCGAACCATGCAAGACTAGCACTCTTGGAAGAAAGGATATGGTGGAGATATGGCTTAGCCACAGCCTAAGGGATGTTTCCAGAACGAAACTTTCACTCTGCAGCGGAGTGTGCGCTGATATGAAACTTCCTGGCAGATTAAAATTGTGTGCCAGAACCTGGACTCGAACCTGGGACCTTTGCCTTTCGCGGGCAAGCGCACTACCGACTGTGCTATCCCGACACGACTCACGATGCCGCCTCACAACTTCACTTCCGCCAGTACCTCGCGGTGATCATTTTTAAGTAAGACAGTTTTGTAAATATAGTCTCGTATCGACTAATAAAATAGTTATTGTAGCTGTACCCTGTATTTTCTAGTTAAATTACATTCTAAGCACAGTATTGGTAACAAATAACCATGAAATTTTAGTGTAGCACGCGACTGTAAGATAAGGAGAGGGGGCGAGAGGGGGGGGGGGCGGCTCTGATGCTGGGTCCAGGGCCCGTTATCGAATGTGGGGGCCATGCGTACACGTCAAGTACAGTAATACTTCTACACCACTATACCCGGGCCGCTGAAACTTTGCACTTGACGTTTACAAATAACAAGTGACGAGCAGGAAGCGCGAGGTACGATCCAATCGCAGCGCGATAAACACTTCCAGTGATCACGTGCCGTGACGTCAACGTTCCCGCTAAAGCACTAGATATACCGAGCTGAACAATCCACCATTTTGAATACCAATCCGACGATACAGTTGTATGCTTTGCCTGGTGCAGCGAAGTGAATCAGCCCAACTGTTTGTAATTTTATTGTTTCACAGTGTGAAATGGTTGGTTGTGCATCTCCAAACTGCTCAAATAATAACAGACATGGGCGCTAGAAGTTTTATCGGGTTTCTTGAAACACAGGTCGGAGTACAAGGTGTCTTGCAAATTCCAAATGCCAAGTATGGACGCCAAAATCGAGTAACTATCTGTGTAACGTTAAGAATTAAACGTTGTTTTATTTGTATTAAAATAGTTACGCTGACAGAGAGGCAGTAAAGAAAATACAGGCCTATACATGTAAGCAAAGGTTTATTTTAATTTTGATAGACCGTTAATATATCACGACAAACAGTGGTTTAATGTTCCTTTTCTTGTTATTATTTAGACTAACTAGGTAGTTATTCTAAGGTCTATTAATTGTATTTAACTGATGCATGAGTGCAGCTGGCTTTACTCAGTTATTGGTTTTTAAATTATATAATTTCACATTAATTTATTGTTTAAATTAAATGTGACTCTCAACACTGGAATATGCAGGGCTAAGCCAAGCTGTGAACAGGATGTCTGAAAAAAATAAATTGAACTTCGCAAAGAATGGGAACAGGAAAGACGTAAAATCTTCTCTCAAATACGGTGTGTGTTAAATATGCGAGACTTTGGAGGGGGCAATGCGGGAAGTACAGTAACGCAATTTAACATTATTTTGTAACTGTTTTCGTATGCAACTCTTGGTTACCGTAAAGGTATGTGGATGTACTACTTATATACTAGAAAATACGATAATCGTGACGTATTTTTCACTATATTTGGTACATATTTAGAACGGCAACATATGCTTTAATATGAAATGTAAGTGAATGTATCATATCTATAAATATCCCTCTAATCACTAACTTTTAAGTTTCTTGCCTCTTACAGTCAAATGTAAGCCAATAAATTTACTGTGCTGTAATATTTCTGCGCTGGGAAAGTATATTTAATGACCTTAAGAGCATATTAAAAAGAGTAAGTGTGCCGTAGCCTTTAAATACCCACCCTCAATGTGGGATTCAAAATGGCGTATTGTTCTGCTTGTACTATACAGTGCTCTAGTTCCCGCGTTGCCGGTTTTGTTCAGTTCTACCGTAAACAAAGTTGTGTATCGTGTATGTTGTGTGCTTTTTTCGCTGCGATTTGTTTTTCTGTGAGTGGTTTAACTTGACTTTCCGAGTTCAAGTAATTGGATAAAGTCACCGAAAAGACGTTTGTCTAATGACGTTTTCTGAGTAAGTTCTCAGTTTCGTATGAATAAAAACTTCGAAGCTTATGCTCTGAGCGGGAAGTTCATTCTCGCTTCAAACGATCAGAAAGAAGGTAAGGTTCAGTCGTTACAAGAAAGAAATATTGCTGCAGATATGACAATGTCAAAACTTCTTTTATATTGGTATATGCAGTAGACGAAATCGCAGAGTAGCTGCGTCACAATGAAATAAATCTGCCCCCATTTCACTGCCGTTTTAACCCTATAAAATTCGTATGGAGTGACGTGAAGAATTACTTAAAGGAACAATAAGTGTTACAATAACAAATGGAAAAGCTGTTGCATGAAGCTGTTGCCAATGCGGATGCTACATCTTGGAAAATGGTCGAGCACGTCGAAAAAGTGATTCGGGCAGCGCAAACAATGGAAGGGATCATTAACAGTTGATGATTTGTATTGGTGATGACAGGGCCGGATCTAGGGGGGGACAAAGGGGGCAGTTGCCCCTGGCGGCAGAATTTAGAGGGCGGCAAATTTGGACCGACTCTCTCTCTCTCTCTCTCTCTCTCTTTTTTTCTTTTTTCTTCTTTTTTTGTATAATTTAATAAAATTAACTGACACAGAATTATTAAAAGTAAGTACTTCAGCTAATCAAACTTTAAAAATCTACTATATATTAGCCAGAATGAGGGAGATGTTTGCGTTATTGCTTAAGGCACAATGTTTATTAATTTGCATAGATTTCCTTTTTTAGATAAATGAATATTCATATTTCATATGATTCTTGGACCTCTGAAGCTATTTCTGAGGCCAAAGTGCTAGCAGAAGATAATGAGGTATCAACAGTATTCTCCGAAAAAAAGATTCCAAGAAAGAAGGAAATGGCCGATGAGATTTGTGAGGATTAAGTATCCAACATTCACAGAAACAATAAGGATTAATTGAGTTTAGTACCAGGTTTACCGCACTTGAGAAAATTGGTGCAAAAATTAGTCTTCTGTGTGGTGTGCAAATTCGAGAAATGGAAGTGGAGGACTTGAAGGTCAAAGCAGCGGAACTGGCAGAAGATCTTAGCGAGGAAGAACTTGAAGTTGAAAGTTTCAGACAACATGCGCTGGCAGAGACAGAGCCTTGCAAGATTCCACTGCATCATCAACATTAAGTTTAATTTATAAAAACAAATTGGTAGAGGGGTATCCCCACCTTACTACAGCGTCAAAATATATCTTACCACTCTAGTTTCTGTTTCGTCTGTAGAAAGTAGTTTCAGCAAACTGCAACTAATTAAATACACTCGAGGAACACGATTGCTTAACAAATCTGAGTATAATATCCACAGAGCACAAAGAGCTGCTTCTGTAAACTATCAGGATATCAAAAACAGTTTTGCGGCAAAAAGAGCTCGAAAAGCGAAATTTTGAATTGATTTTTGTACGATGAGTAATCGTGTAACATTTTTGTATGTATTAAAATTGTTCTGTTTTCCTTTGATCTTAATTCAGTCAATAAAATAAGTTCATCTTGTGAGATTGTGACATTTATTTAGAAATATGTAACCCAATTAGCGTCAAAAAGTCGATTCTTACGGGGGGAGGGGGGGGGGTGAAAGAAGGGGCGGCAAATTTAAGTTTGCCCCCCTTGGCAAATGTCCTAGATCCGTCCCTGGGTGATGACGACGATTTTGGCAGCGACGACGACAGTGAAGATGGGGAGCTGTACGTAATTGTACCATTGTCGCCGTAAAACGGTGAGTGAAAAGCATTGATTATAAAACGTAGAGAGAGAAGTTACTATCTTGATTGTTTCGTATCTGCCGTGATTCAGTGCTTATTTTCAATATTGCTTTGCTTCGTTACTGAAAGCGTGTATGTTGTTGTGCTCTGGTCTTCATTAATATGCCGTTAATTGCTGCTCAAGAACGAATTATTATATGCACTTATATTGCTCAATAGCTTACATTTACGAGATGCAACCAGAGTCGAACATAAGAGTCGCGAAACTCCCACTAATTTTCTGCAACTTCCCGACTGCAGCGCTGCCAAGCGGCTAGGTCGTAAAAACATACCGCGAAACGATTGAATAATGAATGTGTATTAGAACTGAAGCAGCACTTTCAAAATAACTTCGTATTTACTAGCTTTTGTGGCACTATAAATTGTAGCAACCATCAAGAATATAATTCGGAAATCTCTCATTTGCAAAGGATGCTCAGAAGTAACAGAATAATGTTACGAATAATTAGTGTTCGTTTACGGTGGTTTGTTATACTTTCAGGCATAGAAGTAAATCTTTAAAAATTCATTCACGTCCAAACTTCTGCTCTTAATCAGGATCGCAAATACTTGACCACTATTTCATAAAATTACTGCTGTATAGAAGTAATTTCTGGGTGCCTGTGCCGCGGTGGAGTAGCCGAGCGGTCTAAAGCGTCTCGCTGCGGAGCGCGCGGTTGCTCGCCGTGGAGGTTCGAGTCCTCCCTAGGGCATGGGTGTGTGTGTTGTCCTTAGGTTAGTTTAACTTAGGTTAAGTAGTTTGTAAGCTACGGACTGATGACCACGCAGTTTGGTCCGATAAATTTACAAACATTTGAACTTTTTTTTATGCCTGCCTATATTCGTACATCAGCTTCACAAAAATGACAACAGTTTCTTCCTGTCGGTTTCACGGTTTCGTGTCGGTTTCACGATCTCATGTCGGTTTCACAACACCGGTGTTTCAAACCACTAATGCAAAAAGGCGAACAGACTAATGGTATCGAAATGTGGTGTTTCATTTTACTGAAGCTGCAGCTTATGATTAGCCTAGTGAAATCAAGATTCGTTTGCAAGAGACTGCTGTATTCCGAAATGACGTAATTTCTACTTTATAAATGTAAAAGAACAATAAAACAACGTTCACTATTTGCATTGAAAAACCAGTTAAATTCTAGGTTTATTTATCATATTAAAGACACACGAGTGAAACTACATTCTTTAGAATAAGATACAACATGAAGCCTGAAATGACATTTTTTATACTAACAAGGGTAGATCGCATATTTAATCTCGTGTTAAAGAGTTGGTTTCTTACGAGCGAAAACGAAGTTACCTACTGTCGTTATAATTTTCCGACACTCATGTTAAAAGAATTGCGGTGGTGGTGTAACGGTCAAGACGTACAAGTGGTGAATTTGCCTCTTACTTTATTATTTTTCATAGCATTACTTGTGTGCCCTTTATTCCCTATAATTTGTTTAGTATGTATAGAAAGTAGCATTTATGATCCATCACTGTAATATGTGTACCGTATTGCAGTTTGTGAGTTCCTAACGGGGTAAACTTTTGCCTATCATACCGGCGGCCTCGTGTGACTATCAACAACACGGGAGAAAATCTTTATCAACATGTTCCGTACCACAGACATACATTACTAGACTGGCAAACTTGCATCTGTGACTGAAGTTTGATGCCGCCATCTTGTCTCACCTAACGTCAAAACGTTTCCGTACGGTACTACTACGATCTTCAGACACGATATAACGTGTAAGAATTACTAGTTGGTTTGAACATGATTTACATTCTAGCTAACACCTCCCATTTTCGAACCGTGTTATGAGAAGAACATGTTATGTACGGTTAAACATTAACATCTAGGCAAAGACTTTCTACCATTTTTCGTGTTGCCAACATAATCATGAGAGGTCGGCGGGATGATACGTAAAATTTTATTGTTACGTACAGTAAAAGCAAAAGTAATTCAAATGTTTGTAAACTCTATGGGACTTAACTACAGGGTCATCAGTCCCTAAACTTACAAACTACTTATGAACTAACTAAGACTAAGGACGGCACAAATATCCATGCCCGAGGGGGGATTCGAACCCCCGACCGTAGTGGCCGTGCAGACCGTGACTGGAGCGCCTCAGTCTCCTCGGCCACCGCGGCCGGCCAAAAGTAGTTATCTGAAAAACACTAACAAGAATGAAGCTGTGTGTTATCCACGACAAATAACACATTTATAACGATCATACTATTAAAAGAAAAACAGAAGTTAATCGAAACTGGAAACAAATTAATTAAAAAAGGAAACGCGACGCATTTAACAACAACAACAACAACAACAACGCCTTAGTGTGTGCGTCAAAGCAGACTATAGATTTCGTAAGAACTCTCAAAAGAATATGGGTACACTTTTATAATGTCCATACTACTGAAAGAAAATCCGAAGTTCAATGTAATTGGTAACACATTAATATTAACAACAAATTAATGCAACTCATTACTGTATATGTTGAAGCTTACTCAAGCTTAAAAAATTTCAGCCATATACAAAACACGAATGTCCTACATGTCAAAACTCTTAAGGATAGCATAGTTACGTCAGTTCATCCGTATTTTTACGACTGTTTTCTGTAGTAACTCAAACGACTGCTCGCACGTTATAGTATAGAAATATGGCGGCGAGACTTCACTGACATCAATGATACTGTATACGACATTGCCAGTCAAGTAATGTATGTCTGTGTTCCGTACAGACCAAGAAGTAAATATATACTCTATGGTTAACAGGTTCTTGTATGTACCCTTGTCCACATAGTGAAAAATATTGCCCAACTAGAACGAATATTTCAAGACAAAACAATACATTGCTTCGCGGTTTTATGGTTTCGAAACAGTGTTTCGAAACTACAAATGGTACGGTTTCATTCGTTTCGAAACCGTCAGATGTTTCAGTTTTCCCATCTCTAGTATGCTGGGTGTATAAAGGCTAGTGTTGCAACGTCGCTAAAGCAGTGTAGCCAACTTAACTCGCCGTAACGCGAAACGTCAAGTGCATTGTTTCAGCGGCCCGGGTATACAACGGTTTAATCTTACCCACTAACACAAGCAACAGATAAAAAAACCACACACACGCAAAGCATATACACACGGACACCACCCGAGGAAAACTTGATACTTGTAGGGCTCATTGGGCTGCAGGTTGGCGTGTGATTCGCGCAGCCGGCAGCCAGGCTGCGGCCAGTTAACAGACTGGCTGGCTCGCGGCGGCACGGCTGCGACTGTCAGCTGTCTGCCGCTGGAGCTCATTACAGAGTTGCTGGCGGCCTGTCCGCAGTTCCGGCAGCCGACGTTCTCACGCCGACAGCGCTACACCGGCGAGTTGCGCTAAGTGGCCTGCCTCTGAGCGCCGCGAGCTGACAACTTAGCGCTGGCCTCCCACCAGCTGGAGGGACGGCAGCGACTCAGATACTGGAACTGTAGAGACATTCAGTACCGGCAAATGGGGTGATGTTAACCAAACAGCTGAAAAAAAAATCGCACTGACGCGTTTTACGACCCACTTTAGATTTGTAGTTTTATATGTCTTTGCAAACATTTTGGACCAAAATAATAATATAAATAATAAAAAAAATTAATTAATAAGTGTGTCTGAAACCCTTTTAGGAAAAAAAAATTAGAAAGCGGTGGGTTTCGAACCACTGACCTTTAGTGTCACAGTCCAACGCATTTTTTTTTATTATTACTTTTTTTTTTTTTAATGATGTGGCCGGGAATCGAACCCGGACGTCCATTCTTACTAGGCAGACGTCTTAACCGTTTTTTTATGGGTAGTGGCGGGTTTTGAACCTCTGACATTCAGTGTCACAGTCCAACGCATTGCCCACTACTCTATTTTTTTTAATTTTTTTTATCACTACGCTATTTTTTATTTTTTTTTTTTTTTCTTCTTCAAGGGTCGCTTCGACCCTTCTTCACATTTATCTTTATTTAAACAAATTAGGGACAAAAGGAAACAGGAGAAAAAATACAATATAATTTAAACGAAGGAGCCCTTCAAGCATAAACAAAAGAATATCTTTGACATCTTTGTAATAAAATTAATGATTCCGTCGGACCAGCAGATCCTCACTAGACTGGCGATCGCTTTGATTAGCAGCACGCGGCGGCGATACATCAGTAGATCATCCACACACGTCTCCTCGTTGTGGGTTGTGGGTTACCGTTGTAATGATCAATCATAATCTGGTAATGTAAGTCAGCTTCTCCCTGCATGGATGATCCTTCTGCGAGGGGGTTCGCGAAATGCACTCTGGAGAAAGTTCGAATAGTATTGCTGATACTTCGGGTTGTTGACAACTGCGCAGTGTCGTTCATTGATGTATTGCCAGAAATCGAGAACTGATTTATCACCATTTCCAAACAGGTAGTTGACAGCGAGACTACGCGTTGCCCACTACGCCACGGCAAACAGTTGGGAGTTCTATCCTTTAATCTCATACTATTGATGGCCGTTGTTAACTGATGCTAATATGACATTTGTAGACACTAGATTCTCATTTATAGTACGATGAACGACGTGTTTTTGTTAATTCTTCAGTACGTCATTGCTTTGAAATGACAACGTGTAAGTTACAATAAGAAAATCGTCAAATACGCAACGCAAGATGGCGTGTGCCAGAGAGAGTTCTAGGCGAGGAATGTCACGTGACAGCTGCGAAAGGCTGATTTTCGTAAAATTAATGGAGGGTGTCAAAACTTCGATATTTTTGCAAATATCTCTCAAACGAGATGTGAAAAAAAAAAAAAATGATGAGGGAACGAAGTAGTAGAGAATTTTCGCCTCTACAAATTCGTTTATTCAATTTTCGCGTCAGATGAAAAAAAAAAAAAAAAAAAGAAAGAAAAAACAGTCAACAATCCGAAGATTGGTTTGAACACCACAGTGCTTTACTAGGCATGGTCCTGTTTGGAGGTGGTATGCCGTTGCCTTCCTCCGACCTTCGAACAGACTTACCCAGCCAGTTATAGGGGGACCTACAGTTTAACGTGAGTTCCGAACCACGGTGCTACTCAGTATTTTTTCACATGAGCAACACTGCCAGAGGTGAAAGAAGTGGAAAATGACAGATAAAAATCCTAGGACCTGGCGGGAATCGAACCCGCGACGTTTGGATTTCTAGTCTGGCACTTTACCACTGTGCAACCGAGGCGCACCGTGCAGTTAATAAGTAGTCACATTCGTGAAATGTACGACATTAATTGAGAATGGGTGGATTTCAAAATGTATACTTAGTCGGGATTCGAACCGATGCCTCCTGCTTCCTAGGCAGTAGCATTGACCCTTACACCACTGGGAAAGCTATCATCACACCTACTAAAACACACTGTAACATTTATGTATAAAATCAATATTCTTTTTTGAACTATTTAATACTAAATGTTTGTTTTGCTGTAATCGATATTTAAAATTTTAGGTATCGAACTTTATTATTTTCGGGAAATGTGGTATATAAGTTATCTTACGTGGAGTATTTGTAAAGTTAAATATGTTTTTGTGTATCTTGATTCTACAGTATTTCGATGGTTATCTAATATATAAAGCAGAGTGTATGTATATTTGTACGTGTTGCATACAAATCTACAGTTTTGTTCAAATCTTTATGAAATTTTGTACACGTAAGCTCCAATCCATGAGGACGGTCGCCGTAAGTGTAAGAATCACATACGATATATAGTTCACGAGATATGACATCATAAACAATGAGATGCGCGAAAAACTGCTGCATTTTGCGACAATGCTGTTCATTTTCTTCTAAACCATTGGACCGATTTCAACCAAATTTGGTACACACATTCCTTACCATGAGGTAACAATTGCTGCATGGTTAACACTCACATACGGCACATAGTTCAAAAGATGTTACGTCATAACCAATAGAAATCGCAAAAAATGCGATATAATGCGGCGAGACTTTCGAAATACACTGTATGAGAGTGACAGTACTTAGCGACTTGCAACGAACTTTAAACATAATTTCAAACCTTTATTAAACTTTTTCTCGCTGGCAACCATAGTAAAATTATGAAAGGAAAAAAGTTTCTCGCTTATTACTTTTCCGCTGTTTATGGAGTAAAACTACGGCTCTTGGTATGACGTTACAATTTATAATTTGAACACTACAAATTATAGCGACAGGAAATTTTACAGACAGTATACACATGTATAGTTGAATGTACCTTATAAATTGTATCACAGTACGAGAAGTAGTTCATGAGATATGAGCACATAAACAGTAACATTACGCTGTTCATGGACTAAAACTACGGCTTTCTGTATGGCGTTGCAATTTATAATTTTTACACTTCATATTACAGCCGCAGGAAATTTTACAGACAGTATACACGCATATAGTTGAGTCTACCTTCTAAATTGTATCACGGTACGACCCGTAGTTCATGAGATATGAGCACATAAGCAGTAACGTTCATGGAAGACCGCCCCATCACGCACCAAGTTTTAATGTATTACTTCTTTACTACTAATTCTACTGCCAAGAGACTTTACAGACATACAGCCGTTATGCAAATGAATATATACCTGAAAAATGGCAGAATAAATAAATAAATACCCGGGCAGCGCCGGGTTTTCAGCTAGTATTGTTATAAACGTAAAATATTGTAGTCTGGTGCACTCGCAGGGCATGTAATAAGATATGTGTAATGTAAAAACATTGGTACTTCCCCGTTGCTAACGTGAAAGGCGACAAGTTTTGACGCATAATAAAGAGGCAGGAATACGAAGAGTGTGGCTTAACGAGGGAGTCGAGTGCGAACAGCCAGTGAGTGAGCACTTGCGTGGCGAGACGTAAGCGAGGCAGCAAAGCGGAGGATGGAATTGTATCAAGAGTTCCAAAAATTAGCCTAGGATGCTGGTTGACTAACTGTTATATCTTGGCATTGAATTATGGAAATTTATCCATCGCCAAGAAGAGAATACGGTGCTACACAGCAAGAGCCACGATTGACGCTGATTCACCTCTAGTTGTGCAATCACGCAACTACTCGTCTGCAGAACGGGATATTTGTCAAGGTTATGTACTTTTAGAATTTTAGCGCGAATGGATCGCACAAAAAGTTGTGATTTGTGTCAATAATCAGTGCATTGAACTAAACATTTTTTAAAACCTTTGCTATCCCTATCACTTACCTAGTCAGGATCCTATCGTAGTGTGTAAATGTCCGAGTGTCCTAAATAAGAACAGATAAAAAATTAAATAATTGTCTTAATGAACTAATTCACAATCTGAAGTGCTAAGTTCCATTTTTGCAGTAGATAATGAAAAGTAATAAAAAACTGTTGCAAATTGTTTACTTACTAATTTAAGATTTCACTTCATATATCAAATTTAATGATAAACCATTAAAACAAAATGATTGAAATAATTAAATAATTTAAAGTGATAGAATAGATCAGTTGGTAGTCATAAACTGATTGATTTCATCAAACCAGGAGTACAGCATATATTTTCTCTCCAATTTTATAAAAGACAAATTAATGTCAATAGTTTTTGTAAAAAGTGATAAACATAGTGAAATAATGAAACTGCAAATATAGTTATTGTTGCTCAAAATTAATGAAAACAGTGGAAAAGTGCACTATACCAGTTGGAGGGCTACCACCATATCTTTACAAAATCCAGCAGTAAGATTTACGTAAAATAATTTATACACTGTTTAATCAAAAGTATGGGTTTGTGGTTGGTACATTTGTGTAACTTATATGTGCAATCCAGAAGTGACTGAACTAGGGATACCTATGTCCAAACATCTTTTATTGTTTGGTCAAGTGCAAATATTTGATCATAGTCAGAGCTATATTTAAGTAGTAAATAAGTGGTTTGGTTTGCCTTGTCTTGCATATTGCTTTCCATAGAGATTATAGTGTTTGTTATTGGACCATAAACCTAACGCTTTCTACTTGTTTGTATCCAGTTGTTTTAAAGTAGTATTGACAAAAGATTGGAATCAAGTCATGAATAACAGTTTGAACATTTTATTGCCTAATCAGGCTGGCGACTATATAAATAACATTCAGTAAACTGATCAGTTCTCGTGCACAGAATTTTGTCACCGTTTAGCAAATAGTCTATCTAAAGTCCAATACAAATCAAGAGCATCTCATTCTTAGGTGCACACACGGTCATATAAAAAAAATCCCACCATGGGTTGTGCCCTTAAATTCGCTTTGGACGCGGTTTTATCGTGTTAGGGTGATTGGTAGTTTTACCCAGAGATAAGAGTTTACAACTCCTTCCATCAGCTACAATTTCTCAAATTTACTTTGATAAGAAAAAAAAAAAGCCGGAGCTTGAGTAATAGGGTTCAGGGTAATGCTGAGGATATGCTTCTAACTGGAGGCGTGCTTGAGTAGTCCATGCAGGGGTGATGATCGCTGTGTCCCCACTGGTGTAGGAGTCAGTGCAACTATCTAGAAAGCAGGAGAGGCGAGTTCGAATCCCGGCTGCGTATACATTTTCAACCCTACCCATACACAGTTAATGGCATACCTTACGTGAATATAAAAAGTTTTTCACTTTAGCTATTATGTTTATTGTCATAATGTTCCTAATTCCTTGCAGTGGCTCAATGTTATGAATTTCAAACTTCCATCCAAATAATAATGATTTTGAAGTGCTATTTTTATGTTTTTGCTTGTTTTTTGTATGTTATCCAATGATGCTTTATAATGATACTCATATGTCAACCTATTACCGAATGAGCTCTAATAATATATTTTTGTGGGAGACCTAGTCCTTACTTTTGAAAATGTGGTAACTTCCAAATGCGTCCCTTGCAAGCTGTAAGAATTTTATTCAGTAGTTACAAAGAAGTTTACAAATAATTCGAAAACATGCTGGCTGATGGGACCATAATGCCGATACAGATCAATACATTTCAAATTGGACAGTAGGAAATCATGGTTTCACTTTTCTGTCATAGAAAGTAGAAGTTAATATTTTTAACAAACTTGCTGCTGTGATACACAAATCTTTCTGGTTGTTTTTTAAGAGCGAAAGTAATGTAATTTAATGAAATCTCGCAATTATGACACCGATCGCTCGGAAGCTACAACAAAAGTTTATGTATTATATTTAGCTATTTTCAGACATATTAATGAAGCTTCGATAATTATTGGTATAACTGCGTTGAAGTTGACCACCTGAGAAACCTGTGATGAAATTGACCGTTTTTGCAACAATGTGATGTAACAGCAAGAATGTAACACCCTGTAGTAGCAGCAATTAGCTACTTCAGTCTGGTGGTGCAGCGAGGAAGTGATTGTTGCACGTGTATCTGTGATACGATTGTGTCACGGAGACACCAATTTGTTCCGTCATACAGTCGAGATCAAAAAATGTTCAAATGTTTGTAAATCTATCGGACTCAACTGCTCGGTTATTAGTCCGTAACTTACGGACCACTTAAAATAAGGTAAACTAACACCCCTGCCCGAAGGGGGGGGAGGGGGGACTCGAACGCCAGACGGAGAACGGCCGCGCGCACCGCAGCATCGTGCCCCATTGCGCACGTTTAGTCCGCCGCGGCAGTTGAGATCTCAACAGTTGTGTGAAAATCCCACGTTGTGTACCAGCGTAAGTCGAGTGAATGGAAGATATATATCCAAGATGTAGTCACAACTGGGACAATATTGTTAAAAATTGCCAAACCCAAAAATTTGAGGCAGAGGATAATTTTATTTCAAATTTGATATGTCTGGTTTTAAAATACAGTAACCACTTTTTTGTGTGTGTTTCTGTGGAAAAAATAAAAAAAATAAGTGATGTCATTTTTTGTGTCCTTAAAACGTTTTTATATTTAAATCAGAAAATAGTAATCAGTTTTGCCTTTTGTGTCCTATTTGACAGTCATTGGTAATGTTCCAGAAAAATTAAAATCACCCTACAGTCACAATTAGCTCAAAATTATATATATATATATATATATATATATATATATATATATATATATATATATATATATATATATATATATTAGTAAAGACTCTCATATTATCGGGGACTTTCATGTGTCTGCTGTCGTCGGTCTGGTACTTCATAAAGACGAATAAATAAATATACAGACATACTGTGCTAAAGTCATATATTGTCATGCAAGGCCACTGTGGCAAATACAGAATTATTTTCTGGGGAGGGGGGGGGCATAAGGCTGACGACTGAGGGTGAACATGTCCTTAAGGGCTTTGTATGCCTAATTATAAAACAGCCTCCCCTTACACACACACACACACACACACACACACACACACACACACATATATATATATATATATATATATATATATATATATATATATATATATCCAATCGCAGGCGCTCCAGTCTGTGATGCAGCGTGAAGGGTAACCGCAGCCATGGTCTCCGAGCTGATAGTCCTTGCTGCTGCAAACGCCGTCGAACTGTTCGTGCAGATGGTTGTTGTCTTGCAAACGTCCCCATCTGTTGACTCAGGGATCGAGACGTGGCTGCACGATCCGTTATAGCCTTGCGGATAAGATGCCTGTCATTTCGACTGCTAGTGTACGAGGCCGTTGGGATCCAGCGAAGCGTTCCGTATTGCCCTCCAGAACCCACCGATTCCATATTCTGCTAACAGACATTAGATCGCGACCAACGCGAACAGCAATGTCGCGTTACGACAAACCACAATCCCGATAGGCTCAATCCGCCCTTTATCAAAGTCGGAAACGTGATGGTACGCGTTTTTCCTCCTTACACGAGGCATCACAACAAAGTCTCACTAGGCTACGCCGGTCAACTGCTGTTTTTGGATGAGAAATCGGCTGGAAACTTTCCTCATGTTAGCACGTTGTAGGTGTCACTACCGGCGCCAACCTTGTGTGAATGCTCTGAAAAGCTAATCATTTGTATATCACAGCATCTTCTTCCTGTCGGTTAAATTTCGCGTCTATAGCACGTCATCTTCGTGGTGTATCAATTTAAATGCCCAGGAGTGTATATAAATTGTAGTACAGTCATTGTCACATATAATTGCTATAGGAAACACACAAAATATGTTTCAAAGCCACAGCTGCTTCTTAGAAAAAAAAAAAAAAAAAAAAAAAAAAAAAAAAAACTTTTTAATATATTCCCATCTAACTACCATAGCACTATTAGTTTCTGCGCACTATCCAGTCATTTTAAAATTGCCATGATCACAAAAATATTGCATTTATTCAATCACATTAAACAGTATAAATTTTCTAAATTTACCACAAAATAAAAACAACCAGAGAATTTAGAGCGCGAATGCCGCGTGTTCAGCTGTGCACACACTTGTTTCATTCCTCATCATCATAAAGGATGAAGCACTTGCCCACACGCTCTGAATTTAATTTCATATGTAACTGTTTCTGACCTTTGCCAGATGGTTATGGGTGAATCCCTATACAGAGGAAGACATCCAAATTGTCTTAGGTTCGATTTGCAACTTTCAGATAATTGGACAATAAAGACTGGAAAGTCTCACCACTTAAAACTTCAAACAATTGTACAATATGTTCGAAAAATATCATTTTTGTACATTGATACCCACAGGATTATGATATTAAAAGAGCAAAATGACTTAATGGTGATTGTACAAGAACTTAGAGGATATGGTTATTTTTTTTTTTTTTTTTTTTTTTTTTAATTTGTAATCCGAAGCGACCAAACTGCTAAGGTCATTGGTCCGTAGTCTTACAAAATACTTAAACTAAGTTATTGTAAGGACAACACACACACACACACACACACACACACACACACACACACACACACCTATGACCGGGGGAGGACTCCAACCTCTGGGGGGAGTGACCGTGTACTCGGCGACGTTGCGTCCCAGAACGGCTATTTCCGTGCGGCGCACGTGGCTTGATTGTCATTTTGGTTTAGATTAGATTAGATTAATACTTGTTCCATAGATTATATAGAACGCCATTTCGTAATGATGTGGAACGTGTCAATTTAGTAAATGTTGTCTACACATGACAACCAGTATTTAAAGGATTTTTTATTTAGTGTGTGTGTGTGTGTGTGTGTGTGTGTGTGTGTGTGTGTGTGTAAGTTTTATCTAAAAATAAATGTATAGTGGTCTGTTCTCCCTGATGCGGGAATACAGTATTGTGGCTGCGAGCATTACAGAACAAATAGGCTGTAGTAATAGGAATGAGACAGCGTGGCGAATGCGGATTTGAGTGTGGCGGGAGACGTGCAGGAAGAGCCCTCTGCAGTCGGGCTGGTCACTGTGTGGCGCAGTGGTCAACGCGTCTGCCTAGTAAGCAGGAGATCCCGGGTTCGAATCCCGGCAGGGCACAAATTTTCATTCGCTTCACTTTGGTATTCCATCTAAACGTAGTAAAGTTAAGACATAACTAATCGCAAATTGCGCTTTATTTCAAGAATAGAATCAATGCTGGATCGCTTTGTCAATAAACTCAGTTGTCCTAGCCTAGAGATCGCATAGTCTGGAGCCTTGTAGCCGTTCCTACGTATTGCGAAAGACTACCGTATTATAGTCATAGGCACAGTTATAAACACAACGGATAGGCCTCCTCCAGTAGCTCCTTTCCCTATTTTCCTCGTGGTGTAACCAGTAGTTCCTCACCGAAAACCCCGAGAAATCCCAGGCTAACCTCACAGGTCACACCACCTCTTCCTTTCGTCTCCTTAACTTTCCGAATTCGAAATATTTGAACATTTCGATCATTACAAGGCTTTGAAATAAATCCAATGGCAAAGATGAAAATTTGTGCTGAACCAGGATTCGAACCCGGTTTTCCAGCCTTAGGCCATTGTCGCCTTAACCAATTAGGCTATCCAGGCACGCTTTCCTTGCAACCCACTCGGCCATTATTGTCACCAAAGTCTGTTCTTTCGGACATGTCCGAAAAGAACAGACGCCATATAAATGTGCTTAACTGCATCTTATAAGGTCGCCCCACCTCACCTCACCCACCCTCCCCCCCCTCCCCTTAAATAACTTAGCCTACCCTGGATCGCTGCCTCTCCTGGACTCTCCAAGACTATCCAACGAAAATCTCATAGCCGACTCCGTCTCCTTAAACTCCTTAGCGGACATCGGGTCTCTAACCTTCTACTATCCTGTTCACCTATCGGTCCCTCATGCATCCCGTCCTTTGCAGCTTCAATTCCTCCTGGATCTCCGCCTCCCCATGTCTTCTTTAAGTCCTTCAGATTCTCGAACGACACGCACCCCGCCTCCAGTACACCTACCATATTTTATTTGGAACACTATAATATGCATTTTAATGACAATGAGGCGGTTGTTTGTTTGTATGTCCTCTATGTATTCATAAACCATTCATCCGATTGTAATGAAACTTTGGTGAACTGTTCACCGTACACCCACGAAGGTTTCTGACCCAAGAACAAAAGTTCAGGAGATATGACGTCATAAATAGTGAAAGGCCACCGCTTGAGAATACCCAGATTTATCCGTCAATTATTAGAAAATGGGAGTAGTTAGGAACCTGCAACAAAGTTTGCATGTAATTTCGGACGTTTGTGAAGAATTTTGTAACTGAACCCATCCCCCTACACACACACACACACACACACACACACACACACACACGCACGCACACGCACACAGACAGACAGAAAATGGTGAAACGGAAAGAAGTCTACCGCTCTCAATAGTTCCGCTGTAGATGCCGTAAAACTGTCGCATCAGGCATGACATTTTATCAAATAATGTTGCCATTACAGATTTGCATGTTACTATTTATTTTTGACAGCAAGTCTCCCTTAATTGTCTTGCATCCCAAATTAAGCAATCTGTTTTCTTAACCTGCATCTATATAAAAGCGAAAGGGCACTCACTCACTAAACAGGAAATCTCGAAAACTACTTCACCTATGAAGCTGAAATTTAGCAGGAATGTAGTTTATAGGTAGAAACCGTCAGCTAAGAAAGTATTTTGCGATAGGTGCACATCGCAGTATACTTCTCCTACAGACTCACTAAATCTACAATTTCATTCCGATCTTGACGAAATTTCGCACTCTTGACCTTCAGAAAAAGAGGAAGGTCACCGTCTACCTACCGTTTCATACAGTGCAACATAAAAATGGATCCCTGACTACCTTGGTCGCGCCATAACTTGAGAACGGCTCGACCGATTTCACAGTTTTTTTTCTTCAGAACAAGGGATATGTGAAATAAAACTGGAATATTTGATAACAACGAAGCGCGTTTTTCAATGTGGCCCTGCGTTTCATTTGCACAGAAATCTATATTGTTGAAATTTTGCACACTCTATCTTAAAAACAATAGGATTGTCACTGTCTGCATAAAATACCGTTCTGTGCATGGTGGAGGGTACTTAACTTACGGAATTTTACAAAATCCATAGTTTTGCTCCGATCTTTATGAATTTTTGCAAACAAGAGCTTTAAACTAAGAGGAACTTCACTGGGCACATAAATGTTTGTATCGAACATGACAGAGGTTAGTGTTACTATCGTAACCTAAAGTGGGGCAAAAGGAAATTACCGCAAGATACACTCAGGTTACCTTTGAAAATCATCATGTTCATTCGTGAAGTAATTTTGAAATCAAAAAGTTTCTTATATATGAAAAGGCAGACACAGCTGGTAGTGCAAACACTTGTAATTACGATATCTTTTTTTCCTTTTTCATTGATACAGTTTTGATGAAATCCTCGTTATATGTTGACTGAAACCTCGTTCACGTTTCCCATGAAAACCGTATGAAAATTCCAATAATAGGTTTGAAAACTGAAGTGTACAACGACCTACGGTATAGAAGATAAGGGAACTGAGCAGCAAATTAATGCTCATGAATCTATATAAAATTCTTGGATTTGATCTACGGAACAAAATTTTTGACTAAGCAATGCACTGAATAAACAGTTTCTATTCATCATCCATTGCGCGTAGTCGGGGTAGGGCTTGCGTATCCGTAATGTTTTTTTACTTCGCTTCGATGTGCGATTGTAGAATAGGACAGTCAATACGCTTTAGGCGTGTTGGACTCTGCAGCTCTGAATTGTTTTCTAGTCGTATGTATATTTGGATTAAAAATTAATCTCGTCGTAATAAATTATTATAATACGATTTAACAAATCGTTAAATTATGTTTTCTGATATTTGCCCACCTGGGTGTGTATTGTGAGCTAATCTTTCGCATTCGATAGCTCAATTTTATGGGAAACCACATGCACTACCAAAGATGCGCTAATATGCGAGAAATCTCCGTTTCAGAAAGCCATAAATTTCCTTCAGAATACACTCCCGGGTCGCTACTTTTTACGGCGTATTTTTTAGAATTCATATAAAACTCCTTTTCAAGACATATGACCATGATAAACTAGGATGCAGCAAAAGATTTATATATGTGAGATATTTTCTCATTTAACATTTTACTTTCTCATTGGTCAATTTTACTTACGGCCTCAGCGGCGTAGTGTGCTGATGTTGGCAACGACCTTCGAATGCTCTTTGAAAACTCGAAGAGGTAGAATGAGAGACAGTAATTTTTCATGTTACCATCTTCTTGTATGTGCACTTGTCTGGTCAGTAAAAATAAATTAATTGCTGCGGTGGAGTAGCCGAGCGGTCTAAGGGTGTTTTTATTCTGCCAACTCGCTGCTCGCCTATATGAAACGGCGATGATGAATCACACCCACAGAGTCTTACCGGCACATTTAGCGTGCACCATCGCAGCTCGCCCAGCTCGCTGCTCGCTTCTCGCTACGATCTTCGCCACGCGATGATATCAAACTGGTTTGAGTTTCGCGCTATGACCATCGCCGCCCCGCGCATGGAACTCGGGCCCATCGCGCACAATATTGTTTGTTTGAGGTAGTTTCAGTCCAGGCAACAATGAGTGATGATGTGAAGCTGATGAATATTGTGTCTGAAAAAGCGATCTGGACAGTTTTTGAGCTGTTGGTAGTATCCATAGTGAGGACTTTAGTAAGTACCAGGAGAGCTTGTGGCAAAAATTGGGGCCTGAGCCCCAAGGGTATGCACTGGATATACACCACAGTGATTAGACCCAGGATCACCTATGGTGCGGTCGTGTGGTGGAAGAATGTAGAACAGCAGGTTGCTGCTAAGGAGCTTGGTAAGGTGCAGAGACTAGCCTGCTTACCGAATTGGAAGTAGGGAGCAGTGAAAGAAAATAGTTCGACACTGTACGGGGGATATTGTCTGGTTCACTGACGGGTCGAAATCAGACGAAGGCGTTGGGGCCGGGGTATACGGGGTGCAGCCAAGACTGGAGGGCCTCATCTCTCTAGGGAAACTGGCCTCAGTATTCCAGGCCGAAATCATTGCCATCAGGGCATGTGTGGAGGAGAATTTGCGTAGGTGCTACAAAGATCGTAGCATCTATATCTATTCAGACAGCCAGGCAGCCCTGAGATCACTGGCAGCTCCTACAACAAGGTCTAAAATTGTTGCAGAATGTCACAGGGTTCTGGCGGAGCTAGGGGAAAGCAATAGAGTAAACCTATTGTGGGTCCCTGGCCACTCGGGGATCAGTGGCAACGAAAATGCTGACAGATTAGCCAGGATGGGGGCAGAGTCTCCATTTATTGGACCGGAACCTGTCCTGACAATCACCAAGGCAATGATTAAATTGGAGCTACGTAACTGGCTCAGAAGACAGCACGTAGAATATTGGATCAAAGTCCATCAACAAAAACATGGCAAGGTAATGATGCCAAAGCCTTGTTTTAAAAGAAGCTCTGCAATCCTGGGTCTGAACAGGAGAGAGATTAGACTCATGGTTGGATTGCTGACAGGCCATGGGAATTTTAAAAAACACGTACATACAATGGGAATAACAGAAGAGGACCCTAAATGTAGGATCTGTGATGACGGTGATGAAACTGCATCACATCTGATCTTCGAATGCATAGCATTGGAGAGTAAAAGGCACAGAACATTTGGGACAACCAGACCCGAAGAAATGGTGTCTAATAAAGAACTGGTAAAGGGACTCCTTGCACTGTCCAAGGGCATTGGTTGGCTTTACTAGACATACAGGGAGCGATACCGCACAATAAACTTAGTTTCGGTGCGGGCAGTGGCGGGTTAGACCAAGACTGTTTTGGCTTCCCTGAAAGAATCAAATCAAATCAATCCGTAGTGAGGACGTTCAGCATTCAAAAGACGCCCTCCATACCTCCTCTTCCTTCTCTTTTCCAATAACATTTTTGTAGCGAACAAATCACTGTTACTGTCGCCAGACGATGTGGAGAACATGTTTCACACTTCAGCCACTGCAGTTGTGCGCTCCAGCTGTAATTTAACAGCTGCAGGAGAATATACATGGCGAGCAGCGAGGTGCCTGCTGCGTGAACGCAACAAGGCTGCCGGCGAGCAGCGAGATGCCAGGTGCCAGCAGCGAGCAGCCAGCTGCCAGCTGCGAGGTGGCAGCGTAAACGCACCCTAAGGCGCCTCGCTGTGGAGTGCGCGGTTGCTCGCCGTCGGAGGTTCAAGTCCTACCTGGGGCATGGGTGTGTGTGTGTTTGTCCTTAGATTAGTTTACATTAGTTTAACCCTTAACTACTACGACTTTTTGAGTCGAGATATCTCAAACACCCCTACCAAGCTGAAAGGACTCTTCCGTGTACCTTCCTGGTGGCCGACAAGGCCCACGTGCCAGCATTCTTGCAGTGTTGCTGCTCTTTGTTCCGTATTTATGAGCCTTGCGCGGCCTCACTGGGCGACCACAGTGTTCACGGGCCGCTATCGCAGGCTCTGCCTCGTAGCGCCTGGCCAGTCGGCTTGGTGAGCGCGGCCTGCTAAGCTAACCGACAGCGCTGTGGCTGTGGCCTCTCTCTCGCTATTGTTGTTGTTCCGTGTCGTGTTTCTCCATGGCAGGAAAAGCTGAACGTTCTATGCAACATGACGCTAATTCAGAGCAGGAACCTGAAAGTGATGAAGATGTGACACCTGATGATAACGAAGCAGCTTACTTCTTCGGTAAGAACAGATGTTTTCGATGGCGAAAAAAGCAGCCAGCAGCCAACGTAAGAACTAGGAAACACAAGATCGTCTTACAGCATCCTGGACTGCGACAGACGGCACAAAGGATATCTTTAGTTTGTACTTTTTGTTTTATAAGGAAAATGTGGCAACCTTTCTGGGAGAATCGTAAATGGAAAGGAGATTTCGCATACAATTTACTATAATTAAAATGGGATTTTTGTATCTAATCACGCTGTGAATTTGTAATATAATCTCTATAATTATAATCTGTGGGTGTGTAGAGAAATAATTACTTGCTGTTCTTTTCGTAGCACAATAATAAAAATGTACTGCAAATTGCGCTGTGTTTTATTTGTCGTCATGTTACACAAACTACATTGTTTTTAAAAGTCAAATTTCTACTAATGCCACTTCTAAGACGTGTAATGAACGACAGGAAGCCATGAAAATATATATTTAGCAAAACACCAGTTTAATATATGGAAAATAAGAGAGCGGTCTGAGAGACCCCTCCATAGTAGTTGCGTTCCTGTCACGTCTATAGTAGTTAAGGGTTAAGTAGTTTGTAAGCTACGGACTGATGACCACGCAGGTTGGTCCGATAGATTTACAAACATTTGATTTTAATATATTAATTATCCTTCTAAAGCGAACATTCTCTTGACAACATTAGCAAATTACGCTGCCGATGCCGTAACTAACATCACAGTAGCTTCAAACATTGTCAGTCATTATAACATTGGTAAAAACAATGTGCATCATTTAAAAGTAATTAGTATTGTTATCGTCTAAATGTTGCTTCTGTTTTAGTTCGTATCGTGTAATCCTTCGCTAAAAACGAAAGGGGAAAAAAAACCTGTCGAAACCTGTCGTTTACAACGTGTAGAAATTGTAAACAACTACAAATGAATTAACCCACCTCGCATAGTTTTGAAGATCTTTGCTATGTGTATTAGAAATGAAGCAAGCGACATTTGAAAGCAATAACAGCAGGAAAATTCCGCCTTTCACAAGGTCACGCTATCACCGTTTGGAACAAAAATGGCGGCGGGAGCTGCCGCTGTAGCATAAATTGATGCGCATACCCGTCTATATCCAGGTGTCCTAAGTCGGGGACGTGCGTCATTAGTCCCATGTTGTTGCAAGTCTTTCTTGAGTCAGTGATAAATTGTTATTTGAGAGCTTAGCGGGCGGGAGTGAGAGAACACACAAGGGGATGATTAATCCCAGTCCCCAGGGGGGGGGGGGACGCCGCGTACTATAAGATACATTTTTATGCATGACGTACCACCTCTTAAAGTGGTGCCATTGAAATGACTCCTCTCGCTTTCGCCGTCTGCCGTAAGCGACGCCGCCTACCACTGAAGTTTGCGTGTGCAGCCGGAGCAACTTTCAGCCGGCGTGGCGGTGAGGTCTGAAGCGACTCATTTGTTACGCAAATTGCTACCAGCGACCGCTCTTAACGACGGCTTGGAAATTACAGCACGTCTGCAGAACGGAATTCCCCAGAGAACGGCCAAACGAGAAAGAATTTCTCGGCTGCCTTCGTAGAAGCCATCGGCGGCTCCAACTGTGTTTACTTCGTTTCTTCTCTTGCGTGTTACTCGTTCTCCTAGGTTCCTTTAAACGTATCATTCTCCTCGCTGGCAGAACTCATAACTAGAGTTTAGCAACGTGTTGTAAACGAGGCATGAAATAACAAAGGCCATTCGTTTGCGCGCGCCGAAATTTCTGCACGGTCTAAGGCGTTACGACACGGATAGAGCGACCGCTGCAGTCAGAATTTCGAGGATGTGTGTGTGTGTGTGTGTGTGTGTGTGTGTATGTGCGTGCGTTTGTTATCCTTAGCATCAGTCAATATTTTTTGCGAGTTACTTTAATAGTTTGATCCCCTATATTTTAAGATTTTAATATGGAATTCGTGCCACGATGCAGGAAAACAAATGTAGCACATTTCAGACACCAACTAATAACCGAGATAAGGCTGAATTATTTCTTGTTTGGATTTTATCAAATTATTAATCACTTTATAATAGAAGTTACACGTACATAATAGTTTTACACTCTTTATTCTCATGTTGTTGTTGTGGTCTTCAGTCCGCAGACTGGTTTGATGCAGCTCTCCATGCTACCCTGTCCTGTGCAAGTCTCTTCATCTGCGAAAACGTTCGTCAACCTACATCCTTTTGAATCTGCTTACTGTACTCGTCCTTCGGTCTCCCTCTACGAGTTTTACCCCACACGCTAAGTTGACAATTCCTTTATGTCTCAAAATGTGTCCCACCAATCTATCTCTGCTCTCAGTCAGGATATGCCAGAAACTCCTTTTCTCCCCGATTCGGTTAAGCACCTCCTCATTAGTTGCGTGGCCGGCCGCGGTGGCCGAGGGGACTGAGGCGCTTCAGTCACGGTTTGCACGGTCACTACGGTCGGGGGTTCGAATCCCCCCTCGGGCATGGATATTTGTGCCGTCCTTAGTACAAGGTCCTTAGTTGTAGGTAGTTCATAAGTAGTTTGTAAGTTTAGGGACTGATTACCCCTTAGTTAAGTCACATAAGCTTAACAAACATTTGATTTTCATCATTCGTCTGTAGCACCACATTTCAAAAGCTTCTATCATCTTTTTGTCTGAACTCCTTATCGTCCACGTTTCACTCCCATACAATGCTACACTCCAGACAAATTGTTGCAGAAAGGATTTCCTAACATTTACATTAATACTGGTTGTTAACAAGTTTCGCTTCTTTAGAAACGCTTTTCTTCCCAAAGTCATTCTGCATTTTATATCTTCTTTACTTTGGTCATCATAAATTATCTTGCTACCCAAATAACAAAATTCATCTACTACTTTTACTGCGCCATTACCTAACCTAATTCCATCAGCATCGCCAGATTTTCTGACACTACATTCCATTACCCTTGTTTTACTCTTGTTAGTGTTCGTCTTATACCTTCCTTTCAAGCCACTATCCATTCCGTTTAATTGCTCTTCCAGGTACTTTGCTGTCTCTGACAGAATTACTATGTCATCGGCAAACCGCAATATTTTTATTTCTTCTCCCTGAACTTTAAATCCCTCTCCAAATTTCTTCTTCCATTTCTTCACTGCCTGCTCAATGTACAGATTGAACAACTTTGGGGAAAGGCTGCAACCCTGTCTTACTCCCTTCACAACCTCTGCGTTCCTTTCTTGCCCTTCGACTCTAATAACCGCTGTCTGGTTTTCGTATAGGTTGAATACAACTCTTCGCTCCCTATATTTTACCCTGCTACCTTCAAAATTTGGAACAGTGTATTCCAGTCGACATTGTCAAAAGCTTTCTCCAAATCGACAAACGCTAAAAACTTAGGTTTCCCTTTCCTTAGCCTATCTTCTAAGATAAGTCATAATGTGAGTATAACCTCTCGTGTTCCTATATTTCTCCTAATCCAAAGTGATCTTCACCGAGATCGGATCCCACTAGTTTTTCCATTCGTCTGTAAATAATTCGTGTTAGTATTTTGCAACCATGACTTATTAAACTGATAGTTCTGTAATTTTCACACTTCTTTGGAAATGGAATTACGATATTCTTCTTGAAGTCGGAAGGTGTTTCCCCTGTCTCATACATCTTGCATTTTTTCACGACTGGCTCTTCTAACGATATCAGCAGTTCAGACGGAATATCATCTACTCCAGGGGCCTTGTTTCGACTCAAATCCGTCAGCACTCTGTCAAATTCTTCTCGCAGTATCATATCTCCTAAGTCATCTTCCTCCACTTAGTGTTCCATTTCTAGAATACTGTCTTCAAATTTATTTCCTTTCTCTAGGCCCTCTATATATTCCTTCCACAGTTCCACTTTTCCCTCTTTGCTTATTACTGGCTGTCCGTCTGAGTTCTTCATATTCATACAGCAGCGTCTCTTGTCTCCAAATACCTTTTTATTCATCTGTAGGCGGTATCTATCTTTCCCCTTGTTATGCATTCTTCTACGGTTCTGCATTTGTCTAGCCACTCCTGCTTAGCCAGTCTGCACTTACTGTCAGTCTCATTTTTCAGACGTTTGTACTCCCCTTTTCCTGTTCCACTTGCTGAATTTTTATATTTTCTCCTCTCATCAAATAAATTCAGTATATCCTGTGTTATCCAGGGATTTCTATTAGGCCTTGTCCTTCTGCCTATATGGTCCTCTGCTGCCTTCACTACCCTATCTCTCACAGCTACCCATTCTTCTTCTACTGTATTACTTTTCCCCATTTCAGCCAATCCTTGCCTAATGCTCCCTCTGAAACCCTCCACCAACTCTGGTACCTTCAATTTGTCCAGGTTCCATCTCCTAACCTTTCTGTTGTCTCTTAAGTTTTAATCTGCAGTTCATAACCAAAATGTTATGATCAGAGTCTCATGTATTCTCATACATATTGAAAAATGGCCTATCTTTCGGAAGGATATCAGCCGTATTGACATTCACTTGACCAAAATGTTCTTAAAAATGTTCAAATGTTTGTAAATCTATCGGACCAAACTGCGTGGTCATTAGTCCGTAGCTTACAAACTACTTAAACCTAGGTACACTAACCTAAGGACAACACACACACCCATGGCCCAGGGAGGACTCGAACCTCCATAAAGTCTTAATTGAAGCATCAGGTCAATACTGTCTTATTATTTTGTATGGAAAAATATGAAACATGAAATGGTACACTACAGTTAATGCATAGTATTGTAGATTTTGTTGCCATTAGCGGCAGTAAAGTTGTTTCTTCTTCACTAAAACAGGATCTACAGGCAAATTTGCGACGTAATGTTCTAGCTTGTCATATCTGGAAGCAATTTTTGCCATTTTAGATGGTCGTCCTCTTTGTATTGCGACACGGCAGTTTGATTCCAGAATTGCGGTGACGATTCTGCGACGAAATGCCATGTGGTTCAATTTTCCACCATCCTCCCAGTAGAGCTGCCATGCATCGACAAAATGAGCAATAATTGGGAACTACCATTTTTCTTCGTGATAGACACTGTTTGGAGTGAATTATTTTGGTCAGCGCTATCAGTTTCTCCCGTAAAATTATTGTAGCGGTAAATGAATTTTGGTTGTTGAATTGTTATCCGCCATTTCTGCTGGCGGGAATATCGCATTAGTGTATGAGTTGGACTGGTAGTATCAAAGTTGGTTGCCACTGTCTCTACGCTGTTATCATTCCATGAGGCCACTAATATGTTGACTGAACCGTCAGATCTGAAGTCGAATGTCTCTCTGGATTTCTTTTTCGTGTATTCTCCCTTCTCTAGATTACAATCTTTATCAATTCTGTTGGTCCTTATTGTAGGAAGTAAATAAATTGTCAAAATGGGTATGCGTATTTACGAAACAGGAGTAACAAAATTTTGATTCGCAGTTCTGATATACCAATAATAAACAACGAAAATTCTACACCCTGAATGATGATAAATAAGCTTAAGAGTATTTTAGTAACCAAAGTAGTTTGCTTTTGTTGCTGAAATACTGTATAAGTATGTGTAATTATGTTTCAAGGAAAGATAAATGTCAGCTAACACTGTGTCTTTGTACGCTTAAAGCTAATGTCGTTCCAGAAGGATGTTTTAGAACACAGTCACTGACAAAGAAAGTACTTAGGCTCGAACAAACAGAAATACACCAAAATCTATGCTCATATTTCTGCACTATAATAGATACCAGAAAACATGTGAATGATTCTTCTTCTACACCAAGACCGTATTCACCAAGAAGGGCTCTTCGGAATTTCATCTCAACCAATTGCAATACATTATCAGGATTGATTACCAATCGCCGACCTATCCGACGCTTCAGCACACAAATAACGTCACAAAACGCAACTTCACAGGCATGCTGCACCGTCACTACTGGCGTTCCGGCAGGTCAAAGTGCAATGCGGCGTGGCACACGCAGAGGCCTCTAACGGACGACTGCAGAGTTTTGCAGATGCGGGTGTATCACTAGTGCAATAAGGGACCTTTATATTATCTATCATACGATTTTAGTGTATTTCTGTTTGTTTGAGCCCAAGTACTTTCCTTGTGAGTTATAGTCTGCATTCAAATACCCATGTCGTCATTTACTACATTACTATGGCATTGTGAGATTGTGTACTGTTATATCGATAATATATTCGTGCACAGAGACGTTATACTTACCCATCAACTATGTGGTCAGGCAGAGAATACATTTTCAGCAAACGAAGTTTTCTCACGCACACACTATAACGGTGCCTCAACAATGAAAGCTAAATACTGGTTAAAACAATAGAAAGGTTCAGTTGAGTTATGTGTATACTACTGCCATCTGTTGGAAGGTGGAATAAAGTTCCTCTATAAAAATCGTTGCTGACAGACAACAGCCTGATCTGGGTTAACTCTCAATAAACGGACAGCGCTTTCTTCATTCTGACAACACAACACTCGAGCGTCACGAGCAAGCAACTGCCGCTGCGCGACCGCCTTCACCTCATTCGCAGACAACCATCAATCATGGCTCGCTATGCAAGAAGCAATAGACAACTGTTGAATCCCATTGTCTCCACCTCAGTATCCTATCATGCAAATGTTCAAATGTTTGTAGATATATGGAACTTAACTACTCTGTTCAGCAGTCCCTAAGCTTACAAACTACTTAAACTAACTTATGCTAACAAATACATCCATGCCCGAGGGTTGACAAGAATCACAGATGCGACGGCGAGCTGCGGCGCACTCCGCAGCTAGGCGCCTTAGAACGCTCGGCCACTCCACCGCGGCTATCCTACAATTATAAAGTATTCACTCTTCTGCCAAAAGATCACCAATAACATCGATGAACTTAAAATTATGACGTAATATCACTGTTGTTGTTATGGTTTTCAGTCCGGAGGCTGGTCTGATGCAGCTCATCCACCATACTCTATTCTGAGCAAGCCTTTTCATCTCCTCATATGAAAGTCAACCCACATCCATTTTAATCTGCTTACTACACGCGTCTCTTGGTCTCCCTCTGCGATTTTAACCTCACACTCTTCCCTCCAATGCTATTCTACGATTCCCCGATGTCTAAGAATGAGTCCTACCAATCGAGTCAGGGTGTGCCAAAAATTCCTTTTCTCACCAAGTCTGTTCAGTACCTCCTCATTAGTTACGCGATCCACCCACCTAATCTTCAGCATTCTTCTGTAGCACCACATTTCAAAAGCCTCAATCCTCTTCCTGTCCGCACTGTTTATCGTCCATGTTTCATTCCCGTGTAAGGCAACACTCCATACAAATACCTTCAGAGAAGACTTCCTTACACTTGAATTAATATTCGATGTTAATAAACTTCTGTTTTCCAAGAATGCTTTTCTTCCCATTGCCATTCTGCATCTTATATTCTCTGTACTGCGACCGCCATATGTTATTTTACTATTCAAGTAACAAAACTTATCTACCACCTTTATTGTTTCGTTAGCTAATCTAATTCCTGCAGCATCGCCTGATTTTCTAAGACTGCATTTCATAATCTTTGTTTTGCTCTTGTTAATGTTCATTTTTTACGCTCTCTTCAACACATTCTCTTCCATTCCATTCAACTGCTCTTCCACGTCCTTTGCTGTCTGAGACAGAATTACAATCTCATTAGCAAAACGCAATGTTTTATATCTTCACCCTGAACTTTAATCCATATTCGAAATTTTTCCTTGCTTACCTTCACCGCCTGCTCGATGTACAAATTGAATAACTACGTACAAAGACTACAACCCTGTCTTACTCCCTTCCCAACTAATGCTTCCCTTTCATGCCATTCGAGTCTAATAACTTCGGTCTGGCTTTTGTACAAGTTATAAATCTTTCCCCGCGTTTCACTCCTGCTGACTTCAGAATTTGAAAGAGTGTATTCCAATCAACATTGTCAAAAGCTTTCTCCAAATCTACAAAAGCTAAAAATGTAGGTTTGCTTTTCCTTAATCTATCTTCTAAGATAAGTCATAGAGTGAGTATAGCCTCCCGTGTTCCTACGTTCCTCCTGAATCCAAAGTGATCTTCCCCGAGGTCAGATTCTGCCAGCTTTTCCATTCTTCTGTTAATAATTCTTGTTAAAATTTTGCAACCATAACATATTAAACTGATGGTTCTGTAATTTTCATACATGTCTGCACCTGATTTCTTTGGAATGTGGATTATTACATTTTTCTTAAAGTCTGAGGGTATTTCGCCTGCCTCATACATCTTACAAACTAGGAGAAATAGTTTTGTCATTGCTGACTCTCCCAGACATAAGTAGCTCTGAGGGAATGTCATCTACTCCCGGAGCCTTGTTCCGACCCAGGTCTTTCAGGGCTCTGTCAAATTCATCTCCTATTTCATCTTCACCTACTTCCTCTTCCATTCCTACAACATTGTCTCTAACTTCATTTCCACTGTAGAGCTCCTTTATGTACTGTTTCTACCTTTCAGCTTTCCCTTCTTTGCTGAGAACTGGTTTTCCAGCTGAGTTCTTTTATATTCACATAGCTGCTTTTCTTATCCCCAAATGTCGTTTTATTTTCCTGCAGACAGTACCTTCTTTTCCCCTTGTTATACATTGTTCTACAGATATGCATTTGACTTCTAGCCATTCCTGCTTAGCCAATATGCACTTTCTGTCAATCTCATTTCTTAATCGTCTGTACTCCCTTTTGCCTGTTTCATTTACTGCATTTTTATATTTTCTCCTTTCATCAATTAAATTTAGTATTTCGTGTGATATCCAAGGATTTTTTGTAGGGCTTACTTTTCTACCTATTTTGTTCTCTGCTGTCCTCACTATTTCATCTCTCAATGCTATCCATTCCTCTTCTGTTTTATTTCCTCCCGTTTCTGTCAATTGTTGCCTAAAGCTCCCTCTGAAATTCTTAAGAACGTCAGGTTCCTTCAATTTATCCAAGTCCTGTCTCCTTATTTTCGTAACTTTCTGTAGTTTTTCCAGTTTCAGCCTACAGTTCATGGTCTTACAATTTATAACCTGTTTCCGGAATCTATATTTTCCATTATAAAATGTACCTGATACGTTCCTGTGTCTCCTGGTTCCTTCCACGTACACCACCTTCTTTTGTAATTCTTAAACCAGGTGTTTGTTATGATTAAATCATGTTCCGTGCGAAATTCTACCAATCGACTTCCTCTTTCATTCCTTCTGCCTAGTCCATATTCACCTACTATTTTCCCTTCTCTTTCCAGTCTCCCATAACAATTAAGTTTTCCTCTCCCTTAATGTTTGAATAATTTCCTTTAACTCCTCATACATTTCTCCAATTTCCTCATCATTGGCAGAGCTAGTTTGCATATAAAACTATACTATCGTTGTCGATGTTGACTTCGTACCTATCTTGAGAATGATAATGTGTGCTGCTCATAGCAGTTTACGAGCATTCCAATTTTCTTATTAATTAGGAGTCCTACTCCTGTGATATCCCCAACTGATTTTGTATTGATAATCCTCTATTCACCTGACCGGTAATCCTGTTCATCCTGCCACCGAACTTCATTAATCCTCACTAACGTCAACCTATCCAATTCCCTTTTTAAATTTTCTAATTTTCCTACCCGATTAAGGGATCTAACATTCCACGCACCGATCCGTAGGACGCCAGTGTTGTCTTTCCTGATGATCACATCCTCCTGAGTAGTCCCCGCCCGGAGATCCGAAGGGGACTAATTTACCTTGGGAATATTTTACCCGAGTGGATGCCATCATCATATCTTCATACAGTAGAGCTGCATGTCCTCTGGAAAAGAAACTGCTGTAGTTTATCACTCTCGTGTGTGCACTGTATGTACCGCTATATATTTCAACGAGAAATTGTATTTAGAGAGGTTTTTGCTTTGTGAGTTCATGTACATAGTTGTAGTTTTTGTCAAAACTGAATTTTACAAAAATATTCTTTTTATATAAAAACCCGGTTTTAATTCTTTGTCAATATCATCTCGCAATTTTTTCATTATTCATGTTTTTATGTTTATATTTCTTTAAAATACGATTTTACACAAAGAAACTTTTTATTCAAAATCGCGAATTTTTTGTATCTCGATTAAAATTTTTTATTTCCAGATGGATTTTGATTTTTAAAGTTTACTTATACAGGGTGTTACAAAAAGGTACGGCAACTTTCAGGAAACATTCCTCACACACAAAGAAAGAAAATATGTTATGTGGACATGTGTCCGGAAACGCTCAATATCCATGTTAGAGCTCATTTTAGTATTTCTCTTTAAATGTAAATTGAAATAATTCGCGCAGACAACTGTAAAAATACCCAATACTCTACCTGTGCTGCTAAAACATGTGACTTTACAAGTACGACACAACATGTGATTCGTGCACGATGGAGCTCCTGCACATTTCAGTCGACCTGTTCGTACGCTTCTAACCGATGGATTGGTAGAGGCGGACCAATTCCATGGCCTCCACGCTCTCCTGACCTCAACCCTCTTGCCTTTCATTTACGGGGTTTTTTAAAGCTCTTGTCTACGCAACCCCAGTTCCAAATGTAGAGACTCTTCGTGCTCGTATTGTGGACGGTTGTGATACAATACGCCATTCTCCGGGGGTGCATCAGCCCATCAGGGATTCCATGCGATGGAGGGTGGATGCATGTATCCTCGCTAACGGATGGCATTTTGAACATTTCCTGTAACAAAATGTTTGAAGTCACGCTGGTACATTCTGTTGCTGTGTGTTTCCATTCCATGATTAATGTGATTTGAAGAGAAGTAATAAAATGAACTCTAACATGGAAATTAAGCGTTTCCGGACACATTTCCACATAACATATTTTTTTTCTTTATGTGTGAGGAACGTTTCCTGAAAGTTTGGCCGTACCTTTTTGTAACACCCTGTATATGCGTGTTTCCTGAAAATGCGTAATTTTACGTAATAAATATTTCATAACGATTAGATATATAAATGTATGGTATTTATCTATATATATTAATGTGAATATTTGTTCGGTGTACGCTTATCACGTCCGAACGACAAGACGCAGAGACTTAAATATTTGTACATTTACTATTTTTATACCTGAGGAAGGTTTTAGGCGCGGTTTTATAGCGATCTGATAGATATTTAGTAATTTGAAGAATATAATGCGAAATGCGGAACAATAATTATTCTTTGAAAAATATATTTACTCTTTGAAAGTGGTTTTATTGGTTGCATTGTTGCTTGAGGGTTGATAATGATAAAACGGTGGAGTATATTGGGATGGAAAGTTATCGGTGTATATAAAATTCTACGTGTATGTGTGTTAATATTTCGCTCTGCAGCGAAAACTACAGAACGCAAATGAGTGGTCTGTGTGTAATTGTTGTCCGAAGTCTCCCTTTGTACACCATAGCAGTTCCATGCCGATAGCTATAAGGTGGTGGAAGATATGGTGGTTGAAAGCCGTCGAATTATAAAAAAGTTCGGACTGAAGGCCAGCGATGACGTATGCGACTCTATAGCAAGGAGGTTACATACAGCGAAACGTGATGTCTTCAGCTCTTCCTCCGTAAGGATAAGCATACGAATAAGGAAATATAACAATAAATAAATGAAGCAGTAAAAAAGAAATTTCTTTTAATACATCTCTTAAAAAATCTATTTGACGTTTCGCGCATTACAGCAAGTGATCGATCTGTGATATTATTACAATCATTATTGTTGAATTTCGTGATTGGATTCTTCGAAACGAGTACATTTTTACGTTTAATTTCTTATTTTTTATACATTCTCTGATAAATGTAACTTTTTTTTTTTTTTTTTTTTTTTTTTTAGGTAAAAGGGGATGGACAGAGAGAGAGTGGATAGGAAAAGTACTAACTCAAGGCTCGGCAACGCCTGGTTTTCAGCTAGTATTTAATAATACGATACCGATGTTGTCTCTTTTTTGGCTTTATTTAAGAATCGTGCCATCGGAGACCAGAAAGAATCGTGAACGAATCGCAGATAAAGATTAATAAGGTTAAATTCCAATGCCAGACAGATTGTATCGTGTGGACCCGGCTTAAGAATCGTGCCATTAGACGCTATAAAGAATCGTGTAGAAGTAATACGTTCAAATGTTCAAATGCTTGTAAATCTATCGGACCAAACTGCGTGGTCATCAGTCCGTAGCTTACAAACTACTTAAACCTAGGTAAACTAACCTAAGGACAACACACACACCCATGCCCCAGGGAGGACTCGAACCTCCACGGCGAGCAACCGCGCGCTCCGCAGCGAGACGCTTTAGACCGCTCGGCTACTCCACCACGGCGAAGTAATAGGTAGCATAATATGTATTTATGTCCGCTTGCACATCTTCAAAACCGGCCACGGTGGCCGAGGGGACTGAGGCGCTCCAGTCACGGTCTGCACGGCCACTACGGTCGGGGGTTCGAATCCCCCCCTCGGGCATGGATATTTGTGCCGTCCTTAGTCTTAGTTAGTTCATAAGTAGTTTGTAAGTTTGACCCCGTAGTCCATAAGCTATACAAACATTTGAACATTTTTTGAACATCTTCAAAGACTATTTTCTGCAGAATTCTTGACAGTTGAATCGAATGGCTTTCGGCTGGTGAAGTCTGAACTTCATGCACCATAGCCGCGGTGGAGTAGCCGAGCGGTCTAAGGCACCTAGCTGCGGAGCGCACGATTGCTCTCCGTCGGAGGTTCGAGTCCTCCCTAGGGCATACATGTATGTGTTGTCCTTAGGTTAGTTTACCCTAGTTCAAGTAGTTTGTAAGCTACGGACTGATTATCACGCAGTTTGGTCCGATAGATTTACAAACATTTGAACATTTTTATGCACAATAAATATTTAACAATACGACACCCATATTGTCTACTTTTTGGCATTCTTTAAGACTCGTGTCATCGGAGACCAGAAAGGCTCGTGAACGAATCGCAGGAAAAGATTAACAAGGTTAAATTCCAATGCAATATATGAGCAGGATGTAGAACGTTTCGCAATACTGTAAGAATCGTGCCATTGGAGACTATAAAGAATCGTGAACGAATCGTAGGAATCGCTTCACATTGCGGAATTGAATCGCAGGAATCGATTCCTGGAAAAGCATCGCGTTGCCCTAGTGTAACACGAGTAAGGTATTCGGCGTGGCGGGATGGGCGCAGACGGCGGTGCTGCAGTAATTAGAGCGACGGTGGCCGCGAGCTGCGCGCTATCTGGCGGCCGGCGCTGGAGGCGCGCGCGGGCGTCCAGAGATTACGCCGTCTCCTGGCGAATGCAATTACGTCGCCCGCTCAGCCGCCGGCTACCGCCCCCCCTCCCCCCCGCCACTCCCGGGGGACTGCTGCGAGACGGCCGGTGCGCCGAGAAGAGCCGGCGGCTGGCGTCGCTGCAGCCCCAATCACAAGCAGCAGCCGCCAGCACAAGTCAACTCAAGCACCGCTCCCGTGCTCTTTCATCAAACTGTATCCGGTGTTCCGCCGTCTGACGTTTTCACTCTCGCGTATCCCCAGTCTGTAAAACACTCGTCACCGAGAATTCAGTACCCCGAATGAAGCGAAAAAAATTCTGGTTATAACGGATTGACTTCCGTGATTAAATTTCGACCATGTGTTTCTGTGCCACATTGAATTTACGAATATTACTTGTGATTTTTTTGCACCTGCTCGGTTAGTCATGTGGTCTAACGCACCGCCTTCCGAGACGAGGAGGCGTACCGGCACAGAGTAACATATACAGAGAAACAGCAGCCCCCCCCCCCCCCTAAACCACTGTCCTACGGTCCCCTCGTAGTTCCGTAAGATCCTAGCAGGCGTCAGGCGGTTCCCTGGCTTAGTACCGGTAGACCACACTAGAGGCATTTCTGAGGGGGCCTCTCGCACGTCAGAGGGTAGCGTGGAGGGGAGGCTCAGGGGAGAGCTCGTGCCGCCTGCCCACAGACAAATATATACAGACGGGAAAACTCCGTAATGGCCCGGTCCTACGCTCAGGGGTGCGGGGAGGGAGGGTTTCCACAGTTCCGTAAGATGTCCCGTGATGGCGCTGCGGTCAGAAGCAGCCCTTTAAACTGGCCAGAGCAGGCGGCAGGTAGCGGCTGCCCCACCAACACCTCCCCTCAAACGCCGGCACACCGGACACAGCCGTAGCCTCGTGTCAGGCAGCACCAGCTGTCCCCTCAGCCTCCCCTCCACGCTATCCTCTGACGTGCGAAAGGCACCCTAAGCCAGCGATCCGCCTGACATCTTACGGAACTACGAGGAGAGTATAGGACAGTGGTTTAGGGTGGGCTGCTTCTCTGTATATGTTAATCCGTGCGCCTGCCACGAGGCCACGGCTGTGTCCGGCTTGCTGGCGTTTGAGGGGAAGTGGTGGTGGGGGCAGCCGCTACCTGACTCCTGCTCTGGCCAGTTTAAAGGGCTGCTTCTGACTGTAGTGCCATCATGGGACATCTTACTGAGCTGATTCAGCACCCCCCACCCCACACCTCTGAGCGTGTGACCGGGCCCTTATGGAGGTTTCCTGTCCGTATATATTTGTCTGTGGTACTGGCCCCAGTTCCAATCCGCCCAGCGGATTAACGAAAGGGGTCGGAGTCCCAGCCAGCCTGGATGTGGTTCTTAGGTGGTTTTCCACATCCCCCCTGGTCCGCAAGTCCAGTCTCAGTTACACAATTACCTAACATTTCGTAACACTTTACACACACATTTAACACTATACTCAAACATTTAGGGTACACATTTTCTCCTGGGAGCATGGGGTGGAGGCAGGAAGGGCATCCGGCCACCCTGTAAGTATTAATACGCCAAATCCGCGTTTAACACAGTGCATGTGCGGGAAAAGGGCCAAAGAGATACAGTCAGACTTGTGATTTTTTTGCATCAGATGACTTCTTTTTAACATGTAGACCTAAATTACTTCATAAAGTACCAATTTCTGTCTTCCTTGGACTGATAACAGACTTGGCTCACGTGGTCCAGCAACTACATTTTAACACAATTATGATATGTGTCCTCCATTAACCACATGTGGCTCAGATGATTTAAAACCACGCTAGATGTAAATGAAACGATTTGGTAGCAATCATCAAAAACCAGGTTTACCTTTTCATTTGATCATGGAGATTTTTGTGTCGCTCTGTGAACAAACCATTTACTTTGTTTTCAGTTTTGTAGGTACTACAGTTTTCTGGTTGCCTTATGTGTTACTCCTAAGAGTGTCAAAAATGTGGTTTGCGTTTATCACTCCTTCTATAGCCAATAATACACAACTGTACCAATTATCACAACACAGTTTCCTTCCACTGTACAATAAAGGTCAGGTAACTCTATAACTACCTTACTACGAACATCAGAGTGTTAGTGGAGCCACCACTTTTAAACTCATAGTTAAAACGCATTATATGTGAGTCCCATTAGGCTCAAGAGACCTCTAAACACAACTCTGCAAGTGAGCCAGAACTGCCTCACGTGGCTCGCTGTAGTATATACGCGAACCAAATGTCGCTCATTTGCCGTCTTAACCGGTGTAACTTTGAGCCGATATTGGCTCAAGTGGCAGTCAATGTCTTAATCTATATACAGGGTGTCCCAAAATAATGACTACACTTTTTGAAACAGAATATCCCTTTAATTAAAGAAGACAGAAATACAAATTCTATACGTATGGGCGCATACAACATAACAATGCTTTCTTTCCTGATTGTCAACAAACATGGCGTTATCGTTTGAAAAGCGGAAAATGGGTGATAAAGTGTTATTGGGAAACAGAGACGTTGGAGAGTTGAATTTCCAACACAAACCACCAACAACCGTAACAATTACGAGAATCAGAGATACGTTTGAAGTCGAAGTAACGGTGCACTTAGGGGCATAGCGGAAGAAACAGAAGTTCAATAGACAATGAGACCGTTGATCCAGTAATCCAGGCATACACACGATTCGCGAAGAAATCTTCTAGGCAATGCTCTGGTGAGACTGGGAACAGCAGAGGCAGTGTTTATAGAATTTTGCGATCTCAGAACTTTAAGCCTTACATTCCAACACTTCTCCATTTTATAAACGAGGATCATCCTCATAGGCGAAGTGAAGTTCGAGTGGTTCATTAACAGATGTGAAGAACGACAACTTAATGGGACAACCGCCATAATTACGTATATTGGGCCAGGGAGAATACATTTGTAATCGAGAAAAGACATGTTAATCTATGAGGAGTAACAGTCTGGCGTTATCTGTCTTCTAGAGGGTTAACGGCGCAGTGCTTTTTTGACAACACTGTCACGGGTGACTCTTACCGGGAAATGTTGGAAATGATAGCCCCTGCTCTTAACGTTGTGTCTGGATTTGAGAGCGTTCCTCAATTGTACATTTCCTGCCAGATGAATAGAACGAAGAAGGAGTGTGGAGTATCCAGCTTGATCTCCAGATATAACACCTGTACACTTTTTTTTCTGTGGGGTAGAACACAGTTTCCACTGCGAAACACACAAAGTGGATGATCCTAGAGCGCAAACTGGTGAGGCCTGTGATGCTATTCCGTTGAAGACAATGAAGTTGGAATGTCACTCAGTCGTAAGTTGTATTTCAGTGGACGGACACCAGTTTGAACATTTGCCATGAGGCACCTAACAACACTAAAACAGTATTTCTGACCCCTTTCATTAAAGATTTGTACAGCTTCAAAGAGTGTATACATTATTTTGGGACACCCTACACAATGTATTTGACATGGTAGGGGGGTGTGAGGAAGTGGTAAGGTACTGAGCCTAAATAAACTGTTATAAAATACAGCCAATTTATTACAGCAATTATTTACATAAAACTTAACTTAGAGGCCTCCTTTAGTTATCAAACACATATCTCATGACAAAGAATTTTCACCAACAATCAAATATGAACAGAGAATGTAACTACCGACAACCTTTAACAAAATGAAATCAATGAATTAATAACTTAGCCTTGCTCAGACGGTACTTGAAAGCAAGCAAATCAGTCAGGTTTTGTCTGAAGGCATTACGTAATTGCATAGAATGAAGGTATTACTCAACTTGAGAGGTTGGCTTTAATTGAGACAGCACAGGAACCACATTTTACGTCCTGCCGACGCACTGCCATCCAACAGTAAGACATTGCCCCTTTTCTGGGCCTTAAATGTTTTGCCACTTATCTTTAGTTACAAGGTACGAAGTACCAAATTGGGCGAAGCACCTGAAACATAGGAACTGTTACCACACATACACAGAAAACATAAGGTTAGCCACCTACAGGCCAAACACCATGTAAATGTCAAATTGAAACAATCGCAGCAAAATGTGACATGACATGTTAGCAGCGAAAGTCTCTCAGCGGGACGGCTGTACTCAGGCATCAAAACATTTCCGTCCGTAGGGGCACAAACACCACAATAACAAGTGACACAATCCTTGTACATCCCGAAGTTTCGGAACAGTTTGGCCACAATTGGTTGATCTTTCCTCACGTTGGCTCCTCCAGTTAAAGTTTATCCACAACACCAGCTGTTCCTGAGAGCTGACTAAACTTTTCAGATCACACGTGCCCTCGTGTATAACTCCGACCATGATCGTTCGTTGTGGACACATTCCGGCGCCACCGTCCAAACGTTACTGTTGCCCCGCTCCGACCGCTTCGCCTCCAGGAAAACAGCGCGCCGCCACTGACGCCCTCTGGCCTTTAGGTCGAATTCGGTCTCGATACCAACAGCCGGCGACACGTAACTGCAAGGGGGGATTCGAACCCCCGACCGTAGTGGCCGTGCAGACCGTGACTGAAACGCCTCAGTCCTCTCGGCCACCGCGGCCGGCAACAAGAAGGCTCCGGCACGGCACAGTATTAAAAAGGATGGCGTAAAGTTATATGGCTGAAAGCACACGATACACGATAATCAAAGCAAAAGTATCTTAATAACAATTATATAATTTCAACATTGTATATTTTAATTCCTATTATGTACGCGATAAGCTTATTTCGACTTAATAGTCATCTTCAGGTGTTATGCCACATTCTGTTATGTTGTTCATTTCAATATTATTGTGACGTGATATATTTTATTATTATTTCTTCTTCTTATCACGTAACTAATAATATTGTGCTATCATGCAAGATCTTTATCAAGTTAAAGATTTTGACATTTACTTGACAGCTCTACAGAGATGTAATATGCAACATATTGCATGACAGCACAATATTATTAGTTATGTGGTATTAATATTGTATATATACATAAGAAGAAGAAATAAAATAAAATATATCACGTCACAATAATATTGAAATGAACAACATAACATAACAGAATGTGGCATAACACCTGAAGATGACTATTAAGTCGAAATAACCTTATCGTGTAAATAATAGGAATTAAAATATACAGTGTTGAAATTATATAATTGTTATTATTAAAATGTCGATGTACGACATCACTAACACTGTGGGCCCTGCAGATAACAAAAAGTATATTAGTTGCGATATAATTACGTCTGTATGGTGCGAAGCCACCATTGACGTCATTGTAATCATCGTCCTAGTTAGTAGACATTAATTAGAAATTTAGATTTTACTATTAAGATAGACATCGCATTTAGTTCACGTTTCACTGGCTTCATTGCAAACATCGTCCTAGTTAGTTAGATGGAGCTCCAATATATTTTGCAGCTGCTGTGGGACGGTATCTAACACGCTGATTTGGCCAAAGATGGACAGGTCGAGGCGAACCTAAACCTTGGCCTCCAAGACCGCCTGATGTAAATCCTTTGGAGTTTTGTATCTGGGGTTTCCCGAAAGCGAAGCGCACAGTATACCCGTTAACAGGGTTGAAGAACTGGAGCGGTGAGCTGTACACACTTCCCAGGAATTCCGAAATGATCCAAGGGTTTTGAAAGAATTTAAAATTGCATCCAGATGGAAGGAAGACACTTCAGACACCTCCTTCAACAGGTAACCCGTACGTGAAATGGATTTATATGCAATGTAAAAGCTAATGATGTCGTTTAAATTTCTAAATGTTCAAATGTTTGTATAGCTTATGGGACTTAACTACGGGGTCATCAGTCCCATAAACTGAAATTTCTAATTACTTTGTACTAACTAGGATGATGTTTACAATGAAGTCAGTGAAATGTGAACTAAATGCGATGTCTATCTTAATAGTAAATTCTAAATTTGAAATTAATGCGTACTAAGTAGAACGATGTTTACAGTGACATCAGTGGCGGTTTGTAATACATTGCTAATTATCTCGCAGACGGCTCATTTGCGAGCCCATGTTTAATGGAACATTTTTTTGCTTCTTTTATCGTGAACTTTCAACTTTGCAAATTTGCGGCATTCTGTATAAGTGTATGTATGTTACATCTCCCTCAAAACTACTGTATCAGGTTCAACCAAACTTCAAGCATATACTGCCTGCAACACGAGAATCATCACCGTGCAGTTTATAATCCTGTAGCTACCATAAAAGTGGAGAAACGAACAAAAAGGGGTTTTTTTTCCAGCTCGTGATCTATAGGCTTCCCTGCACAACTGGTGGGTGGGAATAGTATCAGCCTGCCTTATCGGCCTGCTCTTCAGGGCAGTCAACATGTCAGGGGTAAGAAACAGTGACAGAAGTGGAGGGCAAGATGGGCAGAGAATGACGAGGATGAGGTGATGGGTAGATCACAGTTGCAAAAGCAAAGAAATAATCATGCCAAATTTTAACGGAAACAAAATTCTCAAGACTGGCAGTCTTTTACAGAAACTCGAAATTTAGCTCGAACTTCAATGCAGGAAGCTTATAATAGATTCCACAACGAAACCCTGTCACATAATTTGGTAGAGAAACCTAAGAAATTATGGTCGTATGTATACTAGCTGTAAAACACGATCAATACCTTCACTACGCAATTGTAACGGTGATACTGCTGATGACATTTCTGCTGCGAGGGCTGATGACCTAAAGCACCAATCATCATCATAATCACAGTTCTGCTAAAGAAGAATTGCTTGACCCAGCCTTGCGAAACCTTCAAGAAACGGACGCATCCTCGAATAATGTTCATGCCCTTCTTAACGTTTTAGTTGTGGAATTTCCCATTATTTTACCAACTACTGATCGAACTTGAAAGATGGAAGGTGTATTTCCTTGTCTTCTATCTAAGATCACATACTCATCAATAATCATTTCTCGTCTTCCACATTCCCTCCTCCTTCTACACTTCTTTCGCCATTATCGCGCTGCGCTTCACTAGCTGTCCTTCGCTGAGTTAATTCACTGGACAAAATCGTGTGAAGAAGCGCAATAAAGTAGGATATTTCCAGACTCTCTAAGATCGTTTGAGAAGAAATAGCCGCCATTAGCGCAACAGTAATTAAGCGCTTGAAATACGATAACTGCGGCTCAACTTCAGTCAGAAAAATTACTCTTGGTGCCAGATGGTCTTATGAGAAAATATTGACATAAGACTCGTGAAGCAGTTAATACACCAGAAGAAACGACGAGTTTTTGGATAAAGGCGTACAATATTCCATGCTAACATCAAGTAGCTTCCATCCATTGCAGCTGCTTTTCGTATGACATGAGATGTAGGTTCAATAAAGCAGATAAAGCAGATGCTCGACATTCACGTAAGGTAAAGTTGATAGATAAACGTAAATATCATTCAGGAATGATATTTTATATGCTTTGTAAAATGTATATGTTAAATTTATAATTCAACTTTTGTTCCTATCTACTTGGAATTGGTATTATATTTATATCCTACTAGCTTAAACCCGCGGCTCCGCTCGCGTATTGCTTATGATAGGTAAGCTGTTTTTCAGTAGTGTGCTATGGGGTTTTGATTTTGAAGGATGAAATGAAATACAATACTTTCTTTAGAAACAAACATTTTTAATCAACATTATCTGGAAAGTAGGTAGTGTAACAAATCACACGTAAAAATGCACTCGTTTCGAAGAATCCAGTCACGAAATTCAACAACAATGATTGTAGTAATATCACAGATCGCTCACTTGATGCAATGCGCGAAACGTCAAATAGATTTTTTTTAAAAAAGATGTATTAAATGAAATGTATTTTACTGCTGTATTTATTTATTCTTATATTTCTTTATTGACTGCTTATCCACCCCCATGAACCAAGGACATTGCCGAGGTGGGGTGGCTTGCGTGCCTCAACGATGCAGATAGCCGTACCGTAGGTGCAACCACAGCGGAGGGGTATCTGTGGAGAGGCCAGACAAACGTGTGGTTCCTGAAGAGGGGCAGCAGCCTTTTAAGTAGTTACAGGGGCAACAGCCTGGATGATTGACTGAGCTGGCCTTGTAACATCAGCTAATGTGGCTTTGCCACACAGTTACTGCGAACGGCTGAAAGCAAGGGGAAACTACAGCTGTTATTTTTCCCGAGGACATGCAGCTCTACTGTATGAACACATGATGATGGCATCCTCTCGGGTAAAATATTCCGGAGGTAAAATAGTCCCCCATTCGGATCTCCGGGCGGGGACTACTCAGGAGGATGTTGTCATCAGGAAAGACAATAATGGCATTCTACGGAACGGAGCGTGGAATGTTAGATCCCTTAATCGGGTAGGAAAATTAGAAAATTTAAAAAGGGAAATGGATAGGTTGAAGTTAGATATAGTGGGAATTAGTGGGAATCCTGGCAGGATGAACAGGATTTCTGGTCAGGTGTGTACAGGATTATAAATACAAAATCAGTTGAGGGTATCACAGGAGTAGGGCTGATAATGAATAAGAAAATGGGAATGAGGGTAAACTACTATGAGCAGCACAGTGATCGCATTATCATTGTCAAGATAGATACTAAGCCAACACCGACAACAGTAGTCCAGGTTTATATGCCAACTAGCTCTGCCGATGATGAGGTTATCGAAGAAATATATGAGGAGCTAAAGGAAATTATTCAGACAGTTAAGGGAGAGGAAAACGTAATTGTGATGGGAGACTGGAATTCGGTAGTAGGAAAAGGAAGAGAAGGAAAAATAGTAGGTGAATATGGACTCGGCAGGAGGAATGAAAGAGGAAGTCGCCTGGTAGAATTTTGCACGGAACATGATTTAATCGTAACAAACACGTGGTTTAAGAATCACAAAAGAAGGTTGTATACGTGGAAGAGACCAGGAGACACCGGAAGGTATCAGATAGATTTTATAATGGTAAGACATAGATTCCAGAACCAGGTTATAAACTGCAAGACATACCCAGGGGCAGATATAGACTCTGACCATAACTTGTTAGTCATGAACTGTAGGCTGAAGCTGAAAAAACTGCAGAAAGGTAGGAAAATAAGGAGATGGGACTTGGATAAATTGAAGGAAAGTGAAGTTCTGGAGAATTTCAGAGGGAGATTTAGGCAACAATTGACAGAAACAGGGGAAGATAAAACAGTAGAAAAGGAATGGGTAGCATTGAGAGATGAAATAGTGAAGGCAGCAGAGGACAAAATAGGTAGAAAGGCAAGACCTACAAAAAATCCTTGGATATCACAGGAAATACTAAATTTAATTGATGAAAGGAGAAAATATAAAAATGCAGTAAATGAAACAGGCAAAATGGAGTACAGACGACTAAAAAATGAGATTGACAGGAACTGTAAAATGGCTAAGCAGGAATGGCTAGAAGCCAAATGCAAATCTGTAGAAGAATGTATAACAAGGGGAAAAGTAGATACCGCCTACAGGAAAATAAAAGAGACATTTGGGGACAAGAAAAGCAACTCTACGAATATCAAGAACTCAGATGGGAAACCAGTTCTCAGCAAAGAAGGGAAAGCTGAAAGGTGGAAAGAGTACATAGAGCAGCTCTACAAAGGAAATGAACTTAGAGACGATGTTGTAGGAAGAGAAGAGGAAGTAGATCCACATGAAATAGGAGATACTATACTGAGAGATGAATTTGACAGAGCCTTGAAAGACCTAGGTCGGAACAAGGCCCCAGCAGTAGATGACATACCCTCAGAGCTACTAAAGTCTCTGGGAGAGCCAGCCATAACAAAATTATTTGAACTGGTGTGTAGAATGTATGAGACAGGCGAAATGCCCTCAGACTTTAAGAAAAATATAATAATCCCCATTCCAAAGAAATCGGGCGCAGACAGGTGTGAAAATTACAGAACCATCAGTTTGATAAGTCATGGTTGCAAAATTTTAACACGAATTATCTACAGGAGAATGGAAAAGCTGGTAGAAGCTGACCTCGGGGAAGATCAGTTTGGATTCAGGAGGAACATAGGAACCCGGGAGGCAATACTCACTTTACGACTTATCTTAGAAGATAGATTAAGGAAAGGCAAACCTACATTTTTAACTTTTGTAGATTTGGAGAAAGCATTTGACAATGTTGACTGGAATACACTCTTTCAAATTCTGAAGTCAGCAGGGGTAAAATACAGGGAAAGGAGAGTTATTTACAACTTGTACAAAAGCCAGACCGCAGTCATTAGACTCGAAGGGCATGAAAGGGAAGCATCAGTTGGGAAGGGAGTAAGACAGGGTTGTAGCCTTTCTCCGATGTTATTCAATTTGTACATCGAGCAGGCGGTGAAGGAAAGCAAGGAAAAATTTGGAATAGGAATTAAAGTTCAGGGAGAAGAAATAAAACATTGCGTTTTGCTGATGACATTGTAATTCTGTCAGAGACAGCAAAGGACCTGGAAGAACAGTTGAATGGAATGGACAGTGTGTTGAAGAGAGAGTATAAAATGAACATTAACAAGAGCAAAACAAAAATAATGGAATGCGGTCTTATAAAATCAGGCGATGCCGAAGGAATTAGATTAGGTAACGAAACAATGAAGGTGGTAGATGAGTTTTATTACTTGGGTAGTAAAATAACGTACAATGGTCGCAGTACAGAGGATATAAAATGCAGAATGGCAATGGGAAGAAAAGCATTTCTGAAAAAGAGAAATTTGCTAACATCGAATATTAATTTAAGGGTAAGGAAATCCTTTCTGAAGGCATTTGTGTGGAGTGTTGCCTTGTACGGGAGTGAAACATGGACGATAATCAGAGCGGACAGGAAGAGAATAGAGGCTTTTGAAATGTGGTGCTACAGAAGAATGCTGAAGATTAGGTGGGTAGATTGCATAACTAATGAAGAGGTACTGAACAGAATTGGTGAGAAAAGGAATTTTCGGTATACCCTGACTAAAAGAAGGGATCGCTTGGTAGGACACATTCTTAGACATCGGGGAATAGTAAATTTAGCATTGGAGGGAAGTGTGTGGGGTAAAAATCGCAGAGGGAGACCAAGAGACGCGTATAGTAAGCAGATTCAAGTGGATGTGGGTTGCCGTTCTTATGAGGAGATGAAGAGGCTTGCTCAGGACAGAGTAGGGTGGAGAGCTGCATCAAACCAGTCTCCGGACTGAAGACCATAACAACAATAATCCTTACAGAGAAAGAGGTGAAGACATTGTAGCATGCATAGACGAAAGATATGGTCTGTGGCATCACGTTTCGCTGTATGTAACCTCCTTGCTATAGAGTTGCAAACGACATCGCTGGCCTTCAGTCCGAATTTTTTTTATCATTCGACGACTTTCAAGCACTATATCTTCCACCTCCTTATAGCTATCGGTATGGAACTGCTATGGTGTACAACGGGAGACTTCAGAACAACAATTGCACACAGACCATTCGTTTGCGTTCTGTAGTTTTCGCTACAGAGCGAAATATTAACACACACACACACACACACGTAGAATTTTATGTACACCGATAACTTTCTATCCCAATATACTTCACCTTTTTATCATTATCAACTCTCAAACAACAATGCAAGCAATAAAACCATTTTCAAAAAGGAAATATACTTTTCAAAGAGTAATTATTGTTCCGCATTTCGCGTTATATTCTTCAAATTACTAAATATCTATCAGATCGCTATGAAACCGTTCCTAAAACCTTCCTCAGGTTTACGTGATAAGCGTACACCGAATATACATTCACATTAATATATGTAGATAAATAGCTATCCGATCGCCATAAAACTGTGCCTAAGGCCATCCCCGGGTAGACATTAGTAACTGTACAAATATTTAGCTCTTTATGTCTTGTGGTTCAGACGTGATAAAAGTACACCGAACAGACATTCAGATTTATAGATATAGACAAATAAGATGAACTTTCGTCAATCTTTGGATTCACACGAAATCTCTTAGCCTGCAGCACAGTCTAACATATACAGCCACGACACTCCCGCAGATTTTTGTTATACACTGCGACAGTAGCGCTCCAAGCGGCCGGAAAGCTACATTTCTGAAGACGATATTGGAAGAGTGCGAATAATATCGTTTATATTGATTTTAAAATAGTTTTTACATTATGAAATGTATGCAATGCCTTGAAATGGGTAATAACTTAAAAATAGCTCCACATATGTCTTAAGTTTCCTAAGGCCCCTCGCAAAGTACGAAACGGTACATTACAGCATATTTTATTTACAGCTATCTTATAACCTACAGACTTCTGCTAAATAATTTCATTTTCTATTAAAAATTAAAAAAAAAAAAATGGCTAGGGAACACCAGAAGACCTTTCCTTTGGCAGAAAGATGTCGCTTTTCTACTAAGGAACGTTAAGGTTTCTTCTCTACAATTCCAGTCGAATCAGTGAGTTTGAACGTAGCAAACTTATATAGAATGCAACAACTACAATATTTAACGTACCAAATCAGCTACAACAGTTGTAGCTGAAGGGAAAACGTCACAAATGTGGCAATAAAACGGCAAAAGAAATGAAACTGTTTTTCAGCAGAGAAGAACAATTGTTGCTACAGCTGAACCACAAATGGCTAGAATCATTAAAACTTTGCCTTTTTGAGCTAAATGAATACACTCAACATAATATACACCTTTAAGAAAGACGTAGGGGGTGTAAAAATGAGCAAATCATTAGACTCCACACCGAATTGATACACGTAAAAAAACTGCCTGTCATAGTAAGAAAAGACCATAATAGAAATTTATTATTCTCTTATGTTCATAGTGTACTTACTTTCAGCGCAATGAGCTTGAAATACACACATATTCGTAAGTATTTGTTCAAGGCGAAGTTGTTCTTTATACCACTGAATCAGTAAAATTCGGCTGATTTTACTTTAATTTTCCGTATTATGTACGTCTCTTGATATTTTAATAATGATCGTAACGCAAAAATTGTACTATTTCGTTAATTACGTACGAAAATAATTATAAATAAAAATCACTAATACGGTGGCTTGCCCACCGCTAGGAGCGCTAGTATCGTTGCAGCTGTCAGTTGGTAACAACTTTTACATCAATGAGTGTCGCGACTGTATATGTTAGACTGTGCCTGCAGCCCAACTATACTCCTTGGTTTGTTTATAGTTTGTAAAAGAAGTGAGAGTGGCTGTCTGTGGAAATCTCTGTGCCGTGTAGTGGCATTTGCAAAATATTTTCCAAAAGCGATACACACATGTAGATATAATGAAACTCCTAACTGAAAGTTACACCTGGATCATGAACTTATAAATATTCTGTGTAACATATAACATGTAGTGTTCACTTGTTGTCGTTTCCTGTCGTGCTACAGATACACATCAATCCTCACAAGTAAACTTAACTGCACTGTAATGTATTGTATGCACCATCTGGTGATGAGCTACTAGGAAGCTTGCGGCTCCGTAGCACAGTGGTAGAGTGCCAGACTACAAATCCAAAGGTCCCGGGTTCGATCCCCGCTAGGTCCTAGGATTTTTATCTGTCACTTTCCACTTCTTTCACCTCTGGCAGTGTTGCTGATGTGAAAAATACCCACGTTAAACTGTAGGTCCCCCCTATAACTGGCTGGGTAAGTCAGTTCGAAGGTCGGAGGAAGGCAACGGCATACCACCTCCAAACAGGACCATGCCCAGTAAAGCACTGTGGTGTTCAAACCAATCTTCGGATTGTTGACTGCTTTACCTTATATATATATATATATAAAGGTGACTGGGCGCAGTAATATCTGAAACCTATTTGACAGTTTGTAACACGAAGATGTTCTTTCCAAAATCCTGCAAATAAAGGGTAATAGGTACGACACGGACGATATTACCGGTATTCGATGGGTACCACTATCAGTATAGATAGTTTACGATCATCCCAGAACTCTTAGGACCGTTTTCAGGATTTTTTATAAGTTGTAGATCGATACATTGTAGGCCTCCTTAAAGGACGTGTCTGATGACAGGATTTGAAACCGAATTCTAAATCGAAGACATTCTGGATGGAGTATTAGACTAAGAAACTGAAAGAGATCTGGAAGACATTGGATACAGTGAGCCAGGATGCATAGATAGAATTCCTTAGGATATTTCTAAAACCAATAGGAGAAGCGACTAGTCAATGACGTCATCAGACTTTTGGAAAAAAAAAAGTCATCCACGCGATTTTGAAGTGTGAGAATTACCACACAACCAGCGTAACTGGCCATACGTCCAAGTTACAGACAGCAATAGTACTGAGGAGTAGAATAGAAAACAGAAACTGTTAGCTGAAGATAAATTTGGCTTTGGGAAAGGGAGGCAAATCTAACGTTGCGGTTAGTGATGGAGACAAGAATGAAGAAAAATGAAGATTCGTTAACAAGATTTGTCGACTTCGAAAGAACGACGACAGTCTGAAATGGTGCAAGACGTACATGATCCTAGCGAAAATGTGAATGAGGTACCGTCTTATTATAAATCAAGCGTTGTCATTTCCAAACAATGGCACACGGAAAATTATCAAAAACACATCGTTCTTAGGACAATGAATTATAATGTAATGTCCAAAAGTGCCATGTTAGCAGTTCACACCTGCCATCGATGGTACAAGAATTAGTTTGTGATGTACGAACGTGTTAGACGGTGGTTCGACACTTGCTAGGGCGCTGTGGCTGAGCGCTCCCTGTCAGAGTGTTGCCGGCATGGTACGTCTTCTGTAACGAAAAAACTTAGTCTATGACGAAACGATCAAAGTAGAACAAAGCAAACCAACGTCCTCAATTTACCGATCAAACTGAAGAACCAACGAAAAGAGAGAAAAAGAAAGAGGGTTCAACGCCTTCTGTAATAAAATACTGAGCAAAATTCTCAGCAAACAACCCAGAAATGACATGAACAAACGACCGCAAAGCATCGGCTCTACTCCCAGTTGCTAAAAGGTAACAGCGCTTTCTCTGAAAAATGCATTCGTTTTGTTTCCAGAACATGCCATAAAATACCCACCAACGAATTGTAAACATAGACTTCTTTATTTCATCTACGTAAACTTGGGAGATACTGTTGTAAATGACATAATGTTAGTAGTAAGTTTCCAAGTAGATTAAGTATTAGATTTATGTGGTGTTCAGTATTACCACACTTATTCCGTTTGTTATTTTAGCTGTAAGAGAAATAGTAATCACGGTTTAAAACAGATTATTTGCTCTTTCTTTTAGCGCAGAACAAAGTAACATGAACGAAGTCATATCAGAACTATAGAAAAGGTAGTGCAATCTACGTTCATAGCGACCATAGAAACAAAGTAAAAGACAAACATTTTAGTAGATGCAATGATTCTTATTAACAACTTTCAATATATTCCATAAATAGTGAATAATTGCTTAGAAAAAAGTCGGTAATTTGTTGCAGTGTATACACTTTCCTTCCGTTTTATTAAGAAACGACATGTGCTATGGAAGTCTACTACTTCCTTTATAATTGAGTATGGAACTACCAGTATCAGCACGTTGTTCAGAATATTTTTATTGCAGTATCCTCCCAGTTTACGTGCACATCCTTCATATGTGTTCAAATGTTAGTTAAGCTTATGGGACTTAACTACGGGGTCATCAATTCCTAAACTTACAAACTACTTATGAACTACCTTATACTAAAGACAACACAAACATCCATGCCCGAATGGGGATTCGAACCCCCGACGGGGAACGGCCTCGCGCATCGCATCATAGCTCCTCAATGCGCTCGGCCTCTCCTCCGCGGCTGCACATGCACCAGAAGACCACTGTTCAATTCTTTGTTACGTATTTCACGGCATGTTCACGAAAAAGAACAAACGCGTATTTTAGAGGGGGAACTCTTAGGTGTGCACAACTCTAAATATTAGAAGAACATAGCTCCCTTTAATTAATAAGAGTGGCCGAAACCCTTTTACGAATACTGTGTCTGTATCTGTCTTGGCTCTCTCTACCCTAGTTTTCGGTAAGTCACATCGTTGTTGCGTTGCAGTACCTGCACACTATTCTATCTGAACCCGACTGCGTGTGTAATTCGTTTGGTAGAGTAAACACAAGTGGACACTGAACTCAACTCAGCAAGTTTCTGTTATTATCACTATTTCGGTTGCCGTAATGTTGTTGTCTCCAATCCATATAACCGACAGAAGGACGTCGAACCATATTAGTTAATTCTGCCGATGACAATACTTCAGAACATATATATCTCAACTGATCCTCTGCTTCTTTTGACCAGTGTAGGAAAAATGTACTATACATTGCAATTGCAGTTGTTGGTGTATTACTATTTATTGATGGCCGAAACACTAGAAAATGCTACAAACAGCCTTTATTCTTAAGTGAAAGGATGAAATTAATTGTATAATCGGGATACGGTAGCAAACGTCACAATTGGCACAGTGGCAAGTTTCATAAATGTTTTCACTATGTCCAGGACGTTAAGAAATATGAATATCTCTGATTCGGTTAATTAGAAGTCGCTAGTTGAAAAGTGATATATGTATAATGTACAATGCCTCTCACAAGACATTGCTTTTGGTGTAAACACACTGTAGTGCAAAAGTCTCCATTTTTAAATGTTCAAATGTCTGTAAATCTATCGGACCAAACTGCGTGGTCATCAGTCCGTAGCTTACAAAGTACTTAAACCTAGGTAAACTAACCTAAGGACAAACACACACACCCATGCCCCAGGGAGGACGCTAACCTCCACGGCGAGCAACCGCGCGCTCCGCAGCGAGATGCTTTAGACCGCTCGGTCACTCCACCGCGGCTTCATTTTTAAGACAGAGAAAATTGGAAGTGACAAAGTAGTGAATTTCATAAGCTGTGACAGGCTACTAGGTCAACGTCGTTACCTGTCGTCGCCTCCGGGTATGATTAAAGTATGAACTGATTTGATTCAACTACGAACTGACTGTTAGGCGAGCCCCTGTCGCGTTCATAAATTTGACAATAAATCATGCATACTCAGCTGCGTATATACACGGAATACTCTACTCTCTGTCTAAATTATTAATCGTTTAATCAGTTGTTAAACGTAGCTGCTAATAGTTTAATTAAAAGATTCTCTCTGGAGAGTTGACATCAATAGCCGCAACAGCCACAAAAGGAAAATGACACAACACTAGCAGCGTATGCGGTATATGGAGGAAATTATGTTTTATATATCTAATATGGTACAGGAATGAACAACGTAGAGGTTCACTTTAGAAGACATAAAATTGCGATTTGTTTATTGATAGAACAAAGCAAGCGTATGCGTCTCCGAAGGACATTTGCTTATAATTTGACATCTTGTTTAGGAGGCGATCGATAAGTATTTCTCAACTGATGAGATTATAAATCTAAAGTCTTGATCGCGATTTTTATTTATAAAGATTACTAGTTTCAGTTCTAAAATACAGAGAATAACCATATTATACATAAACCAATATTAAGTATACAAGAATAAATGGAAAAATGTCTTACAGTTTTTTACATACATACCATGTTGGCCTATTCGGTAAACATTTGCCAACAGGCAATGTAGTCAATGTAGACCTTGAGCCACGAACAAATACGCTTATGCTACTTGGATGACCATGCTGTTTTTACCAGAAATGTTTCCACATTTAAAAAAAATATAGTGTTTTTAATATGTATAGACTGATTTTCATCTGCTGACACTGTATGTATTTCCCACGCACATATTGTAAATGTTTTCAAAATCCATTTGAAGTCTTCTGGTTGTTACCCCATTTTCATGTTTTAAGATTTATCTTGCAAATCTAACATCAGTACTTCCAAATCACTACCGTAATACGTTTGTTGTTTATCTATATAATAATTATTGTTTATACAAATGAGAGAAATATGTGTACACTCATTATTTTATTATAAAAATTCAATAAAAAAGAAATGTACAATTTTCTCATATTTTCTTCGTGCATTACACATTATATAGCAATGCTACCGGCAATACTTATTATGCAGTTCTGTTAATAAAAGACGCCACCAAGCGGTTCATCAAGTAACTACGCCTTTAGAAGACGACTGGCCTGTCAGCTGCTTTTCAGTTCAACATCAGCCATCATGTTACCCAGTTATCTGCTGCAAATATTTGTTCTGATTTATACCAACGTTATGTCATCTTTAAAAACCACGTGGTTCATGTCTGTCATACAGTTGGATGATTATTTTAATCAGCATTGCTCAATGTTACATTTTTATTTTTCCCAACAAATACCTGTAAGGTTTCAATAAGCAGGTGTTGTCAATGGGATCAGTATCCAGTGTATCTTACTTTAAATAAATTAAAAAAAGTCTTGTAATGCATTTGTTGAAATATAAAACTAATCATGATGCTTTTGGATGATTACATTGCCTTTTGGCTAATTTTTACCGATTTGACCAACATCGTATGTATGTAACATTTTGTAAGAAAGTTTTCGATCTATTCTTGTGTACTTAATACTGGTATATGTATAATATGGTTGTTTTCTGTATTTTAGATTTGAGAATGGCTCAGAAATGAGCCGAAACTAATAATCGTAATAAATGAATATTGCGATCACGATTTACAATCTCTACTCTCGGAAAAAAAACATTTGCTTAGTTTTATCGATAGAACTAAGCAAGTTTATGCTGTCCAAAGTACTTTCCTTAGTTCTATACATAAACACAGGAACGTCACATTGTGTTTAAATAAGGCACAGCAAGACATCCGACATGTATAGTAAAATGTCTGTCCCTGTCGGAAATTACATAGTAGAATGTACCAGCAGTCATGGGCAGTAAGCAGTGTGTGGCTGACAGAAGTCTGGGTGCTTCCAAGAGTCGTGTGCGGATTGCGTAATGGTGACACGAAATCCGCGATCGAGTCCCTATCTGGCACAAAATATATATGTCAGCATTGAAAAAAATGTTCAAATGTTTGTAAATCTTATGGGACTTAACTACGGGGTCATCAGTCCCTAAACTTACAAACTACTTATGAACTACTTACGAACTAGGACGGCACAAATATCCATGCCCGAGGGGGGATTCGAACCCCCGACCGTAGTGGCCGCGCAGACCGTGATTGAAGCGCCTCAGTCCCCTCGGCCACCGCGGCCGGCGTCAGCATTGAAACATACTGCTGATTGATATTCGCATTTGCGAATACATTTCATTTGTAGAAAGATAAAACTACTAATTTTCAGCAATGTTTCCATGAACCACAGATTTATGAGGTGGGATGGCTTGCGTGCCTCAAAGATACAGATAGCTGTAACGTAGGTGCAACTACAGTGGAGGGGTATGTGTGGAGAGGCCAGACAAACGTGTGGTTCCTGAAGAGGGGCAGCAGCTTTTCAGTAGTTACAGGGGCAACAGTCTGGAATATTGACTGATCTGGCCTTGTAACATCAGCTAATGTGGCCTTGTCATACAGTTACTATGAATGGCTGAAAGCAAGATGAAATTACAGCCGTTACTATTCCCGATGACATGCAGTTCTACTGTATGAATAGACCTATATGATGATAGCATCCTCTCGGAGAAAATATTCCGGAGGTAAAATAGTCCCCCATTCCGATGCCCGGGCGGGTAATATTCAGAAGGATGTCGTCATCGGGAAAGACAACACTGTTATTCTACAGATCGGAGCATGGAATGTTGGTTCCCTTAATCGCATAGTGAGGTTAGAAAATTTAAAATTGGATATGGATTGGTTTAAGTTAGATGGAAAGTTCGGTGGAAAGTACAGGATGTTAAATACAAAATCAGTTGGGGGTATTACAGGAGTAGGTCTAATAATGAATAAGAAAATGCGGGTAAAATACTATGAGCAGCGCAGTGATCGCATTATCGTAGTCAATACAGATATGACCACAGTAGTACAAGTTTATATGCCCGCTAGCTCTGCTGATGATGAGGAAATTGAAGAAATGTATGAGGAGATAAAGGAAATTATTCAATCAGGTAAGGGTGACGAAAACTTGAATCTGATGGGGCACTCGAATTCGGTAATAGCAATAGAAAGGAAAAAAGTACGTGAATATGGTTTGGGAAAAGGAATGAAAGAGGAAGCCGCCTGTTAGAACTTTGCACGGAACATAGTTTAATCATAACAAACATTTGGTTTAAAAATCGTTACAGAATGTTGTATACGTGGAAGGGGGCACGAGACATTTCCAGGTACCAGAGAGATTTTGTAATGGTAAGACATAGATTTCGGAGCCAGGCTTTAAACTATAAGACGCACCAGGGCAAATATAGAAACTGTAAAATTGCAAAAAGGTAGGTAAATAATGAGATGGGACCTGAATAAATTGAAGGAACCTTAAGTTATTGACATTTTCAGAGGGACCTTTAGGCAACAATAAACTGAAAAGGAGGAAAATAAAACAATATAAGAGGAATGGGTACATTGAGAGATGAAATAGTGAAAGCAGCAGAGGCCCAAATAGGTAGAAAGGCAAAAAATCCATGGATTTTAGGTTGAAAAGGAGAAAGTATAAAAATGCGGTAAATGGTGCAGGCAAAATGGAGTACAGACGACTAAGAAATGAGATTGACAGGAAGTACAAAGTAGCTACGCAAGAGTGGCTAGAAGCCAAATGCAAGTCTGTAGAAGAATATATAACTGTGGGAAAAATAGATATCCGCTACAGGAAAATAAAAGACACGTTTGGAGACAAGAGGAGCTCTATGAATATCAAGAACTCAGTTGTAAAACCAGTTCTCAGCAAAGATGGGAAAGCTGAAAGGTGGTAATGATACATAGAGGAGCTCTACAAAGGAAATAAATTTAGAGACAATGTTGTAGGAATTGAAGAGAAAGTATAAGATGATGAAATAGGAGATACTATACTGAGAGATGATTTAGACAGAACCCTGAAATATGTCGGAACAAGGTCTCTGCAGTAGATTACATTCCCTTGGAGCTACTGAAGTCTGTGGGAGAGCTAGCTATGACAAAACTATCTCACCTGGCGTATAATATGTATGAGACAGGCGAAATACCCACAGACCTTAAGAAAAATGTAATAATCCCCATTCCAAAAAATTAGACACAGGCAGTTGTGAAAATTACAGAAGGGCATGAAAGGAAAGCATTGGTTGGGAAGGGAGTAAGACAGTTTTGTAACCTTTCTCCAATTTCATTCAATTTGTACATCGTTCAAGCTGTGAAGGAGATCAAGGAAAAATTTGGAGAAGGGATTGAAGTTCAGGGGGAAGAAATAAAAACATTGCGTTTTTATGATGACTTTGTAATTCTATCAGAGACAGAAGTACATGGAAGAGCAATTGAATTGAATGGACAGCGTGTTGAAGGGAGCGTAACAGATGAACATTAACAAGAGCAAAACAAGGATAATGGAATGCAGTCTTAGAAAATAAGGCGATGCTGGAGAAATTAGAGTAGGTAACGAAACAATAAAGGTGGTTGATGAGATTCGTTACTTGGGCAATAAAGTAACATCTGACGGTCGTAGTAAAGAAGATATAAAATGCAGAACCACAATGGGAAGAAAAACGTTTTTGAAGAAAGAGTAATTTACTAACGTCAATGAATTCTTTTCAGAAGGAATTTGTGTGGAGTGGTGCCTTGTATGGAGTGAAACATGAACGAAAAACAGTGCAGAGAGGAAGAGGATAGAGGCTTTTCTTCTGGTGTTACAGAAGAATGCTGAAGATGAAGTGGGTACTGAAGAGAATGGATGGGGGGGGGGGGGGGAAGAGAAAAGGATTTTTTTTTTTTTAGGAATACTCGACTAACGATGGTGCCAGAGGACATGCGTTCCTTCCGGAGGACGATAACGCTCGTCCGCACAGAGTTGCACTGATGATAGCATGCTTGAAGCTGAGGGAATGCAGTAGCCAGGTTGCTCACCGAACTCGAATGAATATTTTGTAGAAAAATGTGAGAAATTACTTGTTAACATTTTCTTTATTCAGATCTGGTTTTCGACAATTGTGTGATCATTATCAAACAGTTAAAACATATAAAACTTTTCGACCTCCATGTTGGAGTTTAAATTCGTACTCTGTTGAAAGTTGTCAGCAATCAGTCGTAAATATAGATCAGAATAAACGCCAAATTTATTTCTATTGTCTTACAAAAAAAAAAAAAAAAAGAAAAGAAAAAGGCCGTTGAGCACAAGAGCTACAATGGAAGCAAGTGTGATCGATTGTACATGTTTGAGATGCACTTGGAAGAAGCATTGTAGGCAGACCAGCACCTCCAAAAATGGTTGCAACTTGGCCAAATATGAGCTGATTGATAACCTCATACTGTCCATGCCACGCAGTCATGTAACTGTAACGGCCAACTGAGGTGATTACACAGCGTATTACATGGCAACGAAACTGAATTTTTCACTATTATGGTAGCACCATGGTGCCTCGTTCTACGTAAACCTCATTTAAAAGTCACGTAAAACGTTGATACAGTAATTTGTCGTACTGCGTCACACAAAACTACAGTTGTAAACAATATCTGAATAAAACACGTATATTGTGTGTGATATCTCAAGTGATCCCCTAATTTTGTTTGAGCTGTGTATGCAATACGACACGGATATTTTCCCAGAAACTTTGAGGGTCCTATTACAAAATAAATTGAGAACCACTTGTAATCTTGCTCTGACCTGTCGCCAGATCTGCATACGTTAACTTACCGTCCAAAAACACTAAGATATGCAAGGTCACCAACCGCGGGGGGGAATTTTTAAATTGAACCGTGTGTTTACTTGCAGTCAAGGCATTTCCCGCAGGCACATCATTTCTGAAATGATGGACTTATAAAAAGCAGGGCCAGCATAACATACAGTACACAATCAGTTCGTTAGACTATATTCTTACGGTCGCCAGCCCAATTAGGCATTAAACAGTTAAAATTAATAACGACAATTTAATCAAAACTGTTACTATCATTGCTTCAACGAAACTTTACGCAGACGAGCAGAATACGTTACGTTAACGACTACTAAAATTTCTGAGACTTTGCATAGACAAAAATATTACCTACAAGGCAGACGAAAGTACTAAATTACTGCCTTACATCACAGTGGATTGTGTACACCCTACTATTACTTCATTACCAGTAAAGAATTTTTGGGCATAGGTTCCCCTAGTTCAATCACTTTTCGTATAGCAAACATAAAATACACAAATTCATCAACCACAACTTTCTAATTACCTACTGTTTGATCCAGGATTATATAAATAATTTTTATGAAATTTTAATATTGAATTTTTTTTCTTTAAAAAAAAAAAAGTTCAAATGTTTGTATAGTCTATGGGACTTAACTACGGGGTCGTCAGTCCCTAAACTTACACTTATGAACTACTTACGAACTATGACGGCACAAATATCCATGCCCGATGGGGGATTCGAAACCCCGACCGTAGTGGCCGTGCAGACGTGACTGAAGCGCCTCAGTCCCCGCGGCCACCGCGGCCATTGAATTTTCTATTGGTATAATGGTGATCCTTAAACTGTTATAGTATAAAATTTATTTTTCTTTATCCTTCTTAGAATTACCAACTATTCTGAAATACACTTTAATATATGTTTATAATTTTTTAGTAAATATTAATATTGTACGATTGATTTTATGAACATAAAAATATATACTGTACTAGTGGCTTCAAACAGCTAACTATAATTGGCAAATATTTAGTGGTTATTCTTCGTAATTTTAAATTCTTTACTATTGATTTGGCTAATTTATTATTTCTTGCTTTCTCACTGAATTTACTTTTAAACATAAAAGTGTAACCTTGAACTACTAACACTATGCAATCGTCTTTCACTGAACTTCACTTATATGCCTCAAAATCAAACTAAATCATTTAAATCTTGAACTAACACATTAATAAGCCACTTTCACAGTATTTAACAATTTTGGACACTTGGATGTATAAATCTTTGGATAGGAAACTGAAAAGGTATGTGATAAGGATAAGTCATGGTTACGACACAATTTTGGTTCAACAGGATAATTATTAGCCAAACTTATCACCTTTCTGGATATCCCGTGCGGGGCGTTGTTAAGTGTGGCTCTTGCTATACTGCTCAGATTTTCTTCTTGGCGTCGTTCAATTCTGTACTGTGCCCAGATTTCCAGTGCCACATTCAAATGGATACGGTACCAGTATCCGAGGCCAATTATGGAAACTTTTGTTATTGACTAGAGCCTCCAATTCGCTGCCTTCCGTGCGCCTCGCCACATACGTTTTCACAGGCTGGCTCGCTGCTCCAGATTTCGATTTCAACTGCCTCCGCGACTATCTTTGCGCGCCAAGAATTGGCGCCTTCCACTTCAGTAACGGGAAAGTACTGAAGGTTTTACATTTAATATTCCCTACTATATGCCCTGCGTTTGCATCAGATTTCATCGCTTTACAGGCATTACAATAAATACTATTACAAAACTGCCATATAACCAACAGAAGTATAATAAAGGTTTTGCCGATTAATAAATTATGAAGTAACACATACATCACAGTTAATACAAATACTTTACCGTCGATAGCTCAAAGACCTTAGAAACTCGATTATACCAGAAAACAAATATTATATAATTCGAAAAAAAGTCGCACTGACGTGTTTTACGGCCCACTTTAAATTTGTAATTTTATCATTTTTTTCAAACATTTCGGACAAAAATAATAATGTAAATAATAAAAAAATACAGTGATATCATTGTGAATCTACTATTGTGATAATATATATGCACCCAACACGTAACCCTTTTAGGGAAAAAACAGAATAAAATATTTGCGAGTGGCGGCTCCCGAACCACGGACTATGTGCATCACAATCCAACATGCTGCCCACTATACTACAGCAAACAATTACGAAATTCGTCCTTTATTTTCGTACTGTTGATGGCAGTTGTTAACTGATTCTAATATGGCATTTTTAGACACTAGATTCTCATTTATCGTACGAAGAACGATGTGTTTTTGTTAATTCTTCAGTGCGCCTTTGCTTTGAAATGACAACGTGTAAGTTACAATAAGAAAATCATCAAATACGGAACGCAAGATGGCGTATGCCAGAGAGAGTTCTGGCCGAGGAATGTCACGTGACATTTGAAAACGGCTTGTTTTCGTAAAATCAATGGACGGTGTCAAATCGCCGTTATTTTTGCAAATATCTCTAACGATATGAGATATGAAGAAAACATAAGAAAGCAAAGTTGTAGAGAATTTTCTCCTCTACCAAATTATTAAAATTTCGTGTCAGAGGAACGCTTCGTTTGCAATTACAATTATATTACAAACGGCATTTTTTTTATATGACTGCCGTATTTTTTGTCCGAAAAATTTGAAAAAGAGAGGTTCTGGTCTCTGGCGGCCTACAATCATGACTGTAAAATTTGGTGCTGATCGATTGAACGGTTCGTCTTAAAAAGTGGGAACACGTTAGGGACAGATAGACAGACAGACATCCCAAAATCGCCGTTATTTTTGCAAATATCTCTGAAACGATACGAGATAAGAAAAAAAAAAAAAAAACATCTACATCCACATCCATACTCCGCAATTCACCGTAAGGTGCGTGGCGGAGGGTACACTGTACCACTACTAGGCATTTCCTTTCCTATTGCACTCCCAAATAGAAAGAGGAAAAAAAGAATGCTTATATGCCTCCGTACGAGCCCTAATTTCTCTTATCTTTGTGATCACCACGCGAAATGTAAGTAGGCGGCAGCAAGATCGTACTACACTAAGTTTCAAATTGCGGCCCTCTAAATTTCCTCAACAGAAATTCACAAAAAGAGCGTCGTCTTTCCTCCAGTGATCCTCAATTGAGTAGCCTGAGCATTTCCGTGACACTCGCGCATTGGTCGAACCTACCGGTAACAAATCTAGCTGCTCGCCTCTGAAACGCCTCTGTGTCTTCCTTTAAACTGATCTGCTGCGGGTCCCAACACTTGAGCAATACTCAAGACGTGGTCGTACAAGCGTTTTGTACGCGGTCTCCTTTACAGGTGAAGTACATGTTCCCAAAATTCTCCCACTAAACCGAAGTCGGCTGTCCACCTTACTCACAACTGTCCTTACATGTTCGTTCCATTTCATATCGCTCTGCAATGTTACGCCTAGATATATGAACGACGCGACAGCATCAAGAAGCTCACTACTAATGCTGTATTTGAACATTATAGGATTGTTTTTCCTACTCATGCGCATCACCTTACATTTTTCTACATTGAGAGCTATCTGCCATTCTTCGCACCAACTAGAAATTATGTCAGTCATCCTGTATGCTATTACAGTCAAAGACGACACCCTCCCATACACCACAGTATCATCAGGCAACAGCCGCAAATTACAAGTTACTCTGTCCACCAGAGCATTTATAGATATAGAAAATAATAGCGGTCCTATCACACTCCCCTGGGGCACGCCTGACGATACACTCGTCTCTGATGAACACTCGCCGTCGAGAACAACGTACTGCGTTCTATTACTTAGGAAGTCTTCCAGCCAGTCACAAATCTGTGAACCTATTCCATAAGCTCGTATCTTCGTTAGCAGTCTGCGGTGTGACACCGCATCGAACGCCTTTTTGAAGTCGAGAAAAACACAATCCACCTGTTTGCCCTTCATCCATGGCTCGCAAGATGTCTTGTGAGAAAAGGGCAAGCTGAGTTTCACATGAACGATGTTTCCTAAACCCGTGCTGATTCCTGGAAAGAAGCTTTTCCGTTTCAAGGAAATTTACTATATTCGAACTCAGAATATGCTCTAAAACTCTACATGAAACTGATGACAACGATATTGGCCTGTAATTATGTGGGTCAGTTCTCTTTCCTTTCTTATAAACGGGAGTCACCTGCGCTTTTTTCCAATCACTAGGAACTTTGCGCTGACTTAAAGATTCGCGATAAATGCGAGCTAAGTAGGGGGCCAACGCCACAGAATAGTAAAAACGAACTGGTGTTCCATTCGGATTTCGTGTCCGAAATATTGAAAAAGCGAGGTTCTGGTAGCCAACAATTATGCCTGTAAAATTTGGAGCCGATCGGTTGAGCGGTTCGACCTAAAAAGTTGGAACACGTTACAGCCAGACAGACTTCCCAAAATCGCCGTTATTTTTGCAAATATCTCCGAAACGATACGGGATATGAGAAAAAACATAACAGAGCAAAGTTGTAGAGAAGTTTCTCCTCTACAAATTAGGTTATTCAATTTTCGACTTAGATGAATGGTTACACCGTTATTTTCATTTAAATTTCGAGCTGTCAAAAACAATCGCAAAGGTCCACTTTCAGTGTTACTACCGTAACCTAAAACAGGCCAAAAATTCTATACTGGTACATTAACGTTACACACTGGCCTAAATCATTGCGATGCACCAATTAATGAGGGTGAGCTCGATTGATAGTTTACAGTTGGTCAGTCTTTCCTACTCAGTAAGCCAAGTTTTAAGCCAACACCTCGGCATATGAAGAGAACAGTGGCACTGAAGAGCGGAGTGTGCTGGTGTAGGGGAGGCCAGCGCTGAATAAGTGAAGAGGCGGAGTGGAGTGGCTGGGGAGCGTCCGCCGTCAGGCCTCCCAGATGGCCATCTGCCGCCGCAGTGTCAACTGGGGACGGCCGCCAGGAGCTAGCCCTGCTCACCGCGTCCACACCCACTCAGCACGAGCTCAGTGTGGCGCTCCAGTCACGGTCTGCACGGCCACTACGGTCGGGGGTTCGAATCCCCCCGCGGGCATGGATATTTGTGCCGTCCTTAGTCTTAGTTAGTTCATAAGTAGTTTGTAAGTTTAGGGACTGATGACCCCGTAGTTAAGTCCCATATGCTATACAAACATTTGAACATTTGATTTGAACGAGCTCAATGACGCAGCAGGGGCCAGTAGCATAAGGAGACCGCAGTTCAATGTCTTGTTAACCTAAAGATCACACGAGGTAAACCGTTGAATCTGCTGCAGAGAGGTAATGGAAAGCAATGTCACCCAAGCCAATAAGACATGTAGGTACATAATAAGAGGCATATCTCGAACACAACGATCTGTTGACCCAAGGTGCGAGAGTGAAGGTCGGGGTGAGAGTTTACAATAGGGTAAGACTAATTTTTAAAACTCACAACCACCAACTGCGAACCAAATTCCTAAACATGCAAAAACACTGGAACTGTGATTGCGACTGTTTGACTCGTTTTCTAGGGGATGATATACGTTCGCAGCTTTCCTTCCCTGCATATGATTAACAAAACAAATTCATAATAAAATCAAGTTCATGAGAGAAAAGGGTGTACTAGCTACTATTTTTGAAAATACGTGAATGCTCACTTTATGTTGTTTATTTCACAATATTAGAACCCTGTGGCTGATACGTCTGTACGTCGACACATTTATCAAATAAAGTTATAGCTCGTGAGCCCCCAGACAAAAATGAGTATTTGTCGCAAATTATTTTCACACCATGTGGCTGTCTCAAACACCGTTTATGTTCGTGCCTATGCGACGACACGTGTTACATTAACAAATCAGTCACTTTAATTCAATGCGATGCACACCTTGTTCCACTGGCTAAATATTCACAACACATAGTAGCACTCGATTCAACTTGGTGCAGTCTACGACGAGCAACCACATGTGGCGATTGCCACACACAAAAACTAAAGTCTCCACCTGGAGATACACATGCCGACTGATGTAGCACGACGCCGCCCGGCCAGCTACCCCACGTGCTCCCGCCTCGTCACATCCTGCCCTCGCTCGCGCGCTCGCGCCAAAAGCTCAACTGTCGGGGTTTTTTCCCCTACGTCATCAACTTCCCCATGTGAGCTGTTCTAACCGATTTGCCAACGTACAACACTCAGCCAATACATTTCTAAAACTTTACTTAAAATCAAAATAATTACACTACACACTAAATAAATGTCTTCTTAGGTTTTTATATTGGTATAAACATCCTTTGTACTATTTATCATAATCGTGCAATTTCTTATGTCACAGATAAGTGATTTAACTGAATACTTCAAGATAAAATACACAAGATTAATTGAAAATAAAATGAGAAATAGTTAATATATTACTTTTATAAACAAACATTACCATGCTAGTTGTGTAACTGTCTTGTATTCATTGGTAATTTATTACTTTTCATTGTCAATTAAATGTATTACGCCAGATGTGGCTATATCAGCCAATGTATTGTTTATTTATCAACAGGCTATTTTGTAATGAGGGCCTTAAAGGTTCCTAACTGCATCGTATTACTTCAAATGCCAGTAGTATTACAATATTTGTGCACTGCACTGTGCCTGGCACTCGCCATTGTCCCTCTCTCCCCTCACCGGAAACGAAAACTGGAAAATCCTAAGCTGGAACAAGCCACCAACGTCGGCCTGCTCGCTGGCCTCCCGTCAGCTACAAGCACACAGCAAATCTCAACGTGGAGAATTTCTACCTATTGCCTAACTATAAATGTTGTCACCCAACTGTGTACATACATTGCTACCATAATTAATAAGATTAAAATTGTATAACATTTAGTGCATTGGCATGGTCAATGTTTGCAGTGAACTTCATACTGTTTAATTATCAAATGCTATTAATTTACCAGTATTTCTATTGGGCGGTAATCTTACAAAGGTCAAAACGGATTTAGAAAATATCGTTCATGCGAAACACAACTAGCTCTTTATTCACACGAAGTGATAGGTGCTATCGACAAAGGTTCGCAAATCGATTCCTTATTTCTTGATTTCCAGAAAGCTTTTGACACCGTACCTTACAAACGGTTTTAATCAAATTGCGTGGTTATGGTATATCGCCACAAATTTGCGATTGGATAGGGCATTTCTTGTCAGAGAGGACACAGTTCGTAGTAATCGATGGTAAGGCATCGACTAAAACAGAGGTCATATCGGGCGTTCCACAGGGTAGTGTTATTGGTCCTCTGCTGTTCCTTATTTACATAAACGATTTAGGGGAAAATCTAAGTAGCGCTCTTAGGTTGTTTGCAGATGACGCCGTCATTTACCGTCTAGTAAAATCATCTGAAGATCAAAACCAACCGCAGAACGTTCTGAATAAGATATCAGTATGGTGTAAAAATTGGCAATTGACTCTAAATAATGAAAAGTGTGAAGTCATCCACATGAGTACGAAAAGAAATCCGTTAAACTTTGTTTACAACATAAATCAATCAAATAAGAAGGTTGTAAACTCCACAAAATACCTAGGAATTACTATTACTTCAGACTTAAACTGGAAAGAACACGTAGATAATATCGTGGGAAAGGCGAAACAGAGACAGCGTTTTATTGGCAGAACCGTTAAAAGATGCAACCGAACTACAAAAGAAACCGCATACACTACGTTGTCCCTCCATTTTTGGAGTATTGCAGCCCAGTGTGGGATCCTTATCAGATGGGTTTGACGGAGGACATCGAAAGAGTCCAAAGAAGGTCAGCTCGTTTCGTATTGTCACGGTACAGAGGAGACAGCGTTACGGAAATGATACAGGCTGGGATGGGAATCATTACAACAACGGCGCTTATCGCTGCGACATGGGCTACTAGCGAAACACCAATCGCCAACATTCTCCTCCGAATGCGAAAATATATTGTTGACTCCCACTTACATAGGTAGAAATGATCATCAGAATAGAATACGAGAAATCAGAGCTCGAACAGAGAGATTCAGGTGTTCTTTCTTCCCGCGCGCTATTCGAGAATGGAATGGGAGATAAAATAGTATAACGGTGGTTCGATGAACCCTCTGCCAGGCACTTAAATGTGATTTGCAGAGTATCCCATGTAGATGTAGATTTTTAAGGGGAGACGGAAGGCAACTGGGCTCAGAAATTCGATTTTTAGATTTTACCGTATTTGTTAGCCTTGTATTTTCAGCGTGAAACAGTTTTTGTTTTACGAGGTATGTCCAGAAACTAAGTTCCGTTTGGTTATATAAAACAAACGTGTACAAATACAGAAAAAATAATTATTGTACTAAAATATAGAACTGTTAAACTTTGTAGGCACTTGTCATAGCGTGGCACAAGTTTCTGTATGCCTTCTTCATAGAAGGTTGCCGCCTGTGTATTCAGCCATGTGGTAGCATGTTCTTTCAGCTCGTCATCGTTGAAGTGTTGACAGGACAAATTTTAGGTGTAAGAAGAGGATTTCCATCAAAAGGTGGTGTTTGTTTCCACGAGAGTGACCTACCTCATGTGGCGAATGTGGTCAAACGGGAATTTCACTGGGAAGTGTTTGATCATCATCCGTACAGCCCGGGTCTCGCTCCTACCACTTTCACCTCTTCTTACACCTAAAAAATCTGTCCTTGGTGGTCAACATTACAACGATGATGACGAGCTAAAAGAACAATGCCGCGAACAAAGAAATTGTCGCCTAAATTAAAATTCCTCTGGAAGTATTGGGCATACAATCTAGTGGATGCAAACAGATAAAGAGAGAATCCGCAAAGCCGATATTGCTAATTTAAAGTGCACAAAAGAAGCTAGAGAGAAAAGAAGAAGGACCAAGAGAAGAAAAGAAGCTCAGTATGATTCTGATGATGCTGAATTTGGTGTAGGAAAATATTAGTGGTAAGTAATTCTCATCAATAACTGTACTAGAATTGCAAACTTTAAATTGATTTTTCTCAACACTACATTTTTTTACTTTCAGGTACCATTATTTGATAAACTAATGGGGTTAGAAAGATGAAATTTGGACTTGTTGTACTGAAGATGGTAATAAATCATTGCAAGTAAATTGAGAACCACAAAACAATCATAAACTGTTTTATAATAAATAATGTACTAAAAAAGTTAAATTTTAATGGTGAAAGAATAAAAAAAAATTTCTTCAAAACCAATAGAGTTATTATGTTCATTTAACATGTAAATCGAAACATATGTTATATATATATGCTTTAAAAATTTCGTTGTTTTATCACTTATAGTTCCTTTGAAAAGTGTACCTATTTAAAGGGTAAAATAGCATTGGCAGATTAGGGATAAAAATTGCCTTCCCTCTCCCCTTAAGTAAGTTCTGTTTTGTTGTAGACACTAGTAGTTCGCTCACATAACGCAACGACCGCGTGCGTCGTGTACCGGCATGCCTCGGGAACAACTGTGCTCAGTTTCAGCTCAGTACCTAACCTGCACGGTTCTGTTCTGTGCTTTCAAAATCTTTAAGACTATCACCTCGCCCGCTGCGTGTAAGGTTCGCTCAGTGATATTGTTTTTGTCACCAAGGAACCTGTCTGCTGCAGAAATCGACAAATTTTCGAAGTGTACGCTGATACTGTCATGAGTAAAGGCAAAGAGCGTAAGTGGGTACGAGAATTCGAAGATGACTGTGGCAACATCCAGCATGAGGACCACTCCGGTCGCCCATCTTCGATTACAGACGATTCGGAGGTTTCAGCTGAAGCGAGGATTCGTGAGAACAGGAGCGTCACAATAACAGTTCTCTCAAACGAATTTCCTGGCGTGTCGACATCAGTGCTTTACAAAACGGCAGTGAATTCTTGGTTATCGGAATAGGCAGCAAGATTGTGTGAAGAGGGTATTTTAAAATTGGTTGAGAGGCATGATAAGTGTTTGAATAAACTTGCCAACTAGGTAAAAAAATAAAGTATGTACTTTCTGAAAATAAATTTACTTTTTTCAAATAACCTTTCGTTGTGTACTTCTGTTAAAACGGAAATTACTTAAAAAAATGCGTCAGGGGAAACATACCACCCCGCTCGCACTCCCGTAGGTCCTCCCTACACTAGTGTCTCGTTAATTTCTGCCAGTGTGTTTTGTCTCTGTTGTGTTTTAATGGGTGGACAGTGTCACAGAGCCTTTTTAACTGTGTAGAACGTGCTAGTGTCTTTTTGTCAGTGCGTGTTTCTGCACTATTTCATCAGAGCTCCATGAGTCTATTTTCACCGCCCCATTGTTCTGTATCGAGTGTTTTAAATGTCTTACACGAACTTCTCCATTTTATACACCGATTTCTTCTCTTTAGGTGTTTTAAACCTCACGTCAATCAACCATATCGGTCCGTCGAAGAGCAGCATAAAAGCTGCTGATAGCACTCCCTGCTCGTAACAGGGAGTTGTTAAAATACGAACAAAGCGATAAAAAGGCAGTACAACTCATATTTCTCTCGCAAAAAAAGTTGGATAAAGTATTTTTCGTATTTAACTACTGTAAAATAATTCGTTGAAGTTCCTTCAGAATGACCGACGAAGATTTCTTGCTGTGCTAAGTAGTTCCGTATTCTACAATTGCACGGTGTTTGGAAGACGAGCAGAAATAAAAGAAATGTACAATCCAAAAGTCAACAAAATTTCAGCCGACTAGTTGCATAAAATGGCTTACATGCATAAACCTTGACCTAGGTTTCGGCAAAAGTAATTTTGCCTTCATCAGAAGTATTACCTAATGAAATATAATACACAAATCGAAGGAATAATAGTAAAATACATAAATGTTTCTAAAATAAATAAGAAATTAAAATTACAGAATTAGATGAGAATGTACTTACATTCAGCTCACATTAAAATAGTTGTTAAAAATCCTGAAAAGGATTTTCCTGATTTTTTTTCCGCGTAATTAAAGAGCATTTTCCTACCACGTTTGTTTATGTGGCACGCCCACTTTTCTGCATATATTTTAGATCTTTATATCCCCTACATTGCACATTAGGGATTTTTTTATTTTTTATTTTTTTTATTTTTTTAATTTTTTTTTTATTTTTATTTTTTTTTTTTTTTTTTTTTTTTTTTTTTTTTTTTTTTTTTTTTTTGCAATGAAGAGAGATGTGTGGGCCATATTCTTCCATAAGTCCTCTACTGATGATAAGCCATGTCATGCATTGTGTCCAGCAAGAGAAAATTCGTAGTGCAAATACAATAAGGCTCAGGCAACTGGAAAATCTTATTGACACCACCATTCTCTTTCTGTGCTGTTATTACAGCAATTAAACCTATTTTCAGAGACTTGGTTCATCCTGACCTTCTAAGGAAATGTCTGTATGGGCAGACACAGAACCCAAATGAGTGTTTCAACAGCATAATTTGGAACCGCCTTCCTAAAACTGTATTTGTAGGCATGCATACAATTAAACTAGGAGTTCATGATGTTTTATTACATTAATTGTGATTATTTTTGGAAAGTGTTGGGTACCGGTACTGAAAAAGTTGGGAATTAATCCTGGAGAAAATATGATCACTGGGCTCCAACATTACGATAAAAAATGAGGATGGCCGATGCATACTGGTCTGCAACTAATTTTTAATTAACTGTAAGTAACAAATTTCAAAAGTTTTTTCTTTAAAGTCAATTTCCCGCAATCTAAAATTTTCAGTACATATGCCCCATTGTATCAGAAACTATTATGCATAAATGAGCGAAATTTTCAGAGACTCTGCATAACATAAAATTTCGTGTGATAGGTACATTTATGTCGTTTAGTAAGGATTTTCCCCAAGATTTGAAGAAGACAATACTTGATGAGCATGAGTTATGTGCCTCCGAAACTGACACGAAAATTATTTGTCTTTCGTTTCATTACAAGAGGCTAGAGATCAGGTTCTAGAGGTTCAGTACATTCTTTCGTCAGTGACTACAGAACGAAACAGCCTATGGTGTTGTTTTGAATAACACGAAGTTTATGGGAGGAGTGGACAGGGCTGATCAGTAATGTGACTGCTATGGTGTTACAAGTCTGTCTTGCAAGTGATGTAAAACATTATTTTCTGGCTGACTGAAGCTGCAGTTGTGAACATTTATATCCTTTACTCAATAGATGAAAGGGAGAACAGCTGCAAACTCACCTTTCTTAGACAAGAAATCTAATCAGACAGCTCGTCGTCCAGGTGGAATATACAAACGCAAGGAAAAGCGGAAGATGGTCATTGTTCACATGCAAGACAGACCAAATGGAAATATTTTATAATCCAATTTCTACAAAGGATTGCTTGGTTTACAGCGAACGCATGGATAAAGGCGGAAGAAGAAATAAAATCTATAGCGGAACAGGCTGGACTTCACCCGGGAGAAAGGTTCAAGAAGTATCATACAGAAAAAAATTACTGGCAACCAAAAAATTTAGTTTCTGTAACAGAAAGAAAAGTTGTCAAGTGACCTCATTTATTGCATTTTACCTTATGAAAACTGTAGTGTAATAAACCTTAATGCCTAACACCCTTACCTGTTAGGTAAGCAGGTGGAGAGAAGGAGGGGAAATAAAACCTGCAATCGGAAGGATTAGAGTCCACCATTGTCTGGACGTTCAATGTGTCTCAAGAAGTGGTAAATTTGGCTCGACTTTAAGCCATAATATCTCAACGACGGATAATAATTGCTATATTACAAGAAATTCGTGCAAGTTTGAACCAATTCGCGCACGTGCAAAGTGTAAGAGTGTCACGCTTCAAATATATCCCAAATGAACGTTTCCTTGGACTTCGTGTATCCATCTTGATTTGAGCGATGTTGGGAAGACAGCGTTCTATTATTGTTATAACTGAAAAACCGTCAACCGTAACTTCTGGATTTCATTGACTAGTTTCGGGAATACACTAATCTCTTCTTCAGACCCTTTAAGAATCCATGTTGTAATGCATACTAGCCTTTCATTGCGTGCGTTGTGTATCAACCAATCACTTCAAGGTCGTTTGACTTTATCCGTTTATCTACCTTTGTCCAAAATTGGAATCACTTTAAATAAACTCCCGGAAAAAGAATAGTTCTACGCGCAAATGTGAACGATGCATAAAAAATGGTGCCTTTAGTTACAGCTTAGTTTCAGTCTGACATCTTTTGAAAAAAGAATTAATCATTTCTCATTATTTGCCTGAGCGACAGCTGATTATATCCTGTAATATGGTCACAGGAAGATCGATGTTCACTTGGACATATAAATGGGCGCTCGTCTAGGCTAAATCAAAAAGTTTCTACCAGATGATTGTAGGTGGAACAGGAACCGATGTTCAACACCCTCGAATCTGTCATGCTGCATTTGGCGTCTTGAAACGGATGTATTACACGTTATCTTGAAATGGCGGCATCTGCAGCCAAATGTTGCCATTATGAAAAACAAGTCCACTGCAATAAACTATAATTAATAAAGTACTAGCGGTTTCGCGTCCTGCAGTGCAGGAAAGGCTCTTACCAGGACGATTTTACAATATTAAAAAGAGTACAATGAAGTATTAAATTTAAAATGGAATGATAAGACCGTGGCAAGAGTTCTCACTGTAAAATTTATTACGAAAAACAACCCAGTTCGATTATACTTGTTATTTAGAGGCCCGTTTCGGATCTTTAATTTCATTCGCCACGTCGCAAAGAAAAGCTTTCACAAAATATACTAATACACCAACTGCCGGATCGCTGGTCGACTGTCAGCGATCGGCTGTTTATCTTTGCTCGGACTGTGTATGGATCTTTGTACGCGGGAGTGAGCACGTGACATTGACGGCAGCTGTACCGTAGGTGCCGGTGGAAAGCGGGCTGAGTTCGTAGCTCGGGGCTGTTGACGAGTGATGGCTTCCTTCGGCAGGCGGGAGGCCGTGTGGATGGGCAAGCGTTGTCAATAGAGCCTGGTGTAACTTCTGCTCCGAGTGCGGGCAGTTGTTGAACTGCAGTTGCTGTACTGACTGAAATCTGCGCGGTGCCGCTGTGAGTGCGGCTGTTTGCTCGGGGCTGACAGGCGTTTTTCCTTCTGTGGCCTCAGCGAAAGCACGACGGATGTAAGCCTAACTTGTTGATTCTTTAGAGCAGTGGAGACGACATGGCAACGTGTAACTGGGAGTGATAGTGGATGAGCACTGTTTGATATCGGTTTGACAACCCGGTGTTTGTGATTGACATTTATGTGTCAAGTTCTTCTTGGTCGTTTCACTGTGGTTTGTCCTTTTCCCACGAACGGAATCTACCTGTACTCATCAGCCCTGCTGGCTCAGCCTCCGCCAAAAACACGTTAAGTTTAAAAGGGCAAATAAACATGACACTGTGCCTTTATGGAGAGTGTTATTCTCAGTAGAAACATTATTTCACTTAAGTTAAAGATTTTGACTTAAATGGAACTTTTTGTCAGAAATTGTGAACTAATTTTCATTTCTGTAAATGAAATTTCATGTTTTAGTGCTAAGGTACTCAATGCCGTTGAGTGTTTGTTGTAGGCTGCATAGCTTGTTCACTCATCCAGTCGTTCAGTTGTTTAGGTTACGTAAAAACTCTAATAACCTGTTGATTTAATACCCTAATTGTTTTAATTAATCTTTAACTGAGGGTACTAGACAGTGTTTGAGGAGAGACTCCTGATTCATTATTATTACTAGTATTGAGATGGCAAGGGCTGATACCCATATTTCCAGTCTAGACGTTATTGGCCAATAGGTTAGCAGTCTCTTATAATTCTGGTAGTGTCTTATTATTGCAGAGATCTCCGGAGGAATCTATTATTGTATTAATCTATAACCATTATTTTTAGTGTTTGCTGCAAATCATTAAATTGTCTTACAATAATTTGTGTTCTAGGCATTGAGCCTCTCCTAAGATGCGCTTCACGCAAGATTGTTTATAATTATGGGTGGTCTGTGTATTAACGTAAGATCGTTCCTTAATTCCGAGGCAACTGTTTATACTTCTTCTTAATATAGCGTTTTCGAAGACAATCATGTGAAATCAAAGTACATGCCCCAGTCCTTCCTTAGAATATAGTAACTGCATATTATATGCGGCACACCGTTATTGCTGGCTTGTGATAATACAAATACAATATCAAAAGCACCACGATTTAATCTGATGGGGTCAACTAAGTTTTTCTTTGTGATTTGATGAATGAAATGAAAGATCCGAAGATGGCAGTTCAAATAAGTGGTCTTAGATGTTTTCCATAATAAATTAAATGATCAGATCTCTCCCAAAATATGACAAAACTTTATGCACTACAAAATATAGAAGAATAAAAAAAAAGTATCCACTTTTCAGCGTTCACGGCAGTTGGTTAACCTATTGAACGCTTCTACCCGACGTTCATGTTGAAATGATAAAACGATGAACACTGCTGCGGTAATCACATAAACGGAACATAGGAGAAGGAGTGCAAAATCTATGGGAAAGATCAACAGTTGAAATTACCCGAGACGTAATAGGTCCTCAACGATCATTTATACTGAGACAATATTATCCATTCAATCGTGCATACGGTTACCAGGGTAGCGTCGGCTATAAGGCGTGAAGAATGATCACGGGAGAAAAGCCATCCACATCAAAGAACCAAGGGATGGCGTCGTTTTTTTGAGAGGGGTGTAGAATAGGTGCTACCGTTGGCCTTTCTGGTATTTAAAATTAGAGACAGAACTCAATCTCAGATATTTGGGTAAGGATGGGGAAGGAGATCGGCCGTGCGTTTTCGAAGGAGTGATTTAGGTAAATCATAGAAGAACAAATCTTGAGGGCTGGAAGTGGATTTGAGCCACCGTGCGAGTCCAGTATGTTGCTACTGCGCCACCTCGATCGGTGGCTACTGTCGTAAGGCGGCAGGAAATTTCACTACCTTACATGCTATGTTTCTGTATTAATAATTAATATCAAACATTTATTTTTAATGTAATCAGTGGTTTTCCTGTGATTCCGGATAATCTGAATGCAAAAATAGGTAGGAAGAGTGGAAATATTAATGTTGACTATGCCACTGGGAAAACTGGTTGATACTGTTAGGCAACATTTAATATTAACAATATTGTGGTTGAAGACAAGAATACAGCTAATTCAGAGGCTGGGATGCGACGAGGAGAGCCTAACGGTACCGCATAGCCACGGCTTGTTGACCAGGCGGCTCGAGGTCACAGGTTACTGACTGGACGAGGGCAACTGGCGCTTTGCGCCAAAACTCGTGGGCGACGATACGATTGGCGGATGATTTCATCCGCCAAACGGTCGAAATGTTCTAGAACATTCTAGAAGCCTCTAGAAGATTCTCTTTCGCGGGAAAGGTGTTTGGAAGGAAGTAATGGTGGGGCTGAGGGATTTGAAGCAATAGCTGTGATTGGCGCTTGAGAGAGAGAGTTGTGCCTTAATCCAAAGTGAGTGATATTTCGTCTAACTGTCATTGTGGTGCGAGGATGCAGGTGGGCAGTTACTGGCAAAGCGTCCAGTGACAATTAGTTTCAAATGCAGATTGCAATGATTGAAGTTTCTCTGTGAGCAGAGGCACAAAATTATTACTTCAGTGCACTGCATTCATTTACAAGCTTACAGTTGAGCTTCTCTTCTGCTTCTGGCCAGTAAGGCAATCAGTTTGTGTAATGTCTTGTTCGCCTTTGATACTTGATTGACTTAGGAGTTTTTTGAACGAAATAGGTCGTTCACTGTGTAGCCATAGTCTTACACTTCACATTGTGCTTACCCATCCACAGTGCCCAGCCGCCATTCGTCTTATGAGAGCAGTACAATAGATTCATTGGGAATTGGTGATATCTGCACACTGCATTTGCTTTAGCGCAGTTAAATATACATGTACCTTCCACTAGTTGGCTGTATTATTTAACTTCTGGTTTTATTCTTTACCGAGCTGGATAGCAGTTTTTAATTTCCTATAAAACAAGTAAATGTCTGCAGTATCAACCATTTTCCATTATGGATATAGGTTGTGGCATCCTTAGAGATTCATTACTTTTTAATCATCATTCATTCCTGAATTTTGCACGGTCCTTTTTATAATTAAATAACTATATAGTTGCTCAGTGACCGCCGGCCATTGTACACGTGATCAGCAGCAGCTCCACATTGTACGGTAACCGTATCCTTAATACAAGCGACTTATTTTCATTTCGTGAGTGCTTTCTTTTGCAGTTCTTTATACTATAGTGTGCTCGCGTGTTTATTTATTAAGAATCGAGTTTAGTTGTCAGTTGTTGATTTTTTGATTTATTAGCTCGCGTATATATTTTTCAGATTCGCCGGTAATAAACAGTTTAGTGTTAGGTTCATATTTTTCGAAGCCTACCATCAAACTTCTGTGTCCTCAGACGTACTTACTTGGAACATACATAGGTTTCTAGAATGGCTATGAACTGTGGCTGCTGCGAACGGATGGAGGCAGAGTTGGTGACTCTTCGCTCGCAGCTTCAGGTGGCGTTGGCTTCGCTGGCAACGCTTGAGACTGCGGTGGGTGGGCGCCGCTGTTGTGGGCCGCTCGCGGGGGTGCAGCAGACGCCCTGCGCGTCTGTAGTGCCCTCCGATCGGCCTGCGGCTGTGGCCAGCCCGCTCACTGCCCGCGAGGGGGTAGCCCCCCAATCCGTGGTGGATTGGGAGGTCCCCTCAGCGCGTGTCAGGCGGCGTAAGACTTCCCGGGGGACCGAAGTGGAGGCCTCCCCGGTTAGTCTTACGAACAGATTCGAGGCGCTGTCTGTGGCAGGGGATGTTCCTGACGCAGATGGTGTCGCTTGTCCTGCACTCGCCCCTCTGCCTGCAAGATCCAACGTTAGACGGGTGATGGAGGAAAATGGCTGCTGGAGAGGGAAGTCCAATGTGCACTCCGTGTGCATATCGGGGGGAGACATTCCAGATGTGGAACAGGTCCTTCCGGATGCCACGAAGAGCACTGGGTGCAGCCAGCTGCATGTCGGGACCAATGATGTGTGTCGCTTTGGATCGGAAGAGATCCTCTCTGGTTTTGAGCGGCTATCAGAAGTGGTAAAGACTGCCAGTCTTGCTTGCAAGATGAAAGCGGAGCTCACCATCTGCAGCATTGTCGACAGGACTGACTGCGAACCTTTGGTTCAGGGCCGAGTGGAGGGTCTGAATCAGAGGCTCAGACGGTTCTGCGATCGTGTGGGCTGCAGATTCTTCGACTTGCGCCGAAGGGTGGTGGGTTTTCGGGTTCCGCTAAATAGATCAGGAGTCTACTATACTCAGGAAGCGGCTACACGGGTAGCGGGGGCTGTGTGGCGTGGACTGGGCGATTTTCTTAGGTTAGACGGCCTCGGGAATACACAAAATGGGTTTCAGTCTCATAGGGGGCAGGTCAGACACAGGAAGAAAGCAGATCTAGAAACCATTGGTATAAATTGACTTAGCTGTAGTTCCAGAGCTCCAAGCGCTGATAGAAAGTACTGAGGCACAAATCGTTATAGGTTCTGAAAGCTGGCTGACGCCTGAGATACTTTCGGCGGAAAGTCTTTCAAAGGGCCAAGTGGTCTACAGAAAGGATAGAATAAATAAAAAAGGGGGTGGCGTGTTTATTGCTGTTACAAACGGTTTATCCTGCAGCGAAATTGAGGCAGATACTTCCTGTGAGTTGATCTGGGTAAAGGTTATACCTGACAACCGGAATAAATTAATAATGGGATCTTTTTATCGGCGCCCTGTCTCAGACGATGCGGTTGCAGAAATGTTCAAAGAAAGCTTGAATCACATTTCCAATAGGTATCCGAAGCATACTGTTATAATCGGTGGCGACTTTAATTTACCCTCGATATGTTGGCATAATTACGTATTCAAAACCGGCGGCAAATAAAAAATATTGTCCGAACTACTTCTGAATGCTTTTTCCGAAAACTACTTCGAAAAGTTAGTTCATGAACCCACTAGAATAGTAAGTGATTGCGAAAATACCCTTGATATCCTAGCAACAAATAATCCTGAGCTAGTAAAGACCATCAAAACAGATACAGGGATTAGCGAACATCGAGTTGTAGTAGCGAGACTGAATGTCGAAATTCCCAAATGCACCAAAAATAAACGAAAAATATATATGTTCAATAAAGCAGATAAAATTCGCTTCACGCTTTCCTGAGTGATAGTCTCCAGTCTTTCAAAACTAAAAATGCGAGGGTAGATCAGTTGTGGCTTACTTTCAAAGACATATCAGTAGCAATCGAGAGATTTATACCAAATAAATTAATAAAAGAGGGGGCTGACCCCCCGTGGTACACGAAACAGGTCAGACCATTGTTGCAGAAACAAAGAAAAACGCATGCAAAATTTGAAAATACACAGAATCCACAAGACTGGTAATCTTTGACTGAAACTCGCAACCTAACGCGGACTTCAACGCGAGAAGCCTATAATAGTTACCACAACGAAATCCTGTGTCGTAATCTTGCAGAAAATCCAAAGAAATTCTGGTCATATGTGAAGTACACTAGCGGAAAAACACAAACAATAACTTCACTATGCCATAGCAATGGTAATACTACCGATGACAGTACTGCTAAGGCAGAATTACTAAACACAGCTTTCCGAAATTCGTTCACCAAAGAAGACGAAGTGAACACTCCAGTATTCAATCAAAGAACAGCTGCCAGCATGCGAAACTTAGAAGTAGATGTTCCTGGAGTAGTAAAATAAGTCACTAAACAAAAACAAATCTTTCGGGCCAGATTGTATACCAACTGAGTTGCTCTCAGAGTATGCTGATGCAAGAGCTCCGTACTTAGCTATAATTTACAACCGATCACTCAGCGAATGATCAGTAACCAAAAACTGGAAATTTGCCCAAGTTACTCCAATATTCAAGAAAGGCAATAGGAGTGATCCCCAAAATTACAGGCCTATCTCATTGACGTCGATTTGAAGTAGGATATACTTCTTTCGAATATTATGAACTACCTCGAAGAGAACGACCTATTAACCAATAGTCAACACGGATTCAGAAAGTATCGCTCTTGCGAAACACAGCTTGCCCTCCATTCATATGAAGTGTTAAGTGTCATCAACAAGGGATCTCAAATCGATTCCACATTTCTGGATTTCCGGAAGGCTTTTGAAACTGTACCCCACAAGCGGCTTCTAATGAAATTGCGTGCTTATGGAATATCTCCCCAATTTCCTATCAGAAAGGACACAGTTCGTTGTAATTGACGGTAAGTCATCGAGTAAAACATACGTGATATCTGGCGTTCCACATGGAAGCGTTATAGGTCCTCTACTCTTCCTTGTGTTTATAAACGATTTATGAGACAATCTAAATAGCTCCCTTAGACTGTTCGGGGATGATTCTGTCGTTATCGGTTAGTGAAGTCAACAGAGGATCAAAAGCAATTGCAAAGCGATTCAGACAAAATTTCTACATGGTGAGAAAATTGGCAATTGACACTAAATAAAGAAAAGTGTGAAGTAATACATATGACCACTAAAAGAAATCCGCTGAACTTCAATTACGCGATAAATCAGTCAAACCTTAAGGTTGTAAATTCTACCAAATACCTAGGAGTTACAATTACGAACAACTTTGAATGGACAGAACACTTAGAAAATATTGTGGGGAAGGCGAACCAAAGGTTACGTTTCATAGGCAGAAAGCTTCGAAGATGCACCAGCTCCACCAAAGAGATTGCCTACATCACACTTGTGCGTCGTCTCCTGGAGTACTGTTGCCCAGTGTGGGACCCTCACCAGGTGGGACTGACGGAAGACACTGACAAGGTTCAGAGAAGGGCAGCTCGTTTTGTTCTATCACGTTACGGGGGGGGGGGGGGGGGGAGTCACGGAAATGTTGCACGAATTGGGGTGGAAATCATTAAAAGAATATTCATTGCGGCGTGATCTGTTTGCGAAGTTTCAATCACCGACTTTTACTTTTGAATGTGAAAATATTTTGCTAGCACCCACCTACTTAGGGAGACATGACCATCCCAATAAAATAAGAGAAATCAGATCGAAAACGGAACGATTTAGGTGTTCTTTCTTCCCGCGCGCTATTAGAGAATGGAACGGTAAAGAAATTTTATGAAAGTGGTTAATGAACCCTCTGCCAGGCACTTAAATGTGATTTGCAGAGTATCTATGTAGATGTAGAACATTGAAACCTCCGATGTCTTATTTATTACGATTAGGAATCCCATCTATCCCTCCTGATAAAAATTGCCTAAGACTGAAACCAAGTGTTTCTGTATGCAACTTTGGGCAGCTGAATGGTGCAATCAAAATTTATCTTTGTAATGATACCGTAAGGCTGGTGAACCACACGCAAATTAGCGAGAGGGCCATTCCGTACTATTTCATCAGTTGCGACTTATCATTATAACGTGAAGGCCAATGTGATTATTAAAACATCATTCTGCTTACCTCGTATCACACAGGCGATCATATCTGCAGAGAAGTGGCTTCACGTTTTGAGCCTACAGAGACAGAGAGATTCTTTTGCTCTGCTCTGGGTTGGCTCCGGCCCCCTGACGTTGCCGCTACATCACGAGATTATCACCGGCAGTGCCGACCTCCTGAACTTGTGAGGGTCTGCTGTCAGGCTAATTAAAAGTTGCGTGCTCCTTTAGGCGAGGTGGAGGCGCTCTGGTGAGAGGTCCGTGTTGAAATACGAGGAAACACCCACCAGGTGCTGAGCACAGGGCAAGATGATGAACCTTAAATTGGTTTCTCGTTGGGTGATAAAGAGGCTCGAGAAGCCTTTGTCATTTCAGGTCTCAGCTCTCCATTCGAAACATTAATAGATGTCAGTCCAAGAAGCCGACATCGTCACCAGATGTAGTTACCTATTACGTCCATTCTCAACTGCTTTAAACCAATTCCGGTCTTAACATGCACCGCTATCATGACCGAGTATTTATGAAAGAGATTTCAGTTTTGAATGTAATATTCTGTACTGTAAGGCACTATGATGCGTTACAGTATAGCGACTTTCTTTAATGGCTAATCTGACGTAAAATAATTTCATACTAATTGAAATATATGCACACATAGAAGAAAACTAGTCAAACGTACACAAAACAAACAGTTGAACCCTCTTATTTCCTAGGTCTTAAGGCATGCGGCTATTGACAGTTCCTTCAAATACTTCAGTTCCTTTATTTCCTCAAATGGTAGTTCGTTTATTCCTGCTCTTTTCTTTCTTCGCGTTTCCAACTCCTGAAATCACTTCTGGACTCCCTTTGAATGGCCTTAGACTTTCAACATGTACAACTGGGGCCTCTTGAGTACCTGGTTATGCACTTTCACCGTCGACATTATTTCCATGCTTCGTATTTAGAGAACAACTTCTTCGTTCTACCTTTCGGGGTGTAAGGTGACGATAACATAACCCATTGGCCAGCCTTATAGTGCGGTGTCTTTACAGTTTTCCTTGTTTCTCTATCGCTCTCATATTCGTCTTCCTTACTCTACTACAGACTTCCCTCAACAATTTAGCGGATTCCTTCTCTGACGCAGGCGTTCTTATTGCCCAACGGCAATGGCATCTTACACCCATAAACAACCCCATTTGGGGACAATTCTATACTCGTGTTCTGACACAGATTCCTAAATACGTACCCCAGTTTGTATGGTGAGCATCTACATAATACCCCAACATCTTTGTTACTCTACGACTTACTCTCTCTGTCCTACCTTTGGTTTGTTGATACAGAGGGCCAGTTCTCAAGTTCTTCAAATTGAATAGATTACACAATCTCTAGTCTGTTATTATCGTCTCAGATGCCCCAAACTTAAAAACGGATGCCTGTGATACAGTTATTGCTTGCTGATTTGGCGTTGAAATCATTTCCACGCACCTAGAAAAATGATAGATAATTGTTAGAATATACTTCTCGCATGCTGGAGTATTCTGGAATTGTCCAAGAACGTTCAACCGTAGGAGCCTGTATGGATTTACAGCTTCCGATAACGTTTATAAAGATGTTCTCTGTCGACATAAATCTGCTCTTTGTACACATTGTATACAGTTCCGTACGCACTAGTCCACATCCAATACCACTCTACCTATAAGTAGCTCTACACCCGCCAACATCATGTGGTCACACATTTCCTATAGTTCTTTTTCTCTAAACTTGGTTGGCACAATCTTCCGCGGATCTAGCTTAGTTACCTTACCCAATAGACCATCATATTCCTTAAACTGCGATTGCTTCGCAAGTTGTACACACTCTGCGTACCCCCCCCCCCCCCCCTTTTCTATTTTTTCACTTTTGCCTCTCACCAAGCTCATTGCCCTCTACTTATAGTACTGCGACTTTCCTACATTATGCACAACATTAATATCAAACTCGTTTGTCCTGAATGCTCAAATTCTCATCCTATTTAATTGATGTTTCACCTCTGACAGTCATCGTAATGCTGAACTGTCTGTCACTTTCACAATTCATGCCCCACACGCATTATTACCATCCAGTATGATTTCATCTTTCAACTGTCGATCAATGAACTCCTCTAGTAGAAGTTGTAAGTGCTTTAGGATCCTTTATGTTTTGCGATACACAGGTGCTACATCTCCTGTTGGTATCTCCTCTGTTATCTTTATAGCTGGTAACGGACCTTGTGGACAAAACAAATCTTTATACTTGCGAGGGTGAAGGTCGGGGTGAGAGGGGCCAAAAGCCCAACTGCCGGGTTTTTTCCCTATGTCATCAACTTCCCTATGTGAGCTGTTCTAACCGACTTCCAACGTACAGCGCTCAGCCAATACATTTCTAAAACTTTACTTAAATTTCTTTTATGTTTTTATATTGGTACTATTTATTACAATCGTGCAAGTTCTTATATCACAGATGAGTGATTTAACTGAATACTTCAAGGTAAAATACACAAGATTAATTGAAAATAAAATGAGAAATAATTAATATATTATTTTTATAAGCAAACATTACCATGCTGGTTGTGTAACTGTCTTGTATTCATTGGTAATTTCTTACTTTTCATTGTCAATTAAACATATTACGCCAGATGTGACTATATCAGCTAATGTATTGTTTATTTATTAACAGGCTATTTTGTAATGAGGGCCTTAAAGGTTCCTAACTGCATCGTATTACTTCAAATGCAAGTAGTATTAGAATATTTTATTTCACGCTGTGCACTGCACTGCGCCTGGCACTCGCCATTGTCCCTCTCTCCCCTCACCGGAAACGAGCCTGGAAAATCCTAAGCTGGAACAAGCCACCAACGTCGGCCTGCTCGCTGGCCTCCCGTCTGCTTCAAGCACACAGCAAATCAAGGTGGAGAATTTCTACCTATGGCCTAGCTATAAATGTTGTCACCCAACTGCGTACATACATTGCTACCATAATTATTAAGATTAAAATTGTGTAACATTTAGTGCATTGGCATGGTCAATGTTTGCAGTGAACTTCATACTGTTTAATAATCAAATGCTATTAATTACCAGTATTTCTATTGGGCGGTAATCTCACATACTTAACCAATAAATCATCCACACACTTCCATTCATTACACTGTAAATGCCTGACTTTTGTTCGTAACACAGTTAGAATGGTGCTTGGCAACTGCTTGTGGTTCACCTCCATTGTGTCCCCACTCATTATCTTCCAGGATATCCATATTCGCAATTAACAAAACCTTCGTTAAGTTTACGTCTTCAGTGCCGAAGCTATCTACTAGTACCGGTACAACTGTTTCACCATCTATCGCCTATACGTTACTACGCTTATTTTTATGGATCATCCAGCCTGATGTGAAACATCACTTTCCTCCAATGATTCCACCACACACAAAACTATGGGCAAACAGGATTTTACACTCACCCAAAGCGTCTTCCCAGTTTCCTTAGACATGCAATTATGAGACTCACGCCTTAGTGCCATTGTTCGCGATCTAATTGCTTGTCGTTTACTACTGACTACCCTCACGACATTGCTCTACTGGCAACAGATCCACTCAAACGGAAGACTATTCCACTTTGAATTTAATAGAGGGCTAATGACGTTGTAGGCTGCAACAAAATTTTATATTATGTGTTAGCGTTCTGACTTTGGGCAAAACCAATCAAAACATGATTTTCTTTGTTTCAAGAAAGTTTTTTCCCCGGACTCGGACATGGATGGTGAAATGCAACATTTTTATTCATCAGCCAGGGCTCAGAAGTCGGGGCCGGCCGCGATGGCGCTCCAGTCAAGGTCTGCACGGCCACTACGGTCGGGGGTTCGAATCCCCCCTCGGGCATGGATATTTGTGCCGTCCTAGTTCGTAAGTAGTTCATAAGTAGTTTGCAAGTTTAGGGACTGATGAACCCGTAGTTAAGTCCCATAGACTATACAAACATTTGAACATTTTTTCAGAAGTCGGGTGAAGGTGATCTGCATACTGTATCAGTAACTAAAGAAAAACAAATTAATTGGAGTATTACTATTAGATTTTGTTCCCGTGTTTTCTGTCTGATCACTGATAATTCCTATAAAATATTGTTAATTGTGACTAGTTATGATGACTTAGGTGTATTAATACACAGAAGGCAATGACTGAGCACGTGCTGAAGATATATATTCGAGAAAAGGTCAGGTGAATACAGTGTTTTGCACCTGACAGCTCCGTTCACTTGAGTTTCGTGATCCTGTCGCTGTTTTTTTTTTTTTTTTTTTTTTTTTTTTTTTTTTTTTTTTTTTTTTCCATTTCAGATTCGGTACGCACCCAGGAAAAGCGGGTGGGGTTTTCCGCCGCGAGCCCAGGGCATCCATTCCGGTGGCACAGCCCATGCAATCAGTGGAGAGTTGTAATACCATGTTATTAAATATTTAGTTTTAAATCTGATAGTAATAAGTATCAAAGAATGACTTGCACTTTTTTGACTGTTTTCTTCAACTGAAAGGAACTATTAAAGAAATATATTACTGACCTTTTGTCAGAGATTTTAAGGCAAATAATGCTGCTCTACGACTTCCTGCAGCAATTATTATTATTATTATTATTATTATTATTATTATTATTATTATTATTATTATTTTAGAAAAACTCTAGAGAACGTAATTAACATTTTATAGCGATGTGCTTCACGGAGCTGAATATTGAATACTTATTCTAGTAAGAAAAAAAAACTTGGACATGATGCATTGTTTTCTAGTATTACTAACCGATTGGTAAAGTGAAGCGTACAAGAGCGTAGTGCTTTGAGCTAGAGCGGACGAGTGGGTGGGCGGGCGAGCGAACTTTGGGAAAGGGAAACGGCGAAGCATTATGGCATCCTCTTGAGGCATAATATTTGCAAAAAGTATTTATCTCGGCTCCAGAAGGTCGTAGAGCAACACTATTTGTTTTAAAATCTCTGACAAATGTCGGCAATATATTTCTTTAACAGTTCCTTCAATAACATAAATATAGAAATAGTCAGAAATAGTCATATGAAGATCACAGGCCCAAAAAAAGTGCAAGTTTTTCACAGTCATTCTTTGATACTTATAATTAACAAAATCTAAAAAATAATTGAATAGCAAGATATTGCAACTGTTCACGAAAACAGAAGATCAATAACAGTTACTCTAGGTCGATCCCCTGAGGAACTCTAGCGAATTTTATAGAAGGTCCTTTTTAAGAAATCTATTTATCTCGAAAAAAACTGAATATTTTAAATCTTTTCGAAGAAGTATTTTCTTGAATTACTTCGTGTCATACTTACGGCGAATGAAAAGTTTGGAAACGCGTTAGTCTTAAGGAATCTACTTTATAAAAGTTTTTTTTTTTCGATATATTTTCAAAAGTTACAAAATAATCGATACGCACAAAAAACCAATCGATAGATAACTTAAGGCCTACAAGTTTCTGATTATAATTTTTCCATCGGACTTGTGTTTCAGTTAATCAAGAAAAATCCCTTTTTTTCTCCTTTTTGTGCATATTTGCGATTTTTTGGGGACATTCTCCATTTCGGCTAGAGTTTTATTAAATAGAAACCGTATTTCAAATTTAATTTCCTAAAAGCTCATATATATCTTGATGTCAGGTAATCAATATTGCAATTTTAGCATTACGTCGTCACAGAATACTTGGACTAACAGTTTCACACCACATCCATGTGTGACCTTTTTTTTTTTTTTTGTGAGACGGAGGGGCGGGGCGAGACGCTATGCTAACGCGCACCACCAGCCAGTAGCACCATCTTCGATAGATCGACTTGACGACCCGACGGACAATATTTGCACAGCGGAACCGCCTATGAATAGACAAGCGCCAGCGCCACGTTGAGATGTCAGTTCCTCACTAGCCTACGGATGGAGACGACCGGTATTATGGGACTAGCCTCGAACGATGTAGCATCTGTATCTGCTGTATGACGGCCAATACATAAGTTGTTATAATATATTCTGGGGTGTGTGGTCATGTTGACTTATACTTTGAAGAGTTTCAATTGCCCTTACCAGTCAGTGGCGCAGCCAGGATTTCGTTCTTGGAGGAGAGGGGGGCCGGGACTCATTAAAAAAAAAAAAATAATAATAATAAAGCCTATTGAACTTATTACTCTATCACTTATTTTTACACTTTTTATAATTTAACAATTACATTACGAAAACAATTGCACAAGAAATAAAATGAGTAGGCTCGGTTTAATTTGAAAGTGGAAGAGGAGCACGTGGTGGAAACGGTGTATATAATCAGCTCGTGAAATAATTAAACAACTTCTTTGTTACTGGTTAAAGAGAAAGGTCTTTACAGTTTAATCAATATGAGACTCTGTGTTCAAAAACTGGACTAAAAGAACACTATTTTTGTTCGTAAGATTCCACTCGGTGGCGCCGCTGATATGCTAAGCAGCGGGTTGCCTCGTATGAACAATCGGCTCGTAACTTCAGCACAGCAGTAACAATAGCGGCAGCATCAAAGCTGGTCGCGGCGGCGTTAATAACGCCCACAGTAACAGCAGCGCAGTGGTGGCATTACGTTAGCGACCCATTGTGTCGTTCACTTGTGTTTGGCAAATTATAGTTACGCTATGATTTATTTCATGTGTATTATTTCAAACTTCCGGTGCCCACCTACTTTGTAACTTTTCGAGATATATCGAAAAAAAAAATCTTTTATAAACTAGATTCCCTAAGATTAGCACATTACCAAACATATCATTTGCCGTAAGTATGACACGATATCGAATGTTCGAATGTTTGTTAAGCTTATGGGACTTAACTACGGGGTCATCAGTCCCTAAACTTACAAACTACTTACGAACTAGGACGTCACAAATATCCATGCCCGAGGGGGGATTCGAACCCCCGACCGTAGTGGCCGTGCTGAACGTGACTGGAGCGCCTCAGTCACCTCGGCCACCGCGGCCGGCTTGACACGATAAATTCAAAAATGTACTTTTTCGAAAAAGTAAAAGTATTCAGTATTTTAAAAAAATATTTCGATTTTTTAAATAAAAATACATTCTAGAAAATTGGTTAGAGTTTCTCAGGGTATCGACGAGTAACGGTTTTTCATCTGGTTTCTTCGTAAAGAGTTGCAATATCACGTTATTAATTTTTTTTTTAGATTTTGTTAATTATAAGTTACAAAGAATGCCCGTGAATAACTTGCACATTTTTGGGCCTGTTTTCTTCAACTGACTATTTCTATTTTTATTTTATTGAAGGAACTGTTAAAGAAACATTTTGACGACATTTTTTCAGATATTTTAAAACAGTGTTGCTCTGGAGCTGAGATAAATAGTTTTGCAAATTTAAAATGACGCCATCACAGAATGCTTGGAATACCTTCGCCGTTTCCCTTTCCCACCCTCTCACCCGCTCTAGCTCAAAGCACTATGCGCTTGCACGCTTCACTTTACCGATCGCTTAGTAATACTAGAAAACAATGCAACATGTCCAAGTATTTTTTTTTCTTACCAGTATAAGTATTCAATATTCAGCTCCATGAAGCACATCGCTACAAAATGTTAATTACGTCCTCTAGAATATTTCTAAGAAAAATATTTATCTCGCCTCCAGAAGGTCGTAGAGAAACTTTATTTGTTTCAAAAATCTTTGGGAGGTTCCGGGAGGGGGGTGGGGGTTTCAGTGTATCTGGCAACGCCCTAACCAGTTGCTTGTGGCGACGATATTTTCTGGGAAAAAACAGACAACTGGAAGTGCATGCGCATTAGTGCCTGTGAATAAATCAGCAGCCAATACCATCAGGAGTGCGTCTTTGACGTCAATGATCTATTGACTGTGTTGAGTGCTGAATGTTCGGAGTTTGTGACACTTGCGGGGAGTGACACTGGCGGGGAGAGGGAATGTGTAGACACTTGCGGGGAGACCTGGACGTTGCAGGTAGTGAACAGGGTGTTCCAGAAGTAGGGATACACCACCCCTACACCACGCCCTCCAGCCTCTACCTATTGCCTTAGACCTTTTTGACTACTGAACAGGAGTTCCGCGTATTCCGTAATTTATATTTATACAGTTAACAGGCAATGTAATTTGGCCGCCAATTTCGCTTCATTTTTCCTGGAAGTCTTGCAACTTGTTTCTCCCTGTTGGTTTATGCCAAGTTCGGAGTAAAAATGGTTCTATCTGACGGTGATAGAAAATAGGATTTATCTTCAGTGTGCGACATTTCCTTACACATTCCGTATTTTATAAATTGCTTAGATGTGTTTGTAATTCGAATACAGCCAAATCGTTTTGAGGTCTGCGAATAAACGCTGCAAGTATGTAAAATACTCATTGACTTATTATTAACGTTTTTTAATTGAAGGTTTAAGATTGCGTCTCCTATTAAAAAGCATAGTAGCTATTTTTAGAGAGATGGAAGTTGCGTGATAGTGGGGTTAACTACATAGCGGTCAATTACATCAACGTATCTGTGCAGGTTGGCTAATATATTTATTGCTTGCGCAGATGTCTTGATATGCTTAGATCAAATGTTCAAATGTTTGTAGAGCTTATGGGACTTAACTATGGGGTCATCAGTCCCTAAACTTACAAACTACTTATGAACGAGCTACAACTAAAGACGGCACAAATATCCATGCCCGAGGGGGGATTCGAACCCCCGACCGCAGTGGCCGTGCGGACCGTGACTGAAGCGCCTCAGTCCCCTCGACCACCGCGGCCGGCGATATGCTTAGTGTTCTGAATAATATGCTTTTAGGAGGTATGACTGTGGAAAGTCATCGTCTTATACAGAAAATGTCGTAATAACCCTCCAAACATTATCATTATTAAAGTACCTTTTTGTTTTCAGGAGGAACACTCAACGAATTAATATGTAGTTAGAACAGGTTACTCTATTGCTCTTCAGCTTGCAAAGGGTTGTGCAATTTCACTGAGTTTCGTGTTATGTTGACAGTGTGGAAACTCGACAACAGCAGAGCTAGACTTCTCGGTGTGCCTGTACCCAGGAAAAGCCATTAGCCGCCCCAAGGGCCCCGGGTTTCCCGCAAGTGTCACTCCCCGCAAGTGTTCCAACCCCGAATTTTCGAGTGTGCTACATAATGCGCATGCGCAGAAGCAAGAAACTGTAATGGTGTCTCCTAACATCGTAACCTATTCTGGTTTAATTCATTCACACTACAGAATTGCTTTCGCATATTCTTTAACATTATTTTGTAGTTCGCTTTGTGTTTTCATTAAACCGAAAATGTAGCACAGAGTCTAGTATACGTTTTTTACGTAGGCCTGAATATATACTCTGTCAGAGAGGCCTGGAGAGACCCACTGGGCATTGAACGGCCGCCGTGTCACCCTCTGCCCGATGGAATACTCGGATGAGGTATGGAGGGGTAGGTCAGCGCCCCGCACTCCCGGCCCTTAAGTCAGTTTTCGAGACCGGAGTCGCTAATTCTCCATCAAGTAGCTCCTCAGTTGGCACCCAGCTTGCCCACAGCTCTCGGCAGACCCAGACGGTTACCCATCAAAGTGTTAGCCAAGCCTGATATTGCTTAACTTCGGTGATCTAACGGGAACCGGCGTATCCACTGCGGCACGGCCGTTGACACCTAAATATAAAGAACAGTAAAATAGAATTATCAGATGACAGAATGATTTTCAGTGTTGTTTGACATTTAGCAAGAAAACAAGACAAAAATAAATAAATAAATAAATAGACGCTTTTTACTGCGTTTTCCATAGTTCAAAATGTTCAAATGTTTGTAAATCTATCGGACCAAACTGCGTGGTCATCAGTCCGTAGCTGACAAACTACTTAAACCTAGGTAAACTAACCTAAGGACAACACACACACCCATGCCCCAAGGAGGACTCGAACCTCGAGCAACTCGAGCAACCGCGCGCTCCGCAGCGAGACGCTTTAGACCGCTCGGCTACTCCACCGCGGCCGTTTTCCACAGTGTTTGATGTGTTTCCAGTATAAATTTTCTTCATCAAATAAATGAATATATTCTGAAATGTTTGGATTATACTTTTCCTATTTTGTAGGTTATCAACTGCGCACAAAATTTACTTCACGACATTTCATGATAACATCAACTATGTATTACGTTTTTGTCATTAATCAACTCTTTTATCATTTTCCTGCACGTAAGTGAAAAGTCCCATCATAAACTCTGTTCAGCATTCAGATGGGAAACGACACAGCAGACAGCTCTACAAATTTGGTGCTAGTATCTAAATGGAAACGACTACTCGAGTAGGCGAGATACAGTACAAGAATAACACGCCAGGGGCGCTGAAATACAAAATGCTGAAATATTTGTAAATCTATAGGCTTTAATACATTGGTAATCAGTCCCTTACAAACTACTTAAACTAACATATGCTAATGGCAACAAAGACCCCCATGTCCGAGGGAGGACTCGAACCTCCGATCGCGGCAGCGCCGGGCTCCGCAGCAAGGCGCCTTAGGACGCTGTAATAGACCCAAGCGTCACGACTAGTCAATTAGCGGTTTTTATATGTTTTCAAAATTAAATAATTTTATTCTTGAAATCACTGTGAATGGCATTATCCCCAAAATGGAGGCACACACATGAGGAGACAACTATACAGCATTGATTTCAAAACGAGAACATCCACGAGAAACTTTATACCATTCAAATAACATAGTTTTATAATCAAGAGTGCCGATCGTTATTAGAACGTAGAATAAGAGAGAAAATGCTGGTATTAACACTTTGAAAAATTCATCCTCAGGACCAACTATAATCCAGTCTACAAATGTTGAAAGAATGTCAAATATCACCCGCTAGTTACGATTATAATATAATAACGGATGATAAAAGCAAACATCACATATGTTGAAGTCCGTTTCCGTGTGTTATACGATCAAGAGAGAAAGAAGCCGAAATAGCAACATTTCATCAACCTGACCATAGTGCTCAGATTCTAAGGCCGTTGGTAATTTTATCTGAAATTGCGACTAGTAGTTGTCGTTTTATTGGCAACAAGCACTAACTGCTGTCACACAGAAGTTGCGAGGAGTTCGTAGTACACAATACCCGTTTGCGGCCACCAGACGGAAAGCATTATGTCACCCTGCACTTGTCTACTGTTAGGACTTAGCCATAAAGTTCATCTTAAGAATCCAACATAAAGACATTTTAATTCGTCACTTAACAACATTGTTATGTGAATGCTCAATGAGAGGACATAATATAACTGCCAAAATTCAGTTTTACGCGCCTTTTTTATTTCCGCTACTTTTAACTGGAGAATGTTGCACTCACACTCCCATCTTTTGAATCCTAGCTAATGAATGAAACTGGCACACGATGGTTCAATGACTGCAGTTCAGCACATACATTAGTCATTGCTTCTCCACTGTCTTCACCTCTCTGTTAAGTCGAAAGCGAAGACTATCTTTTCAATAATTGAACATTAGTTACGGTACTAAAAAGACTGTAATTCGTGTGCCATAAATATTTGTGATGACTGAAGACAATAAAAAAAACTCCGGTTTTAAAAGTCATCAAGCTGTTTCCAATATTCTATTTGTAATGTGAAACAATCTGATAATGCTCACGTAGTAAATCAATCTATGGTTTTATAAACCAAATGGTTCTGAGATCAAGTTAATATCAAAAGATGTTTTAAGAAAGTTTTGGCCCAGAAAGAAGTTTTATTGGCTGTTATTCGAGTAGAATAAGGAGAGAGAAGCAACTCATGTCAAAGGCCGATGTACAAGTGAAAGAGGAACGTATTTAGAAATATGTAATATGTTGGTTATGTTTATAAAAATCATTAGAAAGCATTGTAGCGTAGTAGAAACTTTGGTATGGTTTTGAAGGTAGCTTTTATTACACTGCGAATAAATGGAGTGTGCGATGCTGATAACAAATACCTGTTGCGATGTAACAGACCTTGTGAAGACTTCGTAATGCATTACGTGCTTTTTCAGCTGCCAGATACACAACTTTGTAGTCACCGAACCTTTGCAAGCTCTCAGTCATTATAACACATATGAAATAAAATACAGGAAACCAAGTAAACACAGATTAAAACAACATACAAAACTTAAATCAGATCTAATTAACAGATTTCAGCTGAAGATAAAAATCACTCTGTTTATACACTAGAAGAAAATGAGATAAAAAAACTAATACCGACAAATCACAATGCATATTTCCTTCAAAGACAATCAAGGCTAAGTAAGGAAGATCTTCCTATAGAAATGATCCCACATACTAATTTAATAGACATACGATAATAATAATAACATAAACCTACCGTAATAAACACCTCACAATTCATTCAACACATAAAGGACATATAGGTCCCAGACTCAGCCACCCTCCTTTCATTTGATGAGGAAAACTTGTACATTAATATCCCAGCAAAAAAAAAAAAAAAAAAAAAAAAAAAAAAAAAAAAAGAAGAAGAAGAAGAAGAAGAGGAAAAGAAAACCTTTACACATCCACACTTCTCTTCCATTAAAATCATCACAGAAATAATAAAACTTGTAGCCGATATTTATACTTTAACTAGCTGGAAACCCGGAGTTGCCCACATCCCATTCTCTCCTCTCTCTGCATCCACCTCTTTCTCTCCCATCTTTCTGTTCGTTTCCACCTTTCCTTCTCTCGGCAAATTTTTCTGCAAGGTACACTCTGTCATGTACCATACGAACATTTATGTACCCAGTGAGCCGGCCGCGGTGGCCGAGGTGACTGAGGCGCTCCAGTCACGGTCTGCACGGCCACTACGGTCGGGGGTTCGAATCACCCCTCGGGCATGGATATATGTGCCGTCTTTAGTCTTAGCTAGTTCATAAGTAGTTTGTAAGCTTAGGGACTGATGACCCCGTAGTTAAGTCCCAGATTTCGAATTACGAACAGATGCCGTAATGAGTAACATAGAAGTAGATATCATCGGAGTAGTGCAGCAACTAAAATCACTTAACAAGAACAAGTCTTCTGGTCCGGATTGTATACCCATTAGATTTCTATCTGTTATGCTGAAGCGATAGCTCCTTACTTAACAGTCATATACAACCGCTCTCTCATAGAAGGATCTGTACCAAAAGATTGGAAAGTTGCACAGGTCACACCTATATTCAAGAAAGGCAGTAGGAGTAACCAACTAAACTACAGGCCTATTTCATTGACGTCAATTTGCAGCAGGGTTTTGGAACATATCCTGTATTCAAATATTATGAATTATATCGAACAGAACGATCTATTGACCCAAGGTCAATACGGATTTAGAAAATATCGTTCATGCGAAACACAACTAGCTCTTTATTCACACGAAGTGATGGGTGCTATCGACAAAGGTTCGCAAATCGATTCCGTATTTCTTGATTTCCAGAAAGCTTTTGACACCGTACCTCACAAACGGCTCTTAATCAAATTGCGTGGTTATGGTATATCACCCCAAATTTGCGATTGGATAGGGGATTTCTTGTCAGAGAGGACACAGTTCGTAGTAATTGATGGTAAGGAATCGACTAAAACAGAGGTGATGTCGGACGTTCCACAGGGTAGTGTTATTGGTCCTCTGCTATTCCTTATTTACATAAACGATTTAGGGGAAAATCTAAGTAGCTCTCTTAGGTTGTTTGCAGATGACGCCGTCATTTACCGTCTAGTAAAATCATCTTAAGATCAAAACCAACTGCAGAACGATCTGAATAAGATATCAGTATGGTGTAAAAATTGGCAATTGACTCTAAATAATGAGAAGTGTGAAGTCGTCTACATGAGTACGAAAAGAAATCCATTAAACTTTGTTTACAACATAAATCAATCAAATGTGAAGGCCGTAAACTCCACAAAATACCTAGGAATTACTATTACTTCAGACTTAAACTGGAAAGAACACGTAGATAATATTGTGGGAAAGGCGAACCAGAGACTGCGTTTTATTGGCAGAACCCTTAAAAGATGCAACAGAACTACTAAAGAAACTGCATACACTGCGCTTGTCCGTCCATTTTTGGAGTATTGCAGCCCAGTGTGGGATCCTTATCAGGTGGGTTTGACGGAGGACATCGAAAGAGTCCAAAGAAGGGCAGCTCGTTTCGTAGTGTCACGTTACAGGGGAGACAGCGTTACGGAAATGATGCAGGATCTGGGATGGGAATCATTACAACGGCGCTTATCGCTGCGGCGTGGGCTGCTTGCGAAACTCCAATCGCCAATATTCTCCTCCGAATGCGAAAATACATTGTTGCCTCCCACTTACATAGGTAGAAATGATCATCAGAATAAAATAAGAGAAAACAGAGCTCGAACAGAGATTCAGGTGTTCTTTCTTCCCGCGCGCTATTCGAGAATGGAATGGGAGATAAATAGTATAATTGTGGTTCTATGAACCCTCTGCCAGGCACTTAAATGTGATTTGCAGAGTATCCCATGTAGATGTAGATGTAAGTTGTACAAACATTTGAATTTGAATTTGTACCCAGTGATCTTCGACTTGGTTTAAAGGGAATGTGTGCAAAAATTCATAAAGATTGTAGCAAAACTATGCATTTTGTAAAATTCCGTAAGTTAAGTACCCTCCACCATGCACAGAACGAAATTTTATACAGATAGTGACATTAGTCTTGTTTATAGGTTAGAGTGTGCAAAATTTAATTAATATCGGAACAAAACTATACATTTTTATGCAACAGAAACGCAGGGTCACATTGAAAAACGCAGTTTGTTGTTCTCAAATATTCCAGTTTCATCTCATATAACCGTTGTTCTGAGGGTTTTTCCAGTCGTCTACAGATAAATATTGTTTGTATTTTGCAGCCAGGTCTCATTGAACTGATACTTCTGTAATCTTCACACCTGTCTCACCTGCTGTCTTCGGAATTACTCCACTTAACACTCCATTTTTCTAGAGTCCACAGTTACACTATCTCCGAAAGAGAAAATTACATTACGTAATCTCAAGTAGCAACAATGTGTAACAAATAAAAATAAAATCAAAAGCTAAACCTTTATCATACGGATTTGTAAAATGAAAATTACATAGGCTTTCTATATGCAAATAGACCAAATACATCGTATTAACCACTAAACATAAATAATCCAAGTATTAACGTGGAAATGACTTTAACTGTAATAATTATCATAAAATATCTGAAAAGTATCATAAAAACGAAATGATAATATTTATACACCGACATTCTGCTTTTTCATATAATATTGGATAGCCAACTGTGTCGAAATTTCGTTTCTGACGTTTCACTTACCTAATGGGAAGAGCTGTTCTTAAAAAAAAGTAATCGTTAAATTCCGTAAACCAGTTACCGCCTGTCTCTTTTATAGAACAGAAGCATTTAGAATAATTACCATGAAAATATTAACTATTTTTATGTTTCATTTACCAGATGTGTCAGCATACCCCACTCACATTGTTTGAAGGCTTTGAGATATTGTGGTTTCGAGATCTTGCCGTTTGAGCATAATCTACCACCTTTCTTCTTACGAGTACGATCTGACTTTCATTGGGTACTATAATAGCATTTCACGGTCAACGAACTTTGCAAACAATAGTTACCGTACATTATACAAAGGCTCTATAAATGTAAATAAAAATACGTCACGATGACACAGAGGAATATCCGGTTGTACTGAAACATATTCCGCATCGTGCTGTCGTATTTCTGTTGATCCTTATTGAAGGCAGACTGCCTTAACAGCAAGCTCTGGACTGAAATGAATACCTGCTCTGAATTCTGACGGTCATCCGAGATGAACATTAGCTCGTATTGTTTGCTGTAACACATACTCCACGAACAATAGCGCTGAACCGCCTGTTTCCAAACCCCTCTGTTCTCTCCGAGGAAGCCGCCAGGTATAGCTATGTCAACCGAAAACCAAATACCAGAACACCATGTCCGACATCTGCAGGTGGTTTCCATTTCTCTTGCACTTTATTCTGGTACGTTACATTCTGTGCATTGCAAAGAGCCACAGTTAGAACATTCACCTTAAGAGATAATTACAACAGCATGAGCTAGCTGAACTGCAGTGCAGTTAATGAAAAGTGACCAACTGTATTACTTGGTTTCCACCACTGCCTCGAAAAATTTTGCCCTGAAAACATAGCACTACACCAATAATGAAGCCGAATTTAAATAATGTGCTGCTTGTCTTATATCAATATATTTGCGATGATGGTACAGCACATTATCGTCAGTGGGCTAAACAGTATGTTTGGCAGGCAACACGCATCCTTCCATCTAATTCATCACACTTAAAGCTGGACATGCCGTTGACGGTATGTCACTCATGCTGCAGTCATTCAGTCACAGAATTATTTTTGTTCTTAACCCTCCGTTACGACAGCGGACTGTGAGTCCGTAGTTTCGTCTTTCAGTGAACAATAGGTGTACATTTCCGAATTCCATTAGCAGCTTTTTATTCATTCTCCTCCTTCTGTAACGAATTACTGGCAACGTAATGAGAGCAGATCTGAATATTAATACAGCAGCATATTTTATAAAGTAGGTATTCCACAAGATCTGATGATGCTAGCTTGTCTGTTGAAACTAGTTATATAGAAATTAAAACGCAGCGAGATCCTAGCAAGAAAATATTAAGTTTAACACACACACATACACACACACAAACACACACACACACACAGAGACACACACACACATACAGCAACCACAGTCGAGTGTTTCCATATTTCAAAGAACAGGACAGCAGAACCACTGCGATTATTGAAATTCTTTATTAAAGAACACGACCGATTTCGAAATTTACAATTGCATCCTCAGGTGCTTTATCTGTTTACAAATGAATAAAGAACTGTCAGAATTTCAATATTTTTAATATATAGGCGGGGAGGTCTTGTTTACTTACGTTAAATCATTATGTAACAAAATCGTTTAATGATTTGACGTAAATAGGCACAGACCTTTCCACCTTCCTATTAAAAATACTGAGAGCGTTTGAACTGTAATAGTTCTTTATTCATTTGTAAACTGATAAGACACCTGAGAAAGCAATTGTAAATTGCGAAACCGATCGTATTATTTAATAAAATAATATTATTAAATAATATTGTTAATAATCCAAATAATGATCGCGCCCTACGAAATATGCAACTTATACAAACAAATTGTTTTATGAGGAATTATTAATAATTTTAAAGTAAGAACAAAGTCAGAAGTACTAGTAAGTAATACTTACATACTTCACGGTAAAAAAATCAATGTCATCGTCTTTTTCGCTGTCGGACGTCGAGGAATCGCACTCTGCAAGATTTATTACGAATGGTTCCATAATAGTCTCCCTACCAATTTCTCTCTCTTGATCTTCTTCCTGCAATTTCTCTGCAAGTGTTACGCAAGCTACCCATGCAGATTCTCAGATGCTCTCTATTGCCTCGTGCGTAAGTCTCTCAACATCTGCAATTTTAAATGTTTTTTTTTTCTGCAATATAAGCTTTCACCTCAGCCCATAGCAGTTCAATTGGGTTATAGTGACAATGGTATGGCGGTAACCTAACAACACGATGTCCATGCTGTTTTGCAATTTCATCTATCTCATAAACTTTGTATGCAGGTTTGTTTGCATTGATAAGAATCAGCACTTCTGCTCTGGTATGTGAGGAGCTGTGAGGTATTCCGTTTGATGTTAACCAGGCAATAGTGTCTTCCTTTCTGGAATTCGTAAAGGGAACTTTGTTGACTTGCACGGAATGGATGCTCGCATTGTCCATTACAATAACAAAACAAGGAGGAATGTTTGGCAACTGTAGTTCTATAAACCACTTTTTGAAGATACTGTATGTCATCTCAGAATTGTAAACTTCAGATTTCTTAGCCTTTGAAGCCTTAAAAATCAGCTTACTCTGGGGAATGAAGCCAGTTTCTGCTGATCCGACATGAAGCACTATAATTCTGCCACCCTTACCCACTGGGAACTTCCAGTCCACCGTATCCACTATTCATTTTCCAGCACTTAGCATTATTCCCGTTGACGAAAGTCTCATCTAAATAATAAATTCTAGAGGTGACGGCTCCTCTAATCTGCTGCATTGTTCTTAAAAAACACAGTCCTTGCAGCTAGAAAGTCGCTACGTTACTAAATTCAAATGTTTGTTAAGCTTATGGGACTTAACTACGGGGTCATCAGTCCCTAAACTTACAAACTACTTATCAACTACCTTACACTAAGAACGGCACAAATGTCCATGCCCGAGGGGGGATTCGAACCCCCGACCGTAGTGGCCGTGCAGACCGTGACTGGAGCGCCTCAGTCCCCTCGGCCACCGCGGCCGGCTACGATACAACCGTAGTTTCCTCCCGTCATTTGTTTTCTGATACCTGAACTCCATGTTCTTCAGTATCCTCAACATGGTCCATTTACTTCCATTAAAATTTTCGGCTTGTTTCATATGTGAGACCAATTTTTCCGCTGTCGGATATTCGCCTCTAGCGTACACGCCGAATACCGTGCGGCGCAAAACGTTTTTCACGAAATCGTCTAGCTCACCCACTTCTATTTTGCGATTGTGACGTTTGCCTGGTGATTTAAAAACAGCAGAGCCACGTGCCAGCAGAGACGCGTTAGCTGCGCTGGAGATCCTCTGAACAATCCTCAAGCCAATGCCCCAAGCCTCGGCCGTCTGCTCCTGGCATCCGGCAACGGCGCAGCCTCAGCAGAAGACAGACTTTTGAAGTACTGATACACACGGTACACTATTCCTCTTGCCTGTTTGTACAGAACTTGGCTTGATTGCTTAACATCACTCATAATGTAGACTATTAGGACAAAATAATCACTTAGGACAGAACAGAGACACTAATAAACACCGAACATCCCGAACGCAACACAACCCGCACAGTACGAAGGCAGGAATGGCACTGGCGCGTGGTTGGCTGAAGGTCACGTGGTGCACTTCCGCCTGCTACTGCGCATCTGACCTTGACCCGCCTTCGTAGCTGCTCCCCACTCTAATTCTCTTGCATCCAAAATTAAAATGTTCAAATGTTTGTAATTCTATCGGACCAAACTACGTGGTCATCAGTCCGTAACTTACAAACTACTTAAACTAATCTAACCTAAGGACAACACACACACCCATGCCCCAGGGAGGACTCGAACCTCCACGGCGAGCAACCGCGCGCTCCGCAGCGAGGTGCTTTAGACCGCTCGGCTACTCCACCGCGGCCATCCAAAGTTAAGAAATCCGTTTTCTTTATCTCTATCTAAAAGCGAAAGGACACTCACTAACTGACTTAACACGAAATCTCAAAAACTACTTCACCTGCTGAAATTTGGCAGGAATGTAGTTTATAGGAAGAAAACGTCACCTAAGAACGTATTCTGTGATAGGTGCATGGCGGAGCATACTTCTCCTGCAGACTCACAAATCTACAGTTTCATTACGATCTTTACGAAATTTCGTACGCTTGACTTTCAAAACAAGACGAAGGTCATCGTCTACCTTAAGTTTCATACGGTGCGTGGAGGAGGGTACTTTGCAACAAAAAAATGGATCCCTAAATACCGTGGTCGCATCATAACTTGAGAACGGCTCGACCGATTTCACAGGTCTTTTTTTGTTGTTTTCGTTTTTTTCAGAAGAAGGGTTGTATGACATAAAACTGGAATATTTGAGAACAACAAAGTTCGTTTTTCAGTGTCACCCTGCGTTTCTATTGTATAGAAATCTATAGTTTTGTTCTGATATTGATGAAATTTGGCACACTCTACCTTAAAAACAAGAGGAATGTCATTGTCTGTATAAAATTTCGTTCGGTGCATGATAGAAGGTACTTAACTTACGGAATTTTTCAAAATTCATAGTTTTGCTCTAATATTTATAAATTTTTGCTCACATGACCTTTAAACCAAAAGGAAGATCACTGGGTACATAAATATGAGTAGCAGTGATTGTCCGTCTTTGCACCTACAATAAAAATGGGATTTTTTTCTCACCAGATGCGTTTTGTTTTAGTGACAGTAAAATATCTTCAGTGGTCTGTAATAATAGAAATCTACAGTTTGTTTTGTTTTTAGATCGAAAATAGTTAACGGAATATGAAAAGTAGGCCTAATGCTTTTGTTAATTACGGAAATTTTGTGTTTTTGTTTCACAGATCAGACGTGTTTGTTTTTGTTTTGACTGAGACAGCACAGTGTGTTATTGGAGTGTTGCCAACATCACGAACATAGAAAAAGAGCTACATTCGTGATGTTGGCAACACTCCAATAACACACTGTCCAGACTCAGTCAAAACGAAACAAACACGTCTGATCTGTGAAAACAATTATGGGCAGTGCAAAAGTGACAGTGGAAGTAGTGGAAAAAACGACACAGCATGAAGAACCGGCGGTACTGCATGAAACAGACCGGCATTCCATGATGTGAAGCGAAAAAAAAAAAAAAAAAAAAAAAAAAAAAAAAAAAAAAAAAAAAAAATCTGTAAGTAACAGAACATTGGGCCTACTTTTCATGTTCCGTTAACGAACTGTTTTCGATCTAAAAAAACAAAACAAACTGTAGATTTCTATTGTGAACGTTCCCTACTAACGGGTACACAAAGATGGAGCTGTGGTAGCTGTCACTACGGTGACTGTTGGTGGACGACGGTGAATCCATTATCAGATGGTTTCTACAGTCAAAGGATCAACATCGGGTTTGACTTTCCAGGTGCACAACTTTTTTCGGACAGTAAATATAATATATAAAGCAGAGTGTCCATATGTTTGTACGTGTTCCATACAAATCTACAATTTTATTCCAATCTTTATGAAATTTTGTACACGTAAGCTCCAATCCATGAGGACGGTCGCCCTAAGTGTAAGAATCACATACGATATATAGTTCACGAGATATGACGTCATAAACAATGAGATGTGCGAAAAACTGCTGCATTTTGCGACAATGCTTCTTATTTTCTCCTAAACCGTTGGACCGATTTTAGCCAAATTTGGTACACACGTTCCCTACCGTGAGGTAACAATTGCTGCATGGTTAAGAATCACATACGGCACATGGTTCAAAAGATATTACGTCATAACTAATAGAAATCGCAAAAAAATGCTATATAATGCGACGAGACTTTCGAAGTATACTGTATGAGAATGACAGTACTTAGCGACTTGCAGCAAACTTTAAACATAATTTCAAACCTTTATTAACCTTTTTCTCGATGGCAACCATGGTAAAATAATAAAAGGAAAAAAAGTTTCTCGCATACTACTTTTCCTCTGTTTATGGGGTAAAACTACGGCATTCGGTATGACATTACAATTTGTAATTTGTACACTACAAATTGTAGCCGCAGGAAATTTTACTGACAGTATACGCGCATATAGTTGAGTGTACCTTTTAAATTGTATCACAGTACGACTTGTAGTTCATGAGATATGAGCACATAAACAGTAACATTCATAGAAAACTGCCCATCCTGCACCAAGTTTTAATCTATAACTTCTTTACTAGTAATTGTATTCCCAAGAGATTATACAGACATACAACCCTTATACTAAGAATATATACCTGAAAAATGGCAGGAATCAATAAATACCCGGGCAACATCTACATCTACATACATACTCCGCAATTCACCGTAAGGTGCGTGGCGGAGGGTACACTGTACCACTACTAGGCATTTCCTTTCCTATTCCACTCCCAGATTGAACGAGGAAAAAAAGAATGCCTATATGCCTCCGTACGAGCCCTAATTTCTCTTATCTTGTCTTTGTGATATTTACGCGAAATGTAAGTAGGCGGCAGCAAGATCGTACTACACTCAGCTTCAAATTCCGGCCCTCTAAATTTACCTAACAGAAATTCACGAAAAGAACGTCGTCTATCTTCCAGCGATCCCCAATTGAGTTGTCGGAGCTTTTCCGTGACACTCGCGCATTGGTAGAACCTAGCGGTAACAAATCTAGCTGCTCGCCTCTGAACCGCCTCTATGTCTTCCTTCAAACCGACCTGCTGCGGGTCCCAAACACTTGAGCAATACTCAAGACGTGGTCGCACAAGCGTTTTATACGCGGTCTCCTTTACAGGTGAAGTACATCTTCCCAAAATTCTCCCAATAAACCGAAGTCGGCTGTCTGCCTTACTCACAACTGTCCTTACATGCTCGTTCCATTTCATATCGCTCTGCAATGTTACGCCTAGATATTTGAACGATGCGACAGCATCAAGAAGCTCACTACTAATGCTGTATTCGAACATTATAGGATTGTTTTTCCTACTCATGCGCATCACCTTACATTGTATCCGAATGTAAGAGAAGTAATGACGGTTCAGAGAGCGGCTGTGGTCTATGTGGGAGGTCTGCCATCTGCCTGTCTGCAGCTCGTGCGCAGGTCTGGCTTTTGTTTTGTTCTGCCTGCGTGCCAGGCACGGCCGCCGGGTGGCGTGTGACGGCGTCCCATCGCGCCGTACCGTTTGATATTCAAATTCCGGCACCGCCTCCTCTTCACGCACAGAATTTTGCGTCGCTCCCGCCCCCTTATGAAATCTGCACGCCAGCCTCGGATACCTGTGCGTGTAGAGGTTGCGTCGCTGTTGACGAAGGGTTCCCTACCTCTCAACCTTGTAGTCATCTCAGGCACAAACGTTGACGGCTCCCGCTGTTAAATTTAGCGAGAGTGGTTCCATTGAAAAGCTTTTACTGTTAAATTATACCTTAATTACAACTCATTTTAATTAGGGCTGTGTCCGAGTGGTTCGGCCGAATCCATTATTCGCTGAATCTAGCACACTGGCTTCGGATTCGAGATTCGGCGCATAATGGCCGAATACTTCCGAATCCCGAATCCAAAGTGTTATATGGAAACCTGCAGTTACGAATGTACATTACGCCATGTAGTCTTCCGTGTTAGCTGTTACCATATTTATATTCCGTCCGCCTAACAAACCAGAAAGACAACGGCAAACGCGGAAGAATATACGTATCACGTTAATGTTTACATTTGTATTATTCTTATGCTGAATGGGAATAGTTAGAAATGAAGCACGGCAAGTGACTTCTAGTAGTGATTTTTAAATCTTGTACGAATAAAAATTCTGTGCAGACTAGTTACGTGATCTTAAATGTTTGAAATAATGAATAAATCTGCAAAATACCCTTGCTTAACCCTCTGGAATGCACAATCTTTTCACAGTTCTGAAATGTGATCGTGGCAATAACAAGTACACACATGTCAAATAAACGCGGTTTTCTATGTGTCTGAATGTTCTGTCCGTCACTAATGAAATGCCTGATATGTCACTATGAAATTGTTTAATATTTACACATCCTAATTTTTAAGAATCTATTATTTAACTTCCAAAATATCTACTCATCTTTTCAGATTTTATTTTTGAGACTTCCCCTTTGAAAAAAGAAAAACAATTCATAATCCTTTCCTTTCATTATTTTTTATTTCAAAATGAAACATTTTGTAATAGAGTGAAGACAGTTTCTTATAATGTTTTAGACCATCTCAACAACATATATGTCGAAATATCTCATACATATTTCTTTTAAGGGTAAGGGGCATTAAAAAATCTTTAAGATTTAAAATAAAAATCTAAATGAAATTTTAATTTCTTAAATTTTACTGTTAATATTGTCATTTGGGATTCACCCCAGAAGGCTTTATCTTCATCACTGGCTGTGATAGAGTAGTAATTCTTTTTAAATACATGTACTTAGGTTGACAGATTATTTGGGTTCGAGATTCGGAAGATTCGATTCGGGTTCGGTATTCGGCACATGTTTTATTTAAGATTCTGTATTCGGATTCGATTCGGTAAAATTAGGGTTCGACCCATCCCTAATTTTAATCCCCAAATATTAAACACAAATTAAATTCCATATATAACCACTCATGTCACTAAGATCCTTCTTATAATTTTCAATACGCTCCAATTATCGCATTTTTTTTTACTTAGAAATTAATCCCACATCCTCGCACCAAAATTTTTTCCGATAACACTCTTTATAATAAAACCACAATTCTGACAACTATCGCCATAATTTTACACCCAAAATTATAGAAACATTTAATAAATTATTTTCATCAACATTATCCCTTCAAACTACCGACCTCCATGCACCAAATTCGCCCACACAATTCCTTTTTGTTCTCCTCAGCATAGCAACTTATTTTAGACAACATACAATAAACACACACGTGCGCCGCAGTTGCGCAGTGGTAGAGTGCCAGACTACAAATCCAAAGGTTGCGGGTTAGAGCCCCGCCAGGTTCTAGGATTTTTATCTGACACTTTCCACTTCTTTCACCTCTGGCAATATTGCACATGTGAAAAATACCGAGTAGCACCGTGGTTCGGAACCCACGTTAAACTGTAGGTCCCCCTATAACTGGCTGGGTAAGTCAGTTCGAAGGTCGGAGGAAGGCAACGGCATACCACCTCCAAACAGGACCATGCCTAGTAAAGCACTGTGGTGTTCAAACCAATCTTCGGATTGTTGACTGCTTTACCCACAATAAACACACAAATATCCCCCAAAATTCTTGGATAGTAAATATAAATACAAAATGTTCAAATGTTTGTATAGTCTATGGGACTTAACTACGGGGTCATCAGTCCCTAAACTTACAAATTACTTATGAACTAACTAAGACCAAGGACGGCACAAATATCCATGCCCGAGGGGGATTAGACCACCGCCCGTAGTGGCCGTGCAGTCCGTGACTGAAGCGCCTCAGTCCCCTCGGCCACCGCGGCCGGCAGACATAAATACATTGAAATAAGCATCCATAGCAAAGATTTCACTTATTCTTCTTCTCTACATACAGTCTCAATTCTGTTACATTTCTCAGTCCTAATACTTTCCCAGAGACTGGGTATTTTAGCCTGTAGGCGTTCTGATGAGGACACTCAGCCACAACAAAAGGTCCATATACCCGGGCCGCCGAAACATTGCACTTGACGTTTCGCGTTACGGCAAGTTAAGTTGGCTACACTGCTTTAGCGACGTTGCAACACCAGCCTCTATACACACAGCAGACAAAACGGTTTTCAGTTGCATCTCGTAAATGCAAGCTACTGAGCAATAAGTGCATATAATAATTCGTTCTTGAGAGCAGCAATTAATTAACGGAATATTAGTGAAGTCGAGAGCACAACAATGCACACGATTTCCATAACGGAGCAAAGCAATATAGAAAATAAGCATTGGATGACGACAGATACGAAATAAAAATAATCAAGATAGTAACTTCTATCTGTAAGTTTTATAATCAGAATGCTTTTCACTCACCAATTTACGGCAACAATGGTACAATTACATCCGGCTCCCCATCTTCACTGTTGTCGTCACTGCCAAAATCGTCGTCATCACCAAGACAAATCATTCTGTCCATGATCCCTTCCATTGTTTGCGCTGCCCCAATTAGTTTTTCAACGTGTTCGACCCTTCTTTTTTTCCGAGATGCATCATCAACATTGGCAACAGCTTCATGCCACAGCTTTTCCACCTCTGTTATTGTGAAAGACTTATTCTTCGTTAAGTAATTCTTCACGCCACACCATACCAATTTTATAGGGTTAAAACGGCAGTTAAATGGGGGCAGATTTATTTCATTGTGACGCTGCTCCTTTGCGATTTCGTCTACTGCATATGTGGGTGTAATAGGCTTGTTTTGTTTCACGAGCGAATATAAAAGAAGTTTTGACATTAGCATATCTGCAGCAATATTTCTTTCTTGTAGCCACTTTCCGGTCGTTTGAAGCGAGAATGAACTTCCTGCTCAGAGCATAAGCTTCGAGTTTTTATTCATACGAAATTGAGAACTTACTCAGAAAACCTCATTAGACAAACGTCTTTTCAGTAACATTATCCAATTACTTGAACTCGGAAACTCAAGTGAAACCACTCACAGTAAAACAAATCGCAGCGAAGAAAGCACACACAACATAAACACGCGATAAACACGATACACAACGATGTTTACGCTAGCACTGAACAAAGCCGGCAACGCTGGTACTCTGATGTCACGGCACGTATTTATCGCGCTGTGATTGGATCGTTCCTAGCGAATAGCGCCTCGCGCTTCTTGCTCTTCACTTGTTATTTGTAAACGTCAAGTGCAAAGTTTCAGTGGCCCGGGTATAGTACAGTTCAAAGAGCTTCCTTATTTCATCATTTACCTCACTCGAACGCTCCTGCGTCCTCACAAGAACCCTGCCCCTACTCTGTACTTTACTGGCTTATATCGACCCACATGCCGTCTTTTCCGCTCGTTAGCCATTTTCTCCATTCTGGCCGTTACCGCTGCCTCCCGTTCTGCCACCGTTTCCACCTGGCATGGAGGAAATTCAACGACCTCAGTCACTAGAAATATAGGCTTATTTCCTGTCATGGAGAGTACCCTCTTGCATTACTCTTCACGCTATTGAGGACATCCTCAAACGCCGACACATATTCCGCCCATCTAGAATACTTTCTGCTAGCGTACGTCCTGCACAAACTTCCGATCTGCCGCATATAACGCTCACATGGGTTACTGGCCGGATGCCATGCAGAAATCTTAATATGCTTTACCCCTAGCTGTTCCATGAACTCTCCCCACGTTTTTACACCATTATCTGATAATAGCTTTTCTGACTCGCCCACTTTCACAAAGTAGTCCTTCTCCAGCTTTCCGATTAATGTTTCTGTATTAACCTTTCGTACAGGATGTAATCATATATACTTTGAAAATAGATCAACTATCACAAAGATATGTATGTCATTCCTCCACGTCCAGTCGGAAGCGGTCCTAAATTGAACACGGCAACTAGCTCTCCAACTTTATTCGGAATTATGCTTTGCATTTCTCCTTGCTGCGCAACGGTACTATGTTTTACCCGCTGGCAATTTTTGCACGCAGCCTACTTAGATCGTACTCTCCTGGCTAGGTTGTTTGCATGAAACCATACACAATTGCGATCAATTCTTTCTCTGACATGGTATATTCCCGCTCATGCCTATTTAACATCCTACTTGCGAATTCACCACTACGGTGTTCTATCTTCCAGTTCACCTCAATTTCTTGAAAGATATCGCATCCCACCCCATAATCAAAGCTGTCTGCCACTAGACAGAATGGTTTCGACTTATCAGGATAAAACAACAATTTGCTTTTGCATAAGCTGTCCTTCATAGCCTTAAAGTCTTAAAGTATGCTCGGGTTTGGTGTATTTAGTATTCCATTACATAAACGTTTTCTCTAAAAGCTACACAGCCCATAGAATGATTTCAATTGTTTCCTGTTGACCGGTATGATGCCTGATGGGCTTACTCCCCCCCCCCCCAGTGGATGTCTTAATTGTTTACGCTATTTACTGGGAATATGGCTAACTGTTTGTTCTTTATTCAGGCCAGAAAAGTTACCGACACGTCTGATATGTTACTTCCCGAATCCAGAAGTGTATTATTTACTCTTGCTTTTCCAACAACCATCTCAACTATTGGCTGTACAACAATCTGTTCTTCCCTATCTAAAAGATCTTCATGTAACAAGTCATTCTCAATTTATCTCCCCTTTTCTTCCATAGCAATAGTACACAAAGTTTTAGTCCACCCTTCAATTTCGTCGTCCCCATAAAATAATTCCTTAAATACCCTGTACGCTCCTTTTTCACCCTTTTTTCTTTCAACTTCCCTTGCTATTTTTAACTTTAACCCGTAAATGCGGTAACATTGACTTTAAAATCTTCCCATACCACCGCCAGTCTGTAGTAGAATATTCGCGTTCACTTTTGCCAAACCAATCAACGTTTATCCTTTCTCCTAGTAATTGTCATTAATAACGCTGTCACTCACTCTTCCCATTGTAAATTCAGCCCACAAATTATATGCATTTAACTTTTCTGCATCTCTGTCCTAGTCGATCTCAAAATTGCTTTCATGAACAGGAAAAGTCACTATACTAGCTGCTTCATTCACATAATTATTTTCAAAACATAACATATCTTCCCCACATACATCATCGTTCTTACCAAATACCTCACAATCACAAATAACATTATCGACTTCAGCCGAATCACTCAAAATCTCAGTCTTTAGTGTCTCTTTAGTACACTCATTATTTGACAATTTCAGTTTCACATCTGCATCTGTAACCCACATCAAATTTGTTATAATTTGTTACAATAGTGGACCACAGACGTCAAAGTACAATACACAGTAAATAGGATGGTATTCTGGTAATACTATTACTTTATATAACATTTTTATCAGAACAGTAAACAGAGAAAATACCGATCGTGCAGTTGGCCAATAAATAGTCTGTAAAACTGGTACATGTAAGTATGCATAATGCATGCCCCAGAACATATATTACATATTACATGTTCACAAAATATAACTAGCTACAGGTTTTCAACTACGAAGTAGCAATGGTAGGTACCTAATAAAAATCTACTGGGAAAAGGCGAATGGGAAATAGCTGCAGCAATAATACTTAAGGACTGGGTTACACTCAGTCATGATGCATCACAGGTAATTTTCCAGTCTTAGTCTTAACAAATATGTAGTCAATATGGAAAGTAAATGATCATCCTGAAAGAAAATTGTTGATAATTAAATGTAAAATAAGAGCATGTGCCAGCACCAAAGCAAATAGCAAGAAGCCTAAGCACTAAAACCCAAGAAAAAAATGTAAAAATAAAGTAGTTAGCAGTGATTTTGATAATCTGCAAAACTGGCCACCTGGCATAAAAATCAAGATTCTCCAAAGATGAAACAAAAATTCCATCCAAAACACATAAATAGAAAAAACTATCCATAAATATTGCAGTATAACCGTGTATGCTTACTAATTTAAACAACACAGCGATAGTGTGTCAACTTATACTAAAATGTTCTATTTTGTAATAACTCCTGAAATGGAAGGCCCAGCTAGTCTGTTCCTCCTATAGCCGGCCGCGGGGGCCGAGGGGACTGAGGCGCTCCAGTCACGGTCTGCGGTCGGGGGTTCGAATCCCCCCTCGGACATGGATATTTGTGCCGTCTTTAGTCTTAGTTAGTTCATAAGTAGTTTGTAAGTTTAGGGACTGATGACCCCGTATTTAAGTCCCATAAGCTATACAAACACTTGAACACTTGAACTTGTTCCTCCTATAGACCCAATTTTTCCTTTCTTGGGATCAGACTGTATTCAAAGTTGTTCAGTGCGAATTCAAGAGAAGAAGTCTTCGTATTATAATTAATTAACTAGTTAAAATGAATAATAAATAGTTCTACTGTATAAACACAAACAAGCAACAAGATTTATTATACTTCACTTCAGTACAACGCAAGACTTGCAGCCAGATATGACATGTCAATAACGTTTTTACATCGTACAGAGATCATGTGCATAATATCTCCATGGGTCTTCTTCCATGCGGTTCTCAATGAGCAGGCACCATCGTATTCGTATCTTTGCTCACAGCAAGTCTCTATCCAGACATTCACATGGACAAACAAAAATCCGAGGCAGAACTTGGTTTTCCAACGAAACTAAATCTCAAAATAAAAGGATTTGGTCGTCTTGTGTCAGTAAAGAGGAATGTAGTGTAAATTGTTACATTACAATGTAAATAATATTTACCATATTGTAGCTGATAAAACACACAGTAATGAGCACCATTAAAGTACCGCTACCACAGTGTATGTATTTTAAAAGTGTACTGTATCACCATAGCAGAAGGCATGAAGGAAGCATGTAGCACATGGCGTTAAAGAAAATCAGAAAGTAGATGACTGTATGATATGTCAGTGACACAATCGGTGGCAAAAGTATGCAAGTTTCCTGACATTTGAAGTGAACAAAATTCTCATATTGTAGCTACCTTTCATTCAAAGAGTTCCACACAATTTCCATATGTACCCAAAGATTACATCACAATAACAAACATGTTTCAAGCTCAATCAAGACGTTTAGTATTCCAGAAGAGTAGCCTATTAAAACATAACATTTTAGTTTGTCAATACAAGTTGCTTGCAAAATTATTCATCACATCACATAACTTCAGAAAATATCGACCTAGATACACGAGATTTCATTGAATAACAAGAAGCATTTAGTCGACAGACCTAAACTATACCAGAACAAACCTTACTAAAATACTCGTGAGAAAATTCAGAAGAAAATTAAATCTAGCAGAAACAAGATGCTAAAAGATAACAATTTCCCAGTTTACTGACCTATGATGTTCTGGAAAAGTGACAACAGAGAAAAAATTATGTAAATTCTCACATACTTCCAATATGTAAATTTAATACATTTCAGGCAGAGAAATCAAACAAAAGTGAATATACACTACGCACATGGAATATTTGTAATCATGAGTCATATAAACACTATAATTAGCAGTTGCAGTCAAGTTCTTAAACACCAGGACAAAATGTGTATTACATACTGCTAATAATGGTGAAAAATTCGTAAGTGTGGCATTGGTAATGCGTATTAGTGATAAAAAGGCATAATCTGGGGAATATAAATAAATGGCTTATCAGCATTATGTTTAAGTCAAAACAAGCTACATTTGTCTCATCAGAGTAAATAATTAACAGGTTATATGATGGGTGCTTACAGGTTGAAGTGACCTTATGGATGGTCTTGTGTAAGGATACAGATGTGTTATTCAAATGTATAAAATTTTAAATGTATATACGTTTTGTTGAAGTTTATTATCTTAACTGGTGTATATTGCACTACTGTTTGGTTTGTTGATGTGAATTTATATAATGTATTATTTATGTGTCTGGGTAATCGTCGATAGGGAAAGTAGGAAACATCTTTGGTGTGTGTGTTACATTACAGATAAAGGGGGGAAGCTGATTGTTTCCATGTGGAAAGCAAGTTTTGGCAAGCTGTTGGCTTTCTCAGCCAGCCTGATAACAGTTTGGACGTAGAGAATGTCGTCAGGAAAACCCTAATCTGCTCGAAAACAGGAAACGGAGCTCTTGGATTAAAAAAAATGTTCAAATGTTTGTTAAGCTTATGGTACTTAACTACGGGGTCATCACTCCCTAAACTTACAAACTACTTATTAACTACCTTATACTAAAGACGGCTCAAACATACATGCCCGAGGGGGGATTCGAACCCCGCCCGGAGTGGCCGTGCAGACCGTGACTGGAGCGCCTCAGTCTCCTCGGCCACCGCGGCCGGCGCTCTTGGATTAGCGAGGGCAGCTATCCAGATTGCAGTTGAAATACAATATAGCCACATACGTTAATCTAAAAATCCATATAAAATCAAGGAATGATCATACGGCAAATATATGAATGGATTCAGGAGACTGAGGAGAATCAAACGCCGTAATTACAACTTCAGTATCAAAAATGTTCAAATGTTTGTTAAGCTTATGGGACTTAACTACGGGGTCATCAGTCCCTAAACTTACAAACTACTTATGAACTACTTACGAACTAGGACGGCACAAATATCCATGCCCCGGGGGGGGGGGGGGGGAGGGATTCGAACCCCCGACCGTAGTGGCCGTGCAGACCGTGACTGGAGCGCCTCAGTCCCCGCAGCCACCGCGGCCGGCACTTCAGTATCCCTTACAGATAAAGAGCCGATAAATATCAGTACTATAATAATATTATTATAAGACTTAGATTGACCATTATTAATATGTAGTGTTTAACCGGCGAAATATTCAGTTATTTACCGATGTATAAAGTAGGACCAGCTCCGCATTTTCATGTCCAAAAAGAGTAATAAACTCCATTTATAAAAAATTAGACAGTCAGAGCTTTATGTTTGTTTAAATATATTTTCCGCATTATCATCTGCAGATTGATAGACTGGGTAAACTACAGATTAATTCAACATTCACAGAATATATGACATCAACTGCGATTGGGCAAAGCTGAAAATGTGTATCCAGCCGGGATTCGAACCCGGGTCTCCTGCTTTCTAGGCAGTTGCGCTGACCCCTACACCACTTTTTTTTTTTTTTTTTCTTTAGAGACAAATAAAATTTCTCCTTGTAAAAGATTTAAATTGTCGTGAGGACTCCTTCTTCTAGAGTCTGTGAAAGAAAATGTTTTTCTGAAACTAAATTGAAACTTCTTCGTCGAAGTTTTTGTTTTTAACGTTCTTCTGCGAAAGCCAAATTAAATATAAACAGGACCTAAAATAAATAAATAAAATTGATCCTTCTCCTTCCTCTCGAACTTCTATGGATGCACATGAGCTGGAAATAAAGGGTCTTGAAGAAGGGTGATATATCAATCACATCATTTTATACAGGCGTTCCTTTTCCAGCACGATGTATGCCCTCGGATTCGTCTTCTCGAATTTTTTTTTTTTTTTTTTTTTTTTTTTTTTTTTTTTTTTTTTTTTTTTTTTTTGGTAGTTTACCGTTGATAATCGAATTTGAAATGTTCATCCTCTCATCTAATCAATATTTATTGCAAAACTGGAGCTTCTCTTAACTCCGATTACGCAACCGGCCGAAAATTTCAGCGCTTAATATTTCATTAAGAATGTATTGTTACAATCACCGTTTCAGATGATTGTTCTTCTCAGAAAACATGCGTAATGCTTTTTGTAATTTTTTCTTCCAGTTAGTGTATGGTGCTGGGACGTGATGTAGAGCCAGTAATCTTCCTTGCTCTTTTTATCGTGTGTCATGATGTAGTGCACTGTGTGTCCTATTATCCAATTGACGGCATTTCGTTTGGTCATGGGGTAAGGATTTGCCTGTGGATTCAAAAAATCTGATGGTTTGTAGACATTAGGCGTCGTCATATTGATAATCGCTAATTTCTGTGTGACCAACTGCCAAATGTCCTTGACGCTGTCACATACCAGCCTGTGTTCTTCCGTATCCGTAAGATGGCATGATGTACACAAGGGAGAGTTGACGAGATGTATGGCATGAAGTTTGTCGTTAGTTGTTATTTTCCGGTTTACAGCTTTGTACCATGTGGCTTTTACTTTAGAAGGAAGGTTGGGGTCGTGAATATTTTTCCAAATTATCGGCCAGTCACAAACAGGAAATTTTTGTTCGATGGCATTAGTTCCCTTGTTTTTCATGAGTTCCTTGTAAACTTCCTTCACGATCATCATCTTCTGTCCTGTTATTTTCGGAGATATATAGCTATATTCGACTAAAAAGTGTCTAAGATGATAAAAGCCAATAGGAATGTGATGTACATCAATTGGAAGTTGTATGCTGATAGGAACTATTTCATTCAGCAGATGGGCCGTAAGGCTGTTGGGTGACGTTTTTCATATCTTGTACGTCTTGCACACATACAAAGATCTTAACTTACAGTTGACATCTGTGAGGTTCAGTCCACCTTTCTGTGTAGGAAGTGTGAGTGTGCTGAACTTCACTTTAAAAAATTGCCTTGGCTGACAAAGTTCCCCAATGCCGACATGATTCTGTTGGCGATGCCGTGCGGTACGGGAAAGGCTTGTGCAACATAATTAAGTTTCGATGTCATATATACATTAACAAGAGTGGTTTTTTGAAGTTCGTCAAGGTGCCTCAGTCTGTTTTCTTGAATAACTGCACGTATTTTAGCAAGTAGTTGTCTGTAGATTACAGCGATAGTACGATGAATATTATTCCTGAATGCAATCCCTAAACACTTGAGTTGATCTACTTCTGGTAACTGTTCTATGCTTCGCGTACATTTCCCTTTACCTATATTCATAATGCCTGACTTCCTTTTGTTTAGCTTGGCTCCGGATGCCAGTTCATATTTCTGCACAATCTGCAGAGCTTGCGCCACTTCTTGCTCGTTCATAACCAGGAAGCCAACATCATCTGCATACGCGTTACATACTATTTTCTGGCTATTTATCTGCAGTCCTTGTAGTTTTTGTGTAAGCGTGGAAAGCAGAGGTTCGATCGCAATGGCAAATAATGCCATTGACATGAGTCATCCTTGTCTTACAGAGGAATCCATCATAATCGGTTGGCTTAATTGTCCATTTATCATTATACGTGCTACGCTATTACGTAATATTTGTTCAATTATCCGCAGGAAACCCGGAGAGAACCCCACTGCTTTCATGGTATTAAGAAGGTATTGATGATTGACTCTGTCAAATGCCTTCTCAAAGTCTAACGACACTATTGCACACTTAATTCGACAGACTTCCGCAGTTGATATGATATCCCGGTATTCGCAAATATTTTGTAAGATACTTCTGTCTTTACCGACACATTTTTGGTACTGGCCAGTTATTGAATTCATTTCATTCTTCTTGCCAGAATGCGTGCGAAAATCTTATAGTCACTATTCAATAGTGTGATCGGACGTAAATTTTCAATTCCTCTGCTTGCTGAGTTCTTAGGAATTAGGACTATAACGCCCTCAGGGAATTCTTTTGGGATGTCGACATTGCCGGTCAGAAGTTCGTTACACATACATAGTAATTTGCTCTTCAGTATGGGCCAGAACACTTGGTAAAATTCTATGGGTATCCCATCAGGTCCTGGGGATTTATTTTTAGGACTCCGTGCTATTGCATCTTTCAGCTCGTCCTCTTCTATATCCGTCGTGAGATGTCCTCGTTCCTCCACAGTCAGTCTGCCTGTTATGTTACTTGTCAGCTCATACTGCATATTTTCATCAGTGGGTTTATGTGACATTAGTTTCGATATGTAGTTATGAATTGCATCTTTAATTTCATTTTGTTTCCTAAGCATTTGTCCATTAGGTAACTGAAGTTCTGTCAAGATTTTTCTACTCCCTCTCTTGTTTTCACGCATAACGTGGAATATTGACGGTTCTTCCCCGTTTATATTATTCTGCACTCTAGACGGTATTTTAAAACCTTCCGCTTGCTTCCGATTTAGAGCTAAAATTTTTGCTTTGATTTTCTGAATCCTTGTGTAATTGTCTATCATTTGTTTATCCATGGTGTACAAATCCCTAAGACATTGAAAATAAAATTCAGTTGTTTTTTTATACCAAAAGTTCCTCTGTCGTGAGTATTCAATCAGCGTTTTTCGTATCTTTGGCTTCGCTGCCACTGCAGCCACCAAGCTGTGACCGAGCTGAATGACGGTATTCTGTTCTCACATTGTTTCCAGGCATTAGTAATCACCACGCGACATTCCTCATCTTGCAGATGTGAGATGTTTAGTTTCCATAAGCCTCTAGCTCGGTAAGTCTCTTGTTTTTGCAAATTAATGGTTGTGATGTAAGCCGCATGATCAGAGAAGCAGGTGGGCCACACTTCAGACTGGAGAATGTGGTCCTTGATATCAGCTGATACATAAATTCTATCCAGCCTGCTGGCTGAATGACTAGTAAAGTAAGTAAACCCAGGTGCCGCACCGTGGGTATGCTCCCAGGTGTCGGTTAATTTCAGTTGTTGTACTATACGCTCAAGTTCGATGGATTTATTACAGTTCGGTATCTGATCTTTGGGGTTAAGAACACAATTGAAGTCACCGGCAAGGATAATATGATCTTTATGGTTACGGAAGAGAGGAACGATGTCACTTCTATAAAATTCTGCTCTCGCACGCCTGTTATTATTTCCGGATGGTGCGTACACATTGATAATGCGCGTGTTGTTGACAGTTGCCGCAAGTCCTCTGCTGCTTACAAGTTTTTCTATTTCTTCGACTCGAATGCCTTCTTTCGTTAGAATTGCGGTTCCTAGTTCTGCACCGTTGCCAGGGTTGGTGATTGCGTTATAGCCCTGTATCGCATCGAGATTGATATCTGATACTTCCTGCAAAAGTAGTATGTCAATATCGGCTGCGTGCGCAAAATCTTTCACGTGTTGGAGACGGATGGAAGAGCGTATCTTATTAATATTTAGCGTGGCGACTTTGAAAGCTTGTGTTGCCTCCATATTGTTACTAATTTATGTTAAAATTCGTCATATGAGGTACTGTCGGAGACATCGCCTGTTCCACTCATCAGTTCCAAGGAAGTTGTATCCATCACGCTCAGTTCATCTTCGTGCTGATCAATGGGCTTCGCGGTTGTAACAATATCCGCCATTTCTTCATCTGCATTTCTTTCATTCAACTCCTCTGCCCAGCTTTTGTGCTGGTTGCTCTTCAGGGTGTCCGAGTTCGAATCTCGTATTGCGGAAGAAACCTTTACATCGCAGGGGGGTTTCTGCTGCATTTTTCCTTGTGGCAGCTATTCCGGTGGGATAAGACACAATGAACTGTGCTGCGTGCTCGCAACCGATTTCTTTAGTGATTCCTCACGTTGCTTCTTGCTGATCTCCTTAGCTTTTTCTCTCAAGGGACGTGCTAGTTCTTCAGCATTCTTAGCAGCAAGTCTCCTCTTCTTATTTCTTCTTGTAGGACTTCGTTGTGGAGAAGCTCCACTGTCTTCTGTAGCGACAGTTGTTTCTCGAACATGGTCTTTTGCTTTTGTGGTTGAAGCCTCTAGCTTTTTGTCTTTTTCTCCGGTCAAGTCCTTCAGATTAATATTAGGCTCTGCGCTCGGTGCCGTCTGAGTACCAGCAGTAGCCTCTTCTTCTTGACGGTTTGCTACTATCGCTGGACTAGTGTCCATTATTAAATCTGAAGCCTGTTCCTCCACGACTACAACAGATGTTGGAGTTTCAATATGCGTAGAGGGGTTCTGTTGTGAAATTTCTACAGTCTCCATAACGTTATCTGCCTCAGGTACTTCAGAAAACGTACTCAGTTCGGGGGCCGCAGTTGTAGCAGCTGGTCTGCGCGCCGCAGCGGCGTACGTCACGGGCATGGATGTCAACACGGGGGGCCTGTCTGCCTCGCCGGCGGGCAGCTGCGCCACGCGCCGCTGCAGGCACTCGGCTCGCACGTGGCCTGTTTTGCCACAAGCTGCACACGTCTTAGGCTGGTCATCGTACATAACTATCGCACGATAACCACAAACCTCAATGTACGATGGAATGTGTCTCCGTAGATCGACTTTCAATTGGCGCACTCCGTTTAAAACCGGAAATTTATGGGAGTTGGACCATCTCTCGCCAACGTTACTGATAACCCTGCCATACTTCGAAATTACGTCGTCGATCTCTTCACTGGTTATTTCAAATGGAAGTTCAAATATGCGAACTGTCCGTATTCCAAAGCCAGCATGAGAGACGTAAACAGTGCCAACTTTTCCGTCACTGTATTTAAATTTTGCCTCGCCTCCACAAGATTCGACAATTTTCGAGCATAAATCAGATCGAGCTAATTTCACGAAAACCATGCTGCTTACAATCGACAGATGGATCCCAATTATGTCATCTAGTCCAAGTTTAAATTCAGTCTCTAACCATTCCTCAACTTCGAACGATTTTGGTCGAGTCAAGTTCTTATCAAACGTGAACCTCAGGGTATCTTTCCTATCCTTTACAACCGGTTGCGTCATCACGAAATAGTTCTCATTTTCTGTACAGCACAACGAATACCGCTACAGCAAGCGCAGCGACTCACCACTCGTAAACAGCGTCGGCGCAGCGTACAGCACGGCACAACCTTCCTCCTCGCCGTCCGCCGGCAGACGTCGCTGGGGACACAGTGATCACCGCACCTGCAAGGACTACCTAAGCACGCCTACCGTCAGCTACAAATTCCCAGCTTTGCCCTGCCCACAGTACTCAAACTCGTAGTTATGAACTAATTCCCGTAAGAGTAAGAAAGCAGGAGACCCGGGTTCGAATCCCGGCTGGGTACACATTTTCAGCTTTGTCCAATCGCAGTTGATGTCATATATTCCATGAATTTTGAATAATAACAACTGCAGGATCAGAAGTGACGACTGTTCTCTCGGAACAGACGCCACATGTATATATATAATATGCCGGTGACGGGCAATGATCCTATCGTTAGTGGGGAGGGGTGGACAAAGTTTGAAGCCCTTACTCTTACGGGAATTAGTTCATAACTACGAGTTTGAGTAATGTGGGCAGGGCGAAGCTGGGAATTTGTATCTGACGGGAGGCGTGCTTAGGTAGTCCTTGCAGGTGCGGTGATCACTGTGTCCCCAGTGGTGTAGGGGTCAGCGCAACTGCCTAGAAAGCAGGAGACCCAGGTTCGAATCCCGGCTGGGTACACATTTTCAGCTTTGCCCAATCGCAGTTGATGTCATATATTCTATGAATGTTGAATAATAACAACTGCAGGATCAGAAGTGACGTCTGTTCTCTCGGAACTGACGCCACAGATTAATTATTGATCCTATTTAAACAGTTTTGGGTAGCTGTTCAGGGCATAGAAGCTGACATACATAACTCACCCCTATGAACAGAGACAACGAGCCATAAAACTTTTACTACCCTGAGTTATGTATTGCCCAATTCATATTGCTGAGTACCGATAGGGAGGTCGCATGTGTGCGGTATGTGGCCCTTGGAGCAACAGCGCGCGAGTAGTAGTAGTAGCTGTGGAGTCAGAAGAGAGTCGAGCTCTGTCGTTTGAACAGTTCGTACATTAGCAAGTGCGCCACGCTTTTTGCAGTTACCAGGCCTCGTCGGAGTTCCATTATTAGCGCACATGTTTCCAATATGAGCGGCGGCACACGGCAGTTCATCTGTGTATGTCAAGATTCTACCCTCAAATTGCTCACTGAATAGGATCCGTGCCTATATTGTGGCCTGCAGCACTGTCGGAGTCGGCGCATCCTGCTCTTCAACAACGAGAACGCAAGTAAGACCGCTCCAATAATTTCAGACCACACAGAGTTTGGACATTTTATAAGGCGTTACCCAGTTTTGTGCTTGAGATACTATTTTTTTTCTAATAATAACCTACAATTTAAAGAACTTCTTCCACGTCATTGCAGTGCTCACTCGACCTGTGTGTGGACATGCTCCAAAATTTTATAATGTGACATTGTTTTTAAATTTTAAAATTTTAATCTATTGACATGGAGTCAGCCACATTTTAACAACTTTCTTAATGTGAGCTTTATTGTATCCTTTTGAAGAAGGCAAAATTAATTTTGCCGAAACCTGGGTAAAGGTTTATAGATGTAAACTATTTTATACAACTGGTCGGCTGAAACTGTGTTGACTCTTGGATTGTGTTCCACCGTTGCTGAATTGCAGCCATGTTTGAAATTTTCAACATATTGCATTTTTGGAATGAGAGAACTTCTTTCTTGTAAAACAAAACAAAGCTAGCACAATTAAATAGCCAAAGAAAAGATATTAGTTCTTAAATAATTGGTTCATTACTATTTAATATTTCATTGGTGTATATTTTATGTGTAAAGTTGTTTTGCTTTGTTGGTTCGTATATTGGCGTTGTCCAGGTGTTGTGATCTACATAGTTGCAAGTTATTTTGAATACTGTCTTTCTTGCTAATCTTAATATGAATTACTGTGCCAATCAAGTACTTTGCTGCGCAATGTGTAATTCTCAAGCAGGTGAGTCTTAGAGAAGGGACGTGAATAACTGAGTGCAACATTTGTGTCTGATCCAACACTGTTTCCGAACTAAACCAGTTTATTTCAAAATTATTACGTAGTTTATTTCTTTCTTACTATAAACTGATAAAACCAAAACATCATTTTTCGTAAAATTTATACAGTTGCGAAAGTGTTTGTCAACCTTCTGTTGTGCAACACTAAGGTGTGTGATTACCCATTCATATCTGTCGTGGTTAATTACAAATTACTCTAGGTGCCTCTTTGGGCTGGCGATCGTATTATTATTCTTAATTTGTACTGTTTCATTGTTTGTTACTTCCTATAATTTGCAATAATTTCGTGTATGAGTGTGATTGTTCTGAAATGAAATCAGTTCAGTTAGTAATCAGTAGAGTAGGAGAAACGGGCTATCTGGTGTGGTAGTTCGTGCGGCAACATTCCCTCACTTGCTGGTTTTCGTTTGTACAATATCTTTTTCGGTAAAGACAGCCATGTCCAGGTTTTATTGTAGGTAACACAAAGGTCATGTTAACGTTAATCTGTCACAGGATTAATCAACCGGTTAGTGAGGGGAGTGTTACAGTCAGTAAATTATAAATTCTGTTATTTTCTCCAAGTTACAATTTACTACTTCAGATTGTTATTAAATACTATGGGATTAGTATACAGAAATCAGGTGTAGGCTGATTATTCATATCAGTTGGTAAAGAAGAGTTGTTACTCGCAGTGTTTATATAGGTATGCGCTACATGATCATTTACAGTGCCGCGTGGGAGTAGCCGATCGGTCTGGAGCGCCACGTGCCTCCCACAGTCGGAGGTTCGAATCCTCCCTTGGTCATGGATGTGTGTGTTGTCCTTAGGATTAAGTATTTTGTGAGCTAGGGACTAATAATCCAGCAGTTAACTCTCATAGATTTACGAACATTTGAACACTTTTTCATTTACAGTAGGGGAGACCGGGGCACATTTTCCATAGGGGTAAGTTTTCCAAATCCATTTATTTTCGAAACAAACCGCTAGATGTTACCACCGGCGATACTGTAGGAAGTAGCAACAAAGCACGCTTCATTTACGAAAGTTTCAGTGTTGTACCAGCAGTCACAACGTCGGCAGGGCTGTTTTCGTCATTTTTGCAAATGTGAGTAAACTTTCACGTTTTTATTGAAACTTAAAATAAACATTCTAGCGTTAAACTTATTATTTTGACATTGCACACACTAAAAGTGGGTTTCTTTCTTCACGTAACTGTGCATTTGTTTTGTAAATAGCTTACACTGTTACTCATGGACGTAGTGTTACAGTTCCGAATATGGCGACGGGGCACATTTTCCTAGTGCATATGGGGCACATATTCCTTATTGCTTTGAGTCTTATGCCAAGTCTAAAGCAAATGAAAAGTGGGTACAGTGCACGAAATGGGCGCATGGAGAATTTACGAAAGGGAATGTTCCATTTTTTGTTTGCTTACATTGTGATTCAGACAATCAGTATAAGTATTGTTAAAAATGTCTGTATTTGTAAAATATTTAAGTCACATATTTTGTAACACCATTAAGTAGCATTTGTTTTTATTTAATGTGGCTATTTTTACTATCCTCTTTTGTAATGTATTGTAAATTCATGATAAAAATACGTATTCAGTGAAATCAAGATAATTATCTCTGTTTTAACATTGAAAGTATAATTGGAATATTTGCCCCTGTACATTTTAAGTAAGCTGGAAAACTTGCCCCACATACGGGGCAAATTTTCCAACGCAACATGGTCAGACAAAACCATTTACTACCGAGAATGATATTTACTGTTTTCAAAAAATCTGTACAAGACTGTAAATAAAGGTGTAGGAAATGTAATGATCCGCTGTTTACCGCAAAATCGATAAAAATAAGAAGTACAAAAATAAAAATGTAAAATGGTGGATAACGTACCCCGGTCTCCCCTATTTAAAAGAAAATGTAAGGCAGATTGCTGTTCAGATACAATTACTGTCATTGGCATCAAACTGTGTTATATCAGATGTAGTAGTGACAGCTTGGTCAAAGAACACTGGTAATCTAAAGCAACAGTGTTAGTTGGTAAGCTATGATTTTCCCCATTATCTAAAATAAAAGGTGAATTTTGTAGTTCACACGAAGTCAGCAGTAGTAATTTTTCAGACTCGGGGGGCAAAGTGTCATCAGAGTTTGCCAATAGCTAATTTCCATCGTCACATGCCAATGTTTCCTCAGGCTGGTATAATAATTATGGGCTTCAACGAGCTGAGATATGGCAGAAATATGTTACGGATTAGAATATCATTGTCTTTTTGTAACTATGTTGGGAGGAAAATCTCTGTCATCAAAAGAGAGTTAGCATAACTCACACCTGTGTAAAATGTATGAAAAAATACTGAAGGATGAGAGCAAGTAACATTATTATTGAAGAGCGAGTACTGTAATCATCATCATGTCAAGAAACTGTAGACCAGCTTTCTGTATCGGATATATGTTCTGCAGAATCAGAATGAGAAATATTATCAACGAATTGCAATTAGCTGTCATATTGTTGTGATGAAGGTTTATCAATGGACAAAATATCTATGTCTGTGACGGGAAGCCTAGAATCTGACCAGATTATTGCATTTTCTGAATGAAAAACATTACTCGCTAATGTGGGGATACCGTTGAACATACAAGGCACAGTGCGTGATGTAGGTAGTTCCTTAATGTACGTTATATGGGATAACAGCTTTATCTTCATTGGAAATATACCGATTAAACGATTTACGAAAGGTAACATTGTCGTAGGAAAGCTTTGTAGTGAATTCTTAAAAGTCTTTGTTTCTGTCAAATATAGTAAAGTATTGCCAACTTTCACAGCCTCTTGCTAAATGACGCCAGCAAACTCGCTGTTGTTGTTTGAAGGCGGCGGATTTTTGTCTTCCAGCTTTCGGTTAGCGTGTAACGGATCCTATTGCCCGGTGTTTGTCCAAAAGCGAGGGAACTGCATTGCGAGAAATGGACTGTGTGGTCGATATTTTTTTTTCTTTTGAAAGAACCATTATTAACGATCTTTAGTGAAATAAAGAAAATTACGAATAAAATGCGATAATTTTTAACGAGATGCGTTTCGTTTATCTCAATAAGAAATATCTTCAATAGTCCGAAATGAGAACTCTCTACAATTTGATTTGTTTTCATAGATCGTTAAAAATTTGTAAAATGTTGAGCTTGTTACTAATACGGAAATTTTTTTCTCAATTTTCTCCTGACATCATGAAGCGCCGACGTGTTGCAGTTCATGGCAGAGACGATTTGTTGTAGTTTCTTCTGCCCTGAACATAAAAAATAATTATCATCTAACAAAATATTTTATCTTAAATGGCGTAACAAATGTAAACCTTGCAAGCTAATTTTGGTACGCAGCAAAATAAAATATGGAATCGCAGATGTTGAGGCAAGCATAGCCTACCACTCGAGCCAACAGATGACACTACTAGTGGTGTCGCCTGCCAAACGCGTGTGAATGCCACGGACTTTCTGCTTTTACCTTTATAACATGGATACTATACCCGGGCCGCTGAAACTTTCCACTTGACGTTTGCAAATAACAAGTGAAGAGCAAGAAGCGCGAGGCGCTAGTCGCTAGGAACGATCCAATCACAGCGCGATAAACACTTCCAGTGATCACGTGCCGTGACGTCAACGTTCCCGCGTTGCCGGCTTTGTTCAGTTGTACTGTAAACAAAGTTGTGTATCGTATTTATCGCGTGTTTACGTTGTGTGTGCCTTTTTCGTTGAGATTTGTTTTACCGTGAGTGGTTTAACTTGACTCTCAGAGTTCAAGTAATTGGACAATGTCACCAAGAAGACGTTTTCTGAGTAAGTTCTCAATTTCGTATGAATAAAAACTTCGAAGCTTATGCTCTGAGCAGGAAGTTCATTCTCGCTTCAAATGATCGGAAAGAAGTTATGGTGCAGTGGTTACAAGAAAGAAATGTTCAAGTGTTTGTAAATCTATCGGACCAAACTGCGTGGTCATCAGTCCGTAGCTTACAAACTACTTAAACCTAGGTAAACTAATCTAAGGACAAACACACACACCCATGCCCCAGGGAGGACTCGAACCTCCACGGCGAGAAACCGCCCGCTCCATAGCGAGACGCTTTAGACCGCTCGGCCACTCCACCGCGGCTGGAAAGAAATATTGCTGCAGATATGTCAATGTCAAAGCTTCTTTTATATTCGCTCGTGACACAAAATGAGCCTATTACACCCACATATGCAGTGGAGGAAATCGGAAAGGAGCAGCGTCACAACGAAATAAATCTGCCCCCATTTCACTGCTGTTTTAACCCTGTAAAATTGGTATGATGTGACGTCAAGAATTACTTACGGAACAATAAGACTTTTACAATAACAAGGTGGAAAAGCTGTTGTTGCATGAAGCTGTTGCCAATGTGGATGTTGCGTCTTGAAAAAAAAAAAAAAAAAAAAAAAAAAAAAGGTCGAGCACGTTGGAAAACTGATTCGGGCAGCGCAAACAATGGAAGGGATCATGAACAGTTAATGATTTGCCTTAGTGATGACGATTTTGGCAGTGACGACAACAATGAAGATGGGGAGCTGGATGTAATTGTACCATTATCGCCGTAAATTGGTGAGCGACAAGCATTCTGATTATAAAACGTAGAGAGAGCAGTTACTATCTTGATTACTGTTTATTTCGTATCTGTCAAGATCCAATGCTTATTTTCTATATTGCTTTGTTCCGTTATTGAAAGCGTGTGCATTGTCTGGTCTTCATTAATATGCCGTTAATTAATTGCTGCTCAAGAACGAATTATTATATGCACTTTTGTTGCTCAATAGCTTACATTTACGAGATGCAACTCAAACTCGTTTCGTCTGATATGTGTATAGAGGCTAGTGTTGCAACGTCGCTAAAGCAGTGTAGCCAACTTATCTCGCCGTAACGCGAAACGTCAAGTGCAATGTTTCAGTGGCCCGGGTATAAAATAGACGGTATGGTCACTCGCTGCTAAGGGGGGGGGGGGGGGGGGGGACAGGCCGTGCGCTGTGACGCCACCCGGTGACCACCACAACCGACACGAACGGCCGCCACGACAAAATTATCAAACGACTGCAGGAAAACTATTTGCTGAAAAAAACCTGATTTTTTTACATTTCACAGCTTGACATCTCCGCTCAATGAAGGACTGAATTTCTTTTTATCATTCTGCATACTTTTTTTGTGCTGTATCAAATGAAGTAAATGGTTGCAATAAATTTTATGATTTTTTAGAGGTAAATACGCTTTGCGTAGACTGCGTATTGTTCATTTTAGATCATATGTTGCTGCGTATGAATGTTGTGAACATGTCGAAGTAAATAATTATTTCATGTATTAGTTTATTGTTCTCACTTTTTTAATGGTCAACTTCTTTAGTTAATTCATCTACAATTATTCCATCATTGTTAACAACAGTGCTCGCTGAGGGGGTATCGGAATTAGTACACCTACTGATTTGCTCAACGGAATTGTTTATACAGTTTACGCTGTCATCCTTGTCATTTATTATTAACAGTAACATTTGTACTTCTTTTCGGTTCTTCCGTTTTGCTACTCTGACTTCAAGGCAGCCGGTCGCGGTGGCCGAGCGTTCTGCGGCGTGTCAGTCACAGTCTGCACGGCCACTACGGTCAGGGGTTGGAATCCCCCCTCGGGCATGGATATTTGTGCCGTCCTCAGTATTAGCTAGTTGATAAGTAGTTTGTAAGTTTAGGGACTAATGAACCCGAAGTTAAGTCCCATAAGCTCTACAAACATTTGAACTTCGCGGGTTCAGAAAGAACCTGTCTTAACTACGTCGATGCGTTTAGCCAGCTTCTAAGTAGAGCCCGCATCTGCCTTTAATATACGTTTCAATGAAAGGTTTAAAAGTTCTTTTTTCAAGTATCGAACATAATTAGACTCTTAATAACGTTCTGAACATTCACGGCCAATATCAGGGTTGAGAGCATCCAATCGCTTACACGCGTTTATCCACTTTAACCTTACCTCTTTATCTCTCGGAAATCTGTGAAATATCGCAGTCTTCTGTCTGCCGTGGTTCGTACAGCACGCAACAGCACAACACACCGTCGTCACTAATAAGCCATCACTTATCACTTACAACTACTTAATACATACACAAACTATAAAGAGCCAGTGGGAAACAATTTTTTGTGGAGATACACTCATAATAGCAACGCTATGATCGCGCGGGAAAACCACAGTCTAACATATACAGTCGCGACACTCGTTGCTGTGAAAGTTGTTACCAACTGACAGCTGCAACGACACTAGCGCTGCTAGCGGTGGGCAAGCCGCCATAGGAGTGATGTTTGTTTATAATTATTTTTGTACGTAATTAACGAAATAGTTATTATAATTTTTGCGTTACAAGGATTAGTAAAATATCAGGAAACATACAAAATACGGAAATTAATGTAAAAAGAGCTGAAATTAACTGATTTAGTGGTATAAATAACAACTTCGTGTTTAACAAATACTTACGAATATGTGTGTATTTCAAAGTTATTTCGCTGAAAGCAAGTAGATTATAAACATAAAAGAATAATAAATTTCTATTATGGTGTTTTCTTACTATGAGAGGCAGTTTTTTGACTAGTTTCAATTCGGTGTAGAGTGTAGTGATTCTTATATTTTTACACCTCACTCGTCTTGCTTATACGCTAATATTCTTTTAATTTGAATTACTTCAGCTTGAAAAGCCAAGGTTTTGAAGATCATTGCCGTTTAGTGGTTCGGCTGTAGCAACAATTGTGGAATAGGGTTCTTCTTTGTTGGAACACAGTTTAATTGCTTTTGTCGTTTTATTGCCAAGTCTGTGACGTTTCTCCGTCAGTTACAGCTGTGGTGGCTGCTTTGGTACGTTTAAATGCTACAGTAATTTCATTCCGCACACATTTTCTACGTTCTACCTTCACCGATTTTACTCGAATTGTAGTGAAGAAACTTTAACGTTCCTGAGTAGAAAAGCGACGTCTTTCTGCCAAATAGCAGTCTTGTGGTATTTTGTAGCCATTTTCTATTTTTTTAATAGAACATGAAATTATTCAGTAGAAGCCTTAATGTTACAAAATAAATGTAAATAAACTGTCCTGCAATTCACTGTTTCGTACTTTGTCACAGGCGTTAGGAAACTTAAAAAACAGAAATTTGGAGCTATTTTTAATGTATTACATATTTTTATAGCATTACAAACGTTTTCCAATGTAAAAAGTATGTCAGAATCGATATAAACTGTATTATTCGTACTCTTCCAATGCAGTCTGCAGAAGTGTTGCTTGCCGGCCGCTTGGAGCGCTACTGTCGCACTGTATAACAAAAATATGCGGGTGTCGTGATTGTATATGTTAGACTGTATACGTTAGACTCGAAGGGCATGAAAGGGAAGCATCAGTTGGGAAGGGAGTAAGACAGGGTTGTAGCCTTTCTCCGATGTTATTCAATTTGTACATCGAGCAGGCGGTGAAGGAAAGCAAGGAAAAATTTGGAATAGGGATTAAAGTTCAGGGGGAAGAAATTAAAACATTGCGCTTTGCTGATGACATGGTAATTCTGTCAGAGACAGCAAAGGACCTGGGAGAGCAGTTGAATGGAATGGACAGCGTGTTGAAGAGAGCATATAAAATGAACATTAACAAGAGAAAAACAAAAATAATGGAATGCGGTCTTAGAAAATCAGGCGATGCTGAAGGAATTAGATTAGGTAACGAAACAATGAAGATGGTAGATGAGTTTTGTTACTTGGGTAGTAAAATAACATGCGATGGTCGCAGTACAGAGGATATAAAATACAGAATGGCAATGGGAAGAAAAGCATTTTTGAAAAAGAGAAATTTGCTAACATCGAATATTAATTTAGGGGTAAGGAAGTCTTTTCTGAAGGCATTTGTGTGGAGTGTTGCCTTGTACGGGAGTGAAACATGGACGATAAGCAATGCGGACAGGAAAAGAATAGAGGCTTTTGAAATGTGGTGCTACAGAAGAATTCTGAAGATTAGGTGGGTGGATCGCATAACTAATGAAGAGGTACTGAACAGAATTGGTGAGAAAAGGAATTTTTGGCATACCCTGTCTAAAAGAATGGATCGCTTGGGAGGATACATTCTTAGACATCGGGGAATCGTAAATTTAGCATTGAGAGGGAAGTGTGTGGGGTAAAAATCGCAGAGGGAGACCAAGAGACGCGTATAGTAAGCAGATTCAAGTGGATGTGAGTTGCTGTTCCTATGAGGAGATGAAAAGGCTTGCTCAGGATAGAGTAGGGTGGAGAGCTGCATCAAACCAGTCTCCGGACTGAAGACCATAACAACAACAAGTGGGAAAACTGTGCTGGTGACGTCAGTGGCGCGACATACGACTGCGCATCCGGCGGTTGATCCGTACTGTCTATCCTAGTATCCGTGCTTTATCAGCTATTTGCTGTAATCATTCTGCGATCAGGAGGCACGTCTACGCGTTGGCTGAGATCCCGCAGCAGTATTGATCGAGGCAGCAGCCTGGTGGGAAAAGTCACCTGCAGCCGTCAAGAAGTTGGCAGGAATTCGCGGTGAACTGCCGGCAGCGAGGAATGTCGGATGCAGCGAACGGCCGGGTTCTGGCGCTGGCGGTGCATTCAGCGGCTGTCTTCATGCCACCCCGCCCCACTCATTCGCCACGCTCATCAGCGCTCGCCGAGACCAACTTGGCGTGCTTCCAGCAGCTGGGAAACTGCTTCTGCACCTGTCTCCAACAACGAACCAAACACGACCAGCCAACTGAGCTGCTTATTATTTATAACTTCATCACGTATTTCGTTTGTCTCTACGAAGATCTGCGTTAAACTAAACACTTGTTTTTATTTTCATATGCATACATAGCACCTTAGTGTGTACATCTTACATATTAAAGACAAAACTCACCGCCCGATTTCCTTCATTTTTGTTTTAAACTATAGATATTCATCCACAGGTTTGTTGTCAAGTATCAAAATTTACATAAATCTCGACTTCCATTTTCTATACTCGAAACGCGATTTCCTTCCGTATATTTCTTATTGGAATGTCCTTGCTGTAAACTAAAATCCGAGCGATTTACTTCATTTTTATATACATGTGGCGTCTCTTCCGAAAGAACAGACGTCACTTCTGATCCTGCAGTTGTTGTTATATAATATTCACAGAATATATGACATCAACTGCGATTGGGCAAAGCTGAAAATGTGTACCCCGCCGGGATTCGAACCCGGGTCTCCTGGTTTCTAGACAGTTGCGCTGACCCCTACACCACTCTTTTTTTTGTTTTTTTGTTTTTGTTTTTTAGAAGCAGGTGTTAAAGATAGTGACGATGGCGACAGTGAGTAAATAACACTGCGCAATAAGAAAATAATCAGTTGCTACTGTGTTATTTGCTATTATCGTCACTGTTTACTCAAGCTGTGACATAGGAGTGGATAAAAAGGCATATAATTATGCACAATAAAAGAAGAGAAATGAATAAAAGTGAAAAATAAATAACCTGAGGGGGAAGATATTTTTTTTTATTTTCTTGATTATTTTTTTAATCGTTGACTTTTCATTATTTTTGTTTTTCTTTCTTTATAACTTTTTCTTTGCTTAATTATCTTTTAATATTTTCTTAATAATAAAAAGTAGGAACTACAATTTTTAAAAATTGTTCTGCTTTTTTTTTTTTTTTTTTTTTTTTTTTTTTTTTTTTTTTTAGGGCCTCCTTCCTCCCCTTCAGCCCCGCCTTTCGCTCGCCATCTTCTGCCTTCTCGGCCTGGCTTCAATGCCGTTTTAGTCTTCTCAGTAAGAAAATTAAAATTTGTACTTCTCGAAACACAGAAATTAAAGTTAAATGTCTTCTTCAAACAAAAATCATATAAACATAGTTGAAATGAAAGTAATAACGCTATGTAACTCAGTTCTTGTATTGCACTGTGGCTGGCTGCTAAACTAATATTAGAAGTGCACCTAGCCGATCCCCAACGCGCCTCGCGTTGGAGTCGGGCACGTCTTCTCGATAGATTTTAGAGTAAGTTCCATTGTCCTGATCGGTTCTAGCTCTAAGTCGGCGAATATAAAAATTAACTTCTCATACCCGGTACTCTCCAACTGCGCGGGGGATCGCTCATAGCACTTCCTAGAAAGTTAGCAAAGTAAAGTTTGTATTTCTTGTGGTTCTTGATCGTAGAATGCCGTTCTTGCAGAAATGTCCAAAAGTCAAGTGCGTTCTTGGGCCCTTCTTTGAAAAGGTAGAGGACTGTCAATCCTCGAATCCAAGTTACTGCATTGATCTTTGTTCGGGGGTAGTATGTCTCGTCCGGGTAGAGTAAGATCTGTGGTTCGATATCTTGCGGAGCAACTCGAAGGAAAAGAGCTATAATTTTTTGCGCCAAACTCCACGCTTCTGCGGAAGTGTCACATGTCAGGCGATGTACTTCATTATCCAATTCATTGCACAGAGTACACAGAGGCGTGTCCACTCTATGTATAGCATGTAATCGGGCACGCGTCATGAACTTTCCATTGATGATCTGATACCACAGCGTACGTGTCACTGTGTCAAGAAGCGCATGGTGCACTGCCCGCCATACCACTGTCCACGTTACTGTCGGATGCCGTCTCTCTATCACGTTGCCTGGTCTTCCTCGTAACAGTAAGCAATATATGTCGCGTACTGTTGTGGTCCTGGTAGTCGGCAAGTCCGCTTGTACATAACTGTATTCGACAAAAAAGGTACGAATATGGGCAAGAGACGGTGATATGTGACCGACAAAAACTGGCGCTCTTTGAGAAGGTGGTGCTAATTCCTCTATCAAAGTGCCGGACAGACTTGACTGGTGTCGACGCCACATCTTGACCATCATACTGACATAGAGAGCCACAGCGCGGTCGCGGACGTGGACGAGTCCGAGGCCCCCTCGCTTAATGGGGAGGGTGAGAGTTTCGTATCGGACTTTGAAAATTAGACCTGCGCTCACGAAGTATCCAAAGGCCGCTAGGAGGCAGCGTGCCATAACCACCGGCATCGGGAGCACTTGCGCCAAGTGTGGAATGCGCGATGCCAGGTGAATGTTCACAAAAGTGACCCGCTGCATCATGTCTAATGTTCTTAACATGTTATCTCGAACGCTCGTTCCGATAGACTGCAGGAGCCGTCTATAGTTGAGCGCTGCCGTGCGTCTGACGTCGTTGGTGAATGTAATTCCCAAACATTTCATTGTGTCCATCAATCTTAACGGTGCCACGCTGTTATCTGGCAGCCCTCGTCCAATGTTCATAGCCCCAGACTTCGCCATATTAACGCGACTTCCTGTAGCCGAACCATACAGATCAATCCAGCGTAGTGCTGTTCGTATCTCGTCCCCCGACCGCGCCAGGAAGGTAAGGTCGTCTGCAGATGTTCTGCAGATGAATGTGTGGCCCCTGAACGTCATTCCTGTTAGCTTGTTCCTAAGGCCACAAAGTAACGGCTCGATAGCTATGGCGTAGAGTAACGACGACAGCGGACACCCTTGCCGCACAGATCTGGCGATTTTGATTGGTCCTACCGCACGTCCGTTCACGAGCACTGTGGAGGAAGCACCGTGGAGTAGTCGCATTACTACGGTAACGAAGTCGTGTGGAAAGTTCATTTTCGTCATCACTTTTGTCATGTACGCATGGCTCACTCTGTCAAAAGCTCGATCAAAGTCCACGGACACCAAAACAGCATTGAGACGACAGGTTGTTGCCAATGCTATCACGTCGCGGTAGTCACTGAGCGCTGTCTGGATATTGCTGTCACCACCGAGTGACGTTTGATCGAGGGAGATAATTTTGCGGAGGACGCGTTTGATGCGAGCTGCAAGTATCCTTGTGTAGGTCTTAAAATCTGAGTTGAGTAGTGTCAGCGGCCGGTAGTCTTGTATTCCTTTCCCACCTGACGGTTTGGGGACAGGAATTATCATGCCCTCCACAAAGGCTGGTGGAAGAGGGGTATGTGGAGACATCAGTTCTCGGTACATATCAGTCCACCGAGGCAGCATGAGAGTTTTGAATGTCCGATAAAATTCTAACGGGAGTCCGTCCGGTCCCGGTGATTTGTTTGCTGCGCCTTTACCCAGAGCTTCTGCCATTTCATCTTCCGTAACCTCTGCCATGAGTAATCCTTCCGCCGTCGCATCAAGGGTACCCGACAGTGTTTGTGGAACTTCATCAAAAGCTGCCTCATTGTGTTCCACTATGTCGTAGAGATGTCGGTAATGTTCCAGAAAAGCGGTGGCAATATCTTTTTGCGATGTTAGACTGTTACCATCCGGCAAGTCGACGGCATGTATTAAGGCTCTCCGACTGCGTCGTTTCTCCCTGATGACGTGGTGCATCGATGGTGGTTCTCCCTGTACTCGGTCAAAAACTCTAGCTCGGACGACAGTGCCTTCTAGGTTGCGGCGCATTGTAGATGTTATCTGAGCCTGTACCCGTTTGACTGCAGATTGTCGATCTGGTGGAGGTGCCTGTGTTGAGAGCTCCCGTAGCGTCGTAAAATAGAAGTCCACGGTGTTCCGTCTCCACAAGGATTGTTCTCTACCATATGCAATCATCGCTCGGCGTATAGCAGGCTTGGCGCAGTCCAACCACCACTGTAGTGTCGTGGGGAATGTCGGTAGGCGTCGCTCACAGGTATTCCAGGTATTTTCTATTATACGTCTGCACTCCGGATCCCGGAGGTGTGCGACGTTCATTTTCCAGGTACCTCGACTCCTCCACACCTTCTGGCGTTGGAGTTAGATCGTGCATATGTATGCGGTATGGTCTGAGAAGGCAACGGGCCACAATTCCGCATCAAGAACAGCATTTGTGAGACCACGTGTAACATAAACTCGATCAATACGACTTGCTGAATGACTGGTATAGTATGTGTATCCGGTCCGGTTGCCATGGACGCGTTCCCAAGTATCGATCAAGTTCATATCTCTCACCAGCAGTCGTAACTCTTGACACGAGGTGTAATGTGGGTATTGGTCTTTCGGTTCAAGCACACAGTTGAAATCACCTCCAAGTAAAAAGTGATTATATCGACCCAAGAAAAGAGGAGCAATCTCCTCTGCATAGAATCTGGCACGGTCCCGCCTTCGATCTGTACCTGACGGAGCATATATGTTGATGATGCGGAGCCCAAGTACTGTCAGCGCAAGCCCCCTTGCTGACGGCAGATACACCACGACTTCAGCATCGATACCGTCGCGTAAAAGTATCGCCGTGCCGCTGTCGCTGTCATTCGTTGGTGTAATATATGTGTTGTACCCATACAGTGCGGGAAAACTGTCTACATTGACTTCTTGTAGGAGGACTATATCAACATCCGACGCCCTCAACATGTCCTTTAATAGCTGTAGTTTGACGTGTGCTCTAATCGTATTAATGTTGATGGATGCTATTCGATATGCCTGCTGCTGCACTGCACGTTGGAAAGCGTTCATGATGCTGGAGTTTGTTGGTATGGCGTTGAACATCTGTTGAGTGCTGTCTTGTCCTTCGGAACCTTCCGCATCTCCTGAGTGACTAGTGTTTGGGTGAGGTCGCGGCCGCTGCCGCGTCCGTGTCGTCGTTCATTGAGTCATTATCATCATGGTCCTCAGACCAGATGATATGAGGCAAATCTCGCTGAGATATCCCCGCGTGGCTTTGCAATGGCGGTGGATCTGTATCACGGTTCGGCGGCGGACCCACTTGTTGGTCTCCGATGAACGACGTCGGATGTTTCTCGTGTACTGGGCGGTTCTCGTCGTTCTGATGTGCGGTGAGAAGGGACTCCACGTCTGTGCTTTGAATTTCGTTATCCTCACTGTGTGTTGCAGCGTCTCCCGTGGCACAGGTGTCCGACGGCGATAGACGGCGTTTCTTGTGTCGCTTCGGCGATCGTTGCTTGCGTGTGTGTACCTCTGTATCAGATTGCGGCAGCGATTCCCGGCTTTCAAGAGCGACGGCGGGTGTGGGTGTTGCCATGTCAACGTCCATTCGTGCTTCCGGCTCTTTCTCTTCAGCCGTCGATGTCGACGGAGAAGTTGTGCTCTGGTTGTTCGGAAGCAAATCTGTGTCAGCGGCCACCAATTCTGACGGTTCTGGTATCTGTTCTTGTGGAGTGGGTGGGGCAATATTCGGCGTAGCGCCTCTCCGGAGCACATTGACGTATGACAGTGGGAGTGACGTCGGCGCGGGCGTTAGCACAGTTTCTCCTGTTGGTACTTGTGCGATCCTCCGCTGCATGCACTCAGAGCGAACGTGTCCTTCTTTACCACATCCTGAGCATGTCTTCGGCTGGCCGTCGTATATGACTACGGCCCTGCAACCTCCTATGAACAGGTAGGACGGGACGTGTTTGGTAAGTTCGATCCGGATTTGCCGAACCCCGTTAAGAACTGGGTACGTCGTAAAAGTGGACCACTTTTCCGAAACATGACTGAGCACCGTACCATAAGGTTGGAGCGCTTCAATCACGAGTTCAGATGGCACTTCGAATGGGAGTTCAAAAATGCGTATTGTACGTAGTCCGAGTCCTGCATGATCAATAACTACATCGCCTACATGGCCGTCTGCGTGTTTAAATTTGAGTCCATGCTTATTAGCTCGAATTATTCTTTCACATACTTCTTCGCTGATCATTTTCAAGTAGACAACACTACTCAAGATAGAGAGGTGTATACCTATGAGATCTTGTAGATCGATTTTAACCTCTTCTCGTATAAAGCGTTCGATTTCGTGAGCTTTAGGTCGGGCATATTCGTTCGAAAAGCTGATCTTTATCGTCGACTTGCGCCATGAGTGAGCCATTCTATAATAGGAAATAGTACACCGACGAGAGCGGCCGAACACGTAATCAAGCGCGCGCGCGCGCGCGCGCGAGCTCTGCGGCGGGACGTAAACACGCCCGTCCTCACCGCGTCGCTGCCTGACGCAGACTGATCACGTATTTCGTTTGTCTCTACGAAGATCCGCGTTAAACTAAACACTTGTTTTTATTTTCATATGCATACATAGCACCTTAGTGTGTACATCTTACAGATTAAAGACAAAACTAACCGCCCGATTTCCTTCATTTTTGTTTTAAACTATAGGTATTCATCCACAGGTTTGTCGTCAAGTATCAAAATTTACATAAATCTTCCATTTTCTATACTCGAAACGCGATTTCCTTCCGTATATTTCTTATTGGAATGTCCTTGCTGTAAACTAAAATCCGAGCGATTTACTTCATTTTTATATACATGTGGCGTCTCTTCCGAAAGAACAGACGTCACTTCTGATTCTGCAGTTGTTGTTATATAATACTCACAGAATATATGACATCAACTGCGATTGGGCAAAGCTGTAAATGTGTACCCCGCCGGGATTCGAACCCGGGTCTCCTGCTTTCTAGACAGTTGCGCTGAACATATACATTAAAAATTGCATCTGAGCTTGTTCTAAAAAATGTTCAAATGTTTGTAGATCTATCGGACCGAACGGCGTGGTCATCAGTCCGCAGCTTACAAACCACTTAAACCTAGGTAAACTAACCTGAGGACAAACACACACACCCATGCCCCAGGGAGGACTCGAACCTCCACGGCGAGCAACCGCGCGCTCCGCAGCGAGGTGCTTTAGACCGCTCGCCACTCAATCGCGGCGAGCTTGTTCTCAGCAATTGTGAAACATGATATTAAATAAATGGGGGAAGGTGCTCGAAAACTACAGTTTGTAGGCAAGTCAAAATTATACTGAACTTGTTTATTCGGGTCGAACGCAAGCAAACTAGGGAACCTGTGGTGTCGCACACGTATAAAGTGCGCGCCACGTACTTTCGCCGCGCGACGCCATGCACGCACGGCGCGGCGTTCTTACGAAGTCAGCCACGAGCGCCCTCTGCTGCAACTCCGCTCGTGGCCACCACTGAACGACATCGTTCATTTGGGACTGAGACATGAACCAGTTAACACTTCGCAATCAGATAGGCACCAGTGAAAACTTGGCTATCGGATAGGCACTAGGCAGGCCTCTAGCTCAACTATGTATCAGCATTCTGCAGTACTGAGCTATGTAAAAGTTAAGTATTACTAAGTCTCTAAGAAATATATATCTCGTTCTAATTTACTCTAGTGTTTCTAGTTTCTGCTGTCCCATTGGCTGGTCACCTCCTACCTGCACAAGCGTGCATCCTTTATTCCTGTGTCGGTCTTTCTACTCTGCCACCGACACCTACGACGGAAACGAGACACAAAAGCGGCGACGAGGCTGGGACACAATAGAACCAATTTTGTTAATACAATAAAAAAGCATCCCATTTAGAGGAACTAATACTGACGAGTAAAGGAAATCATACAACATTGTCTTTTGTTTGTGGATTTCGTATTTCACATACAAGCACCAGAATGATAACTATCAGTAAAACAGTCAAAACAAACTATATTTCGATTTCTTACAATAATTAAGAAGGACATTGTTTATGTTCAAATGTCTGTAAATCTATCGGACCAAACTGCGTGGTCATCAGTCCGTAGCTTACAAACAACTTAAACCTAGGTAAACTAACCTAAGGACAAACACACACACCCATGCCCCAGGAAGGACTCGAACCTCCACGGCGAGCAACCGCGCGCTCAGCAGCGAGACTCTTTAGACCGCTCTGCTACTCCACCGCGGCGACATTGTTTACACGAACGAACTTTTTTCTTAACATCCGTTAGAAAAGATACTTCTATTACATCTAGAGGCGGTCAGGAGGCGCTGGAAACTCGCTCGTTACTCATAAGCGCGACCGCTGCTCGGGAGTTGCGCAGCGAGCAGCTCGTGGTTCGAGCACAGGCGAGAGCGAGCCAGGCGACTCGGTCACACTCGTTGTCGTGGTCTTCAGTCCGCAGACTGGTTTGATGCAGCTCTCCACACTACCCTGTCCTGTGCAAGTCTCTTCATCTGAGAATACGTTCCGTAACCTACATCCTTTGAATCTGCTTACTATATTCGTCCCTAAGTCTCCCTCTTCGATTTTTACCCCACACACTTCCTTCTAATGCTGACTATTCCTTGATGTCTCAGAATGTGTCCTACCAATCTATCCCTTCTCTTGGTCAGGATATGCCAGAAACTCCTTTTCTCCCCGATTCGGTTAAGTACCTCCTCATTAGTTACGTGATCTACCCATCTTATTTTCATCATTCGTCTGTAGCACCACATTTCAAAAGCTTCTATCATCTTTTTATCTGGACTTCTTATCGTCCACGCTCCGCTGTCATACAATGTGTGACGATACTGCTGGCCCTCTCATCTCAATGTTATCGTACGATACCGTCTGCGTCGGACCCGGAATCGAGTGGTGTAATAGTGATATATTTTGCGTGTGAAGTTACAAACGAAATAGCCAGCCTAGGAATTACTGTAGGACAGTGTCTCGGTGATACTGTGATCAAAACAAGTGATAGATTTAATTAATTAAGAGATTTGTATAAGACGTTTCCAGACAGTTCTATAAACTATACTTTTGTCATTGTACATTATTTTAATAAATAGACAGACGAAGGGCACAAAATTATGTAAAACATAAAGTCATGAAAATAAATAGCATTGTATATAGGTTAGGCTCATAAACAAGTTGTATTGACCAGCTAATTGTGTTAATGTAATAGACGAAATTCAATATTGTAATTCTTTGTATATATTGACTGACGTGAGATTTTGAACCTATGTTGATATTTGCGACGATATTTGATAGTTCAATATATGTTAGAAACATGTATGATGTACTCATTAACAAATTAATTGACATTTAACATCGCACTTTGTTGTCAACAGAAAGATCGGAAATTTTGTCTTAAAAATACATGCGTCATCTAAAATTATTGTATGTATAGTTTTCATTTTATATTTTGATTATTCTTGTGTACATGAAATGTTTTACTTGTCTGTTCGGTAATTGTAAATTAGTATATTCAATTGTTATGAACAATGCATAATGTAATGCCATTATTGTCAAGGTTATATATTTGCTGAGCCTTGCGTGGGAGAGTTCGCGTTTTGGCTTTTACAAAGTGTTCTGGAAGCTATGTCAGTCTGCGTTTTAAATGGAAGTACTGTCAGCTACGTTCTGTTCCATTGTTTACACATGTTATAAAGTTGTAATGTTTAGGTGGAGAAGCAGTTTGATTTCAAATTAAAGAAGAAGTGAAAAATTGTATCTACGAGTATTTATTTCTACCACGACGCCCCAGCAGAATAATGTTGCAGCGAGCAGAACCCCCATACATCGTAATGTTGAAAAACTGAGTATTCTGTTTGAAAGTGGTAGAATGAAATGTAATTACTCAAAAATATAGTAAAACTTTACAAATTCTATACTCCAAACAAATGCTTTCAGAAAGGACTTCCTAATATTTAAATTAATATCGGATGTTAACAAGTTTCGTTTCTTTAGAAACGCTTTTCTTCCCATAGCCATTCTGCATTTTATATCCTCTTTACTTCGGCCATCAGAAGTAATCTTGCTACCCAAATAACAAAATTCATCTATTACTTTTATTGTCTCGTTACCTAATCTAATTCCTTCAGCATCGCCTGATTTTCTGACATTGCATTTCATTACCTTCTTTGTACTCTTGTTAATGTTCATCTTATATCTTCCTTTCAAGACACTGTCCATCCCATTCAATTGCTCTTCCGGATCTTTGACGGTGTCAGACTCGTAGCGGAAGGGAAATCAGCCAAGTATGGTGTACCGTCTCTTAGAATGTGGCATACGAAAATAATAATAATAAATATTACAAATTGTTAATATGTGTACTGTGTTTTATGAAAAAAAGAAAAAACTCAAGAGAAAATATTCCTTCTGTGTAATAAGAATTACAAGAGACAGTGACTGAACGGTCATAAACGACGGTAGAGATAAAAGGAAGAACAATACCGGTAAACTAGATAATCTTTTGTCTGGTTGTCTGCTATTCTGCTCGTTTTACAAAGAAATATATTTAGCTAATCTCGCCAACAAATAATGCAATCGAGCTAACATGTGATAAACGGTATACTATTATAATACATAACATGCTGTAAAGGGTTCTATTATAATATATAATAGTGCCCTTTATCGCATATTAGCCTGATTGCAATATTAGTTGGCGAGATGAACGGCGTCAGTACATATTTTTAATCAACAACACATTTTCACTTAAATAGGATCACAAGAACCGCTAACGTCCAAAGGTCGCCGGCCGCGGTGGCCGAGGAGACTGAGGCGCTTCAGTCACGGTCTGCACGGCCCCTACGGTCGGGGGTTCGAATCCCCCCTCGGGCATGGATATTTGTGCCGTCCTATTTCGTAAGTAGTTCATAAGTAGTTTGTAAGTTTAGGGACTGATGACCCCGTAGTTAAGTCCCATAAGATTTACAAACATTTGAACATTTTTTTTATCCAAAGGTCAATAGTTCATTATTGGCCTTCTATAATATCTAAACGTCGCAAGAAGGACTGGAAAATCATTTAGAACTACGATAGGAACATTTATGTATGATGTCCGGTGTGTGTGTTTGTGTGTGTGTGTGTGTGTGTGTGTGTGTGTTGGGCTCACAGAAAGACACACGACATTGATTTTTCCCTTGTTCCGCTTGGAAGTGGGATATATAAGGCAGTGACTTGTAGTGGCACGAGGTACCCTCCACCACGCAGCTTACGGTGGATTTCCGATTATGTAGATGTAGATGAGCGCGTGGAAGAATTTATTCCAAAGACTGCAAAATGTTTAACTCAATATTTCTGTTCAGAATCTCTTACTCGTAAAGGATATCCTTTACGAACGCGCAACATAGCATCTGTAACAACATTCTCCAACAAACTGAATGCTTAAGTATCATAATTACCGCAAATTTATTGTGTAGCTGTTCATAAGGTAACTAATAGGAAAATAAATCTTCAGCACTCTTGTTTAAAATGGCTATAAAAGTAAACAAAAAAACAAATCGGATATATTAACGTGTGCACCGTTTTTATTTAAGATGAAATGACCAAAATTTCTAATGTAATTAATTTATCCAGCAGGAACTACCGCGGCACTACGGTCGGGGGTTCGAATCCCCCCTCGGGCATGGATATTTGTGACGTCCTTAGTATTAGGTAGTTCATAGGTAGTTTGTAAGTTTAGGGACTGATGGCCCCGTAGTCGAGTCCCATAAGCTATACAAACATTTGAACATTTGAATTTGAACTACCGCGGGTTGTTCCGGGCGTGTCCAGCAGAACGTACTTCCCACCTGCTAACGTACTTCTTCGTCGTCATTGTAAGAAACGGTGCTGCGAGTTCCTATGGGCGTTACGAGTCTGCAAGACTCACGGGTGCTCGAGTTTCTACGAGCGTTACAGGTCTTCGAGACTCACGAGCGCAGTGGAAGCTCAGCTGGTAGCAGACTTGGCCGCGGCTAACTCGCAGTGCCCCATCGCCCCCAGTGGTTACGAGTCTGGCACGAGCTACGAGCGAGCATGAAGGCTGAAATGACCGGTTCTAATTACATCATATAGCCTTGATCAATTTATATAATTTGCCAATGACAGTTCACGCACTATTTATTGTCTTTTATTCAGTCTGCATGGAAATTTATTTCTCCAATATTTTGTCACAGATGTGCCACTATGTATCCGTTTCATAAAAAAAAAAAAAAAAAAAAAAAAAAAAAAATCTACTCGAAAGTGGATCGCATCATAATCTCCGTGTGACAAGGAACCGCAAGGAAGTGTGACACACCCGTTATTACTCTCTGTCTAGGGTATACAAATGATCTGACGGACAGAGTGAGTTGCGGTGTGCGACTGTTTGCTGGTGATACTGCGGTGTACGGGAAGATGTCGACGTTAAATGCAAGACAGAAAAATTTTCACCTTGGTGTGACGAATGGCAGCGAGCCATAAAGGATAAAATGATCCAGAATCCCTTACTGTTCGAATACAGTATTAATAATGAGCTACTTGACGCAGTCGCGTCGATTCATTTTTTTTTTTTTAATGTTTGTAACTTTATCGGACCAAACTGCATGGTCATCAGTCCGTAGCTTACAAACTACTTAAACTAAGGTAAACTAACCTAAGGAGAACACACACACACATGCCCCAGGGAGGACTCGAACCTCCACGTCGAGCAACCGCGCGCTCCACAGCGAGACGCTTTAGTCCTCTTTTTTTTTTTTTTTTTTTTTTTTTTTTTTTAGGGCCTCCAACCTCCCCTCACAGCCCCTCCTTTCGCTCTCCAAATGTCGCCTTCTTCGGCGTGCTTTTGTTTCTATTGGTCAGTCCTTTCTTGTTTTCCATTTCATGGGAATTTGGTAAAAAAAAAAAAAAAACACTTCTTCAAGCAATAATGAAACTTAAAATTTTCTTATATGTTCTGCTTCTTGAATGAAGATTATTGCAGCTATTTCCCTTTGCTGCCGTATATATGTATATAAGGAAATGTAGCTTCTGTTAGCATAAATATTGTTCAGACTAAATTAAATGTACGTTCTTGCGCATAAGCGGAAATAGAAATTAATTAGATTAAAAAAAATAGAAATAAAATGGAAATAATGCACAAGTCTCCTTTCTCTGCAGTTCAATTTCAGTGTACTCGCCCCCTCAGAGTTCGTCTTCTCGAAGTTTGTTGTTAATGTTGTCCGTTTCTTTCTCTTGTGGTACTCCGTTTCCCGAGGGGTTTCCCCCTTTTGTTTGAGTATTTCTTCTCATAACTCTGGTAGCGTCATACACTGAAAGATCCGTGTTCTTAAGTTAAAACATTTATGAAATGAACTTGTGGAAACTAATTTTCATTCACGCCTGGACCATGATTCTCAACATGTTACCATATCTTTCTTTGTAGTCACTGTGTCCACATATCTTTGCGTGCTCATATTCCATGTATGAGCAGTAATCTATAATTGTCGCCTGGCGGTTGAGGATGACGTAGGCGGCAGTGTGTCCTAAGACCCAAAGAGCCGCGTTGTTCTTCTTTCGGGGATACCGTAATTTTTCTGGTCGTATGAGTTCCGTAATCTCGATTGTGTGCGGCACTGTACGGTCTATAATGGCCAATCTTTCCCGCATACGTGCCACTATAAGTCTCGCATTACCACAGGTAAACCTGTGTATTAACGTGTCCACGAGACCACATATTGCACAAGCAGGTGTTGGGCTCAGGTGAATGTTGTTGAGCTTGTCGTTAGTGGGTACCTTGTCATTAGTGATTAAATACCACATGGATCTAATGCGTGATGGCAAAAAGGGACTGTGGATGTTTCGCCAAATGGTATTCCACTTTGCATGCGGGTATTTTTGAGTGACTCTATTGTCTCTATTGTCTGTTGTGAGGAAGTCATAAATTTTCTTGTTCGTGTAAGGCGGCTGGATTTTGTCGGAATGTCTTAGGTAGCTGATTTCACTGCAATAAATCCTGATGTGACGAAATGATACTGGTATCGCGGCTTCATGGATAGGCGGCATCATACTGCGTGGCATCCAATATAACGATAAAAATTTAATTAAACTTGATGGCTCATTGGTGACGGTTTTAGTGATCCGGTTAATTAATAATGTTCGACATTTATGCTTGGCACTGATTAGCCCAAGTCCCCCTCGGCTAGTCGGTAATGTCAATGTGTCAAAGCTCACTTTGAAAAGTTGGCCTCGTAGGACGTACCAACTGAATGCTTTCTGTATGGAGTCCGCAAGTTGATGAGAGACAGGTAAAATTTGAGCCATGTAGTACATTCTACTTGCTATAGATATCCTTACGGTGTGCACCTTTTGCAAAATATCTAAGTCTCTATCAGAGTAGATGCATATTGTTGCTCTAATTTTATGCAATATGTCCGTCCAGTTTTTGGTTGCCATGTCGTCTGGTTTTGCACACCAGCGGACGCCGAGTGTTTTGTGGTGCACTCTAGTTGCACACCAGTCTAGATGGGTCGTGTCGCCAATGCCTCTTCCTATGTGAAGCAGCGTAGTCTTCTTCGTGTTCAACTTAGCGCCAGTGGCCGTAGTGAAGTTGCTGATGAGATTCCTTACTTTCGAAAGATCTTCCAGAGATGTCACCGCTAAACAAACGTCGTCAGCGTACGCAACGCAAGTGATCTTCTCAGTTCCTATGGTGATTCCAGTTGATGTGCGTGTTATGGTCACGAGCAAAGGTTCAACTGCTATGGCGTATAACGCCATTGATAATGGACAACCTTGCCGAATTGATCGTCTGATCGGTATTGCGTCAGTCAGGTGGCCATTAATGAGCACGCGAGATGAGGCGTTGTAAATACAGTGTCTCAGTAGGCAGAGGAAACGTCGTCCAAACCCCATCTTTTCCATTACCTGGAACAGGTAGTCGTGGCTTATGCGGTCATACGCCTTTTCAAAATCGAGGAAGAGCAGAGCGCCGGGTTCATTGTTGTGTGCAAACGTGCATATGACGTCCCGAAGTTCGCAGGCGGCCGTTATGACGCTGCGTCCTTGTACCCCACCAAATTGGTGTTTCCCGAGTATTTTGCTCAGTAAGGGTTGCACTCGTTGCTTAATCGCTCTCGTTATGATTTTGAAATCCGCATTTAATAATGTTATAGGCCGTAGTTCACTAACTTTTCTGCTGTTGCCTTGTTTTGGTAAAGGGACAATAAGTCCTTCCTTCAGTTCGTCTGGTATAGAGGCCTGCTGCCACATTTCGTTGGCGAATTGAGTCAATGTAGAGCCCAATATGTGCCAGTATTGTTGATAGAATTCTGCGCTTAGGCCGTCGGGTCCGGGTGACTTTCTGTTTGCGGCACTAAAGACCGCCTCTTTGATGTCGTCCTCACTAAATGGAGATTCAAGCGCTTGATTATCTTCTGGTGAAATGACAGGTGCTATGCCAGCAATAACGTCATTGCAGTGTCCGACGTTAATGTCTTGTCCGTCATAGAGGTCTGTATAGTAGCTACGTATCTGTGACATAATATCCCGCTGTCTTGTGATTATGGTCCCTGCGCCGTCTTCAACCCCTTCAATGAGTTTAGATTTTTGCCGCCGAAGTGTACGTAATGAGTGGAACAACGACGCTGATTCCTCTGATGCGATATCCTTCGGCTGTGAACGTATTATGGCTCCCTCCATTCGTTTGCGATACAAGTTGGTAATCTTCGCCTTGTACTTTTTGATGCGCCTATAAGCAGCGTTGGGAGGCAAATCGGTGGCGTGATATAGCTGTCGAAGGCCTGAGAAGTAAAATTCTATTGTCTCTTTATACCAATAGGATTTCTGGTATGCGTAACTTTTAACTGTTGATCTAAGTTTAGGTTTCGCTTTTTGTGTCCACCAGTCTATGACCGATCGATAATGAGGTTGGGATCGTTTCGCTTGTGTAAATACCCGCCGGATTTCTTCTTCTAGCTGTTTATCTTTTAATAGGCTGGTGTTCAGCTTCCAGTATCCTCTCCCACGAAATACCTGGGGGCGGTGGAGATTCATGAAGCATTGGTGGACACTGTGGTCCGAAAAGCCTACGGGAGCGATGTCACTATTAACTACTTGTTGCCCTAGGTCTTCAGAGACATAAATGCGGTCGATTCGACTGGCTGAATTGTTGGCGATATAGGTGTACGCAATGCGGCCGCCGTGTATTTTTTCCCATGTATCTATCAGTTTCATCCCTTGGATTAGGTGGTCCAGTTCTAGACAGTTATTGAAGTGTGGCGTCTGATCCTTGGCTGAGACGACGCAATTAAAATCTCCCCCTACAACACAGTTCGCGGCATTGTCATTAATTAAGAATGGCACATCATTTTTATAAAAGGAGGCACGTTCTTGCCGGCGGTTGTTGCCTGACGGCGCATACAGGTTTATTATTTGAACGCCATTAATCTCACACGATATGCCTTGGCCGTTCGTGAGCCGCACGATTTTGGTATAAGAAATGCCGTCACGTAGCAGGATTGCCGTTCCGGTATGATGTTCGACACTGATATTCGCTATCGTGACAAATCCCGCCACATTTGGTTCTACGTTGACCTCCTGCAGTAGCGCGATATCTACGTTACTGCTATATAGGAAGTCTGTGAGCGCTCTGAATTTTATCTCACTCTGAATCTTATTAATGTTGACAGTTGTTATATTGTAGGTGAAGGTATCGCTCATTTGTAGGGGGGGGGGGGGTAGTCACAAACGTATAACTACTATATCAAGGACACGCACACACGCAGCACGCACTATTTGAGACTTATTTGGCCCTCGTTCGATTCCATTTCCACATCCTGCCACCATGGATCGACTAGAGTATGTCGTGTACTGCCGTCAGGCTCCGTGGTCGCCACGGCAGTGGCGCTGGGTATGTCGGTTTCGTCAGGTGGTCTGGTTTTTAGTTTTGCGGCAACCTTTTGTGCTACCGGTCGGAGGTGTTCGGCAGTTTCTGAAGCACCTTCACGAGCTACGCGTACTTTCTTTTTGTCCGGCGAGGTTTGTCCTTTATCTTGTTTGTTGGACCCAGACGGAGACTTTTTGGATTTTTTTGAGGCGGGAACTGCTCGCTCAGGGGCAATCGACTGTACTTCAGTCGCCCCCGAAGGGTCCGCCACATTCTCCGTTGTGTTTTGCTTTATTTGCGGACTACTGTCTTCGGCACTTTGAGCTTGTGTTAAGGAAGCAGGTGTAGGTACTTCAGAATTGGTGCTAGTAGCTTCCGACGGTACCCCGTGTGCACTTTCTTGTGGTCTAGTAACTTCTGTCATGTTTGGAAGTGTGTCTGGTGTACTAGGAGCAGAAATCGTTTCACAACCGACATTCGATGTTGGGTTTGGTTCTTTAACTGAGGGAGCGTCAGACATCTCCACGTCAGAGCTGACGGGCTTGGCGCTCGCTTGCGGTACCTCAGAAGCTGCCGCTGCCAGGGCGAGCACTACGTCATCCGGCGGGGCTGTGACGGCATCAGGACGTGTAAACAAGCGGCTCGCGACTGTTGCGTACTGGGCGTACTCTGCCTGCCGCGTCCACCTCTACAGGTAATTGCACGGGACGCCTGCGCGGACATTGTGCTCTGTAATGGCCAGCTAAGTTACAGGAAGAACAGGTGCGAGGTTGCCCCTCATACACAACGAGGGCTCGGAAGCCACATACATTTATGAAGGACGGTATATGCTTTTCTAAGTCAATTTTGACGGACCTCACACCATTGTCTACCTTATAATGCAAATTTCCGCTCCACCGGTCGGCTGTGACAGCGTATACGGTACCGTAAGTGGAAAGAGCATCTTTTACATAGCCCAGATCTAATTCAAAAGGCAACAAGTGCACTTTCACGGTTCTAAGACCCAGTCCCGCATATGTAATTGTCACTTTGCTCACCTGGCCTTTGGTTGTCTTGTACTCAGCTGTCCCATTGGTCTTCTCCATGATCTTCCGGCAGCATTCATCGTCTTTCAGCTTCACGGTGTATACGTTACTGATGAAGTCGTACGCCATGCCGAACACGTCTTCTTCCGGTACATTAAACGTTCCGAAGAACCAGTCATCAAACTCGTAGATTTTCGGACGGTCTATTTCAAAACTGAAACTAAATTTTAACGTACACTTTCTTATTTGAGATTCCATTGCTACGAAATCGGTAATCACACGCGCGCAAAAGTAAACAAAGCCGGCGGCGCCGGCTAGCTCGCTCTAGCCGCAAGTCCGACCGCTGAGGCGGTGCGGCCGCGAAATGGGAGTCCTCTCGGCTACTCCACCGCGGCCGCGTCGATTCAGTATCTAGGTGTAATTTTGCAGACTGATAAGAAATGTAATGAGCATGAAAAGATAGTCATGGGGAAGGCGGAGGGTCAACGTCGTTTTGCTGGGGCAATTTTGGGAAGATGTGGTTCATCTGTCAAGGAAATTGCGTATAAAACGTTTGAGAGTTGCTCAAGTATCTGTGATCCCCAATATGTCGCTATAAAGACATAGAAGCATTACAGATTCAGGCTGATTGATTTGTTACTACTAAGTTTGATCAATGCGCAATGCGTTACAGAGGCGCTTAGAGAACTCAAATTGGAATATGGGAAAGCAATGCGACTTTGTTGTCGAGAAACACTGTTGGGCAAATTGTGAGGGTCGGAGGGTGATTGCAGAACGTTTCTAGTGCCACTAACAATTCGCGTGAAGACCATGTAACAGAAATTAGGGTTCGTGCAGGGAATAGAAGGTATTCCTTTTCGCTTCATTCTGTTTGGGAGTGGAACAGACAATGAAATGAATGGTAGTGGTTCCAGGTATTCTCCGCCATGCTCCTTGATCAAATGAAATGTTCAAATGTTTGTAAAGCTTATGAACTAACTTATACTAAAGACAACACAAACATCCATGGCCGACGGAGGATTCGAACCTATGACGCGGGGCACCGCACGATACGCAACTTGGCGCTCCAGACCGCTCGGCTACTCCCGCGCGGCCATGCAGCTTGCGGAGGATTACAGGGTATCTATTTAGATAATAGATTTCGCTGATCTGCCAGAGGGTACAAATTAATAATTGAAAAGGACGTAAAAAATTGGGGCGCCGCGGTGGAGTAGCCGAGCGGTCTAAAGCGTCTCGCTGCGGAGCGCGCGGTTGCTCGCCGTGGAGGTTCGAGTCCTTCCTGGGGCATGGGTGTGTGTGTTTGTCCTTAGGTTAGTTTACCTAGGTTTAAGTAGTTTGTAAGCTACGGACTGATGACCACGTAGTTTGGTCCGATAGATTAACAAACATTTGAGAAACATTGGGCCTCTTTTCTCAGAAATCTTCTGATGGGTGCACACCATTGAAGGATACTACTAACCGGCGAGGTCCAATCCGGAAATGAATGCCGTAGACCGTGAAGTTCTACACTACAGGATGACAGGGAGTGGTTAGTCGAGGTAGGGTGTCCCTTCGGATTAGTAATGAAAAATACTTGAATAAGACATTGTTTATTGGAATAGTTGGGCTACATAGTGGAACATCTTTATATTGTGAAATATCATTATATATATATATATATATATATATATATATATATATATATATATATATATATGTGTGTTTAAAAAGAATTGTTAATGAAACTTAGCAAAGAAGAACTGCAGTCAATATTAATAAACTTCAGAGAAACCGTAGAATAAACTCATGTAAAAAAAATACCGACAGTTTTCAAAATGTCTTCTTATTGTTGATTGCTTCATCACATCTCAGGGTCATTAAGTGGTTCACTTTAAGGCCGAAGTAATGAACTAAGACGAAACGTTTCACTCTTGAAAGGGTTTGTATTTTTCTAAAAACATTTACATCTCAACTGAAAGTTTGCACAGACGAAGGGAAAAAAAAAAAACAAAAAACAAAAAAAAAAAAAAAAAAAAAAATCGTTCTGTGACTTCCAGTTCGAGGCAGATCGGAGCTTCAAAACAGTTGATAAATAGCTTTCCAATTTTACAGCTGCTAAGTGCTTCCACAAATGTCGCTAGTTTTAGTCCGAAACAGGCAATAGTGCTTTTAAATATTTCAGCTACGAATAAAGTATTATAAAAAAAGAAAACGTAAAAAGTGTGAGAGTGGAGGTTGTGGCGCATTTCTTTTTTATTGGACATACATTACAGCCACATTTTTCTTTACATCACCTGTTATATATGTTCAGTGGTAGAATGCTCGTAGATCTCGTTGCTCGCCTGCCATTAACACATTACAAAATCATGTTATTACGTCGGGCTCTTGGGTTTTCAGAAAACTACATTTGTGACACTTTCATTTTTTTTAAGTATGTTTATTTATCCATTCCTGATAAAGCACAAAAGTGATGCAAGAGTAAGACTGGTTCACAACACACTTCCATACTAACTAAGATGTTACTCCTTTAAGACTGCCATAAGACTCCTCTCATTCTGCATACTACTCCAGACTGACTGAATTAGCGTCAATTAGCGCGTATTAATATCTGTTAAAGTTTTTCTAGAAAATTCTAGAACACGGAAGTTACAAAGTTTTACATTTAATAATTTGTTTATAAAACATAAGTAAATCTTGCTTTGCGTGGAGATACACAATATTATGACAAATGTAATACTAAGTTTTTTACATCAAAATAAACAATAGAAAAGATCGTAAGTAAACAACAATTAGCGCAGTGTTAATATATGTTTGCATTATTGTTCGACATTAAGCTTCAATAATTCATTAATTTAGTTTGTTACAAAACCCTAGTAATGCAAATAATAATGAGACTTGACAGAAGTTCTATAAGAAGCTTATACATTATAAATCTGGAATATTAGGTTACAATATTACGACCAACTGTGGTATCGAATACTTCCAGTTATTTAAACAAACGGGACACTCCTAGGTAAATATATTACAAGGTGAATCTGAATAAGCAGAAGTACGCTACAATTCTTACACGTGGAGAGACACAGAATGTAGTGGCTGTCAGGCCGTAATGAGCGTACCACTGTACACAACACGTGAAAACTGTTATCCTCAGACAAACACCGGAGAAGCGTGCCAGAGGGGCTGCAGAGATAAGGTCGGCTGACACAACGCGGCCGTGTAATCCCTTAAAGAACAGCACGGTGAGGCTGCGACGACGTAACACTTCTTCTGAAAATGTACGCGTAATTTGAATGTAAACCGTATGGCGTTATTTCAAGTAATGCCCATAAATGCTGAAATGAGGAAAAAATCCTACAGGGACCCACATTGACTGTCGCAACTCATAAAAAGTTGGAAACATCATACCGAAAGACACTAGCATTTAAAAAATCATACGTACGTTGCTATTATTCAGCTACATCTACATGGGATACTCTGCAAATCACATTTAAGTGCCTGGCAGAGGGTTCATCGAACCACCTTTCTTACTATTTATCTCCCATTCCATTCTCGAATAGCGCGCGAGAAGAAAGAACACCTGAATCTCTTCTTTCGAGCTCTGATTTCTCGTATTTTATTCTGATGATCTTTTCTACCCATGTGAAAGGGAGTCAACAATATATTTTCGCATTCGCAGGAGAATGTTGGCGATTGGAGTTTCGTAAGTAGCCCACACTGCAGCAACAAGCGCTTTGTTGTAATGTTTCCCATCCCAGATCCTGTATCATTTCCGTAACGCTGTCTCCCCTGTATCGTGACAATACAAAACGAGCTGCCATTCTTTGGACTCTTTCGATGTCCTCCGTCAAACCCACCTGATAAGGATCCCACACTGGTCTGCAATACTCCAAAAATGGACGGACAAGCGTAGTGTATGCAGTTTCTTTTGTAGTTTTGTTGCATCTTTTAAGCGTTCTACCAATAAAACACAGTCTCTGGTTTGCCTTTTCCACGACATCATTACGTGTTCTTTCCATTTTAAGTCTGAAGTACTAGTAATTCCTAGGTATTTTGTGGACTTTATGGCCTTCACTTTTGATTTCTTTTGGTACTCATGTGGATAACTTCACACTTCTCATTATTTAGAGTCAATTGCCAATTTTTACACTTTATTGATATTCAGATTGCAGTTGATATTGATCTTTAGATGATTTTACTATACTGTAAATGACAGCGTCATCTGAAACAAGCTATGAGAGCAACTTAGATTTTCTCCCAAATCGTTTATGTAAATAAGGAACAGCAGAGGACCAATAACACTACTCTGTGGAACGCCCTATATCACCTCTGTTTTAGTCGATGCTTTACCATCGATTACTACGAACTGTGTCCTGTCTGACAGGAAATCCTCTATCCAGTCACAAATTTGGGGCGATATATCATAACCAAGCTATTTGATTACAAGAGGTTTGTGAGATACGGTGTCAAAAGCCTTCTGGAAATCAAAAACTACGGAATCGATTTGCGAACCCTTGTCGATAGTACTTATCGCTTCGTGTGAGTAAAGAGCTAGTTGTGTTTCGCATGAACGATATTTTCTATATCCGTGTTGATCTTGGTCAATAGATCATTCTGTTCGAGATAATTCATAATAGTTGAATACAGAATATGGTCCAAAACCCTGTTGCAAATTGACGTTAATGAAATAGGCCTGTAGTTTAGTGGGTTACTCCTACTGCCTTTCCTGAATATAGGTGCGACCTGTGTAGCCTTCCAATATTTTGTTAAAAATCGTTTTTTTTTTTTTTTTTTTTTTTTTTTTTTTGAGGTAGCGGATGTATGTGCCTGTTAATGAAGAGCGATTCAAGATAACGTTTACAGAATGCCGTGGCACATGAAACATACGAGAAGAATTAGTAATACTAGGCAGTGGGGCTGGCAAAGGCAGTTTGGAGCTACTAAATGGGGTCGCAGTTGTTTAGTCAAACGTTACAAATGTGCGCCCACTACAGGAGACACTGAAGATGCTGTTCAGACGCATAGAGACGCGCCTGACATTAACGCTGTATTGAATTACGCATCTGATCAAAAATACCTGCAGTAACTAGTACTCATCCTGTTGCCGTCCATTCATGATAAGACACCTGATTAGTGCTGTCACGAAGGGACTGATGACTAATCAGTCTAGTCCCCTCTAAACAACAACAACAGCTGTCACGAAAACCAAGCAAGCTTCTCGCGTGTCCTAAATGTCTGCCATCTTTGGCAGACTAGAGGTCCACATTTGATGTCTGATTGCAGTCTGATGTCTGATTTTCAGTATTTTGTAAGCTGTCATGTTTTTAACTTATGTATTTGTTTTGTATAGTGACTAAGTGCAATGTTGAACTTGTTATTTTATACCCAATTTTTTTAACAAGATGACCAGATTATGACATATATGTGACCAGACAATGGTGACACAGTGCACCGAAATCGGTCGTCATTTAATAAATTGTTAGTGTGCGATCTTGGCTTGTCATTCTGAAAACTATAAAACAATTCGATCGCCTCTAGACCAGACTATGTCAGGTAATCAGTTTATGAACGCAGTATTTTTATATATATATATATATATATATATATATATATATATATATATATATATATATATATATATATATATATATATTCTTTACAATAATTTCAATTAATGTGTTTAAAATGCAATTGTCAGATATATGTTTGTAAATCTATCGGACCAAACTGTGTGGTCATCAGTCCATAGCTTACAAACTACTTAAACCTAGGTAAACTAACCTAAGGACAAACACAAACACCCATGCCCCAGGGAGGACTCGAGCCTCCACTGCGAGCAACCGCGCGCTCCGCAGCGAGATGCTTTAGACCGCTCGGTTACTCCACCGCGGCGTCAGATATATGTTGCAGCAAGTAAAGTCCGATCCTTTGATGGTCTGATATTTTATATTTGTGATCATAGAAAACAAGGACATTTGGTAAATGATCAAAGGATTTTTACGAAAAATGTTGTTTTTAATGAAGTTTTGTACTGCTTAATTGTGAAATAAAGCAATTAAATCCCTCTTTTGTGTCTGTAATTCTCTCATATTTCCTCTTTGTCCTTTCTTTCACCTGTTCTCGAAGCATTCACATAAAATCTAAAAATTTGCAGTGCTCAATAAAAAACCAATTACATTAAATCTTTTTTTATTGTCATGACTTTGATATCATTAGTTGAGTAAGTGCATTTAAATATTTTGGAAGCACCGTAACTGAAGATTTGAGATGCCACCACGAGGTGAGAACTCTTATTGTCATAGAGTAGAAGGCATTCAACAGAAAGAGGAGACTTGTGTGGGAAATTAAATACAGGTCTGCCGGCGGTGGTGGTCGAGGGGATTGCGGCGCGCCAGTCACAGTCTGCGCGGCCACTACGGTCGGGGGTTCGAATCTTCCCCTCGGGCAGGATATTTGTGCCGTCCTTAGTGTTAGCTAGTTCACAAGTAGTTTGTAAGTTTAGGGACTGATGACCCCGTAGTTAAGTCCCATAAGCTATACAAACATGTGATCATTTAAATACAGGTGTAAGGAAAAGGCAGAGGTTTCGTCTGGAATGTGGCACTATATACGGCACAAACATGGACGTTGAGACGAGAGGATGAGAAAAGGTCAGAAGCATTCGAGATGTGGATGTGGATGAGAATGGAGACGATAACTGGATGGAAAGAATGAGAAATGAAATAGGTTATAATAAAAAGGAAAAAGAACTGTTGGGCACATTCGTTGAGAAGGGAGTGCATGTTAGCAGATGCCTTCGAAGGCCTGATTTGTGGGAGAATACTGAGAGGAAGAAGGCGATACAAGATGATGGATGACATTAAGGGAAGAGGAAATTTTGCGGACATTAAGAGGATGGCAGAAGACAGGACAGCGTGGAGAACTGGCATGTGAAAACCTGCCTCTTGGCAGAACACTGATGATGGTGACTAGGGCATGATATGCTCTTCTACAAGTAACGGTACTACACGTGTCAGAGGGGATTTCATTGATTACCTGTTTTTATTACTCATTTTATAGCTTGTGATAAATAACCGAATTAACTCAATAATACAGAAATGAGTATTACCGGTAATTCGGGTGAGCTTCACAAGAATACCAACAACAAATGAAAACTATTGACGATAGTTTGTCTGTTTTGCATTTTGCTATCAAGGGAATTGTTTTGGGGACTTTGGAAAAGGTTGAAGTATACGTAAGGTTTCAAAAGGATCCGGATCAGGTAATCAATAAATGTATCACAGGAAGCCATAAATGGATTTTAGAATTTTTCAATGACTTTCTAGTAAATAAGCGTGCTTAAATTAAACTGTGGATATACAGTGCACCTGCATACTTATGTATTTCGTGTGACATACAGATTTTATATATATATTTTTAAAGTTAACTAAACTCCATTAATTTATTCATTTTTGGTTAGAGAACGCCGCAACATTTTTGTAAATCAATTTATTTCATACTAGTTTCGGGGGCAGAGCCCATCATCAGTGTTGATTTCAGGTGTACATTGGTGTCTTCAGACAGAAGTCTTCATAAAGCATCTATAAAGAAGACCTTTCTCTGAGGTCACCAATGTAGATCTGAAATCATTACTACCGTCTGATGCTGAACTCAGTCCGGAAACTTGTAACGGTGATATAAATTTGATTTACAAAAATCACGTGGCTGGTTGAATTTGGTTTCCATCAGTATCGTACCCAAGGTGCATATTCTCTAGACATTCAGTAGACCTGAGATAAATGTCATTGTCTATAACTTTACCAATATCATTAGTTCCTTTCAATTGATTCCTCGGCCTGTATTTAATTACCAGAAATAGAAAAATATTATCATGTAAAATTTTGGAGAATGGCATTTGATTTTATAAAACTGCTTTATGTTTACACAAAAAGTTATGGGAGAATCTGATACAAATACTTCAATACCATTCCTATCAACTTGTAATTCAATTAGCTCTTCTTGCATTATTTCTGTAGTTTCCCCAGCATTAATGCTAAGAAGGTTGGAAACAAAATTTCATCATATTTAGCCTCTGTTTCGTTATGCTCTAGTAATTAATGATTAAATTCATTCAAAGATTTGTAGATAGTTCATGATTTCTTTTGAGTGTCTCTAATACTGCCATAGTTTCACATGAACGAATGTTTTGGTTGTCAGAACACAGCGTAATTGGTTTCTCTATTTTTTTTACCGTTCCATAATTGCAAATAAAGGGATGAAGTTTATCTTAAGGATAAATATATATTTCCAAGTGGCTGTTTCAAAACCTTACAACTGCAAGTTCAACTTTCCTAAGTGTGTGAAAATATTCCCAAGACTAGCCAGATTCGTCTGAAATGTCAGATCTGAAAACTTTTCTTTTCACGTGGATAAAGCCTGTTCTCTGAGTTACCTCTAGAAGGCCAACGAACACTTGACAATAGACAGGCTGGCTACTGCGGCTACACCTCCCCCCCCCTTCCCCGAATATTAACGAAGGTTAACATCAGGGAATGAAAAGATCGATGCAGTAGTAGTTAACTGCAGGAGCGTCTATAGAAAGGTCCCAGAACTGCTCTCATTAATAAACGTCACAATGCCCACATAGTAATAGGGATGGAAACTTGAATGAAACCAGATGTAAACAGTAATGAGATTCTAACCTCAGACTGGAATGTATACCGCAGCGATAGGCTGCACAATGAAGGGGGAAGGTCTTTATAGCTATAAAAAGTGCACTAGTATCGAAGGAAATAGACGGAGATCCGAAGTGTGAAATAATTTGGGTGAAGGTCACGGTTAAAGCAGGCCCGAACATGGTAATTGGATGCTTCTATAGGCCTCCTGGCTCAGCAGCTGTTGTGGCAGAACACCTGAAGGAAAATATGGAAAATATTTCGAGTAGATTTCCCGATCATGTTATAGTTTTGGAAGGAGGTTTTATCGGATATAGACTGGGAGACCCAATTTATGACGGGTGGCGGGGACAAAGAATCAAGTGTAATTGTTTTGAGTGCATTATCTGAAAATTACCTTGAGCAGTTAAACACAGAACCGACTCGTGGCGACAGAATATTAGACCTTCTGGTGACAAACAGACCTGAACAATTCGAAACAGGTAATCAGCGGTCATAAAGTGGTTGCAGCATCGATAATCTCAGCCATAAATAGAAATAGTAAAAAAAATGTAGGAAGATTTTTCTGTTCGGAAATAGGGACAGAAAGCAGATTTCAGAGTACTTGATGGCACAAAACACAGAAGCTTTATCTCAAGTACAGATAGTGTTGAGGAACAGTGGTCGAAGTTCAGAGCCGTCATACAATATGCATTAGATGAGCATGTACCAAGCAAGATCATAAGAGACGGAAAGGAGTCACCATGGTACAACAACCGAATTAGAAAACTGCTATGGAAGTAAAGGGACCTTTACTGCAAACATAAACATAGCCAAAGACTTGTATACAAACAAAAATTAAATGAAGATAAATGTAGCGTGAGGAGGTCTATGCGAGAGGCATTCAACGAGTTCGAAAGTAAAGTTCTATGTGCTGACTTGGGTGAAAATCCTAAGAAATTTTGGTCTTATGTCAAAGCGGTAGGTGGGTCAAAACAATAACTCCAGACACTCTGTGACGAAAATGGCAATGAAACAGAGGATGATACTCTAAAGGCTGAATTACTAAATGACTTTTTCCAAAGCTGTTTCACAGAGGAAGATTGCACTGTAGCTCCTTCTCTAGATTGCCGCACAAATTACAAAATGGCAGATATCGAATAATTGACAGAGGGATAGAAAAACAATTAAAATCACTCAAAAGAGGACCGGCCGCAGGACTAGATGGGATACAAGTTCGTTTTCACATAGAGTACGCAAAGGAACTTGCCCCCCTTCTTGCAGTGGTGTACCGTAGGTCTCTAGAAGAGTGTAGTGTTCCGAAAAAATGGAGAATGGCGCAGGTCATCCCCGTTTTTAAGAAGGGACGTCGAACAGATGTGCAGAACTATAGGCCTATATCTCTAACGTCGCTCAATTGTACAATTTGGAACATGTATTATGTTCGAGTACAATGTCATTTCTGGAGACTAGAAATCTGCTCTGTAGGAATCAGCATGGGTTTCGAAAAAAGGTGATCTTGTGAAACCCAGCTCGCGCTATTCGTCCACGAGACTCAGAGAGCCATAGACACGGGTTCTCAGGTAGATGCTGTGTTTCTTGACTTCCGCAAGGCGTTTGACACAGTTATAAAAAAAAAAAAAAAAAAAAAAAAAAAAAAAAAAAAAAAAAAAAAAAAAAAAAAAAGTTCAAATGTTTGTAAATCTACCGGACCAAACTGCGTGGTCATCAGTCCGTAGCTTACAAACTACTTAAACCTAGGTAAACTAACCTAAGGACAAACACACACACCCATGTCCCAGGGAGGACTCGAACCTCCACGTCGAGCAACCGCGCGCTCCGCAGCGAGATGCTTTAGACCGGTCGGCTACGCCACCGCGGCACAGTTCTCCAAAGACGTTTAATGAACAAAGTAAGAGCATATGGTCTATCAGACCAATTGTGTGATTGGATTGAAGAGTTCCTAGATAACAGAATGCAGCTAGTCATTCTCAATGGAGAGAAGTCTTCCGCAGTAAGAGTGATGTCAGGTGTGCCACAGGGGAGTATCGTTAGTCCGTTGCTGTTCACGATATATACAAATGATCTTGCGGATAACATCGGAAGTTCACTGAGGCTTTTTGCCGATGATTTTGTAGTATATAGAGAGGTTGTAACAATGGAAAATTGTAGTGAACTGCGGGAGGATCTGCATCGAATTGACGCATGGTGCAGGGAATGACAACTGAATCTCTATGTGGACAAGTGTAATGTGCTGCGAATACAAAGAAAGAAAGATCCTGTATCATTTAGCTACACTACAGCAGGTCAGCAACTGGAAGCAGTTAATTCCATAATTCTGGGAGTAGGCATTAGGAGTTATTTAAAATGGAACGACCATATAAAATCAATCGTCGATAAAGCAGATGCCAGACTTAGATTCATTGGAAGAATCCTAAGGAAATGCAGTCCGAAAACAAAGGAATTGGGTTACAGTACACTTGTTCGCCCACAGCTAGAATACTGTACACCGGTGTGGGATCCGTACCAGTTGGGATTGATAGAGGAAGTGGAGGAGATCCAACGGAGAGCAGCGCGCTTGGTTATAGGATCATTTGGTAATCGTGGTAGCCTTACGGAGATGATCGATAAACTCCAGTGGAAGACTCTGCAGGAGAGACGCTCTGTCTCTCGGTACGGGCTTTGTCGAAGTTCCGAGAACATACATTTACCGAGGAGCCTAGCAGTATATTCCTCCCACCTATCTCGCGAAGAGATCACGAAGAAAAAATCAGAGAGATTATAGCCCACTCAGAGGCACACCGACAATCTTTCTTTCCGCCAACAATACGTGACTGGAATAGGAGGGAGAACCGATAGTGGTAATCAGGGTACACTCCGCCACTCACCATTGGGTGGCTTGCGGAGTATGTTCCAATGTTTGTATAGTCTATGGGACTTAACTACGGGGTCATCAGTCCCTAAACTTACAAACTACTCATGAACTACTTACGAACTAAGACGGCACAAATATCCATGCCCGAGGGGGGATTCGAACCCCCGACCGTAGTGGTCGTGCAGACCGTGACTGAAGCGCCTTAGTCCCCTCGGCCACCGCGGCCGTCTGCGGAGTATGAATGTATATGTAGATGTATGGGATTGCTACGAAGCCGACAATTAGAGATCGGGTGGAAACTTACACTGTAATATGCCATCTTGCCTTGTGTATTTGACGTTTATCTTGTTATAATTGACCGAAAACTATTTAGGAACAATGCAAATTTAGAATTTAACGCGCTATCCTCTACGCTACAGCAGAAAGCTGAGGAGTATGGCTTAAAACTTTGCTGTCAGTCAAGGCAAATGTTAATTGGTAATATGGCACTTTCACACGCGAGATTCTAATTAATCGTACTAAGAATGACGTGCTTTGATAATTGTTCTGTGCGCCATTGTTTTGAAATAACAACGTCTGAGTTACAATAAAAAAATCAGCAAATACACAAAGCAAGATGGCGTATGCCAGGGAGTCTTCCACCCGATCCCGAATCGTGGGCTTTGTTGCAGTTCGGTAACCTTCGTTCATAATCGGAGGTGGAGCCCTAGTAGCTGGTCTGTTTCTAAGACCAAGGCAACGATCTTCACTGAGAAAGAGAAGTCACAAAGTTGTTGACTATTACGGTGCACTGTTCTCTTTTCTAATGCCTAACGATGTATGTTACAATGCATTGTTAATGCTGAAGGATTTTCCTATTTTTCTAATGTTGCATGCCTGGAGCGTCATTCGTACTTAAACTGACGAAATATTGCAACATAATATTACGTTTCCGAAATTACTGAAGTAACATTTACTTGACTTTTCTTTCTTTTTTCATATGCTTGCCACTTCCTGAAACGATTTTAGAAATTACGATAGGACATAACATTTATTCCTTTATATTCCGACATATTGTGGGCTAGAAGTGGAACTGCCTAGGGTTAATTCATTTGTGAGACATGTGAATACATGGCTCACAAGCCAAAAGTCACTTTTTGCATTGACACACTACTAGTTTAGGTTTATTACGACGCCATTTTCAAGTGTGTATCGTTTCATCAAATATTTCAACGGGTAACCTGACTTAACATCGAAATTTTAAACGTTATGTGTAATTTTTATTTCCATTTATCAAAAATAACCAAAATTAAATGATGCATGTGAACAAGCTCTTATAAATTCATGCAGCTCAGCAAAACTTCCGAGTGAAGTTGGTTTAGTCTCCAGTTTGGTCAGTCTTATTCCACCTTACGTGACTTTGTCAAAATCTGTACATAATAAACACAAACTATGCTAATTTTTCGTACCCGCACCATTTGATATATCAGTAACTTGGCTCAACAGTTTAGCTGAATTAGTTAACTTCGGTTGCTTTTGATAAAAGTAAAGTAAAAAAATCAGAAACAGAAATCAGTTACAAACTGAGTTTACTGTATTATACATATCATTTTAAATTTAGATTTTTAGTGAGGTTGACTCATTTTAATATTTGATTTAAAGATAAAACTATGAAAATGGGTTCGTAGTACACCAAAAATTATCGCGTGTGTAATAAAGGCAAGAATTTACTGTTGGTGTATCAGCATGGTTCATGTGCCTCGCAAATAAAGTATTTATGCATTCGGCGTTGATTTCAAAAATTGCTGACTCTATTACTTGATTCCTTGTGCCTTCACATCAACAACAGTTTCTTCTTCTAGCACGTCACCAGAAAATTCTTCCCGGTTTCAGACGCCAGAAACCTGCCTTATCCCTCCTCTGCGTTCAAAAGTAGAATTCCACACAACAGTTATTATAGATTACGACGCGTGTTTTACAAATGCAAATTGAAACATAAGTGTGCTTAATACTCTGATTCGACGTGCTTTAAACTATCGACAGCAGCAACAGAATTTTCATTTTAGAAATGGTAAGTAACGGATCTGCATATTCTTCAATGGTATAGAAGTGTGGTATTTTACCCAATGGTTGTACATAGTTAATCTATACTTCTGTCTATACAGTCTGTTACATGACAGTTTAGCGCAGATCTGTCTCGGAACATGGGTTATAACTTAATATGCCTGTTAACTGTAATTGTAAGCGATTTTTAATTTGGAGCGTAACTGCAGACGGTATTCATACATTCATTAAAGTCACAATTAAAAAACATTTACCTCTTGGTTTATGGTGGGCATCTAGCTATTTTTCTGCAGTCAGATACAGTGATGCCCCAGCTGGGGACAATACTTAGGGAAAAGACAATAGCAAAGCCATTAATTTGTATTGGACCGCGATTGAAAACCGGATTTCCAATAGCCGCCTTAACCAATTTTAATTACTTTTTTTATAGACCCATCAGGCTGATGTTATTTGCGGACGTGGTATCGTGTTCATTCGATCTCCATTTTTTTACATTTTTGTAATAAAACAATCTAGGGTGCAAACTTGTTGAATTTATTAACTATTTTCTACACATAGGTGGATTTTCTCCAGGCTACAACAAATCTGGCGTGGAACAGAGGAAGTGCCACGGCTGTTTCCAGGTGCTGTCACACCTACACTGGCGCATCTGCTCATAAATTGTCGTTTGCCATTTGGAAACGTACATAGGTTACTGATACGGTGTCTGTTCTTTCGGACCTGTCCTAATATTTTCATACAATACAATACTTAATATTGCAAAACAGCTGAAATGTAAGAAACATGGCCAAACTTATACAACGTAACTTGAAACTTCCTGGCAAATTAAAATTGTGTGCCGGAACCGGGACTCGAACCTGGGACCTTTGCCTTTCGCGGGCAAGCGCACTACCGACTGTGCTATCCCGACACGACTCGCGATGCTGCCTCACAACTTTACTTCCGCCGGTACCTCGCCTCCTACTTTCCAAACTTCAAAATGTAGGTAGTCTGGTGTATAGGGTGAAATGCTGTAGACACTAATCTACATCTAAAAAAATTAACTGCAAGTCACATTTAACTGCATGACTCTCATGATGTTTCTCTACCGTTACATTTTCTAGTAGCGTGCAGGAAAAAGGAACACTTAAATATTTCCGTTTGTGATCTGATTTCTCTCAGTTTATTGCGATGATCATGTCTTCCTATGTAGGTGAGTGCAAATATATATATTCGCATTTGAAAGAGAAAAATAGTGAACAAAATTCTTCAATTAAATCTAGCCGCAAAGAATAAAGCCTTTATTTTTGATGATTTCCACCTCAGCTCTTACATTATTTTCGTGGAACTCTCACCCCTATAACGCGATAATATAGAACGAGCTGCAGTTCTCTGAACTTCCTCTAAATCGTCGCCATTCTTACTTGGTGGGGATCTGACAATGGGCAGCAACAATCTTAAGATTGGATGCACAAACGTTGTGAAGGCTGTTCCTTTAATAGAACAGTGCTTTGCCAATGAAACGTTGGCCTTCAATACAGGCAGTACTTCCTATGCGTTCTTTCAATTTAAGACGTTCGTAATCGTTATTCCTAGGTACGTATTTAGTTGAATTTACGGCCTGTAGATTTGACTCATTTATGGTGCGAATGAAGTTTAGCGTGCCAAATTTTGAGGCAACCAAATATCTTATCTAAATCATTTTGCAGTTACTTTTGCTCTTCGTGCGAGTTTACTAAGCCATAAACGACACCATCAAATCTAATGAATTACTTAAAAATATCACCCAGTTTTGTTGACAATGAAATGTCTATATAAAAATAGCCTAGAGTGCAATTATTTATTTAGTCAACTACTTTCGGTCCTTATTTTGGACTACCTTCAGGAATGTATCTCTGAAATGTATCATAGTCACATTTAGAGTACTTTTAAGAAATATACATTAGTGTCAACATTAACGTAAGTAAAAAGAGAAGTAAAATAAAACGATGTTATACCCATTGATATTGTGGAGCTGGGTAGGTGCTCTGGAGACTTTTAAAGTGTCACTGTGTGATATTCCTGGCCTGTGGCCACTTCATATTTCTGGCCGCTGGCCGTTTCTTTGCTAACATTGTACGTGTCTTAAACGCGGAAGAACGACAGCAGTGCAGCATATGTTGGAAGGTGGGGTGGGGAGCAGTAGCATATGGCACGGTAGGTGCTGGTTCCCATTGGAAAGCCCGCCTATGTTACTGGTACTCTCCTCGCATTGGCTACCGCATTTCATGTCACGTGATTTCTTTTGATATTAGTTTCATTTATTACTTACTAACTATTAATTATTCAGAGCTGAGAATTTGTTATAAATATCTCTCACGGACAGGCTAGGTTTTGACAGTTTAAGAAGTTTAAGGTGTCTTCTCTTATTATAACAAGAGAAGAACGATATTGCAGGAGGCGTGCGACGGCCCTGTTTTGGCGCTAAATAGAGCGTCAGGTGCCCTCTAGTCTCGCACCGCGCCGCAGATTCAGTCTCGAGCTGACCACTATACGCGCCGGTCATGAGTAAAGATTTTTGTAATAGTGATAATAGTCGAGGTCTCACTATGAACTACGGGCAGCATAGGCCGTGTAGCACTGATAATAGTTGCTTATATAGGAAGTAATCCTGGTGTTAAGGAGTTTATTAATTACAATAATTTTGCAACTAGACGAAATAAATGGCATCCCTGACAATTGAATATCTCGCAAGGCGCTTCTTTTACCTCCATCTTACCGAACATATTCTAGCTTCAGTCGTACGCTGAATGTCATCTTCTGCGCTGGGGACACGACTATAGCAGACAACAGGTTAGTCAGAACTCTATGCTTTCCATAAAGTTTCGGACACCAACTACAGCACTTCGTACATTGTAGGGCGGAACAAACGCACACTGCTACGCATCAACATCCGTAAGGTTGCGGAGGTTTAGGGGATTTGTGGGAAGAAGCAGTGAGGAACTTTTTCTTCTGAACTAACTTCTCCGTCCGCAAAATAAACCCTAAGGAATCTTGTACACGGCATCATACCTGGTGGGGAAAAGTACATTTCGGGATGAAATAGACAGAGTGAGGCAATAAACGGTGGAAGTGATTCGCGAAGTGTTAGACATCAAGAATTTTACAGATAAAGTGACCGTTAGCTAGCTGGAGAATGCGAGTGGTATGAAAAAGTGTTTGTTCCATGAATACATAAAAGCAAGTGCAAGTGTTGTTGAGTTCGCGGTCCATTGGATTACGTAACTTCAAGTATCAACGAGATACGGGATAGCGGCATCATAACACCTCACCGGGAACAGCCACACTCAACGTCACAACAGACGGAAGAGGGGTGCGGCGCCTGAAAGGAACAGCCGTAAACATCGCCAGCAGCGGCAGACGACGACTCCATCTATTAGCGGAGCTGCAACCACCAGCCTTCACGTCTCAACAATTGCACATCGCGACGCGCGGCAAAACAGGAGTAATACCTTTAAGGGTATATTACACGGAGCGAATTTGGTCGCTAGTCGCTGGCGTATTTGGACGCAGCTTCTAAATTCGCTCCCTGTAAACAGGGACAGCAAACAAAGTCGCTGCTCAGAAACGCGAGCGTCTAAAGTTGAAGCGTGGGCTACTTTAGACGCTGGTCGCTGGCGTTTTTGGACGCCCCGTGTCATATACGAGAGCGTCTAAAGTAGCCACCAGTCGAGTCAAAATGTCGAAGGAAATTGTAAATGCTGGCGTTGTGTTTCTGGTAACGGAAAAGTAGTAAAGAATAAAAGAAACGGATTAGAAGGTGGATTGCGAGGAGGGATAACTATGGTGCTTCTGCAAATCTTTTGGGTGAATTACCGTATGGAGGTCCTTCTGCCTACAGAAATATGAGGATCACATGAGAAAATTTTGATAGATTACTGTAAATGGTAGAGGATAAAATAAGGAAACAGAATATCATCATGAGGATGGCGATCTCGCCAAGAATAAAATTTAAATAATCCTTATTTTCAATGCCCCATACTACTGGAAAACTTCGATAAATTTTCAGAAATTTGATTACAGTTCCACTTCATATTTTGTTTTGTGGGACACAGAACTTTTAATATCTTTATTTACGTCGATGATCACAAAATTTCTCGTCGTTTTGACGACCGGTTTCTGTCAGTGATGACCATTTTCAAGTCTACAGCAAATAATAACAGATGGATACAGCTAGTATTAGAGTACCTCAGAAAACATAAATAATGCATTTACTTACAGTCATCAATACATGTAATATTGCCATATGGCATCATCACAGCATAAGTGTATCTTCATTAAGGAATGTAACAACAGGTATGATGTATAATATTTTTAACACGTTTTATGTATTGATAACTGTAATGCCTTATTTATGTTTTATAAGGTAGTTTATTACTAAATGTGTCCTTGTGTTTCTGATTTGCTGTAGACTTGAAAATGGTCATCACTGACCGAAACCGGTCGTCAAAACGATGAGAAATTTTGTAATGATCGACGTAAATAAAGATATTAAAAGTAATTACAAAATGGATCACTGATATAAATTCGCGAGCATGTCGCACCTTGGGAAACAGAACTGTTTGGTTTCACCTAACCTCCAAAACGTGTATCATATGCTACGTCGTGTTTCAATTGTTTTCACGAAGACGCTAGCGTCTGAAGTCGCTGCGTGTCATTGCGTCAGCGTATTCGTTCGCTAATCGCCCATACGCCGAGCGACAACAGACGCCAGCGACTAGCGACCAAATACGCTCCATGTAATGTACCCTTAAAGGTTATATTACACGGAGCGAATTTGGTCGCTAGTCGCTGGCGTATTTGGACGCAGCTGCTAAATTCGCTCCGTGTAAACAGGGACAGCGAACAAAGTCGCTGCTCTGAAACGCGAGCGTCTAAAGTTGAAGGGTAGGCTACTTTAGACGCTGGTCGCTGGCGTTTTTGGTCGCCCCGTGTCATATACGGGAGCGTCTAAAGTAGCCACCAGTCGAGTCAAAATGTCGAAGGAAATTGTAAATGCTGGCGTTGTGTTTCCCGCAACAGTTTTAAAAGAACAATTAATGAACCAAAAGCAAAATGGAAAAAGAAAAGAATAAAAGAAAATGGATTAGAAGGTGGATTGCGAGGAGGGATAACTATGGTGCTTCTGCAAATCTTTTGGGTGAATTATCGTGTGTAGGTCCTTCTGCCTATAGAAATATAATGAGGATCACATAAGAAAATTTTGATAGATTACTGTAAATGGTAGAGGATAAAATAAGGAAACAGAATACCATCATGGGAATGGCGATCTCGCCAAGAATAAAATTTAAATAATCGTTATTTTTAATGTCCCATAATACTGGAAAACTTCGATAAATTTTCAGCAATTTCATTACAATTCCACTTCATATTTTGTTTGGTGGGACACATAACTTTTAATATCTGTATTTACGTCAATGATCACAAAATATTTCGTCGTTTTGATGACTGGTTTCGGTCAAGATGACCATTTTTAAGTCTACAGCAAATCAGAAACAGAAGGATACATCTAGTATTAGACTACCGTAGAAAAAATAAATAATGCATTAACTTACAGTCATCAATACATGTAATAAAGCCATATGGCATCATCACAGCATAACTGTATCTTCATTAAGGAATGTAACAACAGGTATGATATATAATATTTTTAACACCTTTTTTTATATTGATGGCTGTAATGCCTATGTTTTGTAAGGTACCGTAGTCTATTACTAAATTTGTCCTGTTTCCGATTTGCTGTACACTTGAAAACGGTCATCACTGATCGAAACCGGCCGTCAAAACGACGAGGAATTTTGTGATTGGCGTAGATAAAGATATTAAAAGTAATTACAAAATGGATCACTAATATAAATTCGCGACCATGACTCACCTTGGGAAACAGAACTGTTTGGTATCACCTAACCTCCAAAACAATATATCATATGCTTCGCCCTGTTTCAATTGTTTTTACGAAGACGCTAGCGTCTGAAGTCGCTGCGTGTCATTGCGTCAGCGTATTCATTCGCTATTCGCCCATACGCCTAGCGACAACAGACGCCAGCGACTAGCGACCAAATACGCTCCGTGTAATATACCCTCCTGTAAATTATTATTAATTGTATATATCTGATAGTAAATTTTTGCAACTAAAAACTAGTGTAGATGTAAATTAGAGATAAAAAAGAGGGATAGAACAGGTATTCTCTCAGAAGTACGGACAGAGAAAGTTTTCAAAATAGAGGCAACTATCCTTCAGATCAACAGCCTTAAATGCAGGGTGACAACATCAGTCCTTATTTTGTAGCTAATATGAGTAAATTGCAATCTAATAATGTTCAGGATATGGATATTAATCGGATCAATATCACACATAATGTAGAACAAAGTGCTGTTGAAAATGTTGTTTTAAGTGACGTGCAGCAGGGGGGTGAAACTCATATAGGGATTTCCGGTAACACGATGTTGGTTCACTGCCAGGCCACATAGAGCGCTGCGAGCGTTGCGATTTTTCATCTCGCTTTCCTATTGGATGATTTACGTTTTACAGTCCTCCATACTTGTTTTGATTCGTAGGTGGGTTCTGTGCTGAGGTTCTATAGCAACGTCTTCCTGATTGCGATCTTCTGTGTGCATTTTGTGAGATTTTTATATTTCATTTATTTGAACTGTACAGAAGTTCCAATTCATATGACTGAAGATGCATAAATAGTAATCGACAGAAATAAAAATAAATCGGTTTTTGTAGACATTACAGTAGGCCTACATCCTTGTTTGCGGGACAGTGTATATGGCTGTAAAATTATTTATTTATACAACCTACTATTCCCCTTTTGGCCACATGAGTGGATATAATTGTGCCTTAGCGTATGTGAAAACTGAAAAATCATTTACTTGGATGCATTCAATATCAGATGATTTTTAGTCTGACATACGGAAAATCACATTTATTTCCACGGCGAAAATCGCAGTATCGAGTTTTAGAAACAAACAATTTTACGGTCAAAAAGATTACCATGGCATCATTTACGAAGTTTGGCCGACTGTAAACAACAGCCACAAGCAATTAATGTTAGTTTTTGATTTTAATTTCTCGTATATATTACTTTGCAAGGTCTCAAAAACCTTTCTATAACGTCCACCCTCGAAGAATAAATGACAAATATTGTCATCTACACCAATGAACGTTTTCTCATTCGTGTATTTAGAAGTAAACATATGGATTTTCGCGCCATATTTTTCGGATTGAAATTTCACTGCCAGGCCGCTAGTAGCGCTGCTGTCGTTCTGTGTTTCCGTGTGATAACATGGTCTTTGCACTTCTGTTATTTTTAGTGTTCTATGACGTGCAGAGAGATAGACAAGTTTGTGACTATGTCGCTCCCAACCATAGTGACGTGGTAAATCTGGAGGCAGCTGTCAGAGAAAATGTGTCTGGCGCCTGCATAACAGAGGAGCAGATGGAGGTATCAAGTGACAGAAGCCATAGCACAGCTTCAGCTGATACGGTGCCAGTAGAAAGTAGTGGGGAGAAGGAAACTGGTATCGACAATAATAGTATATCAATGCTTAGCGTCATGATAGCTAAATTAAATAAAAACATGCTTGCTAAGTTAGATCAAAACAAAGCAGAACTGCCAAATGGAATCAAAGCAGAAAAAAATCAAAGCATAAGTAAACTGGGAAACAAAATTAATGCAAAACTTGATCAAAACACTGAAAGATTAGATCATGCGTTAGATGAAATAATTACACAAACGGCCAGTATAAATAATTAATCCCAGGGCTTAGAAAATAGCGTAATTGTTAATGAAGAGAAAACAGAAAAGTGATTTAAACAATTCGACTTGAAACTTAGGGAATGGGCTAAAAAGCTTGATAATTGTAAAACTGAGGTTACTCACAAGGTAGACTCCGAATTAAGTAAAATTAACGAAAGCTTATAGGTTCATAGTGACACACTTCATACTGTTACGAACAATGCAGAGTGTGTGAAAAAAATACAGGCTAACATTGGTAAAACATGTAATGACAGATGTCTGTCACAGCAATCAGATATAGAAAAAGTAAATAGAAACGTAACATTAATTGACAATGATGTGTCACAGGTAGGCACATCATGTAAAAATAATGCAAATGCACTTCACAGTAAATTAACAGAGATCGAGCAGAAACTTAACGAGCTGCCTGATTCATGCAATTTAGCGTAAAATATCAGCACCATTGAAAATGAACTTGAGAAAACTTGAAGCGTGGGTGGAACAAGAATGTAAGAAAGGCGTAAGTAACATAGCTGATGTTGCAAATAATCCTTACTCATACAAGTTTCACAATTTTAAAAGACAGGTAGTATATATTCTGTTGCTTTCATCAGGCAGTTCGATGGTGTTATCGCTAACAACATGACAGAACAACAACAGATTAAATTCGTGGCGAGTAGGTTTGATGGTGACGCAATTTTACGGGGATCAGGGGCTATTAACATATCAGGAGTTTGTCACTGCATTTCTCAATCAGTATTGGTCTGAAAGTATACAAAATAGTATACGTACTGAAATTTTACAAGGTACCAATTACGTAAACAGTGGTTGTGGTAGCTATAAAGAATTATTCCAGCACTATTGGGAAAAGAATCAATACCCAATGAATCCTATTAAAGAGTCTGACCTAATAGTAGTGATATTACTTAAGTTTCCCAAACCTGTATAAAAGGAATTCATGTATGCTAGTAAAACTAATGTTAAGCTGTTGTTACCAGAGCTTTAACAGATATACAGGATGACAATAAATGGGTAGGAGAGATTTAGAGGAAGAATAAGTGGAGTGCAAATCGTCGTAATAACCGAGATTCTGATCGAGATGATGCTCACCAGAATGATGAAGGTCAAATCACAGTCGTAGGCCAGGCAGGAAAGAAAGGGAGGATTTCCAATGAGGCAGGACTAGAGGTGGACACCAAAGGGCTAATAGAGAATACTATAGTAGTAATCAAGACAGGGAGCAAGGTAATGACAGAAATCGCAACTTAAGGGATGCAGAAAATTAATAGGCGGTTTGATACTATACTGTCGGCAACGGATGCCACGTTTATATTTACTGTTCAATGGGCTACATATAGCTTACCATAACGCTTAATATTTAATGTAAAATGCAGATCACAGAACCCAACAGAAACCATTTGCTGCATAAAGGCAAAATATAATTCCGACTGACGGGTGGTTGTTTTCATGGACATCTGATTGTGAAATTGCATTAGGTATTATATATATTCCGTAGCATATGATGTTTATCGTTCTGATGTGATATGATTTCCTGAGGTTTATGTGAAGGCGAAACAGGTTAAAAATATCATATAATTTAAACATATACTTATCCATAGATGAGTACGTGTATGAGCATAGGACAAATGTATTGCAAAATGGTGCCATTTCTGCTACTATGTATTCCTAATATAATAAATGTTGAGTGAGGCACACACAGAGTTCCCAAACTATTTTCCAATATTCCACAAATGACGACTTCACTGCCACCTAATATATAAAATCATAATGAGTCGACTTCCAGGCCGGATCCACCAGTCACCTGTACTTGACCCCTTCTTACCACCTTACTTCATTCCTAATAATGAGCCTACTTCCAGGCCGAATTTATCAGTCACCTGTACTAGACCATATCAACATTCTCCATACTTGCTTAAAACTACACATACACCTCGTTCCTCATAGCATTCATTATAAAACCATGTTTCACATTGCCTATGTCCAACAGCCATTTTTACTAAGTTCACTCACCTGTTGTTACGCCGTCCACTTCTCAGCGTCATAATTATCAAAGTTAACAATCTTGGAATAAATTAAAAAAAAAATCCTTCAATAATGAAGTCAGCTATTTTCAATTTTATGTTTCGTTCTGAGACGATCTGTGTCTGCCACCTAACTTTGCAAAGGTAACTCGTGCTATGCAGATGTTTACTGCTGAGTTACAATATTTACCATACTCCATAATTGTTACATACTCACATAAGGCAAATTCAGTATGTATTTAGTCTGTAAATTTCATATTCCTGCTTACACATGTCAAATTCAGTATTTATTTACTCATATAAATTACTGTTTCTGTTATTAGTGTTTCTGGTATTTGGACAGAGAAGAAAGTAAAGATGATGGAAAAGAGTTCGGACGGAATAGTAAGAGGAAGAACTAACAGCGTGCAATGAAAGGAAGTAAGCTGCTAGTTAACTAGGTTACCTGTTAGGCGTCTGTTACCTGGCAAAGCAAAGTGCGCTATTGCCCCCTGAGGTACTTGTACCTATTTCGTGTGAGACTTCTTCATGTCCACAACGTTGTACATACCTCTACTTTTTCCTGTCTTTGGGTGTGCAAGTTCCACTGCAGTAGGATGTGCTATCCTTATTATTTTGAATGGGTCCCTGACAAGCTTAATGAAATTTCTTAATTTCATAGCTGATTTTAGATGACCTTAATCTAGACTTTACCAATACGAGCTCATCGACCTGATATGTAACTTTCTTAATCTGTGCATGATTTTCAGCTTTGTCCTTAATTCTTTTAATAGCCAACTTCCGTTTTTCATCAGTGGACAAATCATCTCTAGGTGGAAAGTCGAGTAATTGCTCTATCATACTAGGAACCCTTTCCCTAGTTAATAACCCCAGAGGCGGGATTTCTGTTGTGGAATGCGGTAACTCATTAATAACTCTTCCAAAGTCATTAACATAATCTATCCAGGTTTAATGCTTTTTTGCACAATATGTACGAAATAACCTGTTAAGCTTTCTCATCACGCTTTCACTCATATTTGATTGAGGATGATATTAATATATAAAATATTGGCTTTACGTCAAGATCCTTTCAGCTTTATGTCAAGATCCTGTCAGAAATTAATTGTGCCCCGCTATCGCTAATGATCTTTTCTGGCTTTCCTACTTTGTTTACATAATCATTACGAATTTTGTCTGCTACAGACTTACCTGTGGCTCTCCTCAAAGCATAATACTTTACATGTTTTGACAGCATGTCAAGTACCACAAATAAATATTTGTATCCTCCCCGAGATGTTGGCAGAGGCCCATATAAATCTACACAAACTTTCTCTAGAAGCCTGATGGTACCATACTATGTTTTGTGTCCCAACTTCGTCGCCGATTTGTGTCCCAGCCGCGTCGTGGGTGTCGGTGGCCGAGTGGAATGAAACCGACACGCTGGTGCAGGTACGTAGGGGAGCAGCCAGAAACTATAAACACTCGAGTAAATTAGAAAGAGATATATTGCACAGAATGTAACAATACTTAACTTTTACATAGTACTGCAGAATGTTGATACATAGTTGTTAGAGGCCTGCCTAGTGCCTGTACAATAGCAAAGTCTTCACTGGTGCCTATCTGAATACGAAGGTCCTAACTCGTTGCTATCTCAGTCCGAAGTGACGACTCGTTCCTCTATCAGTCCGAAGTGCTATATATTTCCGTGGTGGCCACGAGCGGGGTTCCAGCAGAGGGCGCTCGTGGCTGTCGTCCGAAGAACGCCGCGCCGTGCATGCGTGGCGGCGCGCGGCGAAAGTAGGTGGCGCGCACTTTGTACTTGTGCGACACCACACCCCTCCCCCCCAAACCGCCGCGCCGTCGTGGCGTAGGGCTGAGGGCCACGGCAACGGCACTGGGAGGAGGGCCTGAGCGGGGGCGTTACTGGTGGGACGGGCGTCGTAGCTGAGGCCGGGATCGAGACGCCGTCCGCGCCCCGGCATCCGCCTTGCGATCCTCCAGGGAACCCGCCGAAACCTGGGGAAGGGCGCCTGCCCCCGCCCAGAGGGAGCAGGTCATCTTCTTCTGAGGTGCGTGGCCCAAGCTGGGGGGGCCCGCACGGTCCCGGAGTCCCTCTCGGTGACGCTGTCATCTGCGGCGGCGACAGCAGCGGCGACGACTGCGTCGGATGTACGTCGACGTCCATAGGGATCTCGTAGTCCGGGGACGAACGATGTGGTTGTGCTCCCTGGCGCAGAACTGGGTCTGGAATCAAGAAACCGGAGACAGGATCGCGCGGTCTGTGCAGGCGCAATTGGTTTGCGTGGCGCCGCAGCTCCGACCCTGTGGAAGAACGTACAATATACATATTGCTACCAAGCACGCGCTGAATGGTGCCCGGCAACCATGTCTTCTTGTTTCCAGCAAACACCCTGTACAGCACCGGCGTGGAAACCTGAAAACGCGTAGCGCCATACGAACCGACTCGGTGCGTGGGAGGCTGCAGCAGGTGAAGGAGAGTGCGGTGACGGCGGCCGTGTAGCAGCTCGGCAGGAGACGGGCCGTCACGTGGCATGCACCGATACGTAGACAGGAAAATTTGAAGAGCTTGCTGCCTGGAGTGCTGACCTTTCATCTTCTCCATGTGAGACTTGAATGTTCGAACGAAACGTTCTGCTTCACCATTGGACTGAGGGTGAAAAGGTGCGGTGGTGATATGCTGAATGCCATTCACACGACAAAACTGTTGAAATTCCGCACTAACAAACTGAGGTCCATTGTCACTGACGATAGTTTCAGGCAAGCCTTCGATGCAAAACACTGATGTTAAGGCACTGATTGTACTAGAAGCTGTCGTTGAGTTCATGGCAATCACAAAAGGAAACTTGCTGAAAGCGTCTACAACAATTAACCAGCGCGTATTCCAGAAAGGTCCGGCAAAGTCAATATGTAAACGTTGCCATGGTCCCTTGGGGCGTGGCCAGTCTGATAAACGTTGCGGTGGAGCCGCCTGATGCTCCGCACAAACAGTACACTGTGACGTCATGTCCTCTATCTGAGCGTCCATACCAACCCAGGTACAATGACGTCTGGCCAGTTGCTTTGTCCTAACAATGCCCCAATGTCCTTGATGCAGGAGGCGTAACACTTCACGTTGCAGGGAACGAGGAACAATCACTCTTGCTTGGTCGTTGTCGGTATGCAACAACAGTACACCCTGACTTAAAGATAATGCATGAGTTGTGCAAAATAACGTCGAACCAGAGGCCGATCAATGTCTTTGGCTCTGGCAGGCCAACCAAAGCGAACAAAACGTGCTACCACACTTAAGTCTGCATCCGCAGCCGTTTCCTGTGCAACCCGACGAGAGTTCAAAGGGAAGTCTGCGACAGCGGAAGCATCTCTGGAGTCTATCTGACAACATGCCATTTCTGAAGAATCAAACGACACATCCTGGCCAACCGGAAGTCGGGAAAGTGTGTCCGCGTTGGCGTGTTTAGTGGTAGGTCGGTACAAAATCTCATACTGATAATTAGACAATATCAAGGACCATCTCTGAAGCTTTTGTGCCGTACGTGGCGGAATCGGCTTTGTGGGTGAGAACAACGACGTGAGAGGCTTGTGGTCAGTCAACAAATAGAATTTTCTGCCATACAGATAATGATGAAACTTTGTGACGCCGTAAATGATTGCTAAGGCCTCCTTTTCTATCTGACTGTAATTCTGTTGCGTTGGCGTCAGTAGCTTGGATGCAAAGGCAATAGGACGATCGTGACATCCAATACGATGTGAGATTACAGCGCCTACACCGTACGACGAGGCGTCAACTGCTAGCACTACAGGCTTCTGTGGGTCAAAGGGAATCAAACATGCATCACTGAGTAGTGCAGACTTTAGTTTGTCAAAGGCAACCTGACAATCTTTGGACCATACAAAAGGAACATTCTTCCTACGTAAGTGATGCAGTGGAGCTGCAATCTGAGAGGCATTGGGAATAAACCTGAAATAGTAGTTAAGCTTTCCCATCACTGCTTGCAATTCATGCACATTCTTAGGAGGAGGCAAGTCTTTGATTGCTCTAAGATGTGACTGTAAGGGATGAATTCCTTGGGCATTAATCACATGGCCTAGGTACTCTATTTCAGTTTGAAAAAACGAACACTTTGCTTTATTACAACGTAGACCTGCTGCAGTCAACACTTTGAAAAGACACTCCAGGTTTGCTAAATGTTCTTCAACTGTACGTCCGGATACCACAATGTCATCTAAATAGTTCGAGCAACACGGTACAGAAACTGTCAGCTGTTCCAAAAAGCGCTGAAAAATAGCGGGAGCGGAAGAACTGCCAAAGGGTAGGCGTTGAAATTGAAAAAGGCCCATGTGAGTATTAATGACGAAAAACTTTTTTGACTCGTCATCAAGTGGAATCTGTAAGTATGCCTCTGCTAAATCAATCTTGGAAAAGAAGCGAGACTGTCCTAATTTGTCCATTAGTTCGTCAGGTCTGGGCAGGGGGTAAGTGTCTACAATTGTTTGACTGTTCACTGTTGATTTGAAGTCCGCACAGAGACGAAGTTTTCCTGACGGCTTGGGTATCATTACTATAGGCGAGGCCCACTGACTCGCAGAAACAGGAGAAATCACCCCACTATCTTGCCAACGTTTAAGTTCTTCGGCAACTGTATCACGCAAGGCGATAGGCACTGGTCTAGCTTTACGAAATTTTGGAACTGCAGATTCTTTTAAAGTTACATGTGCCACGAAGTCTTTTGCACAACCTAGTTCCGGCGAAAACAAGTCACTATATTTGTCACACAATGCATTGATTTTATCCTGAGGCACTATTGACGAAATTTGAAGCACATCTCTTTGAATTGATAAACCAAACAAGTCAAAAGCATCTAGTCCAAAAATGTTCTGCGTAGATTTGGCCTGAAGAACAACAAAAGCAACTGTTTTCGTAACACCTTGAAAAGAGGCAGGCAGGCTACACGTTCCTAGCACGGGAATATTTTGACCTGTGTACGCTGTTAACACGTGTTGACACGGCGACAATTTTGGCGAACCCAGAAGTTCATATGTGTCTTTATTTATTAATGTAACAGCGGAACCAGTATCAAGCTGAAATTGCACAGTCTCATTTTCTATAGAGAGAGTAACAAACAGCTTGTGCTTCTGGCGCACGACCGGTGCGCGAATGTGGGCAACGTCTAATACATATTGTTTTCTGCGCTTGCGCGGGTTGCGTGCGGTAGGAAGCGGCGCATACTCGGCACACAGCGGATTAACCACACTGTCACTAGATGACACTACCGCCGGATCGGCGTCCGCGCAATGCGAGGCTACTACAGAGTCACTAACTACTGCACTACACTTTTGAGTAGCTACTTGATGTCTACTGTCACTAGCTACACAGTACTGGGCACTATTACAAGGAGCAGTTGCAGAAGGCACTATTTTCACTTCAGGAATGCACTGTTCATAATCATTTTGCTTGTCCCGAACCCTTTTCTGTTGCACAGTTTTACGCGCTCGTCGGCGCTTGCTACGTGGTGCACTATATAGATTTGCCATAGGCGCAGAACTACTTTCTTGCAATTGAGATCCAAGGAAAGCACTGTTCAATTCCACAGCCCGTATAACATTTACAGAATGAACTGTTCTCGCACTTCGCGAAGCACCGTTTCTAACGTTACTGTTCTTTGAGTTTGTAATTTGCATACACACAGACTGTACATGTCCTGATTTGCCACATTGATAACAGGTTGCGTTGCGACTTGGGCACTGTGCACGTTTGTGGCGAGATACACACTGGGGGCAAGATTTACGTACATTTTTCTGAAATGAGCGTTGGCGCCCGTTATTCAAATTACTGTTTCTAACACGACGGGGCGACCTTTGCGTCGCACTTTTACACTGGCTACTGTTCACTGTCTGTTCAGCACGGCCGGTAGAAAAATAAGAATCACTAGTGCTATACTGAGAACTACGGCTAGGAAAGCGTCCGTTGCGGCGCACTGAATTTACACTATGGCTTTGCATTTCTACATCAGCTAAGTCAAAAGTATCATGCGCTTCTATAAGCTGCAGTACACTGTCTAAGGAGGGGTCAGACTGTTTCAGAATTGCTGCTCTAATTCTGGGGTCCTGAATATTCTGCGTAATCGCATCCCTCAACATCACGTCACTATACGAAAGTCCACAAGAGCAAGTAAATTTACATTGGCGGGTTAAGCCCTTCAATTCCGTAATCCACTCTTGGTGTGACTGCTGCGGTAATTTTTTAAGTCTGAAAAATCGGTACCGTGCAGCGGCTACAAGAACTTTTCTCTCATAATGAGCATTCAGTGCATCTACAATTTGTTCAAAGTCTACATCACGAGGAGATGCGAGAGGGAAAAGTTTTTGCAATAGTACGAAAGTCTGGGGGCCCACAATCGATAAGAAAAGGTTCTTCACTCTCTGACCTGTAATTTGATGAGCCGCGACGAGTTCTTGAAACTGTGCGAAATAGTCGCTCCATTCTTCCTCACGTTCGTTGTACTGGCGGAACGTCGGAAGCGGTGCAGCGGCAGGTGTGGGCTGCTGATGTGACGACTGTTGTTGTTGGTGAGCAGCCTGTGTCGTCAACTGCGACACGGCCTGGAGAAGCTGGGTAATTTGCGCCGTCTGTAACTGAATAATTTCCATTAAGTTTGGGTTCGGGGTAGTGGCCATGCTGACCGATTAGGCGCCGCGTATACAAGTAACTTATAACAAAACACAAATGCAATATGAAAGAGGACTCGCTCTGCAACAAAAAAGTCCACAAAACACGTAACTGAAAATGCTCCCCCAAAAATCTTATAATAAGGGTGGGTGGGCGGGAGCAATTTTTGCGTGCTCCGACTGCTGCTGTCTGGCTGCTGTAAGCGGGCTGGTCCAAGGTTCTATCACTCCTCGTCGCCACTTTTGTGTCCCAACTTCGTCGCCGATTTGTGTCCCAGCCGCGTCGTGGGTGTCGGTGGCCGAGTGGAATGAAACCGACACGCTGGTGCAGGTACGTAGGGGAGCAGCCAGAAACTATAAACACTCGAGTAAATTAGAAAGAGATATATTGCACAGAATGTAACAATACTTAACTTTTACATAGTACTGCAGAATGTTGATACATAGTTGTTAGAGGCCTGCCTAGTGCCTGTACAATAGCAAAGTCTTCACTGGTGCCTATCTGAATACGAAGGTCCTAACTCGTTGCTATCTCAGTCCGAAGTGACGACTCGTTCCTCTATCAGTCCGAAGTGCTATATATTTCCGTGGTGGCCACGAGCGGGGTTCCAGCAGAGGGCGCTCGTGGCTGTCGTCCGAAGAACGCCGCGCCGTGCATGCGTGGCGGCGCGCGGCGAAAGTAGGTGGCGCGCACTTTGTACTTGTGCGACACCACACTATGCATTTCTGTCTTGCTACCTACACTGGAGATCTTCGTTTTCTGGCATTTGTTATTGTTTTCAAAATACTTTGAACAGTTTTTTCCGTATTGTTAAATTAACAACTTTCCTTAATTTTATCTGTACATTTCTTTGTCCCAAAATGTGCATATGTATAATGAACAAACCTTACCAGAATTTTAATACAGTGTTTTGGCCAATATATTTTCCATTGTTGTTACTCAGGGTCACCCCTCCTATACAGAATACCCTTATATATGATGTAGTACTTCCTCAACTTGTCACTCGTTTTCCTACTCCATTTAGCTTTTATCATTTTGATAACATCGTCTTCGTTTTGTTCCCTTCTTAAATTTTGCGCAATGCCCTTAATTTTATCCTCTTTATCAACTTTTGTCAAGTACAACATGGAAACCTCTTTCTGTCCTGTATCATTGAACCCTGCTTTATCCATGCCCTGGGATAACCTTGACAACGTATCTGCCACAATATTGTCTTCCTCTGGCAAATATTCTATGGTAAAAATCATACTCTTGTAAGGCAATTGCCCATTTTGTTAATCTGTTATATGTGAGTTTGCAATACATACGATATGACAAGGCCTTATTGTCAGTGAATACTTTTACTTTACGACCCATTACATAATACCTAAACTTTTTTGAAAGCCCACACAATACTCGGGGTTTCTTTTTCAATGACTGAGTATTTCGTTTCCCATTTGTTAAGTACTCTACTGGCAAAAGCAATACTTTTTCTTTCTATAGTTTCTCCATTTTCTATGAATTGACACAAATGTGCCCCCAATCCATATTCTGAACAGTCAGTACATATGCAAAAAGGAAAATTCAAATTTGGGTGTCCTGAAATTCTTTCCTACACTCATCCATCCAAATCCAAGCGGCATTCGTTTTAGTCAGTTCTTACAGGTTCTTCGCATTAAGTGCTTGATTACTCGCAAATTTGTGATAGAAGCTCACTGTTCCCATAAAACGTTTAATTTGCTGCCTCTTCTTAGGTTCTTGAAAATTTCTAATAGCTTCCAGGTTACCTGGATCACGTTTTATGCCCTCAGCTGAACTGACATGCCCCAAAAATTTAATCTCGCCTTTACCAAACTCATAATTTTCCAAATTTGCACTAATGTTGTTCTTTTCAAACAATATTTCCTTATGTTCCTTCCAATCTTTAGCTGCAATCAAAATGTCATCAATGTAAACACTAATTTTGTTAAGCATATCTTCCTCCAATACTTTTCAAGCATGCATATGAAAGCAGGTGTTGATATTTTCAGACCAAAAGGTAATACTCTGAACTGATAATAGTTTTCCCCATACATAAAAGCAGTGTATTTGCGACAGTTTTCCGTTAGATGTGTTTGCCAGGAGCTAGAAGTCAAGTCTATGCTTGTTAATATCTTGACTCGATCTGTGGAAATAAAATCTTATTCAAAGCTTGTAACTGCTGGCTGCAGCAAGGATTACTACTCTTAAATAGCTAAGTCTCCGCTCTTTGCCAGTTCTAGCTATATTTGGTGGCCAATGAAAAGACTACATACATAAATTTATCCGAAAAATATAGGATAATAATCAACTGTACAATTATTTGTCATTGTCTGAAATAAAATAATTATGGTCATTTTTCCGATATGTAAAATTAAGTTTAAAACAATGAAATACTGACGTCGATTGCATCAGGTTCTTATCGATATTTTCAAATGTATGCTACAAGTGGTTTTGCAGTGTTATATACAAGTTTACTGGTATTGGAAGATTAACTATAAAACTTATTTGAGGTACGTAGAAAACAATTCAAGATAGCTTACTTTGCCAAAACTATTGTGTTATTTTCTCAATGAAAGCTATGGTTTTCTTGGTAATATTCAAATGTTGTTAATGTTGACACTAATGTATATTCTCAATATTTTCTCGCAATAGCAAATTTCTTTTAGCGTCACTGTAAAAGGTATAGATGTTCTACCAAATTGTGACATATGAAAATTTGTGACGGGCCGGGACTCGAACACGGGATTCCCGCTTTACATTATATAGTGATGCTAAAAAAACCGCCATTGCGAGAAAATATTGATAATATTATCGTCTCTGTAATTCGTCACCATACAGTAATTTAACAGATGCCTTAGCAAGGGCCGCGGTGGAGTAGCCGAGAGGTCTAAGTCGTCTTGCTGCGGAGCGCGCGGTTGCTTGCCGTCGGAGGTTCGAGTCCTCCCTGGGGCATAGGTGTGTGTGTGTGTGTTGTCCTTAGGTTAGTTTACCTCAATTTAAGTAGTTTGTAAGCTACGGACTGATGACCTCGTACTTTGGTCCGAGAGATTTACAAACATCTGAACACCTGAACCTTAGCAAGGGATGACGATAACAGCATATGTTAATGCCTCGTTGTTTTCATTCTCCCTAGTGTAGGAATACAGATTAAGCTGCGAGTGCTAAGGGATGAATGTAGTTGACTCATATGTGTGCGGTCAGTGTGGCATATGGAAGTTAGGGTCGGTCCTTGAGTCGTGTTCGGGTAGCTTAGTGGTTAAGGCGATCGCTCGCGAAAAGCGGGAAACTCGGGTTAGAATCCCGCCACGGCACAAATTTTCATATGTTACCATTTGGTAGAACATCTATACCTTATACAGTGACGCTAAAAGAAATTCGCTATTGCGAGAAAATATTATTAATATTATCATCACTGTAATTCGTCACCATACAGAAACTTAGCAGATGCCTAAGCGAGGCAATGACGATAACAGCGTAGGTTAATGCCTCGTTGTTTCCATTCTCCCTGGTGCGTGAATACAGATTTAGCTGCGAGTGCTGAGGGATGAATGCATTTGACTCATATGTGCAGTCAGTGTGGCATATGGAAATTTGGGTCGGTCCTGGAGTCGTGTTCGGGTAGCCTAGTGGTTAAGGCGACCCCTCGCGAAAAGCGGGAAACCCGTGTTCGAGTCCTGGCCTGGCACAAATTTTCATATGTCACCATTTGGTAGAACATCCACACCTCATACAGTAACGCTAGAGGAAATTCGCTATTGCGAGAAAATATTGATAATATTATCATCACTGTAATTCGTCACCATACAGTAATTTAAGAGATGCCTAAGCGAGGCAATGACGATAACAGCGTATGTTAATGCCTCGTTGTTTCCATTCTCCCTGGTGCGTGAATACAGATTTAGCTGCGAGTGCTGAGGGATGAATGCATTTGACTCATATGTGCAGTCAGTGTGGCATATGGAAATTTGGGTCGGTCCTGGAGTCGTGTTCGGGTAGCCTAGTGGTTAAGGCGACCCCTCGCGAAAAGCGGGAAACCCGTGTTCGAGTCCTGGCCTGGCACAAATTTTCATATGTCACCATTTGGTAGAACATCCACACCTCATACAGTAACGCTAGAGGAAATTCGCTATTGCGAGAAAATATTGATAATATTATCATCACTGTAATTCGTCACCATACAGTAATTTAAGAGATGCCTAAGCGAGGCAATGACGATAACAGCGTATGTTAATGCCTCGTTGTTTTCATTCTCCCTGGTGCGGGAATAAAGATGAAGCTGCGAGTGCTAAGGGATGAATGTCAGTTGACTGATATGTGCAGTCAGTGTGGCATATGGAAGTTTGGGTCGGTCCTGGAGTCGTGTTCGGGTAGCCTAGTGGTTAAGGCGACCACTCGCGAAAAGCGAAAAAACCGGGTTCGAGTCCCGGCCAGGCACAAATTTTCAAATGTTATGATTTGGTAGAACATCTATACCTTATACAGTGTCGCTAAAAGATAATCGCTACTGTGAGAAAATATTGATAATATTATCATCACTGTTATTCACCACCATACAGAAATTTAATGTACATTGCTTGAAATTCCTCTGAATGTGACTATGATATATTTCAGAGTTACAGCCCTGAGGAGGGTCCAAAATAAGAACCGAAACTAGTTGTCTAAGTAAATAATTGCACTATAGACTGTTTTTTATACATGAATTTAAATAAGAGTGCTGTTAATTCCACAGAGTGAAGCAAAAATGTTTCAAAAAGTTGTTGTTGTTGTTGTGGTCTTCAGTCCGGAGACTGGTTTGCTGCAGCTCTCCACAATACCCTATCCTGAGCAAGCCTCTTCATCTCCACATAAGAACGGCAACCTACATCTGTCTGAATCTGATTACTGTATCCATCTCTTGTTCTTCCTCTGCGATTTTTACCCCACACACTTCCCTTCAACGCCAAATTCACAATTCCTTGATGTCTAACAATGTGTCCTACTAATCTATCCCTTCTTTTAGTCAAGGTATGCCAGAAATTTCTTTTCTCTCCAATTCTGTTCAGTACCTCCTCATTAGTTATGCGATCCACCCATGTAATCTTCAGCATTCTTCTGTAGCACCATATTTCAAAATGTAGCACCATATCAAAAAGTATACATTGAAATATACGAGTCAAAGCGGCATTAGTAAATATACCTTATAAACCACAGTGCACTGTTTGGTTGAGATGTAGTCTCAGGTTTATCTGCGTTGAAGCTTGTGGGAGATACCGTTGTTGACTTAATGCGGGATTTTCGTGGAGTTTGCACAGAGTTATCCTGGCGATAAATGCGTCAGCCTCGTGGCCAGCCAGTGCGGCTGTGAGGATGCGGGCAGACGTCGCTGTCCTGTTCAGCGGTGCGGCATGTCGCGGCGACGCCTGCTGCGGTGGGTGTGCGCGGCGGCGGCGGCTGTGGCGCTGCTGCTGGTGGTCAGGGCGCGCTCCTGCCCCTTCTGCACTGCCCCAGGGACAGGGAGCCACGGGCCTGCAAGGCCAGCGCCCCTCAAGGACGTCGCTGCAAACTGTACCAGTAACGCGTGCTCCAAGCCCACCCAGCTGACTGATGTACAGGTATTGTTGACAACTACCGCCTGAAGTTAACGCTGTACTGCCGTGCACTATTTCCCGAAATATGAATATCCATGTGCATGTATGAGAATGCGGTCTCACAGGGTTCGCTCTTGGATCCTTTGTTGGCCTCAACCCTTCTACCATCCTCTATACCTACAAATCCCTCATCCGTCTTATCTTCCGTGTCGCCCATCCAGCCTGGATCTCGGCTCCCCCATCCTTTTACGAATCTATGGAGATACTGGAACGCCATGCCATCCGCCTCGCCTTCCGTATCCCCCTTTATCCCCCATCCTCCACGCGGATCCTCTACGATCTCATTCCTTTCCCCCGACTCGTTCTCTTTATTGAACATCTCCGCCTCCGTTACATATCCCGCAAATCGGATCCGCCTAATCCTCTAGTTCATCCTTTCCTCTCTGCACCTGGTCCATTGCCGTGCCTCCACCACTGTATTCCCCCTGCTCTCCACTTGTCCACCCTCCAGATCCTTTCCCGTAGCAACTTCCGTACCCTCCCCCTCCCGGATGATGCCCTCCGACCTGACATCTACCCTTCATACCAGCTGTGATCCTTCCCCTTGCTCCCCCTTCTCTCCCTGCGGGCCCCGACTATCCCTCTCTTCCCGTCTCTCCTCCCTCCTCCTCTCCTCCCCCCCAACTGTCCCTCCGGATCCTCCTCTTACTCTCCTCCTGTATCCTTCTTCCCCGTGTCTTCCTGGGACATCATCCCACCCATCCGTTCCCAAACCGGCTCTGTGGCTCCTCCCCACCATCTCCCTCTCCTATCACCCCTTTCCCCCCACACCACATCTTCAATGCTGTCAGTGCTCCACAATCTATGGAACCTTCTCTGTGCTTCCATGTGAGTGCTTCGACAAGTGTGGTGCATTTTATTTTACAACAGTGGACGGTCAACGCGCAGCCGACATCGTCAGTTTTAACTTGTGTATTTCTCCGAGTGTGTGTTGTGTTTTTTGTTTTAACTCCACAATAGCGGACGGTCTCACCATAGCCGCCGCCCTATCCTCATTTTACTTGTGTGTGTGTGTGTGCCACTGACCTTCGAGCAGCTGTTATTATTCACCACTTTCGCCGTTCCAAATCCTTTATGTCACCACCGTTTTCCTCCATTTTATGTACGTTGTTTTATCTCCGTTTCGTGTATGTGTTAACTCCAAATTTTATCTCATTTGTGTTTTTATTTCTCTAGGCTGAAGAGCGCCAGTGAGCACTGCCGGCCCGCCCCTTTTTAGGGGAACTGAAATCACAATAAAGAAAAGAAAGCCTTTCAGGAAACATTCCTCACACACAAAGAAAGAAAATATGTTATGTGGATATGTGTCCGGAAACGTTTAATTTCCATGTTGCACCTCATTTTATTACTTCTCTTCAAATCACATTAATCATGGAATGGAAACACACATCAAGAGATCGTACCAGCGTGACTTCAAACACTTTGTTACAGGAAATGTTCAAAATGTCCTCCGTTAGCGAGGATACATGCATCCACCGTCGCATGGAATCCCTGATGCGCTGATGCAGCCCTGGAGAATGGCGTATTGTATCACAGCCGTCCACAATACGAGCACGAAGAGTCTCTGCATTTGGTACCGGCGTTGCGTAGACAAGAGCTTTCAAATGCCCGCATGAATGAAAGTCAAGAGGGTTGAGGTCTGGAGAGCGTGGAGGCCAGGGAATTGGTCCGCCTCTACCAATCCATCGGTCACCGAATCTGTTGTTGAGAAGCGTACGAACACGTCGACTGAAATGTGCAGGAGCTCCATCGTGCATGAACAACATATTGTGTCGTACTTGTAAAGGCACATGTTCTAGCGGCACAGTTAGAGTATCCCGTATGAAATCATGATAATGTGCTCCAGTGAGAGTAGGTGGAAGAACATGAGACCCAATCTAGACATCACCAACAATTCTTGCCCAAACGTTCACAGAAAATCTGTGTTGATTACGTGAATCGAGGAACTACTGTACATACTAACGAAACAATTGGGTATTTCGACAATTGCCTGCACGAATTATTTCAATTTACATACTAAAATGAGCTCTAACATGGAAATTAAGCATTTCCGGTGACATGTCCACATAACATATTTTCTTTCTTTGTGTGTGAGGAATGTTTCCTGAAAGTTTGGCCGTACCTTTTTGTAACACCCTATAAAGAGGACGTCTCACGTAACTATGCTACCCGAAATATCCCTGGAACAATTGATATTCAAAAACGATTCTCACCAAGATGTATGGGCACCACGAGGTTACGAAACTAAATTACTATGCTATATTAATAGGTAAACAAATAATATTTTGAATACAAAGTTGTATGTTTTTAAATAGACAACCCCCATATAATCAGTAGCATGAAAAATTACAAGAAATAATGTCGTTGGTTGCATCACAATAAGTGAATTACATTCTGAAAAGTAGTGAAGTGAAGTTGATGCTTGAAATAAATTAAGCACACAGCTTTCCACAAGACCTGAGACTCATGTGTGAACCTCACGCTGCTGGTGATCGTGATATGATTGACGTACTGCATTAGTGGAATGTTCATGTATCATGTGTAATTGTATAACAAAATATCACTGGCCCATATTTCACATAACTGATCTAGCTCATAATGTGTCAAATCATGCGGTATCAGAATTATGGACTGAGACCCACCCCAAGGATAAAGTCACAAGGAAATGAATCAATTGCTGCTTCAAATCATAGTTTATTGAATCGAAAGGTAAGCAATATCAAATAATCAAATAAATGAATTAAAAAAACTGTATTCAGCAAATTGAAAACCTTTACTGCAAATCACTCAAGGAAATTCTTTTTAAGAACTCTTGCTCTCATTTAAGAAAAACTTCGTACAGTTTGAATGGTTTTACTAGCGTTGGAAGCAATTGTTAACAATTTAAACAACTTGCCCCTCTTGGGAAAACTACTTAACCACAGGAAAATTTCCTTGTATAAATGTCATATGTATGATAATTAAATCAGTAAATGGAGCAATTTGAAATACAAAATTAAAGATCCCGCGGAATTTACTTAAAATAACCATAAACAACCAAATGGCCAAAACCGTGGTCAAATTTCAAAATACGTTAAGAAAACAAAAAATATTATAAGGCTCAGTTAAGTGACAAGTTATCAGTAGCATGAAAAATCACAAGAAATAACGCCATAGGTGGCATCGCAATGCGTCAATCACGTTCTGGAAAGTTGCGAAGTGAAGTTGATGCTTGAAATGAATCGTGCATCACACTGTTCAATAATAAGGTGACGCACTAATCGATTCGACAGTTACAGAAAAATACCCTACAAGTACTTAATAAAATACAACAAAGTTAAGAAGGGCTTTCCCCCTTTAGTAATTAAAGTTACCAAATGAAATTAAGGGTAAGCCACCACTGTGGCGTAATACATGCCATATTTTAAAAAGGAAACAAACATCTGAACAGCTTATTCTAAAACGAACTATCCTAGGATAACCGACCACGAAAGGAACCGTGAGGGTGTAAATATGATGAAAGGTGATTTCAAAATAACAACACTAAATGACACAGGTGTGGCAGCTGATGCAATAACACATTAATTTAAAGTCAGCCGGTATGGATGGTAACCAACCCTAGTTTCAGAGTAGGCCCACTCGAAGGCGAGCAATACATTTGCTAACCAAATTAACACTTCAGCGAGTGCAATCCTGAGAACCCGGGATAAATCAATAACTTGATAGAAAAGATACTTAAACAACACCGATAGGTGAGCAGATGCGAAATAAGAACAAAAATTAAACTCAGTGCCAAAGAGTCAACATACGCCTCTCACTTGGGAATCTACTAGGGGAGGCGGAAAACGCACTGGCAACGGAATCACACGCGCGCCCGAGCCAGTTCGGCGATGGCCACGACGACGAGCAAAACTCAAAAGACACGCACAAACTGCCACTCAGGGAGCGTGTCACACCATGCCATAAGAAGCAGGTTCACAGTGATCACCCATACACGTAATTAAAGGCAAGTAAAAACGAAGGGAAAGCACTATAAATGCTTGTTTTCTTTTACCACGTGTTCACACTGAGGCAAATTGAAGAGCGCCTCGGCGGCCATTGTGGTGGCAAACTTCAGCGCGAACTTTAAATGTGCGTAAGATTCTTTTGATTAGAGAGAGTATTCATAAGAGCTAAGTCGCGAAAACTATGTCTAATTGAAATATGTAACTACAAAACAGCTTCAGACTCCTTGAATATACAGCAACTATCGTTTATTTGTAAATTTATTACACATATGGTGTAGAGATTGGCCAACAGCGTTTCCTCTTCCTAAGGAAACCGAACCATAACATATAGTTTCTTAGCGTTCTAAATGCAGCATAAGAACGGAATTTATCGTCAGACAAGATTTTTTGGCACTTTCTCAGTATATTCTACGATGGTGAAACTTTAGTACAAATATTAATTTCGAACGAGTTTCACGCTTTATGTCTTGTTTTAGTGCTGTATTCTACAATATTTAGATATTTAATAACATCAAAAAGTGAAACAGGGCAGCCTGAAACAGCCAATGTTAAAAATTTATTGTGAAAATGAAATATGACATCAGATACATAACTGTAAAATAGCGTCTTACCTTGTGACTACAGCAAAGAGCCACTACCATTTTTTTTTTAAGAACACGATGTATGCCACAACGTTTTCTTAACTAAGTGCTTGTAACATTAGCATTAGGGTATCAAGCAAGAATATTAGCATTTTAATGCCGTAAGCGAAATAACTTACAGTAGCGTGAATTGTTCAAAAGTCAACAACTATCGTCATAGGGTTCAACTTCACAAAGTGCATCCAGTGTGGCTATGTGTCACTCATATATGGAACTATACACAGTTCTGCAAACCCCTTTCAGCTGCTATACCTATATATAATTTAGATGGCCTTTAAATTCTGTGTTACAAGTTGCTAACATGAATTTCATAAACAAAAATTCGAACTGCAGCAAAGCAACTAATCTCGTGACCCCAATAGTTATTTTACACATAAAATGAAACTTTTAGACCTTCCTGTCCACCAATACTGCCTGAAGTAGCTCCATTTCAAGAGGTATCATTACTATAAAAGCCCATTATTTATTTCATTATATCATATATTGTCTTGACTAACAGCCTGTTAAGCAAGAGTAACTACCTCTGAACGTAAGTAATACGGCTACATGTATTCCTGAGAAATATAATTGGGAAGACATTGAATAATTCGATTTTTTTATTCCTTTCTTAAATTGATTTATGCAGTTAAATGCTGAGCAGCTTTCACCACTGTGCTTTATGTACACCTCAAGAGTCAAACAGTACAGACGTATCAATTGTGTATATGCCACAGTAGCTATATAATACACGATTTACCTGCTAACAACACTCGTATTTCTCTGACGCTTGCCTTTACCATGGCAGCCGGCCGAAGATTCAAATTATCCCGCAACAGCACCGCCGTTAGGGAGTCATTTTTACAAGGTCTTTGAGTAGGCCTACCACAGAGTACCATATACAGAGAACGAACCCCGTCTAAACCGCTGTCCCACGCTCCCCGCATAGTTCTGTAAGATGCCAGCAGATGTCAGGCGGTTCCCCAGCTTAGTACCGCTAGACCACACTAGAGGCGCTTCAGAGGGTAGCGTTGTTGTAGCGTGGAGGGGAGGCTGAGGGGAGAGTTCGTGCTGCCTGCCATGAGCGAGGCTACGGACTTTTTAAAAGGCCAGTTTTAAAAGGCTGCTTCTGACTGCAGCGCCATCATGGGGCATCTTACGGAACTGCTTAAACTCCTTCCGGCCCGCACCCCTGAGCCACAGAGTAACATATACAGAGAAGCAGCCCTACCTAAACCACTGTCCTACGCTCCCCTCGTAGTTACGTTAGATGCTAGCAGGTGTCAGGCCGTTCGCTGGATTAGGGTGCCTCTCGCACGTCAGAGGGTAGCGTGGAGGGGAGGCTGAGGGGAGAGCTCCTGCCGCCTGCCACGAGGCCACAGCTGTGTCCCGCTTGCTGGTGTTTGAGGTGAGGTGGTGGTGGGGGACAGCCACTACCTTCCGCCTGCTCTGGCCAGTCTAAAGGGCTGCTTCTGACCGCAGCGCCATCATGGGACATCTTACGGAACTGCTGGAAACCCTCCCTCCCAGCACCCCTGAGCGTAGGACCAAGCCCTTACGGAGGTTTCCCGTCTGTATATATTTGTCTGTGCCTAAGCGTGTGACTGGACCCTTACGGAGGTTTCCCGTCTGTATATTTTTGTCTTTGTTGTCAGCAAGGGCAGGGCTGACGGCGTTCCTCACAAGAATTACAAACCATCACTGGCGCCAGTCAAAATGAGACGACACGGCTCATGAATCTCCTGCACAGAATTTTTATCGTTGCGAAATGACAACTAGAGGTTCAATTAATGGTAACACACATGGGTTCGTGTTGCTAAACCTCATTCGTTCCGAAATATGTAGTTCGTAAAGGGTAGCAATGGCTTCACAGGTTTCTGATGTAGTGCTTTGCAAGTAGTACTATGCTAAGAGCAGGGGTTGGCTGCACTGACACCTGCGTCCTGCTCTAAACAAACCAATATCACCGCGGCAAACTGTACCAGAAGTGTAGAAGTGTCTCTTAGTAGGGTCTGTACTGTAACGGAGGCCGCGGTGGCCGAGGGGACTGAGGAGCTCCAGTCACGGTCTGCACGGCCACTACGGTCGGGTGTTCGAATCCCCCCTCGGGCATGGATATTTGTGCCGTCCTTAGTATTAGCTAGTTCATAAGTAGTTTGTAAGTTTAGCAACTGATGACCCCGTAGTTAAGTCCCATAAGCTCTACAAACATTTGAACATTTGATCTCGTACTGGCGATTTTATTTTCAATTTTGCTACGGCATTCAACAAAGGAGGGCTGCTTCTTATTTTCACGGTACGTTACATCTAATGCAATCGCTTCGGTCATGAAGCATTTGTACTGGTAAATATGTATATGTGTACAGAAAATTGTGCTGTATTATGATAGTGGCATAATCTTCCCAAAAAAAAGTTTCTTTCTAAACAATAAACACACATGCATTTTAAACTAGTTGTTCCCAATAAGGCCCATCATAGAAAATGTAATGATTTGACTTATGTTCCTATTAACTTACGATAAGGAGACTTACTGCTGCCATAACAATGTTGGATGCTGATTAAATTTAATAATCTTAAGAGTTAATAATCAGCAAGTAATTTACCAACAGTACTGTATGAAGCGTTTGTAAAAAGATGTAAATTTAAAATTCTATGTATCATCTCATTCCACTTATGTCGAAAATAAAACTAGATTACAACTCTTGCAGTGTATTCCAACAGTTTTCCTGCTATTTACGTGCCTCAGAATGTTAAAATGAACTAGATGTGGCTACATGCCATATTTGGAACAGGGTCTCTTAAGAAGGCCCACTTACAGGGGTTAAACATTTTCTTTAAAGTGACGATATTAATTGCATAAAATTTACATTTTAATTTATTTTTGAACTGAATTTAGTTGTAAGATGTTGCACGTACGATCTCTGAATATTTTCACTTACACATAGTGCATACGAAATTCCTAAACGTTAGGTGGGCCTTATTTGGTTCACGTACCTTATAGGGTAAATCCGGGAAAGATATCGCACATTTTCAAAAATTTAATAAAAGGTTCCACAATGCACTTAAGTCAAAATAATTTCTTTTACATGTAAACAAACCAGTTTTCCTTAAAAATATGATTTTTTGAGAATTTTACATTCCCTCATTAGTGCAGCATCTATCGCTTAGGCTAAGGGTGATATGCCACACCCTTATTGGTGACATGCTGCATGATGATATATTTTGTTGATATTTATAATTTTTTAAACAAATTGTGTAAAAATTTTAGATTATGATTATAACAGTTGAGGTATAAAAATAAACACTGAAGAGTTGGCAAATAAATCCTTTATTTTTTTATATCAAAACACTGAATTAAATTTTAAATTATTTTAAAGATTAAAGTTAGGTCTGTCACAGTTTTTCAAAAGAAATTCTTCACAGCATTAGCTTTTATTTCTAATTCCCGTACCACAGTCAGCACAATAAGTGTCAAGATTGTAAAAACATGGAATTAAATTTTAAATTATTTTTAATGATTAAACTTAACACTAATCAGAGATTCTCTAATCAAATCCTCTCCATCATTACCTTTTATTCCCATTTTCCCTGCCACAGTCAACACAATAAGTGTCAAAGATTGTACAATTACAGTGTATGCAAAGCTTACATGCCAAGCAGCATAACCAGTCACAGTATCCCGATCTATCAGGGATAGACACCGCACCCTACGACTTTGTGACTGTAGCAGGCAAGATGTCCGGACTACAATTAAAGGCACCCAACAGAAGTTACTGTTCGTGCAGGTACTCAGATATTTAAAAATATGTCACTATTTAGCACCATCTAATAACTAACGGTAACACTAAAAAGATTTCCATGCAAGATGTAGAGACTTACCTTGTTTATTAACATTAACTCGGTTAAAACTACAACTATTGAAACAAAAGCAGTTGCCACGCCGCCCAGCGTCTTCTGCGCAACTGCAAAGCGCCTACACTCGCGCTGTGGCGGCTTTTACGAAAACTAGTGGGAGTGTGCAGGCTGTATCACACGCGGCAACCCTCCCGGACTTACGATACCTGAAAAATTATACAATTGCACAAAATTCATTGAATATGTCATTTGTATTTCTATATCACATACTCCGCAATCCACCTTAAGGTGCGTGGCGGAGGGTACACTCTACCACTACTCGGCATTTCCTTTCGTGTTCCACTCCCAAATAGAACGAGCCCTAATTTCTCTTCTCTTGTCTTTGTGATCACTACGCGAAGTGGCGAAATGTAAGTAGGCGGCAGCAAGATCGTACTACACTCAGCTTCAAATTCCGGTCCTTTAAATTTCCGCAACAGGAGTTCATGAAAGGAACGTCGTCCTTCCTCCAGCGATCCCCAATTGAGTTGACGGAGCATTTCTGTGACACTCGCGCATTGGTCGAACCTATGAATGGGAAAAACCGACCGGTTAAAACCGATACCGGTATTTCAGTTTTGAATAACCGTTTTTTTCGGTATTTATTTGGTGTCGGTTGTAACCGGTTTATTTTAGTTATTGCCAAGAACCGGGTAAAAAAACCGATACCACTACTTCCTGTAGTAGTGGTTGTAAATAATTTAAAAAAATTAAAACTAGTAGACACTAATATTTAGGGCTATTCCTAAAATTTCCACTGCTGTGAAATATTAGGTCATCGCAGAAACTAAGAATAGTGATCAGTGTTAATTTAAGAACAATCCCGGCAGTCAGAAACGCGCAACAAACGCGTGGCATAAGAACTTCAGGACTGGTGCAGCTATTGAGGCATCGATGCACCTGTTGCCGTGTGGCGTGGCCTATTAGACGACGCGCGTGCACCGGCAGTGTACGAGACTTGCCTCCGTCTGGTCATGCGGCAGTTCCTTGCTGTCGTCGCTAGACATCGGTTGTGTCTTAAATGGCACCATCCCGAGTATGGAAATACTTTACGAAGTACGGGAGCAGTGAGATACAATGCTCCATTTGCTTTAAAACGCTGAAAACGGGTGGAGGTACTACAAACATACTATGTCATCTAAGGAGAAAGCATCCAAAATGTTCCTTGGAAGAGAAGGTAAATTCGATTCATATACCTATTATGTAAGTGATGTAAACTTTTAGTGTATTATCATATTGTTATGCTAACAAGTTTTATTAATGTGATTTCTTGAAAGCGAGGGACTTTAATAACCAATATGGGTTTAGGTAACATTGATCATGTGGTGCATCGCGAGGTAGCCGTGCGGTCTGAGGCTCCATGTCACGGACTGTGCGGCTGCTCCAGTCGAAGGTTAGATTCCTCCCTCCTCCCTCGGTCATGGATGTATATGTTGTCCTTAGCGGAAATGAAATAGTTTGTGTCTAGGGATCGATGACCTAAGCATTTAGGTCTCATAAGAACTCACACCCATTTGAACATTATTTGATCATGTGGTACAGAGCTTTCCTAGTTCAATTTGCGTAAATTTACACTGACAACAATCATACTGTTAGTTGGAACTGTGACTTTATTTTTCGAAATACTTCTGCAGCACTGATTGAAGTTTATTTACTGACTGTAACTTATATATGTTGCATGTATAACGAGATATTCGTATGCGCTGACTCACAAGTCCAACTTATGGAGTAGTTGGCTCAATATTCGCTACTGCCGGATGGAAACACTAGGCCAGTAAATGTGTATGCTTCGTATATCGTCTTCTACGGACTCGTTGTTAGGCTTACACACACTCAAGAAGGCGTAGTATTGGGAGGGGATCTTGCAAAATATGGAAAGACTAGTGGTTTATCGTATAACGTAAATTTACCTAAATATTAACTAAATTTCGTAAGTTTCGGTTTCGGCCGAAACTAGAAGAACCGACGATTACGGTTTCTGTTTCGGCCGCAAAATATTTTTCGTTCTAACTCTACTGGAAATAATAACAATAAAAACCGAAAACCGGTTATTTAAAAAACCGGTTATCTTGATCAATTTTTACGGTGCGGTTAACTTGGAGATGAAAACAACCGGTATAACCGAAAACCGGTTGTTTCAGCGATAACCTCCATCCCTAGTCGAACCTACCAGTAACAAACCCAGCTTCTCGCATCTGAATTGCTTCTATGTCTTCCTTTAAACGCTACGAGCTTGCTTTTGTCAGAAAAAAGGTAATTGCCCCACTATCAGCTTGTCTGATATTGGCTGAATAGAACCGCGACTCTTTATGGGCCGGATCTCAAACAGCCCGCTCCACTCCTCGGAGTGGAGAATGAAAAGAGAAGTTTTTTTTTTCTTTTTTTTTTTTCCAACAGTGACGTACTTCAACCATTAATTGCTTTTGTTGGGAAGAACTTTATCGGCAAATGTGAGAATCGCACTTAGAAAACGAATGAGCAACGTTTAATTCCGGGACTATGGACGTAGAGGAATTGCGGACTAAATTTAAGTGCATTGTAAAGAAAGGGTTAGAGAACTATGGGCCAGTAAAGACGATTAATGATGTAAAAGATCCACCGTGGTATAATAATAATGTTAGAAAGCTGCTGAGAAAGCAGACTCTTGCACTCTCGATTTAAAAAAGAACACGCAAATGATGACAGGCAAAAGTTAATAGATTCGTGTGTCTATAAAAAGATCCATGCGCCAAGCATACAATAATTATCACAGCCATACCTTGCCAAAAGATCTTTCAGAGAACCCGAGAAAATTCTGGACCTATGTAAAATCGATAAGCGGGTCAAAGCCCACTGTCCAGTCACTCGTTGATCATTCCGGGGCAGGAATAGAAGAAAGCAAACAGAAAGCTGAAGTTCTGCTTCAGGTGCCACACTGCAGACTGCTAACGAAGATACGAGCTTATGGAATAGGTTCACAGATTTGTGACTGGCTGGAAGACTTCCTGAGTAAAAGAACGCAGTACGTTGTTCACGACGGCGAGTGTTCATCAGAGACTAGTGTATCGTCAGGCGTGCCTCAGGGGAGTGTGATAGGACCGCTATTATTTTCTATCTACATAAATGATCTGATGGACAGAGTAAGTTGTAATTTGCGGTTGTTTGCTGATGAAGCTGTGGTGTATGGGAGGGTGTCGTCTTTAACTGACTGTAATAGCATACACGATGACTTAGACAAAATTTCTAGTTAATGCGAAGAATGGCAACTAGCTCTCAATGTAGAAAAATGTAAGGTGATGCGCATGAGTAGGAGAAACAATCCTATAATATTCAAATACAGCATTAGTAGTCCTTACATGTTCGTTCCATTTCATATCGCTCTGCAATGTTGCGTCTAGATATTTGAACGACGCGACTGCACCAAGAAGCTCACTACTAATGCTGTATTCGAACATTAAGGGATTGTTTTTCCTACTTATGCGCATCGCCTTACATTTTTCTACATTGAGAGCTAGCTGCCATTCTTCACACTAACTAGAAATTTTGTTTAAGTCATCCTGTGTGCTATTACAGTCAATTAAAGACGACACCCTCCAATAGACCATAGCATCATCAGCAAACAGCCGCAAATTACAACTTACTCTGTCCATCAGATCATTTATATAGATTAATAGCGGTTCTATCACACTCCCATGGGGCACGCCTGACGATACACTCGTCTCTGATGCACTCGTCGTCAAGAAGAACGTACTGCGTTCTATTACTTAGGAAATCTTCCAGCCAGTCACAAATCTGTGAACCTATTCCATAAGCTCGTATCTCCGTTAGCAGTTTGCAGTGTGGCACCGTCGTTTGGATAGTTCACTTATAATTTTGTTTATTATGCAAGACAGCATTATTTCTAGTACATTCACCAATGAAAATAACATTATTTTAAAAGAAAGAAGATGGACAGAGAGAGAAGGGATAGGAGGAGAACTAACTCAAGGCAGGAATAACTAAGTAAATACCCGGGGAGATGCCGGGTTTTCTGTTAGATAGATCAATATCGAAAGAGAGAGTCGTTACTTAATGCACCCTTGTAGCAGTTACTTCCCCATTCATTCTGTAACTTTAAACGCGAATCTTCTAGGGTCTGTAAAAGGAACTACTTTAACTGTAATGAAACTTTCACTCTGCAGCGGTGTGTGCGCTGATATGAAACTTCGTGGCAGATTAAAATTGTGTGCCGGAACCGTGAATCGAACCTGGGACCTTTGCCTTTCGCAGGCAAGAGCTCTACCACTGAGCTATCCCGACACGACTCACGGTGCCGCCCCACAACCTCAATTCTACCAGTACCTCGCCTCCTACTTTCCAAGTTTCACAGAAGTTCTACTGCAAAACTTGCAAGACTATCACTCCCGGAAGAAAGCAAATGGTGAAGACATGGCTTAAAAGGAATGAAGGAAGCTTGGAGCTTAACGTCCAGTCGACAGAGTGGTCATTAGAGACGAAGCGTACGCTCTGAGTATTTGGGTAAGGATGTGGAAGGAAATCGGCCGTGCCCTTTCAAAGGAACCATCCCGTCATTTGCCTGGAGTGATTTAGGGATATCACGGAAAACCTAAATCTGGATGGCCAGAGGTGCATTTGAACCACCATCCTTCCGAATACGAGTCCAGTGTGTTACCACTGTGCCACCTTGCTCGGTAGACATGGCTTAGCCACAGCCCCACAATTTCAATTCTGCCAGTACCTCGCTTCCTACTTTTCAAACTTCCCAGAGTTTCTCCTGAAATACTTGCAAGACTAGCACTCCTGGAAGGAAGGATATGGTGGAAACATGGCTTAGCCATAGCCTAAGGGATGTTTCCAGAATGAAACTTTCACTCTGCAGCGGAGTGTGCGCTGATATGAAACTTCCTGGCAGATTAAAATTGTGTGCCGTAACCGGGACTCGAACCTGGGACCTTTGCCTTTCGCGGGCAAGCGCTCTACCACTGAGCTATCCCGACACGACTCACGGTGCTGCCCCACAATTTTAACTCTGTCAGTACCTCTCCTCCTACTTTTCAAACTTTACAGAAATTCTCCTGCGAAATTTGAAAGACTAGCACTCCTGGAAGAAAGGATATGGTGGAAACATGATTTAGCCACATCCTAAGGAATGTTACCATAATGAAACTTTCACTCTGCAGCAGAGTGTGCACTGATATGAAACTTCACGGCAGATTAAAATTGTTTGCTGGGACTGGGACTCGAATCTGGGACCTTTGCCTTTCGCGGGCAAGCACTCTATCGACTGTGCTATCCCGACACGACTCACAATGCCGCCCCACAAATTTACTTCCGCCAGTACCTCGCTTCCTACTTTCCAAACTATACAGTAGCTCTCCTGCGAACCATGCAAGACTAGCACTCCTGGAAGAAAGGAAATCGTGGAGACATGGCTTAGCCACAGCCTAAGGGATGTTTCCAGAATGAAAATTTCACTCTGCAGCGGTGTTTGCAGTGATATGAAACTTCCTGGCAGATTGAAATTGTGTGCCGCAACCGTGACTCAAACCTGGTACCTTTGCCTTTCGCGGGCAAGCGCTCTACCACTGAGCTATCCCGACAGGACTCACGATGCTGGCCCACAACCTCAATTCTTCCAGTACCTCGCCTCCTACTTTCGAAGTTTAACAGAAGTTCTCCTGCGAAAGTTGCAAGAGTAGCACTCCCGGAAGAAAGGACATGGTGGACACATGGCTTAGCCACAGCCTAAGGGATGTTTCCAGCATGAAACTTTCACTCTGCAGCGGAGTGTGCACTGATATGAAACTTCCTGGAAGATTAAAATTGTGTGTTGGAACCGTGACTCGAACCTGGGACCTTTACCTTTCGCGGGGAAGCGCTCTACCACTGAGCTATCCCGACACGACTCACGGTGCCGCCCCACAACCTCAATTCTCCCAGTATCTCGCCTCCTACTTTCCAAGTTTAACAAAAGTTTTTCTGCGAAAGTTGCAAGACTAGCACTCCCGGAAGAAAGGATATGGTGGATACATGGCTAAGCCACAGCCTAAGGGATTTTTCCAGATTGAAACTATCACTCTGCAGCGGAGTTTGGGCTGATATGAAACTTTCTGGCAGATTAAAATTGTGTGCCGGAACCGTGACTCGAACCTGGGAGCTTTGCCTTTCGCGGGCAAGCTCTCTACCACTGAGCTATCACGACTTATGGTCCGTCCTCACAACGAGGTACTGGCAGAATTGAGGTTGTGGGGCGGTACCGTGAGTCGTGTCGGGATAGATCAGTGGTAGAGCGCTTGCCCGCGAAAGGCAAATGTCCCAGGTTCGAGTCCCGGTTCCGGTACACAATTTTAACCTGCCTGGAAGCTTTACTTTAGCCTTGTCTAGACTGGAGGGACGGTGTGGTTTGCAGCCAACGGGCAGGTGGCCGCCGTTGGAGGACGCGCAGCTGCGGTGCCTGTCCGGCGTGGTGACGGCGGTGCCGGGCGGGCGGCTGGCCAACCGCGTGCTGGAGTACGCGTCCGCGTGGTCGGTGGCGCGCCTGCACGGCCTGCGCCTCGCGCTGCCCGCCGGCATCCTGCGGCCGGCGCGCGGCCTCTTCTCCAACCTGAGCGCCGAGCTGCTCAAGCCGCTGCTCTCGCGGCCGCCCTGCGACGGACCACGCCTCTCCGAGATGATGGTGCGTAGCGCGGCAACATTGCCGACTACCCTAAATGTCAAACCAGAGGCAATCCGACCCCGCTGTACTATTGAAAGTAGCCTGTTAACTTTTCTGAGTAAGATCTCGGGCAGTAGAGATCTGTGAATGCAAGTTAAAAACGATCACTGCTGCTCTAAATTAATTTACGAGTGGCCACTGTTCTTGCGCAACGAAAATTTGTCTAACTGCTCAATCCTTAACACGTTCGCTGCCGTTCACGCTCTGGCGCGTGTAAACGTTACTTGAGTTAGGTGCCATTCACGCTGTGGCGCGTGCTACGACCTAGCATCCTATTATGGGTTGTTGTAAACTGGCATCGTCTAATAAAGCTGTATACTCTGGTAGGCACTCAGGGGAGAGTATAAGTGATATGCACACGTACATGGTTCCAGATTTCAGCGTTTCCATTACGCGCTTCTGATGATGTTATGATAGATTTATTGAATTCTTATGTAAACAAGCAAGCAAGCTTTTGAGTATTTTAATTTTATTTCGATTAGTTACCAGTTTATAAAAAAAATACTTTTTAGTTTTGGTATTATTCATACTTATATTGTTGATGATATAGAAATAAGCATATGTTTTATGAAATACCTTGTATATACTGTTTATATTGTTCATTTGTTGTTTTCATAAAAATACAAATGCAAATAAAAAAACCATATCGAAAAAACTGAAAACTAAAACCAAAACATTCAGTGGCTCAAAACTATGAAAAGATACTGTCAAAATACGATCACGCGCCAGAGCTTGAAGTGGCACCAAGCATCATCGCGCCAGAGTGTGAACGGCAGCGGACGTGTTAAGGAAGCAGCCAATGTTTTAACAAACACAAAATTAATGTAAAAAAAAAAAGGAATTAAACATGGGAGTGGATCATGAAATTATAAAGCAGAGGTTTGATACTTTAAATCATAAAACTGAACAAGCAAATAAATGTGGGGACATCAAATTAAGCAAAATAAAGCACCCACCTTGTACAAAAGTGAGTTAAAAATAAGAAATTACTGCCCTTAATAAAATTAGTTCTGCCCTTTATGAATATGGAGGTAACGTGGGAGGAAATCTGCAAATACACAGTGGATAAAGGAAAGCACATTCATTAACTCACAGACACGTGCATAATGCTTGCGACACATTACTCATACAGCAACACTTGATAGCAGCAGCAAAACGAAGCGTCGGCGCCTATTTCACGAGATGTTGGGTGTCTTGAAGCACTAATTAAAAAGACACTATGCACCAAACGAACTCATGTGTGTGGAGGCAGTGGCATACTACCTCTAAGTATTACATGTTGTGCAACCACGATGAATTACATAGAATTTACAAAAAGAAATTAGAATAAGCAAGTAAAGCACACACGAGAATTCATATAGAAGAAAGCTAGTATTACTGAAAGCATGGTTGAAGGCCAAAGTAAACACCATTATGAAAGCACATGGTGCAATCCGTCATACCAAGACAGGAAATCAAACCAGAAAATCTGAGAAATAGTTAGCATACTCACAGATGCAGACACGATGTGAAAATGTCAGTTAAAATAATAATGATAATAATAATAAATAAGAAACAATAAAAAGCGGAGAAATTGAGACATTTTAAGTTCACACAAAGGCTGAAGGTCACACACGAGTATCCTAACTCAAAAGGACACAAACCATCACTGAAATGAAAATGCAAATACTAAATTTAAATCGAATTACTCGAGTTCTGTAAATGAAGAAATACTTCGCCTCACATGGAGAAAAAATTACTCAAGAGAACTATCACTGATAAGCTAAGACTGCCTGAGCACAAAGAAAGCAAAGGTCTAACAGCATGCCATCCCCTCAGCATGATTCTACGATGTACGTACTTCGATGGTAGCAGCAAGAGTGCCACCTAAGGCCACGCCAGAAGTCTTCATCTCCACAAACCGGATGTAGAGCGCCCTAAAAGTGACCAGAGCGCTTTCAGAGCATAGTGTCTACCAACCCTCGCTACCTGGACAAGATAATACCCTCTTCTACAGCTCCAGAGAGGTCTCTTTTGTCACCTTTTTCGACCATGATTATGTCGGTACTACACTAAAACTAGACCACCTCGGCACCTTGCCAAGTAAGCTTGTCTCTGGCCACTCAACAGACGCCAATGTAGACGACTTACGAAGCCATGCTTTCTCAACTAAACGAGGCCTAAAGCGCGAGGCGCCAACCTTCCACATTCACATGAACACACTAGTTCAATCACACAGGTGGAAACATATAAAATCGTGGGGCATTGTTCATTAATACAGGAACGAAATAGTTGACATACAAATAGACAATATTAATGGTAGACAAACTCTTAAGAGTAATGAATAACTCAAAATGGAACACAACCACACATTCAGTGGACGTGTTTCTCAATGGAATGAAACTTTCACTCTACAGCGGAGTGTGCGCTGATATGAAACTTCCTGGCAGATTAAAATTGTGTGCCGGAACCGGGATTCGAACCTGGGACCTTTCTCTGCGAAAGGCAAAGGTCCCAGGTTCGAGTCCCGGTTCCGGCACACAATTTTAATCTGCCAGGAAGTTTTTTGTTTCACAATGTCTCCATCTGACTTTGATGGCAATTGATAAGAGTAAAATTGAGCCGGAGTGTCTGACGGCCCACTTTACGTTTTTTTATAATGTTTTAAACAATGTTACGACATTCTGGAAAACTGGGAAAATTTCTAAAACCTCCTGAAGGTGAACGCAAACACCAACAATGCTATAACAGAAGAAGTAGATAAAGAAGATGAAGTAGAAGAATCAAATAGAGAAACAGACATTCGGGATGTATGAATTACCAAGCATGGTAAGGTAAGAACAATTATAAAAAAAAAAAAAATGATGAAATGGGGAGAGGCATGAGGAATAGATAACATCCCTGCAGAGATGCTGAAGGAGGGTAGAGGTATTCTACAAGAGATATTATACCACTTAATATGCGTAATTTGGAAGGAGGAAAGGCTGCCGGAAGATTGGAAGCAGTCTGTCATGTGCCCCACACTAAAAGAAGGAGATCAAATGAAATGCAGCAACTAGTGTGGAATCACACTACTATGTACAGCTTATCAGATCTTAAGCATGTTGTGACTGAAACGACTGACACTATGTGATACTACAGATACAGGCGGAAGCTGATTGTTTCCATGCGAAAGGCGGGTTTAGCCAGGATGTTGGGTTCCCCACCCAGCCGGCTGCCAGTTTGAACATAATGAATGGGATACAGCAGGTAGTGAGGGTCTTCCTAATGTGCTCAGAAACTAGAAACCACACTCTTAGCTGAGCGAGGACGGCTATTCCAAATTGCAACTGAAACACAATATAGTTACAAACATTATTCTGAAAAATCCATATAAAATCAAGGAATGATCATACGGCAAATATAATTATGTGACTGGATTCAGGAGACTTGGGAGAATCAAACGCCTTAATTACAATTTAAATATCCCTTACAGATAAAAAGCTGACAAGTTTCAATACTATAATAATAATACCATAAGACTTATATTTACAATTATTGATGCATAGTGTTTATCAGTAACAGTTTAAGAAGCTAAATGGACAGCACTGCACCACGCTACCTATCTTAAAACACGTACCACGCTGTTTCCGTATTCTTTCAATATACCTTGTTTTCCTCTCTTGTTCTCCTTTTCGTTGAGGTAATAATATTCTCGTGTGAGAACTTAGATTCCACCACAGAAACACAAAACATAAACCCAGCAAAGTGCATTACATTTATGTATGTATTTTATTATATTTAATATTATTCTTAGTAATGTATGTTTTTTATGTTGTAGACTGCCACTTAAATATATCATGGCTGACTAGAAATAGTGGATATACTGCAGATAATTTATATATAAACAATTATATGTTTTTGTGACCAAGAACTGAATATATTTACATAAAAAGCCATGATAAATTAAATATTAATTGTGTAACTATATTTCGACGGCGCAAGTATATTTGAACAGTGAGACGCCAGGGTTAATGGTTATCTGAGCAAAGAGCTTCAGTCTCAACTTTTTTTAGTATTGTTAAATATATATTTGTTTGTTAAATGTAAACAACATTTTTAGGGAGGTGGTCAAAGCATTTAATTCTGTGATATTGAAATGTATAATGTTTTGCAAGGGAAATTGTACTTCAAACATGAGGCGTTAGGATGCGCGGAAGAGCATGCTTTCGAACGCTTGGGAAGGGACTCGTAACTTGGACGTGGTGGTGTAAGGTTGTGACGCTGGGCGGTCTGAAGCCGCGTTACGAACTTTTGATTTCAAGAGATGGGCATGTGTGGACTTAGAAAATTTACGGGACTGTGACTGCAGAACTTAGTCTCTGCTTGAAAAGTGATAAACTATGCACGGCATTATAGCTGTGGAACTGTGATAATTCAACAATCGTGTACTCGTGTGATGACAAACTGTGTTTTATAACAAATAATTTTATGAAACTGCAAAGATCAATGGACTACTCTAACATACGAGTAATAATTTAGAAATTTTACTCTCGAGTGCATGTAATACTTATTGTGTCTCTCATGAACAATAGTTGCCGCGGCGGATTAGCCGCGCGTACTGGAGCGCCGTGCTGCGGTGCGCACGGCCGTCCGCCGTCGGGGGTTCGATTCCCCCCTCGGGCATGGGTGTTTGTGTTTTTCCTTAGTTAAGAAGTTTGTAAGCTAGAGACTAATAACCAAGCTGTTGAGTCTCATAGATTTACAAGCATTTGAACATTTTTGAACAATAGTTGGGGAAATATTCAGTTATTTACCAATGTATAAAGTAAAACCACCTCCGTGTTACATGTCTAACAAAAGAAATAAACTCCATTTATGAAGAATTACTTCGTGAGTGAATCACTTCTTTATATTAGAATTCATTTTGTGGTCATTCAGAGGTTTAATGTATGTTAAATATATTTTCATGTTATCCTACGCAGTTTGATAGACTGACTAAACTACAGATTAATTATTGATATTGTTTAAACAGATTGGCTAGCTGTTTAGGGCATAGAAGCTGACATGCATAACTCACCCCTATGAACAGAGGCAACGAGCCGTAAACTTTTCCTACTCTGAGTTATGTATTGCCCAATTCTTATTGGTGAGTACTGATAGGAAGGTCGCAACTACATGTCAGAAAGTTCTGGGATGCCAATAAGCAGGTTTGAGAAAGGGAAAGTCAACTGCAGACCATCTATATACAACAAGGCAAGTACTATCAAAGAGGTTGGATTTTCGCAAAAGTGTTCACTGCCTTTTTGTGGACTTCCAAAAACCGTATAGTGTGAACGGACAAGCAATATGGCAAGAACTCGAAAGGGCTCATGTACCCAGAAAACCCATAAAACTGACACAAGTAGGCACCCAAGAAACGACATGTATGGTTAAAGTGAACGGAAACAAGTCAGAGAAATTCAATGTTAAGAATGGAGTGTGGCAAGGTCACTGTCTCTCCTCCCTTCTGTTTAACCTGGTACTAGAGGGAACTCTGTACACAGTAGCAACCCTACAGACAGGAAGAGAGCTGGGAGGAAGAATCAAAACCTTAACCAATGTGGATGATGTTGTCCTAATAGCAGAGAAAGAGCAAGACCTGGTTTAGATGACAATGGAATTAATAGAAGTTGAATATGGATCACACCAATCACCCAGAAGTTAGCAGAGAAAATCATGACAGACTTCTAAGTGTGGACGGTAGAGTGTTTGGAAGGGTAAAAGACTTTAAATACCTTGGGGCAATACTCAGTGACAGGAATGAGATAGACAAGGAAATTACAACACGAATACAAGCAGAAAACAGGTGAAGGGTTTCCCTGGGAAAGCTACTACAGTCCCGACTACTTTCGAGATCCTCAAAGACCAACGTATACAAAACGATAATACAACCTGTAGTTTTATATGGAGAAGAGACCTGGAATATTTCCCGAAAGATGGAAATAAACCTCCTGACATTTGAGGATACCGTCGTCAGACATGGTGGGAGTGATCAAAGAAATAAGACTGAAGTGTTATGGGCACTTAATGCGTTGAGAGGGCCAGATCATCAGGAAGGTTGTTGTAGAAGACACCAGAGGCAAACAACCAAGGAGAGAACCAAGACTGCAATGGATTGACCAGATAAGAGAGGATATGAGTACGCTGGGACTGTCTGAAGAAGATTACATGGACCGAGGACGCTGGAAGAGGTTGATTGGTGAAGGCAAAGATCGACTGACGTTTGTGTGTCCAACGTAGTAAGTAAGTGACGTTGCTGTCGCAACAAAGTCTAATAATGAAAACGCATCACCTGCTTTGCTGGTGCGGAAGAAACTGTTGTACTGTTGTGTTCATCAGCTTTTTCGCAATATCAGTGTTGTCCTGGGTTCGTTATAGTAAATGGAAGTACGTTGCTGCCTACTTGAGTCACTTATTATCTTCAAAAAATTAAATTTACACCCGGTATAAAATATATAGATACCACAACTCAGCGTTACATTCACTGAACTGAACTAAAGACTAAGTCGAACTAAAGACTGAGACTTTCTGAGGCAACTAAGACCAAATTTGACTCGGTGCACTCGTATTTATAGACAATGCTAGGTTCCACAGTTGCAGAAAAAGTTGGTACAATCACACTCTTGAATTATGCTTCCGTAATTAAATGAAGTGCGCCTCGGTTGCACAGTGGTAGAGTGCCAGACTACAAATCCAGAGGTCGCAGGTTCGATCCCCGCCAGGTCCTACGATTTTTATCTGTCGCTTTTCACTTCTTTCACCTCTGGCAGTATTGATCATGTGAGAAATACCGAGTAGCACCGTGGTTCGGAACCCTCGTTAAACTGTAGGTCCCCCTATAACTGGCTCGATAAGTCAGTTCGAAGGTCGGAGGAAGGCAACAGCATACCACCTCCAAACAGGACCATGCCCAGTAAAGCACTGTGGTGTTCAAACCAATCTTCGGATTGTTGACTGCTTTACCTTAATTAAATTAAAGGTCTTTTACAAACAATATACATTAAATTAAAAAGCACAAAAAGTAGACAATTTTACAAATATTTATAAACCTGACAAAATTGTTTACTAAACGTAAATGCCGCGGTGGAGAGGCCGAACGTGTAAGGCGTCTCGCTGCGTAGCGCACGGTTTCTCTCCGTCGGAGGTTCTAGTCCTTCATAATGTTCAAATGTTTGTAAAGCTTATTGGATTCAACTGCAGGGTCATCAGTCCCTAATCTTACAAACCACTTAAACTAAGTTAAAGTAACCTGAGGAGAACACAAACACCCATGCCCGAGGTGGGACTCGCAACCCTGACGGCGAAAGGCCGCGCGCACCGCAGCACGGCGTCCGAGTGCGCACGGCTAATCCGCCGTGGCGTCTCTACATAGAACAGAATCACCACCACTTTAAAAAACGCCAGAACCAGAAAGAATAATTCGTGGACATCTAATACCCGATTATTACAATGCAAAACAACATAAGAGAGCCACTACAATAACATTAAGATACGCCATAACTCCGAACTTAACACATTTTTGAGGTGTCAATTTACACCAAAATCTTTTATAGGTTCAACCAGCTTGGGGTTCCAGTAAATTGCAATATCAGACCATAGATTCGGAACTATATCCAGATAGTGATATTTATCGCCTTGTGGGTGGCATAATCTCCTTCTTTCTTTCACTAAACGTATCAGTTTCTCACTGTCCGTATCTACTGTGTGAGAACGTCAGTCGAGTTGGCTGAAGAAAACAAAATAATCTGAATTTCACCGACTGTCGTCCGAAGTCTCTACGTCCGGGCGATGAGATCGGCTACACTGTGACCTTGCCCACAGTAGAGTACTGATTTGAAACGATCGGCCGTTTTCCGTCAGTATCGGTTGTCGGTAAAATCCACCGATATAAAAGCCACTGTGACCACAGCCTAAGGATGGATAAGGAAATCGGACGCGCCGTTTCAAAGGAATCATCCCGTAATGTGTCTGTAGTAGATATGGCGGTTATCGCTGAAACAACCGGTTTTCGGTTACACCGGTTCTTTTCATCTCCAGTTTAACTGCACCGTAAAAATTGCTCAAGATAACCGTCTTTTTAAATAACCGGTTTTCGGTTTTTATTGCTATTATTTCCTCTAGATTTCGAACGAAACATATTTTGCGGCCGAAACAGAAACCGTAATCGTCGGTTCTTCTAGTTTCGGCCGAAATCGAAACTTACGAAATTTAGTTAATATGTAAGTAAATTTACGTTATACGATAAATCGCTAGTCTTCCCATATTTTGCAAGATCCCCTCCCAATACTACGCCTTTTTGAGTGTGTGTAAGCCTAACCACGAGTCCGTAGAAGACGATATACGAAGCATACAGATTTACTGGCCTAGTATTTCCATTCGGCAGTTGCGAATATTGAGGCAACCACTCCGTAAGTTGGACTTGTGAGCCAGCGCATACGAATATGTCGTTATACACATAACACGTATAAGTTACAGTCAGTAAATAAACTTTTATCAGTGCTGCAGAAGTATTTCGAAAAATAAAGTCTAGTTCCGACTAAAGGTATGATTGTTGTAAGTGTAAATTTACGCAAATTGAACTAGGAAAGCTCTGTACCACAAGATCAAATAATGTTCAAATGGGTGTGAGTTCTTATGAGACCTAAATGCTTAGGTCATCGGTCCCTAGACTTACAAACTATTTAATCTAACTTAAACTACCTTACGCTAAGGACAACATATACATCCATGACCGAGGGAGGACTATAACGTCCGACTGGAGCAGCCGCACAGTCCGTGACATGGAGCCTCAGACCGCACGGCTACCTCGCGACGCACCACATGATCAATGTTACCTAAACCCATATTGGTTATTAAAAAAACCGCCTCGCTTTCAAGGAATCACATTAATAAAACTTGTTAGCATAACAATATGATAATACATTAAAAGTTAGTATTCCAAGCTTAGAGTACATCACTTACATAATAGGTATATGAATCGAATTTACCTTCTCTTCCAAGGAACATTTTGATGCTTTCTCCTTAAATGACATAGAATGTTTGTAGTACCTCCACCCGTTTTCAGCTTTTTAAAGCAAATGGAGCTTTGTACCTCACTGCTCCCATACTTCGTGAAGTACTTCCACACTCGGGATGGTGCCATTTAAGATACAACCGATGTCTGGCGACGACAGCAAGGAACTGCCGCACGACCAGACAGAGGCAAGTCTCGTACACTGCCGGTGCACGCGCGTCGTCTAATAGGCCACGCCACACGGCAACAGGTGCATCGATGCCTCAGTAGCTGCGCCAGTTCTTAAGTTCTTATGCCACGCGTTTGTTGCGCGTTTCTGACTGCCGGGATTGTTCTTAAATTAACACTGATCACTATTCTTAGTTTCTGCGATGACCTAATATTTCACAGCAGTGGAAATTTTAGGAATAGCCCTAAATAGTAGTGTCTACTAGTTTTAATTTTTTTAAATTATTCACAAAAAACACATTTTGAACCACTACTACAGGATGTAGTCGTATCGGTTTTTTACCCGGTTCTTGGAAATAACTAAAATAAACCGGTTACAACCGACACCAAATAAATACCGAAAAAACCGGTTATTCAAAACTAAAATACCGGTAACGGTTTAACCGGTCGGTTTTTCCCATCCCTAGTCTGTAGTGATTTAGGTAAATCACAGAAAACCTAACTCCACTGCGCCACCTCTGTTGGTACGTCCGTTTAGGACAACAATGAGATAAGGCTGCTTTCCGAAATTGTGGAGCAGATGGAGACGATTTGGGAGGCCAACTCCTCCAAAAGTAGTGGATATCGTGTTTATATACATTACCTCACGTCCTCAGTGGATATATCACACACCCTGAATTTTCTCAGTCGCTACAAATTTCCTCGTACTTATATCAACCACTCGCACTGTCCACTGCTGGCATAGTATATTTGGAAGATGTAATGCAGATTCCGCCTTCACACAAATGATGGTCGTTTGCGCGCAGTAGAGGCCGTCACGTTTAATGAATTAAATAATGTGCCACTGTCACTGCCGACGTATGGAAACCAGTCTGAAAACAGAATTGCATGAGCGTACTGATACTAAAATACTACCAAAACCTTGCTAATCTGAGACCGAAATGTTTCAGTCACAACGTCCTCCCAAATCAATGGAAATATTTCAACCAAATGTGGTACACATATTTCTTACCGTAAGGTAAGAATTGCTGTAAGGGTAAGAATCACATACGACTCATGGTTCAAGAAATATGACTTAATCAACAATATAAATCGCAAGAAACTACCACATCATGTGTGGAAACATTATTAATACACTGTTTAAAAATGAGAGTACATAGCGATGTACAACAAACTTCACTTACAAATTCAAACCTTTATTATACATTTTCTCGTTGACAGCCCCGGTAAAATGATGAAAGGCAAAAAGTTTCCGCTGTTCATGGAATAAGGCTATGACATTAGGTTAGATTTATAGTTCTTGCACTACAAATTCTTCTCGTAGGAAATTTTACAGACGGTACACACACACATACAGCTCAATGTTCCTTAGAAATTGTATCACAGTACGACAAGTAGTTCTTTATATATGAGGACACAAATAGTAACCCATTAGATTTTAATCTCTTACTTCTTTACTATTAAGTGCATTCCTAAGAGATTATACATACCCCACTCACGTGCGCCTCGGTTGCACAGTGGTAGACTGGTAGACTACAAATCCAAAGGTCCCAGGTTCGACCCCCGCCAGGTCCTAGGATTTTTATCTGTCACTTTCAACCTATTTCACCTCTGGCAGTATTGCCCATGTGAAAAATACCGTAGCACCGTGGTTCGGAACCCACGTTAAACTTTAGGTCCCCCTATAACTGGCTGGGTAACTCAGTTCGAAGGTCGGCCGAAAGAAACGGCATACCACCTCCAAACAGGACCATGCCTAGTAAAGCACTGTGGTGTTCAAATCAATCTTCGGACTGTTGACTGCTTACAAGTGAATATATACCTACAAAATTACATAACATGCACAACACATATTTCAATAAACATGCGGTCATACATACTACGATGGGTAAAAACCCTACCATCATGCACCATATTTTAATAAATTTCTTATTGATTACCAAGACACTACTGCTTTCAAGTCACGGTAAAGAAATTCCTGGAACGCTGACAATACTGTTGACAACTTCAAGCCGTGAAGTGCACACAGCTGCAGGTGATAGCAGTAGTCTTCTATAGAATTACATGGAAAGAAAGAAAATTAAACGGAGTTCATCAACGAATAACCATTATTTCCTATAGGTCTACCTATTAAAGAGACTTACATTTCCTTTTCGACTTGCATTTTCTTCTTCTTTCTCTTGAGCAGTGTTCCCGCACATGCAGCGTCGGCTTTGTTAATTCGGATTTGGCGTGTTAATATTGACGGGGTGGCCGGATGCCCTTCCTAACGCCACCCCATGCCTCTCGGGAGGAAATGTGCACCCCAAATGTCTGCGTATAGTGCTACATGTGTGAAAGTGTAAAGTGTTACGAAATGTTTGCGAATCGTATAACTGAGGCGGAACTTGGGGACCAGCCCGGTATTCACCTAGGGGGATGTGGAAAACCGCATAATAACCACATCTAGGTTGTCCGGCACTCCGAGCCACTTCGTTAATCTGACGGGCGGATTCGAACCCACGGCCACTACGGTCGGGGGTTCGAATCCCCCCTCGGGCAAGGATATTTGTGCCGTCCTAGTTCGTAAGTAGTTCATAAGTAGTTTGTAAGTTTAGGGACTGATGACCCCGTAGTTAAGTCCCATAGACTAAACAAACATTTGAACATTTTGGATTCGAACCGGGGCCGGTACGCCTCCCCGTCTCGGAAAGCGGTGCATTAGTCCACACGGCTAACCGAGCGAACGGGACTTATATTTTCTACCGTCATTAATATGTCATAGGGCAATGAATTATACTTTTTTAAAATTAGTTTTAGGACGCAAAACTACTGTGGTCATAACCGCACACTGAATTATACTGTGGAGTGGATTTGATATCTCCGCGTTTCACATACTGACACTTTCCTAACAGTAGCTTCAACAAATAATTTTTACATACTACTTTCTGGACAAGTAACAAGAGGTATCGTTTAAAATCAAAGTTCTGAACTAAATGAATGTATGAGTCTTACAAGTCATTTGTATTTTACTTTCCTTGTTTGGATACTGCACTTATAATTTTTGTACATTATACATTACAGCCTTGTTCATTATATATTCTCCCAGAAGTAGAACATATTTTTAGGGAATAGGACATGGACAGAAATTGAAATATAGGAGAAGTTCTAACTCCTTGATTGAATAAATAAATAAATAAATACCCGGGCAACGCTGCGTGTTAAGAAAGTATATCATAAATTGTAGTGAGCGGGAGAGAGATGGAGGAGGAGATATACAGGGACAGGGGGGATACGGGGAGAGAGATGGGAGAGGTGCAGAGGATGATGGAGCATATGGTCTAATGGAAGATCCTAAGAAATACATAATGAAGAAAATTTCACTGTGAATTACACAAAACAATCTTTACATCAGATGGAGGTGAGCTGTACACAAACGACGAGAACGGGACGAGGAGGATACGAAACTTGAGGAAGATAGATGGTGAGAAGGACAGACAGAGGAGAGAGGTAGGGGATGAACTAACAGAAAGCTATACAATTAATTAATTACCACACATTTGAAAGATCATCAAAACCGCTCGACCGATTTGGCTGATAATGTTGTTCTGGCTGTAGCTGTGTTCGTAATTCCCAGGACAGCGGGCTAAAGCGTCTCGCTGCGGAGCGCGCGGTTGCTCGCCGTGGAGGTTCGAGTCCTCCCTGGGGCGTGGGTGTGTGTGTTGTCCTTAGGTTAGTTTACCTAGGTTTGAGTAGTTTTTAAGCTACGGACTGATGACCACGCAGTTTGGTCCGATAGATCTACAAACATTTGAACATTTCAATTCCCAGGACAGGGTTTATATGAAACAACATTTTTTTTGAAAATCTACAGGGAATCTTGGAAATTTTGATGGCATTTTAGTAAGAACATTTAAATAAAAGTAATTTGACAGTTCCGCTACCACCCATTTCCGTGGCAAAAATTGCGCAGTTCACATTTTACATCTGCATATGCAAATCACATTAAGTGCCTGGCAGAGGGTTCATCGAACCACCTTTATACTGTTTATCTCCCATTCCATTCTCGAATAGCACGTGGGAAGAAAGAACACCTGAATCTCTACGTTAGAACTCTGATTTCTCGTATTTTATTTTGATGATCTTTCCTATGTAAGTGGGAGTCAACGATATATTTTCGCATTCGGAGGAGAATGTTGGCGATAAACGTCGTTGTTATAATGATTCCGATCCCAGACCCTGTATCTACAGGGAATCTTGGAAATTTTGATGGCATTTTAGTAAGAACATTTAAATAAAAGTAATTTGACAGTTCCGCTACCACCCATTTCCGTGGCAAAAATTGCGCAGTTCACATTTTACATCTGCATATGCAAATCACATTAAGTGCCTGGCAGAGGGTTCATCGAACCACCTTTATACTGTTTATCTCCCATTCCATTCTCGAATAGCACGTGGGAAGAAAGAACACCTGAATCTCTACGTTAGAACTCTGATTTCTCGTATTTTATTTTGATGATCTTTCCTATGTAAGTGGGAGTCAACGATATATTTTCGCATTCGGAGGAGAATGTTGGCGATAAACGTCGTTGTTATAATGATTCCGATCCCAGACCCTGTATCATTTCCGTAACGCTGTCTCCCCTGTATCGTGACAATACAAAACGAGCTGTCCTTCTTTGGACTCTTTCGATGTCCTCCGTGAAACCCACCTCATAAAGATCCCACACTGGGCAGCAGTACTCCAAAAAAAGGGGACGGACAAGCGTAGTGTATTCAGTTTCTTTAGTTGTTCAGTTGCATCTTTTAAGGATTCTGCAAATAAAACGCAGTCTTTGGTTCGCCTTTCCAACGACATTATCGACGCGTTCTTTCCAATTTATGTCTGAAGTAATAATAATACCTAGGTATTTTGTGAAGTTCACGGCCTTCGCTTTTGATTGATTTATCTTGTAAACATAGTTTAACGGATTTCTTTTCGTACTCATTTTAACAACACTTATTACAGCACACCGGTTACATACGCAACTGCGAGATTCTGAAGATGATCCATAAGGACTGAAACATTTAAATGTAAAAATGATAATAGAATAATAAATTGTTTTAACTATGCGCGGATGCTGACTCTCGTAAACTGATCATGTTGACTACAATAAAAACCGAAATGTATCTCTCTCTCAAGTAATATAGAATTTACAAATATGTCGCTAAACATTTTACATTATGTCAAAAATATTGTAGTTATTAACCTATGTTTGTGCAATTTGTACCCATTCCTGTGCTCTCTGTTTAAAACGTCTATTTTAACCTACGAAATGTAAAGCGAATAATGAAATATGTTTATAAAACTCTTCTGGGTGTTGGACCGCATCGTCAATACATCAAATACTTCACCGACGTTTCGGGCACTATTGCAAGCGGCCATCTTCTGGGTGTTACGTTTACTGCTGGGTGACGGAAAGCTGGTGTCTTAAATATTAAATGTTGCTAGTTGTTATTGGTGGTTTCAGCTCTCTTTGATTGGTTTTTACTTTATTTCTTCCTATTGGTGGGAAAGAAAGTCCAGGATTGGTGTTTACATTAATGTTTGCCATTGGTTGAAACTGGCGAATGAGGAGTGGTTGTAGCAGTGACGTAGCACTGTTGCCTAGCGCCGGCTAGAGCGTGCTGTTTGCTCTGTGTACGCGCGGCCGCTGTTGTCTCCGGGCTATGTGGGCCCCTGTGGACTGCACTGCGCGCGGTGTCGTCGCGAACGCTGCTACTGCTGGCAGCCAAGACGCGGGAAGCCTATACCCGTCCTCTCTGTTCATATTTTCGGGTCGATTAGCTACTTCTATTGCTTCCCTGATTTTCCTCCTCAAAGTGTAGGGTTGTTTTGCCAGTACAGTGACTTTCTGAAAACCTATATGTTTGCCGCACTCTTCTTGGTATTCAGCTACTGCCGACTTCGTATGCTGTCCCAGCCGAATGTACCTCTCGTACTCGGCTATCCTTGTTTTAATCGGCCGCCCAGTTTCTCCAATGAACACCTGGCCGCACTCACAGCCGCTTGCAATAGTGGCCGAAACGTCGGTGAAGTATTTGATATATTGACGATGTGGTCCAACACCCAGAAGAGTTTTATAAACAATGACAACTGCCGCGGAAGCCTTCGTTTACAATAAAGTATGTGTTTGCCCTAGGTTCTTCGGCATGCAGCTTCCGACGCCCAGCTGTATCCCGTGAACCGCTACGTCTCGTGGGCAGCCAATCACAGCCAACCAGTCGTTCTCAGGTGAGTTCAGGCGTATGTGGGGGCTAATGTAACAGAGGTGACACACGGGGTCCCACTCACAATGATCCTACCAGAAAAAAGTGGATCAACTACATTCATCTTCTCGACTGTTTCGTAGATTGGAATTTCTCCAAATAAACAATATAAATGTTCAACTACATTCATCTTCTTGACTGTTTCCGAGATAGGAATTTCCCCAAATAAACAATATAAATTCGAACAACCAGAGTGGAAAAAATATGTATACCCTTACCATTATACGAAAAAAGGCGAATATGTCGTGCGTTGGGTGCAAGATGAAGAGAGGGATACTAGCATTTTCCATTGATCTGACAGTTAAAAAACATTGAAATATATAAAAATATGACACGCCGCGCTTTTGTAAAGTAATACGATTCTTAGTGTCATGCCGTGTAACACAACACTTGGTATAATAGCCCAAGACTCTGACGAAACAGACCCCGTTCGAGAAATCCGCCGTTACGACAAGCTAAATAGCTGGGCGCCAGAATTGTGGAGGTGAAAGACCTGTGGGTTCTGAACAGTCAACATATTGAAAATCCGGAAGAGCATGAAAGATTCTGAAGTCTTAGGAGTGGTACTTCTGGAGCTGAACTCGACAGGAAGCCGCGTGTCAAAATGAACAGAGCTCGCACTGGGTATGCTCGATGCACAGACTCACTTTACAAATGGTGTCCTACAAAATCTCCCGTCTGTGATTGTGCGGCTGTGAACCAGCACATTAGACAAGACCGTCTCCTGCATTCTCATCGCCGGCCGCGGTGGCCGAGGGGACTAAGGCGCTACAGTCACGGCATGTACGGCCCTTACGGTCGGGGGTTCGACTCCCCCCTCGGGCATGGATCTTTGTGCCGTCCTTAGTATTAGTTAGTTCATAAGTAGTTTGTAAGTTTAGGGACTGATGACCCCGTAGTTGAGTCCCATAAGCTGTACAAACATCTGAATTTGAATTCTCATCAAAAGAGTTGAGCGACCTCATGAAAGCTAACACAGCTCTTATAAGTTAGGGACTTAGAAATTGATATTTAAATTAGTTTCATAAGTACTTCCGTCTCCCTGCATTCGTGTTATATAAACATACTGTTTCTTATGTCAACCATTTTGGCTTTTCTCATGTCGTGCAATATATCACGACGTGGCACTGAAGTTTAGAATGCATCCATCAACACTCAAGACAGTTTGGTATTATAGATGCAACCCTCCCCATACCACCACCACCATCCCTTCGAGACCGGAGTGTGATGGGGAATTAAGATTAAGGGGAGACGGAAGGCAATTTTTATCCCTATTCTGCCAATGCTATTTTACCCTTTGAATAGGTACACTTTTCAAAGGAACTATAAGTGATAAAACAACGAAACTTTTACTGCGCATATATAACATATATGTCTCAATTTACAAGTAAAATGAAAATAATAACTGTAATGGTTTTGAAGATTTTTTTTTATTCTTTCACCAGTAAAATTTAATTTTTTAGTACATTAATTATTATAAAAAGTTGATGATTGATTTGTGGTTCTCTTTTGTGTCCCAGCCTCGTCGCCGCTTTTGTGTCTCGTATCCGTCGTAGGTGTCGGTGGCCGAGTAGGAAGACCGACACAGGAATGAAGGTAGCACGCTTGTGCAGGTACGGAGGGGAGCAGCCAGTGGGACAGCAGAAACTAGAAACACTAGAGTAAATTAGAACGAGATATATATTGCACAGAATTTATACAATACTTAACTTTTACATAGCTCAGTACTGCAGAATGCTGATACATAGTTGAGGTAGAGGCCTGCCTAGTGCCTATCCGATAGCCAAGTCTTCACTGGTGCCTATCTGATTCCGAAGTGTTCGCTGGTTCCTATCTCAGTCCCAAGTGAACGATGTCGTTCAGTGGTGGCCACGAGCGGAGTTGTAGCAGAGGGCGCTCGTGGCTGACGTCGTAAGAACGCCGCGCCGTGCGTGCATGGCGGCGCGCCAGTCAGGGTAAGCCACACGATCACGTTGAACATTATCCACGACAGTTGTTACAAGCAATATCACTTCCAGCGTGTGTAGGGCTTATTAGCGACAGACGTTCCACTTCGGAACCAGATTTGTCACAGGTATATTCAGACATCTACAATTCTGGGGTTAGTCTTCTGCATCTACATCCACATATATACTTCGCAATCCACCTTAAGGTGCGTGGCGGAGGGTACACTGTACCACTTATAGGTATTTCCTTTCCTATTCCACTTCCAAATAGAACGAGGCAAAACAGAATGTCTATTTGCCTCTGTACGAGACCTAAGTTTTCTTCTCTTAGTTGCCTATACGCGAAATGTAAGTACACGCCAACAAGATCGTTCTAGTCAGCTTCAAATTACGGACCTCTAAAATTCCTCAACACAATTTCTCGAAAAGAACGTCGTATTTTCTCCAGCGATTCCCATTTCAGAGACACTCGCACATTGAACGAACCTACCAGTAACGAACCCAGCTGCTCGCCTCTGAACTGCTTCCATGTCTTCCTTCAAACTGAGCAATATTCAAGACGTGGTCCTCTACACTGAACTGCTTCCATATCTTCCTTCAAACTGAGCAATATTCAAGACGTGGTCCTTTACACATGAAGTACATCTTCCCAAAATTCCCCCGATAAATCCAAGTTGGCTGTCCGCCTAACTCACAACTGTCCTTACATGTTCGTTCTATTTCATATGTCTCTGCAATGTTACGCCTAGATATTTGAACGACGGGATTGCATCAAGAAGCTCACTACTAATAGTGTATTGGAACATTATGGAATCGTTTTTCGTACCCATATGCATCACCTTACATTTTTCTACATCTAGAGCTAACTGCCATTCTTCAAACCAACTAGAAATTTTGTCTAAGTCATCCTGTATGCTATTACAGTTTGTTTGTCCATTGTAATTGAATAACATATCTTCAACAGGGCCGGCCGCGGTGGCCGAGGGGACTAAGGCGCTCCAGTCACGGTCTGCACCGCCACTGCGGTCTGGGGTTCGAATCTCCCCTCGGGCATGGATATTTGTGCCGTCCTTACGATTAGCTAGTTCATAAGTAGTTTGTAAGTTTAGGGACTGATGACCCGTAGTTAAGACCCATAAGTTATACAAACATTTGAACATTTTTCTTCAACAGGTTACCGCCGGGCTTACTAAATACAAGTTCATATTCCGTGTAATCAAAGGAGGATTTCTGTTTCTTCCCACGACTAGTTTCAGTGTGTAGTACCAGTTTTCTCTTGCCCAACTCTTTGTACCCTTCAAAGGTGGACCTCATTTCGTCTAGGAACTTTCATTCTTCGAAATGACATATTGTGTCTCTAGCACTGAAACACTGTTTGTAACACTGAAACACTTTAAAATACCCACACACACTGCACCCATAAATGCAATATCTTTTAGAATCACGCTTCGGCAACATACCTGTTGCTTCTGATTTAATCTCTGCTCCTTGGTTGAGAAGAAATAAAAATGCCAAGAATTGAAGTACTTGATTTGGGCTTGTCAGTTAGGGTATATTCAATAGTTTACATTCAAAGAAAGGAGTTTCTCTCTCTGGCATCACAAAATCAGTTTCAATTCTGATTAACTTTATTTCGTGCAATTTACTCTCAATTCTTTCCATACTGATATCCAAAAGAAGGGATCTTCGTCAACTGCACAGTCTGAAGCAACTTACCGTATGGATTCCTCTCGTTCACTTGAAAAGGGATTGTTCATATATGAGCATTCCCTAGCAGAAAAGACTGCGTGCTACACCGGGATTCGAACTCATGTCCTTTTGATTTCGAGGACAAGTGCTCCACTGAGTCAGCTACCTGATAACGCCTCATGGTCTGTTCTCATTGTTTTAGTTACAGTAGTAACTCGTGTCCCACCTGACGAACTTCACCGATGTTCACTCACGTAACGTTGCCGGTTAAAATGACAGGAGGTTCATATCAGCCAATACCCCGCTGAGCCAAAATCTGCTGTGGCTAAGCTATGTCTCCACAATATACTTTCTTACAGGGGTGATAGTCCAACTAAGTTGTGCAGGGGAAAATCTGTATAGTTGGGAAGGTAGGAGACGAGAGTCTGGCATAAGTAAAGCTGTTAAGAGTGGCCTTGCTGCGTGCGAGGGAAGATGGTTGAGCGCTTGTTTGGGAAAGGTGCAGTTCCTGGTTTGGAATCCTGGTCTGGCACATAGTTTTAATCTGTTAGGAAGCTTCATATCCGCAGACATTCCGTTCATATACTGTTTGCCAATTACAGATTCACTAAAGCTGATCTTTGCAGAAAAATTTTCCTTTGCTCTGTGAATCATCAAAGTTGTCGGCAGAGGAAGAACTTGCAGATACAGAATCTAGTAGTTCTCTCTTAACCAATAATTACTGTAAGAAATGTTCTAATGTCGGCAAAACCTGAGAGATCAAACTTCTGACGTCATCGGTCCCTAGACTTACAAACTACTTAAACGAACTAGCTTATACTAGGCACAACGTACACACCGATGTCCGAGGGAGGACGCGAAACTCCGAAGTGAACAGCCACGCGATCCGTAATATGGCACTCCTGACTGCACGATCTTTCCCAAGCGGAGACATGAAATAGTGTTTGACATGTTGTCTGGGATGGTATTTTTTAAGTTAGTGAATATAAAGTCCAATGTCTTGACAGTATTTTATGATTCAATATTACTTGCATCAACTGATTTCTGAACCATCTTCAGTTCACATGTAAATATCTTTTATAACTATTTTGTTCAAAAGAACTGTTGAAACTTTGGCGTTTCTTTCTGTTTAAGCCATTTTCTGTTGCCTGCGCCACGGAGGCGTTTCCTACTGTATCTATTGTCATCATCATCAAAACGGCGATCGAGGACCATCTAGATAATCCGTCGACCTCACAATGCTCCTCCATAGACGACGATCTTGAACACTTTGGATCCAGTTGTCACGAACTCCTAACTGACAAAGGTCTTTCTTTAGCTCATCACCCCAACGCTTTCTGAGTCTTCCGATTGGAAGGATACCATCAGGTGTTCCCGTAAGTAGGGCTTTGCCCGAGCGGTTTCTGGTCTCCTAGGAAGGTGGTCTGCCAAGCTTATACTTAGCGCTTTCAGTTTTTGAACAATGTTCGGTTGCCTTATCAATTCATACAGTCCTTTGTATTTTCTAAGTCTACATGAGTTCCCTTCTTGGACAGGCCCAAAGATCCTTCTCATAATCTTTCTATAGAAGACCAACAAGTTTTCTTCATTCTTTCTTGTTGTGCTGTCACTGTCAGGGCATTATATGCTTTAAGTTTGGTCGTAATTGACAGACTGAAGTAATGTTTGACCCATTACGTTGGTTAATTTCCTGTTTTAAATTATTATCCCTGTTGAACCATGTGCCAAGGTATTTAAAATTTTCCACTTTACCAAATTTACATAATGCAATGTCATTAGGGGGTTCTCAGGATACCTCCTTTACTTCAGACTTTTCTGCATTGTTCCGTAACCCAATTTCATATGCACTTTGCGCTAGATCCTCTACAGTTTCTGCCCTCTCTGCCTCTGATGCCGCTAAAACTGCGATGTCCACTGCACAACACAGTAAATCTGACCTTCCATTTAGCTCAACCCCTTTGTTTTCTCTTTTTATTTCTCCGATTACTTTCTTTAAGACCAGATCAAATAGCAGTGGTGAAATAACATCACCTTGTCGCACACCAGTTCTGATATAGTATTCCTTGGACAGCTCCCCTTTGTATTTGACTTTGGCTTTTGTTTCTCTGTGCACACTATGACCGTATTTTTTAACTTAACTGGTATGCCAAGCTCTGTCAGGATGTTGTACATACATAATCTGTGGATACTATCATAAGCCTTTGAGGACTCCACGAGAATGAATAAAAACCAGCACTTTTTCCAGATTTGCCTCATGGTGAAAATTTGGTCGATGGTAGATAGTCCTTTCTGGAGGCCTGTCTGGTACTCTCCTAGAATATCTTTTGCAAATGGCTTAAATTTTTAAGTATTATTAAAAATATAAATTTTTAAGTTTCACACACTAAAATAGTGAGTGAGGTAAATGTTGGGGAAATGCCAGCCGACTATATTATAACCCCATAGTGCTTCAACAAGCCTTTCAATATAACAGTTGGAAGTAGGGAGCAGTGGGAGAAAATAGTTCGACACCGTACGGGGGATATTGTCTGGTTCACTGACGGGTCACTTAGGGGAGAAATAGCTCTGTAATTTTTTAATTCATAAAATGCAGCAACCAGTTTCATGTAATAATTTATCTGTGACGACCGGTTTCGGGGAAACAAGTACATTGGTATTACAGTAAAGCATACATATTGTACAGAAGTCGGTAACAGTAATTTGAAACCGGTCGTAACAAATAAAAATTATTACATGCAACTGGTTGCTGCATTTTATTACTTAAAACATGAACAGCTGCTGCCATGGATAAAATACTACTGTAGTTGTTACAATTCCTATTGCTGTTCTCTTTACGCAGTGGGATAATGAGAGCCGATTTCCAATCTTCTGCGATTTCCTCTTTTACCCATATTTCTTCTATGAGATTGTATAGCACTTTCTGAAGTGTTGCTTCCCCTGCCTTGAACATCCATTCCGGTATCCCATCTTCTCCTGGTGCCTTATTATTCTTTAGTTTCCTCACTGCTCCTTCTACGTCTTCTTGAGTCATTTGAATGTTTGTGCCTTCTCCTTCACCTTCTGTATTACTATCATGTGGAAAGACGCTGTCTGGATCTTGAGCACTCTCTTCAAAATATTTTCTCCACCTACTCAGAATATTTCCTTGTCTGTTAGCATATTTCCGTCCATAAATAACTAGAGCTTCGTTTCTCTGACCATTCTGAGCCGTACCGCTCAGTTATCGATTATTGTTGGGCTTTATCTTTGCCACTTAGACTCGTTGGGCCGTCGTCAGTATTTTTGGTCAGAGTTGACTAGAGGGCGTCCTGGATGGCCAGTTGGCGTCTTTCATTGGCGAGGCAGTGGAGCGTCGACAGCGGTTCCCGCACGAATAGTAGTAACGGCCGAGGCAGCGCGAGCCAGGGAAAACGTAAACCTCGTTGCTGAGACTATCAAGGCCTGTTGGCTGATGTGTTCAGCTGCTATTGCAAACGGAATCGGCGGTCGCGTGTGAAGTACTTGTGTGGATGGCGGTAGAATACGGCGACGGCTTCCGCCTTCTGTGAGTTGCTGTGTAAGTCAGCTATTGGCAACTTGTACCATCGTATGGAAGCTGTCCCTGACTTTGTTTTGATTTGATTTTCTCAGGGAAGCCGAAACAGTCTTGGTCCAACTCGCCACTTCCCGCACCGAAACTAAGTTTATTGTGCGGTATCGCTCCCTGTATATCTAGTAAAGCCAACCAATGCCCTTTACCAGTTCTTTATTAGACATAATTTCTTCGGCTCTGGTGGTTCCAAATGTCCTGTGCCTTTTACTCTCCAATGCAATGCATTGGAAGATTAGATGTGATGCAGTTTCATCACCGTCATCACAGATCCTACATTTAGGGTCCTCTTCTGTTATTCCCATTGTATGTAGGTGTTTTTTGAAATTCCCATGGCCTGTCAGCAATCCAACCATGAGTCTAATCTCTCTCCTGTTCAGGCCCAGGATTGCAGAGCTTCTTTTAAAACATGGCTTTGGCATCATTACCTTGCCATGTTTTTGTTGATGGACTTTGGTCCAATATTCTACGTGCTGTCTTCTGAGCCAGTTACGTAGCTCCAATTTGTTCATTGCCTTGGTGATGGTCAGGACAGGTTCCGTTCCAATAAATGGAGTCTCTGCCCCTATCCTGGCTAATCTGTCGGCATTTTCGTTGCCACTGATCCCCGAGTGGCCAGGGACCCACAATCGGTTTACTCTATTGCTTTCCCCTAGCTCTACCAGAACCCTGTGAAATTCTGCAACAATTGTAGACCTTGTTGCAGGAGCTGTCAGTGATCTCAGGGCTGCTTGGCTGTCTGAATAAATATAGATGCAACGGTCTTTGTAGCACCTACGCAAATTCTCCTCCACACACGCACTGATGGCAGTGATTTCGGCCTGGAATACTGAGGCCAGTTTCCCTAGAGAGATGATGCCCTCCAGTCTTAGCTGCACCCCGTATACCCCGGCCCCAACGCCTTGGTCTGATTTTGACCCGTCAGTGAACCAGACAATATCCCCCGTACGGTGTCGAACTATTTTCTCCCACTGCTCCCTACTTCCAACTGTTATATTGAAAGGCTTGTTGAAGCACTATGGGGTTATAATATAGTCGGCTGGCATTTCCCCAACATTTACCTCACTCACTATTTTAGTGTGTGATTCTGGATATCCCAAGAGTTCCAGTTTTTGCCAGTTTTGAGTCTGTATGCACCAGCCGCTGCCTCCATCTTGACCCAAAGGTGTAATGGGGGCACATCCAACATGGTTTCCATCCCAGCAGTTGGTGTGCTGCTAATTCCGCCTGTTATGGCTAAGCAGGCTGATCTCTGCACCTTACCAAGCTCCTTAGCAGCAACCTTCTGTCCTACCTTCTTCCACCACACGACCGCCCCATAGGTGATCCTGGGTCTAATCACCGTGGTGTATACCCAGTGCATACCCTTGGGGCTCAGGCCCCAATTTTTGCCACAAGCTCTCCTGGTACTTACCAGAGTTGTCCCTGACTTACTGGTTGCGATGTTTGAAGATCGGGTTGCCCTAATGGAGCAAAGACCGTGACCTGTTACTTAATCCCGATCGGCCAGCCTTGCAAAATTATTGGTGAGCAAACCATACTTTGATGTGGGTTTGACTGTTGGTCGTCGCATGGAGAGCAAATTCTCGTTGTCTTGAGCTGACGTGGAACCTTATGGCTCTGTTAGACGTTCTGTAACTACCTGTTTGTTTTGCATCAAGGTTCAGGGAGACAGTAGGCCAGTATTTATTATGCTTGCCTCACCTACCTGAGTAACCATTAGTAACAAGCACTGTTGCAATTCATTTTTGCCTTTTTTTCCCTCTAGTAAAAGATTTTGTCAATACAAAAGCCTAAGTCTCCTTAATAAAGAAGAAATATGTCAAGGTGGAGACTGATTAGCTGCTAAGGTGAAACACCTTTCGATGAAAAAAATAAACAAATGAATATAGGATACATCCTGTTTAGCAGGACACGTTGATTGTAGTATGTGCTGCATGGTAACTGTGCCTTATCAAGTGTTTGCAAGTAAAGGTTGCACGTTGTTTGTGTAAGACGTCTAAATTGTATTACCCAGTAAAGAATTGACCTCGTGCAAGGTAATATAGACGTAAGTTTTTATGTCAGAAGTTCAAAACATTTGTGGTTATTAATCCCGTATGTTGAAATCATTTTAGTGCTTTAATTTATTTAAATATCTTTGAACTGTTCGTTCGCGGCTAAGGGAGCCGTCAGCTGCTACGTCACGTGTTTTGAGCGAAGCTTGCACACCATGCACGGGCGCACGTGCATTCTCTTGTTGTTGGTTTGCATATGACCTTAGAGGACTGTTTTGGTGATGAGAAAAGAGGGATTAGTAGTAATTCACTCGGGAAGACACCTTAGTAACTGTTGGTCTCATTTCCTGCCATTATCGTTAGTTCGACCCATGTGGACTAATTACGTAATGTTGAAATTAACAGTTGGCCATTCCACGCCGGGTACCTAAATCATATTGTCAGTTCTGCTATTCATTGTTTCACCAAATGTAATTGTGGCTCTGTTGTGTACTGTCACTGAGTGTTTCGGGTTTTACCTCCGCATTCGCCAATAAATATTTTTTGATAATTATGGGCTATAAATTATGGCATACAGCAAGAAAGTTGCGTGGAATTGAGCCCAGGCCAGTATCTGTAGTACTTGTGGAGTACTTGTGGAGTGCACGTGGGGTTTCTTTAGGCTAGGCGCTAACTCTGATGAGCACTCGCCTGTCAGCATTCAAACAGCGAATTCAGGCCACGTTCGGAACAAAAATTCGAACATCAAAATATTAGCCGCGAACTTACAGAGTATTAGACACAAAGTTCCCGAATTTACCGCGCTGCATGGAAGTTATTGCGCTCAGATAGTTTTAGGCACCGAAAGCTGGCTAAATCATGATGTGGCAAGTTCAGAAATATTTAGCGAAGCGTGGAATGTATATCGGAAAGATAGATCGGATACATTTCAGGCGGTACAGACAAGCAGTCTTGCGAGCTACTTTTGGACACATTCTCCGAAAACTGTCTTGAGCAGTTAAACCGGCAACTCACGCGCCATGGAAATATTCTAGACCTAATAGCCACAAACAGGCCTGATCTTATTAACGATGTCTGTGTAGAGACAGGAATTAGTGATCATGATATCGTCATAGCGTCGATGGTGACCAAAGTTCATAAACCAATCAAGAAGGCTAGGAGCGTGTTTTTGTTGGGAAGAGGCGATAAGCAAATGCTACGATCGCACTTAGAAAATGAATGGGCATCGTTTAATTCCGGGACTATGGATGTAGAGGAATTGTGGACTAAATTTAAGTGCATTGTTAATAAAGGGTTAGAGAAATATGTACCAGTAAAGACGATTAATGATGGAAAAGATCCACCGTGGTATAATAATAATGTTAGAAAGCTGCTGAGAAAGCAAAGGCTGTTGCACTCTCGATTCAAAAAAGAACATGCAAATGATGACAGGCAAAAGTTAGTAGAGATTCGTGCGTCTATAAAAAGATCGATGCGCGAAGCATACAATAATTATCACAGCCATACCTTAGCAAAAGATCTTTCCGTGAAACCGAAAAAATTCTGGTCTTATGTAAAATCGATAAGAGGGTCAAAGCCCACAGTCCAGTCACTTGTTGATCATTCCGGGGCAGTAATAGAAGAAAGCAAACGGAAAGCTGAAGTTCTAAATTTAACCTTTAAGAAATCTTTCACACAGGAGGACCGCACAAATGTACCATCATTTGATCAACGTACTAATTCCGAAATGGGGGGCTTAGCAGTAGGTATTTCCGGTGTAGAGAAGCAGCTGAGAGAGCTAAATACGAAAAAGTCTGCTGGTCCGGATGGAACACCAGTTCGGTTTTACAAAGTCTATTCTGCGGCGTTGGCGCCCTACTTAACTTGCATTTATCGCGAATCTTTAATTCAGCGCAAAGTTCCTAGTGATTACAAAAAAGCGCAGGTGACTCTCGTGTATAAGAAAGGAAAGAGAACTGACCCATACAATTACAGGCCAATATCGTTGACATCAGTTTCATGTAGAATGTTGGAGCATATTCTCAGTTCGAATATACTAAATTTCCTTGAAACGGAAAAGCTTCCTTCCATGAATCAGCACGGGTTTAGGAAACATCGTTCATGTGAAACTCAGCTTGCCCATTTCTCACATGACATCTTGCGAGCCATGGACGAAGGGCAACAGGCAGATTGTATTTTTATCGACTTCAAAAAGGCGTTTGACGCGGTGCCACACTGCAGACTGCTAACGAAGATACGAGCTTAGATTTGTGACTGGCTGGAAGACTTCCTAAGTAATAGAACGCAGTACGTTGTTCATCAGAGACGAGAGTATCGTCAGGCGTGCCCCAGGGAAGTGTGATAGGACCGCTATTATTTTCCATCTATATGAATGATCTGATGGACAGTGTAAGTTTTAATTTGCGGCTGTTTGCTGATAATGCTCTGGCGTATGGGAGGGTGTCATCTGTAACTGACTGTAATAGCATACAGGATGACTTAGACAAAGTTTATAGTTGGTGCGAAGATTGGTAGCTAGCTCTCAATGTAGAAAAATGTAAGGTGATGCGCATGAGTAGAAAAAACAATCCCATAATGTTCGAATACAGCATTAGTAGTGAGCTTCTAGACGCTGTCGCGTCGTTCAAATATCTAGTCGTAACATTGCAGAGCGATATGAAATGGAACGAGCATGTAAGGACTGTTGTGAGTAAGGCGGACAGCCAACTTCGGTTTATTGGGAGAATTTTGGGAATATGTACTTCACCTGTAATGGAGACCGCGTATAAAACGCTTGTGCGACCACGTTTTGAGTAATGCTCAAGTGTTTGGGACCCGCAGCAGATCAGTTTAAAGGAAGACATAGAGGCGGTTCAGAGGCGAGCAGCTAGGTTTGTTACCGGTAGGTTCGACCAATGCGCGAGTGTCACGGAAATGCTCCGGCAACTCAATTGGGGATCGCTGGAAGAAAGACGACGTTCTTTTCGTGAATTTCTGTTAAGTAAATTTAGAGGGCTGGAATTTGAAGCTGAGTGTAGTACGATCTTGCTGCCGCCTACTTACATTTCACGTAAATATCACAAAGACAACATAAGACAAATTAGGGCTCGTACGGAGGCATATAGGCATTCTTTTTTTCCTCGTTCAGTTTGGGAGTGGAATAGGAAAGGAAATGCCTAGTATTGGTACAGTGTACCCTCCGCCACGCACCTTACGGTGAATTGCGGAGTATGTATGTAGATCTGTAATTACTACTTCCAAAGCCTGTGACGTAGAACAGTGGGTTTATTTTCATAGCCGTGTGTCATGCCTAAGAACCCCTTCAGGCAAGTTATTAATGACTGTTAAAAATGGTTTGCTGTGTTTAAAATGTGTGAAATCTTAGGTTGTCACGAGTGATTGGGTTTCTTAAATAAATTGCTGTCAAAATTTGTGTTCCAATTGCAACAGCACCTTACCACTCCTTCAACCTTTAATTATACAATAAAAAGGTCATTTTCTCACATTCCTCACATGTTTCAAAGTCTGAAACATTTTCCTACTGTCTGATAATGTATTTGCCGTTTCGATTTCATCAATCATGTTGTCCATGAACTTTCTTTTTTCTGTTCTCAGAATCGTATTTGTTTCTCTTCTTACGATCCCGAATGCTTCCTATTTTTCCGCACATTGTCTCTCCAACATGAGCACTGCCCTTGATTTCTTCCTGGCCTTCACAGCTTGTTCAAATGTCTCATTGAATCACTTCTTCTTAGTTGTTAACTTTTTCTCTCCTAGAATATCTTGAGGTGCTTCAGTTTCAGAACTCCTTATTCCTTCCCATCGTTCGTTTATACTTATTTCTTCAGCGTGGTCTGATGGCAATACTTCAAACTTGTTATGCACTTCATTGTTATACTGCTGCCGTATCTCTGGATCCTTTAGCTTCTTAATATCAAACTGTCTCTTGGCCATGTTGTTTTTCGTCATATTGTAGCACAGCTGTAATTGTAATATTGGTATGACTAGGAAGTGGTCTGTGTCAGTATCTGCTCCTCTGTACGATCTCACAACCATGACACAGTTCTTTTGCCTCTCATCTATCTCATCTATCGCTAGTGAAGTCAACTGAGGATCAAAAGCAAATGCAAAGCGATTTAGACAAAATTTCTGCATGGTGCGAAAATTGGCAATTGACACTAAATAAAGAAAAGTGTGAAGTAATACACATGATCACTAAAAGAAATCCGCTGAACTTTAATTCCGCGATAAATCAGTCAAACCTTAAGGTCGTAGATTCTACCAAATACCTAGGAGTTACAATTACGAAAAACTTTGACTGGAGAGAACACATAGAAAATATTGTGGGAAAGGCGAACCAAAGGTTACGTTTCATCGGCAGAACGCTTCGAAGATGCACCAGCTCCACCAAAGAGACTGCCTACATCACACTTGTGCGTCCTCTCTTGGAGTACTGTTGCCCCTTGTGGGACCCTCACCAGGTGGGACTGACGGAAGATATTGAGAAGGTTCAGAGAAGGGCAGCTCGTTTTGTTTTATCACGTTACGGGGTGGAAAGCGTCACGGAAATGTTGCACGAATTGGGGTGGAAATCATTAAAAGAAAGACGTAATTCATTGCGGCGTGATCTGTTTGCGAAGTTTCAATCACCGACTTTTAGTTCTGAATGTGAAAATATTTTGCTAGCACCCACCTACTTAGGGAGACATGACCATCCCAATAAAATAAGAGAAATCAGATCGAAAACGGAACGATTTAGGTGTTCTTTCTTCCCGCGCGCTATTAGAGAATGGAACGGTAGAGAAAAGTCATGAAAGTGGTTAATGAACCCTCTGCCAGGCACTTTAATGTAATTTGCAGAGTATCTATGTAGATGTAGATCTATCAGCAGATCTATCTGATGGACGGTGTTACCATCTGGGGAAACCCAGGTACCTTTGTGGATTTGTTTGTGGGGGAAAGATGTTGATCTCACCACAAGATTCTGACTTAAAGCAAAACTGATTAACAGCAGCCCAGTTTCATTTGTTTGTGGATGTAAACTCTCTTTTCCACTTGTTGGTCTATGCAGCTCTTCTTGTCCCACTTTGGCATTGAAGACTCCCAGGACAATCTTGACATTTCTGTTGCTAATGCTCTTAATTCCTTCCAATTTCTTCATATAATTCACTCTCATCCTCTTCATAACTTATGTTTCATGGTGCATACCTATGTCTACTAGACACGATATCATGCTGCTAACTGCACTGAAGGACTTCAATAGCCCTATCATCCGTTCACTCTTGTAATATAGTAAATTCCATTTTATACTCTTCTAGCTCAGAAACCACAGTGTTAACAGATCCAGGTCTATACAGACTTTTAATATTCCATGTTCCAACTCGTAAAGCAGTGTAACTAGCCGTTTTCGACTTATGGGGTTCCATCCTATTCCGAGGTTTCTTTGTGGTGATGAAATGTCCCCTGGCCACGTTACAGACGCTGCGAAGGGTTTGCCCAGTAGTGGGGCTGCCACTGTTCTGCTCTGAGCTGACAGGATTTCTTTTCAGGGTTTACTCCCTTAGACCGCGGTCTCTCGCGTATATTGTTGTCACGCAATAACTCCCGTGTTAGATTTTTTCTAACAATGAGATCTTGCACCTTCTCATCTCTTTGTGCCAGAAAAAGACACGTTTATACAATAAATCATTTCTTTATAATTACCAAAGCATTATAAATTAGTATAAACATGGTGTGGAACATGTAATTTGACGAATTTGTGGATGTTTACAAGAAGAGCTATAGTGCCGAAGCACTGACAACGATAGACGAGATGTTAGAACCATTCCGCGGAAGTTTCAAAATCTGGAAGTATATAGCAAACAAGTTTGCAAAATATGGCATCAAGGTACATGCGCTTTGTGATGCCAGAACCTTTTATACGCTAAATATGGAAGGATATGCAGGCAAACAGCCTACTAAGCCATGTCAAGTAGCAAATGATGCAGAGAACGTGGCGTTACTATTGATTAGACCGATTGACAATACAGGCAGAAGCGTGACGATGGACAATTATTTCACATCTCTACCACTGGGTAACAAAAAGTATGCCAACCATCGATTCACATTAGTAGATACTCTACGGAAGAATAAAAGAGAAATTCCACCGGAATTTCTGGACATAAATGTAGGCAACTAAACAACAGCATTTGGAGAAAAACCATGTAACAACTGCTTCATTTCCTCATACGTCTCAAAAAAGAAACAGAAAAAGAACGTTCTAATGTTATCCACCATGGACAGCGACGATTCTGTAGAGGCTAACAGTGGCGAAGCGAACAAACTTGAAGTAATTACACTCTACAATCTCAAGAAACGGAGTATTCTGTATAAACAATTTCTTCATTCAATTCGTAAAACTCAATAAGAATATCTACTTTGCTCATAAAAGACGTAACATGTGCTGAACAGTTTCAGGAGAAAACAAACGAACACAGCCGCATGTTACAAGTACAAGAAACAGACTAAAAGTGAAGCAAGGCGGTTTTCCACGGAAGGAGAAGTAATTGTTTCCTTAAGACTCCCGTGTTAGAAAAAAATTATAATTGCGCACAACTTCAAATAGTGCCACAACTAACAAGCTATTGTTGAAATTTGATTGTCGAGTCACAGATTAATTGAATCACGAGATATGAAAGAACGCATTTTTAGATGGTCAGTTCATTAGCTTTGAAATTTGATTGAATATTCAATTAAAATCAACTGCGATTGGGCAAAGCTGAAAGTGTGTACCCAGACGGGATTCGAACCCGGGTCTCCTGCTTTCTAGGCAGTTGCGCTGACCGCTACACCACTGGGGACACAGTGTTCACCGCACCTGCAAAGACTACCTAAGCACGCCTCCCGTCAGATACAAATTCCCAGCTTCGCCCTGCCCTCAGTACTCAAACTCGTGGTTATGAACTAATTCCCGTAAGAGTACACACTTTCAGCTTTGCCCAATCACAGTTGATGTCATATATTCTATGAATGTTGAATAATAACAACTGCAGGATCAGAAGTGACGTCTGTTCTCTCGGAACAGACGCCACATGAATATATATAATATGCCGGGGACGGGCAATGATCCTATCGTTAGTGGGGAGGGGTGGGCAAAGTTTGAAGTTCTTACTCTTACGGGAGTTAGTTCATAACCACGAGTTTGAGTACTGTGGGCAGGGCGAAGCTTGGAATTTGTATCTGATGGGAGGCGTTCTTAGGTAGTCCTTGCAGGTGCGGTGATCACTGTGTCCTCAGTGGTGTAGGGGTCAGCGCAACTGCCTAGAAAGCAGGAGACCCGGGTTCGAATCCCGTCTGGGTACACACTTTCAGCTTTGCCCAATCGCAGTTGATGTCATATATTCTATGAATGTTGAACCAAAGTATTTGTCACCATCAATAATTTTCCATACTTAGCGCTGGACCATGTGGTCCCTTGTTATCAAGAAATCCCGCATTACACAAAAATTAGGACCGCCGTTACCATCTATCAATTCAACCACTCATTTCTTGTCGCTGTGCAGGAAATGGATCGCGTTGACTGATACCATAGTGGCGATGTTCGGGAGACTGCGCGAAGAGTTCCAGTACAAGGAAGAGCTTGCCCGAGCCGCGGAAAAGACGCTGTCCGAAGTGAGGCGCAAAATGGCTCTCTTGGCTGGTCCGAAGAACTCCAAGGTAAGCCCTAATCCAAGATTACGTGTGTCAGATAAAATCTGGAATGAGTGCCACAGAAATGGATATGAACATGACCTCAGGCTAGGAGAATATTATGTATGAAAGCCCTATAAGTTGAGATTTTGACTTTTCACCGAATAAGGCATGAATATGTACGTACAGTTCTTTGAGACTGTTACCATACTATTCAATAAAGCAACAATAACAAGCATAGGAAGACTATAACATACCATTTACAAGTGCTCCGCTGCCTATCCAAAATACAGTACAAAAACGGCCGGTTATATCACACCTAAATTTACTTCGAAGATAAGTCGTTGGACGAACATCACATGATTGACAATACAGCCCAGTGGAAAGAGAAGAAAATTCTGAACGCAGTACTCAGAATTTCGGCGTTTGATGGCTATAACCGCTACATCTGAACATAGACAGACTATGAAAGTGTTGTTGTGGTATAGCAGTCCCTGCGTCTTCCTCTTGTTGCAAACGGAGGCAATCCTACAACGGATCCCAACAGTGTCTTAATTTTAGATGGTGGACGATACACACATTTCACATTGTTTTTGCGAAAAATGTGCTTCCAACGTATGGCAGGAAGGCCACTAACGTGGGTGCCGACTCTGTGCTATCGTCACTAGCCCGTTGCACATGCTGTCGATAACGCAACTCTCATTTAATCTGCCCTTCACTATAGCCGTTTTGGCGAAAAGTGGCCTCTATATGGAACAGCTCCGTGGGTAAACTTTCCGGGTCAGAAATAACGTGAGCCTTATGCACAAAGGTTCGAAAAAGCTCTTCAAGTTGAGGTGGGTGATGACAACTATAAGCTTGCAGACACAAATCAATCATGTTCCCTTACCTCTCGGGACTCTAAATTTGGCGAGAAAAAGCGTACGCCAGTGGAGTTTATATGTATTGTACGTTTTTATACAAGAAATATACAGAGTATCTGTGTACCTTGAAGTTGTGATTACTTAGTTGGTGGAAAGTGCTACCAATTTCTTATTGCAGCCAATGCAACTGTTTAACAATCTTACTGTATTTATGATTGATAATTTATGTGACCATTTCCAATAAGGGAGCTATTTGATTGAATAAACCTTAAGCAGTCAACAATCCGAAGATTGGTTTGAACACCACAGTGCTTTACTAGGCATGGTCGTGTTTGGAGGTGGTATGCCGTTGCCTTCCTCCGACCTTCGAACTGACTTACCCAGCCAGTTATAGGGGGACCTACAGTATAACGTGGGTTCCGAACCACGGTGCGACTCGGTACTTTTCACATGAGCAGTACTGCCAGAGGTGAAAGAAGTGGAAAGTGACAGATAAAAATCCTAGGACCTGGCGGGGATCGATTTGTAGTCTGGCACTCTCCCACTGTGCAACCGAGGCGCACGAAATTGTGTGCCGGAACCGGGATTCGTACCTGGGACCTTTGCCTTTCGCAGGCAAGCGCTCTACCGACTGAGCTATCCCGAATAAACCTTATTCAACTAAATCTCTGACTTCTTGTACATCACTTGCAAACGGTAGAATAAAACACGTTTAATTATTGAATCAATAATTGTATGATGTTGTTGTGGTCTTCAGTCCGGAGACTGGTTTGATACAGCTCTCCACAATACCCTAACCTGAGCAAGCCTCTTCATCTCTACATAAGAACGACAACCTACATCTGTCTGAATCTGCTTACTGTAACCATTACTTGGTCTTCATGTGCGGTTTTTACCCCACACACTTCCCTCCAATGCTAAATTCACAATTACTTGATGTCTAAGAATGTGTCTTACCAATCTATCCCTTCTTTTAGTCAAGGTATGCCAGAAATTTCTTTTCTCCCCAATTATGTTCAGTACCTCCTCATTAGTTACGCGATTCACCCACCTAATCTTCAGCATTCTTTTGTAGCACCACATTTCAAAAGCCTCTATCCTCTTCATGTCCGCATTGTTTATCATCCATGTTTCACTTCCATACAAGGCAACACTCCACAAAATGACTTCAGAAAGGACTTCCTTAGGCTTAAATCAATATTCGATGTTAACAAATTTCTCTTTTTCAAGAACTCTTTTTTACCCACTGCCATTCTGAATTTTATATCCTCTGTACTGCGACCATCATGTGTTATTTTACTGCCCAAATAACAAAACTCATCTACCTCCTTTATTGTTTCGTTAACTAATCTAATTCCTTCAGCATCACCTAATTTTCTTAGACTCCACTCCATTACCCTTTTTCTGCTCTTGTTAATGTTCATTTACATGCACCTTTCAGCACACTGTCCATTCCGTTCAACTGCTTTTCCCCGTCCTTTGCTGTCTCTGACAGAATTACTACGTTGTCGACAAAACGCAATATTTCAGTTCTTCACCCTGAACTTTAATTAATTCTCCAAATTGCTCCTTGCTTTCTTTTATAGCTTGCTCAATGTACAAATTGAATAACATCGGAGAAAGGCTACAACCCTTTCTTACTCCCTTCCCAACCACTGCATCCCTTTCATGCCCTTCAACTCTGACAAATGCTGTCTGGTTTTTTTACAAGTTGTAAATAACCTTACGCTCCCTATATCTTACCCCTGCTTGCTTCAGAACTTGAAAGAGTTGAAGAAACATTGCCAAAAGCCTTCTTCAAATCCAAAAATGCTAGATATATAGGTTTGCTTTTTCTAATCTATCTTCTAGAATAAGCCGTAAAGTGAGTATTGCCTCCCGAGTTCCTACATTTCTCCTGAACCCAAACTGATCTTCCCCGAGGTCGGCATCTATCAGCTTTTCCATCCTTCTGTAAATAATTCGTGTTAATATTTTGCAACCATGACTTATTAAACTGATGGTTCTGTAGTTTTCACACCTGTCAGCACCTGCTTTCTCTGGAATGGGGATTATAACGTTTATCTAAAAGTCTGAGGGTACTTCGCCTGTCTCATACATCTTACACACCAGGTGAAACAGTTTTGTCATGGCTGGTTCGCCCATAAACTTCAGTAGCTATGAAGAAATGTCATCTACTCCAGGAAACTTGTTTCAACTTAGGTCTTTCAGTGCTCCTTATAGTATCTCCTATTTCATTCTCATCTACTTCTCCCCTTCCTACAATATTACCTCTAAGTTCATTTCCTTCGTAGAGCCTCTGTATATACTCTTTCCACCATTTAGCTTTCCCTTCTTTGCTGAGAACTGACTTTCCATCTGTTTCTTGATATTCATAGAGCTGGTTTTTTTTATCTCGAAATATCTATATTGCTGTAGGCAGTATCTATTTTCCCCCTATTTATGCATTATTCTATATTCTTGCATTTGCCTTCTAGCCACTCCTGCTTAGCCATTTTGCACTTTCTGTCAATCTCATTTCTTAGTCGTCTGTACTCCAATTTGCCTGTTTCATTGACTGCATTTTTATATTTTCTCCTTTCATCGATTAAATTTAGTAAGTCCTATGATATCCAAGGTTTTTTTGTACGTCTTGCCTTCCTACCTATTTTGTTCTCTGCTGCCTTCACTATTTCATCTCTCAATGCTACCCATTCCACCTGTACTGTGTTATTTTCCACCGTTTCTGTCAACTGTTGCCTAAAGCTCCCTCTGAAATTCTTAAGCACTTCAGGTTTCTTCAGTTTATCCACGTAATATGTAATTGTATGTAAGATTTCTTATTTGTTTCGAGAACTACAGCCTATGCGTGGAATGTTTTTATCATCTACATCTACATCTACATAGATACTCTGCAAATCACATTTAAGTGCCTGGTAGAGGGTTCATTAACCACTTTCATAACTTTTCTCTACCGTTCCATTCTCTAATAGCGCGCGGGAAGAAAGAACACCTAAATCGTTCCGTTTCCGATCTGATTTCTCTTATTTTATTGGGATGGTCATGTCTCCATAAGTAGGTGGGTGCTAGCAAAATATTTTCACATTCATAAGTAAAAGTCGGTGATTGAAACTTCGCAAACAGGTCACGTCGCAATGAATAACGTCTTTCTTTTAATGATTTCCACCCCAATTCGTGCAACATTTCCGTGACGCTTTCCACCCCGTAACGTGATAAAACAAAACGAGCTGCCCTTCTCTGAACCTTCTCAATATCTTCCGTCAGTCCCACCTGGTGAGGGTCCCACAAGGGGCAACAGTACTCCAGGAGAGGACGCACGTGATGTAGGCAGTCTCTTTGGTGGAGCTGGTGCATCTTCGAAGCGTTCTGCCAATGAAACGTAACCTTTGGTTCGCCTTCCCCACAATATTTTCTATGTGTTCTCTCCAGTCAAAGTTGTACGTAATTGTAACTCCTAGGTATTTGGTAGAATTTACGACCTTAAGGTTTGACTGATTTATCGCGTAATTAAAGTTCAGTGGATTTCTTTTAGTGGTCATGTGTATTACTTCACACTTTTCTTTATTTAGTGTCAATTGCCAATTTTCGCACCAAGTAGAAATTTTGTCTAAATCGCTTTGCAGTTGCTTTTGATCCTCTGTTGACTTCACTAACCGATAAACGACAGCATCATCCGCGAACAGTCTAAGGGAGCTATTCAGATTGTCTCCTAAATCGTTTATAAACACGAGGAAGAGTAGGGGACCTATAACGCTGCCCTGTGGAACGCCAGATATCACTTCTGTTTTACTCGATGACTTACCGTCAATTACAACGAACTGTGTCCTTTCTGATAGGAAATCGTGAATCCAATCGCACAATTGGGAAGATAATCCATAAGCACGCAATTTCATTAGAAGCCGCTTGTGGGCTGCAGTATCAAAAGCCTTCCGGAAATCCAAAAATATGGAATCGATTTGAGATCCCTTGTTGATGGCACTTAACACTTCATGTGAATAAAGGTAAAAGATAACGAAGGTAGTTGCTGGGGCATGAAAGAGGACATGTTCGTCTCGACACTAAGACAACATCTAGCCATTCTTCTCAATTTTAGCCGTATACAGCCCAATACTGAGGCTCTTAAAGGCTATAGTCACACTTGATATTAGCTGTGATAATTACAGTGCTGAAAGAAACAGCGTAAAGTCCCATGTGGAACTACTTGGGTTTTGTCGACGGACGAATCCCGATTCAGGTTGCATACCGTGGTAATCAAATTGGAGAGATGTTCAAATGTTTGTAAATCTATCGGACCAAACTGCGTGGTCATCAGTCCGTACCTTACAAACTACTTAAACCTAGGTAAACTAACATAAGGACAACACACACACACCCATGCCCCAGGGAGGACTCGAACCTCCACGGCGAGCAACCGCGCGCTCCGAAGCGAGACGCTTTAGACCGCTCGGCTACTCCACCGCGGCAATTGGAGAGAGATTGTTCAACTGTTAGCTTAGGCCGCGGTTACTGTGGCGCTGCGAGCTGAGCTGCATAGAGCATAGCGGCAGATAGTGGCAAGGGGCGAGTCAAAGACACAGATTTGTGACTGGCTGGAAGAGTTCCTAAGTAACAGAACGCAGTACATTGTTCTCGATGGCGAGTGTTCATCAGAGACGAGTGTATCGTCAGGCGTGCCCCAGGGGAGTGTGGTAGGACCGCTATTATTTTCTATCTATATAAGTGATCTGATGGACAGAGTAAGTCGTAATTTGCGGCTGTTTGCTGATGATGCTGTGGTGTATGGGAGGGTGTCGTCTGTAACTGACTGTAATAGCATACAGGTTGACTTAGACAAAATTTCTAGTTGGTGCGAAGAATGGCAGCTAGCTCTCAATGTAGAAAAATGTAAGGTTTTGCGCACGAGTAGAAAAAACAATCCTATAATGTTCGAATACAGCATTAGTAGTGAGCTTCTTGATGCTGTCGCGTCGTTCAAATATCTAGGCGTAACATTGCAGAGCGATATGAAATGGAACGAGCATGTAAGGACAGTTGTAAGGCGGACAGCCGACTTCGAATTATTGGAAGAATTTTGGAAAGATGTACTTCACCTGTAAAGGAGACCGAGTATAAAACGCTTGTACGACCACGTCTTGAGTATTGCTCAAGTATTTGGGATCCGCAGCAGATCAGTTTAAAGGAAGACATAGAGGCGGTTCAGAGGCGAGCAGCTAGATTTGTTACCGGTAGGTTCGACCAACGCGCGAGTGTCACGGAAATGCTCCGGCAACTCAATTGGGGATCGCTGGAAGAAAGACGACGTTCTTTTCGTGAATTTTTGTTAAGTAAATTTAGAGGGCCGGAATTTGAAGCTGAGTGTAGTACGATCGTGCTGCCGCCTACTTACATTTCGCGTAAAGATCACAAAGACAAGATAAGAGAAATCAGGGCTCGTACGGAGGCATATAGGCATTCTTTTTTTTCCCTCGTTCAATTTGGGAGTGGAATAGGAAAGGAAATTCCTAGTAGTGGTACAGTGTACCCTCCGCCACGCACCTTACGGTGAACTGCGGAGTATGGATGTAGATGTAGATGTAGATGTTTCAGAGCGCGGGGACCGGAGTGGTCGACCACCTCCGGCAGCGATAGAGCACCTGCTGTCTACTGTAAGGGCGGGCGCACACGGGAGACGTTTTGTCGCGCAACTGTCTCGTCTTTTCCACAGAGACTGTAAGATGTAAGAGCGCACACGGAGCGACGCGACGGCGACGGCGACACAACTTTTGAGTCGCTGTGGCCGCAGACAGAAGTGCGACGCAACTGTCTCTGTTCAGTCTGCTCTCCCACGGGCTATAAGTGCGCGCGCGCACGGGTGACAATGTAGTTGCCGTCTCTCTGTTGTCTGCGCTGGACACTTTCAAGTCTGTAAAACGGCTGATGTGAGGGATGAATACATCGATATTTAATTGCCCATAAATAAAGTAGAAAAGAGGCCTGCATTGTTCAATAAAAATTTAAAAGATTATTCTGATGCTAATTTAAAAAAGGAAACTATGGGAAGAAGTGAAACTTCCTGGCAGATTAAAATTGTGTGCCGGAACCGGGACTCGAACCTGGGACCTTTGCCTTTCGCGGGCAAGCGCACTACCGACTGTGCTATCCCGACACGACTCACGATGCCGCCTCACAACCTTACTTCCGCCAGTACCTTGTCTCCTACTTTCCAAACTTCACAGAAGCTCTCCTGCAAACACGCAAGACTAGCACTCCTGGAAGAAAGGATATGGTGGAGACATGGCTTAGCCACAGCCTAAGGGATGTTTCCAGGATGAAACTTTCACTCTGCAGCGGAGTGTGCGCTGATATGAAACTTCCTGGCAGATTAAAATTGTGTGCCGGAACCGGGACTCGAACCTGGGACCTTTGCCTTTCGCGGGCAAGCGCACTACCGACTGTGCTATCCCGACACCACTCACGATGCCGCCTCACAACCTTACTTCCGCCAGTACCTCGTCTCCTACTTTCCAAACTTCACAGAAGCTCTTCTGCATACACGCAAGACTTGCACTCCTGGAAGTAAGGATATGGTGGAGACATGGCTTAGCCACAGCTTAAGGGATGTTTTCAGAATGAAACTTCACACTGCAGCGGATTGTGCGCTGATATGAAACTTCCTGGCAGATTAAAATTGTGTGCCGGAACCGGGACTCGAACCTGGGGCCTTTGCCTTTCGCGGGCAAGCGCACTACCGACTGTGCTATCCCGACACGACTCACGATGCCGCCTCACAACCTTACTTCCGCCAGTACCTCGTCTCCTACTTTCCAAACTTCACAGAAGCTCTCCTGCAAACACGCAAGACTAGCACTCCTGGAAGAAAGGATATGGTGGATAGCACAGTCGGTAGTGCGCTTGCCCGCGAAAGGCAAAGGTCCCAGGTTCCGGCACACAATTTTAATCTGCCAGGATGTTTCATATCAGCGCACACTCCGCTGCAGAGTGAAGTTTCATTATGGGAAGAAGTGTTTGTAAACGTATGGAGTACGACCTGGGGACAATTCTCCACAGAAAAAAAAATTGATATTATAATTACACTTCTTGATAATGTTTTGTGGAATGAACAAGTAACTTTATCAATGTTGTTGAGTCGTAGTGAAATCAAAGTCCATCGTACTGCCACGGAACAGATCCTCCAGGGTACGTGAAATAGGTTGCAAAATAGTTGCGTATATTGACAGCAGATGTAGTTCAATCCTGGGGTTCAATGTCTATACTCTGCAGTGTACATTCATAAGTCATATCTGTAAAGTTGATTCCATCTCTTCTGCGCACAAAATTGTGGAGCACACAACATGCTTTGATTATTGTATCGCAGAAATCGAGGGTAAAATCAAGAGGTCTAGAGAAAATACGCCATTTGTTCACCAGTATGCAAAATGTGCATTCAACCATACGACGTGCAGTTGTATGCCTACGACTGAAAATTTTCTTTAAGAGCATTAGTATTTTATTAGCAAATGGGCGCAATATGCGCCTCGATAAACCAAAAGCTTCATCAGCAGCCAAACAAAAAGGCATTGGCTTGCCTTCGGGGTCGTTAGGCAATGTTCGGTCGTTCGGTATTTTCAGAAGGTTACGTTGCAGCTTTTTGCCCATATTCGAATTATTAAAAACTGAGGAATCTCCTGATGCTCCATTCGCACTAACATCTATGAAGACAAATTGATAATCAGAATCGACCCAAGCCATCAACATGACAGAAAAGAATTTTTTATAATTAAAAAATTCTGATCTAGAACTTTGAAGTTGTATTATTCTGTTTCCGTCTATTGCACTATGATGTTGGGGAAATGGCTGTTTTTATAGAACTGTTCAGCAATGTGTAACCAGTCTTCTTCAAATTTTTCTGGCATAGTCATAGGTTGCAAAACATTCCAGATTGCAGTGCATGTTTCTTTCACTATTTTGCAGATTGTGCTAGCACCAATCAGGTGGTTGTGTGAAAGATCGTTGAAACTTGATCCAGTTGCTAGATACCTGAAAATAAATTATAATAATATATGAAGCTTCATAAATAATTTAAAGTAACTGAATTAAAATCTTTTTCATTTTTATTTCATGAAAATCAATTAAAATCTACAAAAATGTCAAGCGTTTCAATTTACTATGTTTCTTGTCGAATGATAAGAGCACAAAACACTGCAATCTCAAAACAATCCATTTCTGTGCACTGGTCGAGTGCACTACAGAAACCCTTGAAAATGAGTCAGCTGTCAGGAAACAGTTGCTCTTCGTGTGCGAGCTCTCAAAAACCGAAGCAACATGAAAGTAACAGAGACGAAATAGTTGCGCGACACAAAGTCTCCCGTATGCGCGTGTGCGCCCGCCCTAACGTTTTATTAGATTGTTAGGTAATTACAGTTCCTTTCTACCACTTCCAAACAAGATACTTAGCTTTTCCACATTACGATGTATGGGGGTTCTGCTCGCTGCAACATTATTCTCCTGGGGCGTCGTGGTAGAAATAAATACTCGTAGGTACAATTTATCACGTCTTCTTTATTTTGCAATCAAACTGCTTCTCCACCAAAACATTGCAACTTTAAACTTGCGTACACAAATTACCACAACAAAACAGACTGACATAGATTCCAAAGTACTTCAAATGCGGCAAAACTCGAACTCCCCCACGCAAGGCGGTGAGGCAAATATATAACATCAGCAATAATGACATTACATTACGCATTGTTCATAACAATTGAATATACTAATTTACAATTAACAAACACACAAAGAAAACATTTCAGGTACACAAAAATAATCAGAATATAAAATGAGAACTATACATGCAATAATTTTACATGACACATATCTTTTTAAGACAAAATAGCGGTACTTTTTGTTTTACAACAAACGGCAATGTTAAATGTCAATTAATTAGTTAATGAGTACATCATACATGTTCCTAACATATACTGAACTATCAAATATCTTCGCAAATCTGGAAATAGGTTCAAAATCTCACATCAGTCAATAATTACAAAAAATCACAATATTGAAATTTCGACTATTACATTAATTAACACAATTAGCTGGTCAACACAACTTGTTTATGAGCCTGACATATATACAATGCTATTTATTTTCATTTACATAAAGTTTTTGATGTCTTTCCTTTCTAATTCTTGAAATAATGTACAATGACAAAACTATTGTTTGAAGAACTGTCTGGAAAGCATCTAAACAAATCTCTTAATTAGAGAAATCCATCACTTGTTATAATCACAGTATCACTGAGACACTGTCCTACAGATTCCTGTGCTCGCTATTTCGTTTGTAACTAAACTTCACACGCAACATGTATCACTATTGAACCACACGATTCCGGGTCCGACGCAGACGGTATCGTAGAATAACATTGACCAGTATCGTCACACTACTCTTTTGTTCATATTGTACTAGTGAGAAAATGGCAGCAATGGATTCTTCAGTAGCTGCTGTTTGTGGGACCAATGCAACAGTAATAATCATAACACACATATTTTGAAAATAATTATGTGATGAGGTGGTATCGGAATATAGACTAAAATGTTCTAATGTTTGTGAACGTACTGGACGAAACTGCTAAGGTCGTCAGACGCTAGATTTACAAAGTACTTACACTAAGGACAAAACACACACACACACACATGGTCGAAGGAGGACTCAACCTCCGACGCCGCCGGCCTCTCAGTCCGTTACATGACGTCTTAGACCACGCGGGCTTTCCATGAGGTAGGTTATAGATTACAAGTAGTTTATACATTAATACAATCTCCATGATGATGACATTTTGTTATGATGCTGAACGTGTCAGATTAATGAAAAGTACGTTTACAAACCATTCAGTTGTTTTTGAGGTTTGATTCCATTTCCAGGATGGTTGCGCTCAGCAACCACACAATGATCAACAATGCAAATGTAATATGCAGCATTGGTCGTTAATATTTTATTGTTATAGCAGCAGAGCGATTTCGATCACATAGTGAACATTTTCAGTCCACATCCAACCTATAGAAGAAATCACAAAATCAGTACAGAACTAAAAGAAATTAATATATGAACTTCAATACAATTCGAAATGCAATATACAGTAAAGATACATACCAGGAATTGTGAATGAAATAAGTACTAATTAAAAGTATCATCCGCAACTGTGTTGGAAATAAATTTCAGAACACAACATTGCAGTGCTTCAGATAAGTATAGAGTGAGCGAGCTGCTTACAAAAGACATGCAGCAGCGCTGTAGAGATGGGTGTTACTAACGCCCTCTAGTACATAGATACTCCACTAACACAAATTTATATACATTTTTAATTATACAGAGATTAAATGTAAAATGTAGTTCGAAGATGCATTGAAAATGATCATTATGTGATTGAAATCGGTCTGATCCTTTAAAAATAAAGTATTAACGACCAATGCTGCATATTACATTTGTTTTGTTCATACAATTATTTTTTTTTAATTTTATTTATTAATTTATTTATTGAAAATTATGGCACAATACTAATATATAGCTACATTCATTTTCGCAATCTATTATTTGTTTTATTATTATTCTTTGTTTCATTATGTCCAAAGATATGTGGAAAGTAACAATTCAAAAGTCATTGTTGTTCCCGTATCTAAGAAGATTGGGTTTATAAAAATTGCTTGCGGTGCAGCTAACCAGACAGCTATTCGTGGGTAGGTGGCGATTAGCGCAACACCACCTAGAAGACAAGGCCTTACAACAGGCCGTGCCTACGTCACACTTAGAGGCCCCATTTGCCATCTGACTGGCCGGCCGCTGCGCGGCGGTAGGCGTGCCCCAGCGGCCAGCCAGTGAGGTGGCGGCCGGGGCCTCTAAGTGTGACGTAGCCACGGCCTGTTGTAAGGCCTTGTCTTCTAGGTGGTGTTGATTAGCGACTTCATTATTGTTCATTATCGGATCTTTTGAAGGCTTTTGCAGTTGATGCGTCTTTAATTTATAGTTATAACAAATTTTACCAAATATTACCTGTTTTTGATGCATCTTCAATGCGCCTAAAAAATATGAAGGGCGGATGTTGCTTTTACGGATGATTTGCGCATGCTTTAGGCGAGATGCGCAGTAGCTACGTTTTTATTGGTTCGGCACTATTGGTGCATAACCGCGAGAGTCCGAGTAGCCAGGAGCTGGCGTCTCTACCAGTTCCAGCGCCATGTTAAAAGCGGCGTTCTCCTCACGCTTCCCTGCTGCCTGCTGCGGGAGCACCTATATGCTGCTTCCAGGAAGCAGTGGCGGACTATGGGAGGGGTGGGGCGGGGGCGGACCGCCTACAAATACCCGGAAAGGACTTTTTTTTTTTTTTTGTTTTTTTTGAGCGCGCGCATCTCGTTCTGCTCGGGCCTCAAAATCTCAAAACCTATTTTTTCAGACTGCCCTGTGCCTCTCGCCCTGGAAGTTCTTTTTTATAGTAATATATGTATTTCCAAGTGGACAGGGAAGGGGGCCTCCTTTCGTTTCGCCGCCGCCCTGGACCTCCAACAGCCTTAGTCCGCCATCGTTAGGGAGTTCAACCTCAACCACGCATGCACACTGCAACGCTGCCGCTTATATTAAACGGCAGCGCTACTACTCTTATAAAAATACTTTGAATATCCATATCAAATGATCTGATAGAAGAACAAAACAAAGGATGAAAGCTTAAAAACACTGTTTATTTTATTTATTTATTAATTTTTTTTTCACGACGAGCTTCTTTCGGGGGTTCATTGAACCAGTGAACACACAGGACGCGCTGCCACTGCTCACAGGTCTACGTCGTGAACACGCATCTGAATGCTCACTCCAAAGATATTCCTACTGCATGCCCTTCAGATGTGCGAAGAAAGTAGCAGTGGCGTGTGTTGGTGGTGCGCAGGTGCTGGTGGTGGGGATGCACGTGCGGCGCACGGACTACGTGGCGTTCCTGCGCTACAAGTACAACGCGACGCGCGGCGCCGGCCTCGACTACTACAGGAAGGCGGCAGCGCGCATGCGCCAGCTGCTCAGGCCGGAGGGCGCGGCGCTCGCCTTCGTCGTGACCAGCGACGACACGCGCTGGTGCCACAGGGTGCTGCTGCCCCTGCTGCGGCAACAGTTCAAGGTGCGCCTCCACTAACGCAGGATGACTCTCTCACAATTAACTGCCAACGTCAGGGCCTGATTCCTGTCTCAAAGATGGTTGTGCACTGGTGCTCAAAATTAGAACAACAAACCGCTATTTCCACTTCCCTGGTCGAAAGCAGGAGATGATCGTTGACGGTAGTGTCTGTACAGAAGTTTTCCACGTGGAAGTTGGCATTCTGGTTAGCGTAAAACCATACCAGCGAGACACCTATTTTATCTTACCGGAAATATTCTAGCATACTCAGCCATTGAAGATGGATGGCAGATACAGGGAATCGATTGGTATTGATCTAAAGGAATCGATTAGTATTGTTCTACGTGCTAAGTTACCTCGAGCAATGAAATTAAGATCCGAATCGTCCAGATACTCTCTTAAACCTACTGATGACAAATAGATTCGAACTTTCTAACTCATTTAGCATACAAGAGCGACCATAAGTCCGTTACATCTGTAATTCTACGGTCGGGGGTTCGAATCCCCCTCGGGCATGGATATTTGTGCCGTTCTTAGAATTAGTTAGTTTATAAGTAGTTTGTAAGTTTAGGGACTGATGACCCCGTAGTTAAGTCCCATAAGCAATACAAACATTTGAAACACATCTGTAATTATTAAAATCAAGTAAGAAGGTCTTCCTGTGCAGTTCAACACAAAAGTTGCTTCTCTAGCATTGACAGTGTTGAGCATCAGTGGATGAAGTTGAAAAGCACCATACAGTACATTTGGTCAAGTATGAGTAGTGGTTGGTAGGTAAGAGTCAGGCACACTTCAAGTTCACCAGAGTCTTATTATACTTAACGTAATTCTGACTCGTCAAGGTCGCCAGTCTCCAAATAGCAAAGAGGAGGAGAGTTATCGTATTACACCACTTCGACCGATCAGAGATGGAGAAGAGATGGGCATCATATTACACAAGTACACTGCGTCCACTCAGAGCACGTCTTCCCCTCCCCTGCATATCACAATATACAATCCAATAATAGCACTCTGACAAGATCATCACTCTCCATGTGTCAAGGAGAGGGCATATTTTTATGACATGAAGTTTCACAATTACAATTCGTTATCGCTGCCCTGCCGTCAGAGAGTTTAGGAAGGTTAAAAAACGTTAAGTGATGGCCACATAACAGTCTATACAGAATACTGCACTGAGCGTAAAACAAAATGTATATAAAGTAATGTTATTCTAGCTAAATAACAGCTAAACTCCAAAACTGTCTAAACTTAAGTTGTAACCATTAGAAACGTAATTTCAGAATCTCCCAGTTATTTTCAGGCCTAACAGATCTATTAACAGTTGAATTTATTGTAAATAGTAGTATAGACACAAAATTTCATAAGTCTGTAGCCACGATACAAAACTAACATTTTCGGTCCTATAACTGCAGATAATTCAAGATGGCAAAAAATAGGCACTCATTCCTAGGAAAGGAAAAAGTGTTACTTATTTATTTATTGACAAAAGTCATGCAGTGAACATATTATTGATAGGAAACAGCTGGCATCAAAGACACTACGCCACAGAGAGTCATACAACAATAGTAAGGACATAGCTGATTCGTAATTACACGGGTTATAAGAAAAAACGTAATGCCTACCAACTCAATAAAAGAAGTGGTCTCAATCGATTCCCTTGCCGAGTAACAGCTTAAATTGTACAAAGTAGGTTGAAAATAATTTGTTGACATGAAGAAGTTTCCTGCCAAGATTAATAACTCAGAATGTAAAAAATAAAGTAATCCTGTTTGCCATTACAAGTTTTACTCAATTATTTTCCACATTTGTGGGATCTAGTTAAATGTCACTATAGCATTTCCAACTAGATCGTAGACTACTCATCTGTGTATTGACATAACCTCGTGAAAAAACGAGTGATGAACGATTATTGTACCACTGTCATAAACTTACAATTTTTTCCTACATGATTTAAAACCGACGAATACGTAAAATTAAAAACTTATTTCAACTGAAATGAAATAGTACAGAATGTATTCAGAAAAAGCGATATTTGCGTTAACAAATGGAGACCCTACAAACTGTGATATTACTTTATTTACGGCAAAGTGACAGTAAAATTAATGCCCCATATCCCTAAAGTAAGCAGGCGTAACAAAGTAACCAGGCCTAACAGAGATAATAACGTTTGAAATCATAGTAAACAGTCGTCTCTACAGGGGGAGAAAACACGCTGTTGTTTATTTCGAATATCACAATGTTATTGTAAACCTAATAGTTATAACCTATTGCAATCAGTATGAAAAACATTTCAATGAAGTTATGGCCTAACTTTAAGACAGTAACTACGCTAAACACTATCTAGCACAAATAAGGCATTAAATTGTTTTACACAGCAAGGACCGAGTAAGGCCTAACAATGTAAAGGTCACTATTGCCCCAATATGTGTTTCACAAGTAAAGCAAAAAGACGATTTGTGACGTTTACGAACAATGCACAATTTAAAACCTTACAGGACTCTGAGTTAACAACCTGTTGTAACAAAATATTTTTTAGTAATGCTACAGTTGATCCAACCTGATAAGGCTCATAACCTGATGAACATTGATTTTATATCATACGCATATGCACTTGAATTACATAAAGGCACTGCCAACAAGCAAATGCAGCGAAAGGTAGCATCCAATGGGAAGCGAGAAGTCTCAGCATGTCAGAGGAGCTGCAGCCATGCATGTGCAGCTCGAACCTCGCTACGCGCTGCTAACACATTGCAGATCGTACCTCTCCAGGAGTTCTGGTGCGTTTACGTTGTATCCTTGCTGCTGGCACACAGTTCGCTATTCGCTTGCAGCCGGCAGTAGTCAACTCAGCAGCTCAACTTCTACACCAATACCATGTTCACGAAGAAGGTTTCTTCGTAACTTCATCTCAACCAGTCACAATATATTAGCAGGATTTTTTACCAATCGCCGACCTATCTGACGTTTCACTACACAAATAACTTCTTAAAACGCAATTTCAGAGGCACACTGCACGGTCACTACTGGTGTACAGGCAGGTCAATGTGCAATGCGACATGTACACGCAGAGGTCTCTAATGGGCGACTGCAGTGTTTTGCAGATGCGGTACTATCGCTAGTGCAATAAGGGACCTTCACATTATGTACGAGCCTCTGGTTCCACGTACATTAACTGAAAGCGTGTAAATGCGAGAGACTAGAATCTCCCCATCGTTTCCACCTTCTCAATAATAATCAAGACGTTAACTGAATTGTAATATTTAAGCATTTATTAGTAACAGTTACACAAATGTTTCGCCAGCCGCGATTACTGTTTTACAATATGAGGAGCCTACTAGCGGTAGCCCTCTGAGACGTCCGACATGCGTCCGTTAGTGACGGAGCCTCGATACAGTCTGCCGTGCCAAGTGTCGCGCACCCAGCATGAGGGCTGGGGCGGCATCAGAACAAAGGCAGTATACCTGCCGGCGGGCCCGTGGTGGTGGTCAAACTGCCCTTGGGGTTCCAGCATTTCTCCCAGGGGGCAGACCTGACTAGGCGGCATCTCCGCCCAGCTACCAACCACCACCAGATGGCAACTGCGAGTCCAAACATCCTCCCACTCAAAATGAGGATACTCATTTTCAAAGTCACAATCATTGACACACAAAATTCAAATGAGCAAAACAAACAAGAAATGTCAAAACAAACAAGAACTGGCAAAACAAACAAGAACTGGCAAAACAAACAAGAAATGGCAGAACAAACAAGAAATGGCAAAACAAACAAGGTATTTCAAAACAAACAAGATATTGTAAAACAAACAACAAATAGCACAATAGAAACAATGAGAGAAGTGGCCTGGACCAGCTTCAAGCAAGACACACAAAGTATACATCTAACACAATAAAAAAAGTTACACATATATACAAATTGACACAATGTAGAAATCACTGCTTGGGGAGGGGACACAACTTGGCTATTGGCCCTTTGAACTGGCCGTTAGCAGCCTTCACTAACATCACACGAACACACTCGTCAGGACCAGGAAACAGCTCGACGATGACACCTAGCTTCCACACCAGGGGTGGTAAGTTGTCTTCCTTGATCAGCACGTGATCGCCGGTCTGGGGTTGCCAGGCTGCCTCCGATGTCCATTTGGTGCGCTGCTGCAGGTTGTGTATGTACTCCGTTGACCACCTCCTCCAGAATGATTGGTACATTTGCTGGGTGAGTTGCCACCTGTGCAACCGGTTGGCAGGGATTTCCAGGACGGAAGGTTCAGGGTAACTGCAAAGGGGTTGTCCAATTAGGAAGTGACCAGGAGTGAGCGCAGCAGGAGAATCAAGATCGTCAGAGAGAGAACACAATGGCCTTGAGTTCAAGCACGCTTCTATCTGACTCAATATGATGTCGTGATCCTTCAAATGTTAATATTGCATTGCCAACAACACATTTGAAGTGTGAGTTTATGGACTTGACTACTGCCTCCCACAGTCCACCAAAGTGAGAGGCACGAGGTGGAATGAACTCCCACCTAATCCCTCCTGAGGTCGAGAAGCTCACCAACCACCTCTGTAGAGTCACAGGTCTCCATGTGCCCTAGTTCAGCATATTCGTGCATGAACGCAGAATATTCCTTCAACTGTGGTTGCCCCTTAAATCTCCTCTCAAGATGGTCGAATCTACGAGAAGCCTGTTGTCGTGACTCACCCAATGGTTTGCAGTCCGGTTTCATTGGCAATGGAACTACAAACCTACCTTCTTCGGTACGAGTTTTGTGGCGCTGAAAGTGAGCCTCACACAGTTTGTCCTGTTTGCTTAATGCCTTCGTAGTCACTTCTTCTAGTTCCCAAAATCTTTGCAATTTTGCATCTGGACTATCACCCCTGACAAAGCATGATGTCACTGTGGAAACAGGCATGTTGCGTGGAGCAGCCGGTATCCTGCCAGACAAAATCCAGCCAAATCTTGTTTCGACTATTGAAGGATGATTCGGCTGCACCAGTCTTTCATTGCACAACACATCGAAGAAGACTTCTGCTCCAAGCATCAACTCTATGGGGCCAGGTTTGTTGAATTCCAGATCAGCGAGTGGGAGACGACACGGAATATTCCAGGAACGTGTATTTATGTAGCTCGCTGGTAGGTTACTGGTAACATTATCCACAATAGCACAGTTTGTTTTCAAATGAAAATCACTAAATCTAGAAGACAATTCGATGTTACATGTTTGTGACACCGACACTGTGAAGGCATTATTCACACCATTTACTGGAAATGAGTGTCTGATACGCTTCAATTTCAGTTTATCTGCCAAGCGCCTGGATATGAATGACAGCTGACTTGCACTGTCGAGCAAAACTCTGCAAGAGTGCTGCCCACCTTGGCTGTCTTTGATGTTGACAACAGCTGTCGCCAACAAAGCATTGTGGTGGGTGTTTGTATTACCACTTACAGCTTGATGAGCTACATACTGATTCGTAGCTTCACCATTTCGACTATGCTTACAATCAGCTGCTTGATGGAGCAGTACATTGTGCCTGCCCTTACACAATTTGCAACAGGAAAGCTTGCAACTACGCGCATAATGACCACTGCGGCAGCACAAGAAACAGAGCTTACATAATCGCGCCTCTCACTGACATTTAAGGCAATAAATCCCTTGCAATCAGTGAGTGCGTGATGCTTTTTACAGTACTTACAAACTACTTCAACATCAGCACTGGCCAGATGAGCTCTCCTCACATTACTACTCTGCGTCTCTTTGGGAGTATTATCCCTAAATTTAATCAGTTCAAAGGCTAGGCATTTTGTTTCTAAGAACTGTATGAGTTGGTTCAATGTGGTGAACGTCGACCCAGACATTTTTTCCTCCCACTCCTGACGATCTGTGGGACGCATAATAGTCAAGATTTGTTCTGAAAGGAGAATTTCATGAAGTGGCACATCAGGCTTAAGAGCTTCTAGGGCTTTCAGATAGCTACATACATGGTTAATCAACTGCCGATAATTGGTTGACGTACTGTGGCTGACGATAGGAGAATTTAATAAAGCCTTAGCATGTCTGGCCGCGACTATCTTAGGATTATTATATCTTTGTGTAATAAGTCTCCAAGCTACTGAGAAGTTTTCTGAGGTTACTGGTAAATGTTTTAGAATGTCCCTTGCTTCACCTTGCAATGTCGAATTTGAATAATGAAATTTTTGAACATCGTCAATTGAGTCATTATTCATGACGAGACTCGAGAAAGCATCTCTGTAGGATGACCATTTCAGATAATCCCCTTCAAAGGTTGGCAAATTGATGGCAGGTAATTTCAAATTGCTAACATTGCTCGAATGATTCGAGTTGGCAGGCTCAGGCTTCTGAGCGTGTCTCTTCAATAAACCCCTTATGGTACATTCAATGATTTCACAAGAGTCCTCGAAATCTGCCCTATCATTGCTGTGATCCGTTAATTCATCGTCCATTTCGAGTTGGGACTGTGGGGACTCAAAATCCGCTTGAATTTGCGCCAATTTGCTTAATCTATATTCTAAGATTTCAATGCTAAGCGTCTCTACATCTTGCATTGAATTACTCAAGCGTGAAAGAGCTGCCTTTGCAAGCCCTCTCTGCTTGACTAACCGAGCTCTTGCTGCTGGCTCCATTGCAGGGAAGAGCAGATTAGAAACAGGATGCCAAGCGGTAACACTCACCAAGGCTGTAGCGGCGCTGAGGCAGTGCAGAGGCGGCGGCCGCGGAGTCCCGTGATGACGTCGGCAGACGTGGTGCGAGGCGCAGCTTCCGTTGGCGCCAAACTGCGGGTTGGTCGGAGATGATGCTGGTGCGTGATGCCGTCGGCAGTCGTAGTGCGAGCGACAGCTTCCGTTGGCGCCAAAACTGCGGGATGCTCGGGGACGATGGCGGTACCGTGCGCTCGCTTTAACGCGATCGCGCGTGATGCAATAGCCGGTCACAAGTACTGCACTCACACACGTAGTCAAGGCTGTTATTTGCGTTGTCCCGTACAGACCTTGAGGCACACAGTGGCGCTTACAAGCCGCGAACATGTGCAGTACACACGTGATTCACAAAGTTCATTTCCGAATGCGCTTTCGCGTTAACACTAATCTTGCGGTCTACGTTTTCGTGGTCACTGTATCCGGCCCGGAGGACCAAATGTACGAGCCTCTGGTTCCACGTACATTAACTGAAAGCGTGTAAATGTGAGAGGCTAGAATCTCCCCATCGTTTCCACCTTCTCAATAATAATCAAGACGTTAACTGAATTGTAATATTTAAGCATTTATTAGTAACAGTTACACAAATGTTTCGCCAGCCGCGATTACTGTTTTACAATATGAGGAGCCTACTAGCGGTAGCCCTCTGAGACGTCCGACATGCGTCCGTTAGCGACGGAGCCTCGATACAGTCTGCCGTGCCGAGTGTCGCGCACCCAGCATGAGGGCTGGGGCGGCATCGGAACAAAGGCAGTATACCTGCCGGCGGGCCCGCGGTGGTGGTCAAGCTGCCCTTGGGGTTCCAGCATTTCTCCCAGGGGGCAGACCTGACTAGGCGGCATCTCCGCCCAGCTACCAACCACCACCAGATGGCAACTGCGAGTCCAAACACATTATGTCTCACACGCTTTTGGTGTATTTATATTTGTTCGAACCCATGTACTTTCCTTGTCAGATTGAAATGATTGTAGACTGTATGGATCAGTTGTGCCTATTTGTTGGTGTAAATGTTTGTGTGTGTTCTCATTTTCTGATAAAGACTGTGGCCGAAGTGTCTCTATTGTGAGTGTGTGATTATCTTTCCTATGTGCCTGTCTGTGAGTGTTCATCTTGACAGTGAGTTGCAGCCAGTCTTCACCTACTCATATGACTCCTTGTACAGGATGGCGGTCCTGTGTCTGGTGCCTTCCTAGTGTCACGGGGCGGGCCGCGAGCTCCAGACCACGACCTGGCCCTGCTGTCGTCGGTCGACCACTCTGTGATCGCGTACGGCACGTTTGGAACTTGGGGAGCACTCATGGCAGGCGGTCGCACCATCGTGTTCGACATGCGTGCCGCCAATCCGGACCTTCCGCCAGGCGCCAGTACAGGTGCCATGAACTTTGCACGCCAGCTACCTTCCTGGGAGATGCTCGCGTAGCCAAATGAATTAGTTTTAATTCCAGTGCGCAAATGTCACGGTGCAAACGGACACATTTTTTGACAATGATCTCTTGTAAGCAATCTTACTGTACATAATTGTAAGTAAAGTGTTCTGGATTGTTCAAAAGTACCTGAGCCATATCAGACGAACATTTTTGTCTTTTAGTCTTTACTAAAGCAACTTTGTTCACCTTACTTTCATCTACACGTACGTGGCATATTGCATTTCAAAAGTTCTCATTTCTCATAATTTTTTACGTAAAGAGATGCTTTATGATGAGCTGTACAGTGTTCACAGAACAACATTGTCGGCAAAGGAGCAGCGATTTGCGATGAAATGTAGTGGATAGAATTTGTTTAACCGGTTTCGACATATCTAACGGTCATTCTCACAAACATATGAATCATCTGGCTGGCGCTCCACAGATGATACAGTTACAATCATGCCACCAACCATAGACCAAAGATAAAATAGACTGCGCATGTCCCTATCTCTGCTGTGTTGTGCTTTGAACCCCGTAGTTAAGTCCCATAAGCTTTACAAACATTTTTTTTGAAACCAACATCTAAAATTGCCCCGAGTCACGTGACTGAGTTTTCATCATTATGAGCAAGAGTTTTTCTCATTTACAGGTGAAATTAAGCTTTGATTTTTAAAATAAAACTTCTCGTATTCCTATTACACACCTAGTAGTCATGATAACGTAATTTCATCTATTATTAATGTTAATGCAGTGATTTCGTATATAGATGTGCCCATGTGAATAGTGTATTGTCAATTATTTTTAGAAGCAACAAAATCACATATCGTCGTTGTTTGTGTTACGCTATGAATCTTTTGCGTTTTGCTGATGACATTGTAATTCTGTCAGAGACAGCAAAGGACATGGAAGAGCAGTTGAATGGACTGGACAGTGTGTTGAAGAGAGCGTATAAAATGAATATTAACAAGAGCAAAACAAAAATAATGGAATGCGGTCTTAGAAAATCTGGCGATGCTGAAGGAATTAGATTAGGCAACGAAACAATGAAGGTGGTAGATGAGTTTTGTTACTGGGGTAGTAAAATAACATGTGATGGTCGCAGTCCAGAGGATATAAAATGCAGAATGGCAATGGGAAGAAAAGCATTTTTGAAAAAGAGAAATTTGCTAACATCGAATATTAATTTAAGTGTAAGGAAGTCTTTTCTGAAGGCATTTGTGTGGAGTGTTGCCTTGCAAGGGAGTGAAACATGGACGATAAGCAGTGCGGACAGGAAGAGAATAGAGGCTTTTGAAATGTGGTGCTACAGAATAATGCTGAAGATTAGATGGGTAGATCGCATAACTAATGAAGAGGTACTGAACAGAATTGGTGAGAAAAGGAATTTTTGGCATACCCTGACTAAAAGAAGGGATCGTTTGGTAGGACACGGTCTTAGACCTCGGGGAATCGTAAATTTAGCACTGGAAGGAAGTTCGTGGGATAAAAATCGCAGAGGGAGACCAAGAGACGCGTATAGTAAGCAGATTCAAGTGGATGTGGGTTGCCGTTCTTATGAGGAGATGAAAAGGCTTGCTCAGGATAGAGTAGGGTGGAGAGCTGCATCAAACCAGTCTCCGGACTGAAGACCATAACAACAACATGAATGATTTAATTTCTCCAAGTTATGAATGTGATTATCGACTGAAAGATACTTCAAGCTGCTCTTGAGCAAGTTCATATGTCAGCAAGTAAGTCTTTTAGGTGAAAATCTGCTTTCAGTTACGTTATACAAACATTCATACAGACTATTTATTATACTAATAGTCACTTCTTGCCGAGTGCATCAATGATGTTTCCTCACTACCGTACTCTTTAATGTAAACAGCCAGTAGTTTGGTTGTTTTCAGTTTTGGCTTCACCGTCTGTGGCAAAAGTCTTAAAATACAAACGGTTGTTAAAATCTGATTGTATGAATGCAAACAGTTTTCATTTCTTAAAGCACGACGAAACATTTCATATGTATTGTTGAGGAATCTTAAACGGAAGCTGATGTTCTTTTCATACTGAAATTCGATATTCTACTCCTGTGTAAAATACTAACTAAAAGATTCACAGTACAACGACAACCTTTCACGTAAAAACTATTGTTCTGTTGCTTGTAAAAAGGCTGTCAATACGTTTCATCCAGGCACATATAAAAACTGTAGCTATCGCATTAATTTTTGCATCTGCGGAGAACTAACGCCAGTTGTACTACTAAAGATGTAATAAGAATAAGCTACGACGTTTTATTGATCAAATAAACTCTTAATTTCCACTACAAAGGATAAGAACTACACCTCTCAGCTACATTGCTCATTACTCGTAACGATGAAAACGGTTTCCTGTCCCGAGTCACGTGACTTAGATGTTGGTTTCAGTACAATGACGTCACACTCGGTGTATCTTATCTTTGGTCTATGCCACCAACGCTTGTGCAGCCACATAGCCGCAGAACTAGGTAGACGACTCCAAAATGTTTGATAGTGACCGTTACATAGGTCTAAATAAAGATTTCTTTTTCGTTTTTCACTGCTATTTTATATAATACAATTCAGAGAAGACGCTTAAACCACTGTGGAGTACATATTTAGCCCGGTAAAGAAGTGATTTATATTAAAGTTTTATAGGACAATGTTAGGATATTCAAAGGAAACAGGAAGTGTACTGTGTCAAACGCTATAATGAAACATGTCAGTATTAATGTGCACTCAAAACAGATGCGTTCGTTTGTTACAACATACGTCGATTTCTACATTGGTTAATTCCATGTTCCATAGATTAATTACATTATTTATTTTCAAATGTTTGGAGTAACATGATGTACAGGCTAAAGTTAAACAATTAGTTTTTATCTATAGCTACATTCAGACCATTTACAATCACTACACAGCGTGCAGCCTTAAGTTTAATGAAAAATAACACAGTATTGTTTCACATTACTCATGCTGATATTGAAATAAATGTTACAACTAAAGTGAATGTGCCAGCAATGATTAACTAAAATTTTACTGCTCAATAGCAGCGGTCTAAAAAGATTATTTTATTATTATACTACCTTTAATTCGCGGTTTCGCTCGCGATAATGTCCTTGTATACGTGTCAAATACCATCGAAAGTACGATAATTTTCCGACCTTGTTTTAAGTTATGACCAGGATCATCAGAATAAGAGAAAAGTTTACAATTTTCCTGTTTAAATATAAACCGAGTGTAAAATGACGGTAAATACTGCCCTTTATCGAGATAAAATAAATATACTATTAAATACGCAAAGAAACTATTTGTTACGTCGTGATTAAACAGCTGACTCAAGAAGTTATATATTATACAACGTATAAATAATGCATGATTCAAATGTCATCGAAATCCGTTTGGCGGTTTGAATAAGTGGACGACTTGTGTAAGCTTTATATTCATTATGTTGAACCGTATTACATACAAAACACCAACCATTAAAAGTATTTCGCAAATCAAAGAATAAATAGTTTTACAAGGAGTCTTAACCCGTCTCAGAAGCTATAAGAGAAACATTTTGGTTTATAAGTGCCGTATTTCAAGTTACATACATGAAATAAACCAATATCTTGAATTACACATTTTCTAAAGTAGCCTATGTTCTTCTTTGGCGATCAAACTACATATGTCCGAACCCAATATCCCAATATCATCAAATTCGGTTAAGAGCATTAGTTGTGGAAGCATAACAGATAGATCTTCTTTGGCATTTACAATATTAGTAAGGATTTAAAATTTTCTGTCTTACTTGACTGTATTTGTGGTATTTTTACAAATTATTAACATATTGAACCTCATTCAAATGCAATGATTAATGTGCAGTAACATTTTTGCATCTTGTGCGGCAGCTATTTACATTTCAGCTCTTTACAAAATATGATATATTATTTATGACAAATTGCCTTGAAGGATACCTATAATCTGATGAAGTGGTTAACAGACTTACCACAACAAAGAGACAATTGCAAGGCAACTTCATGTGCATCTTCTGCAATAATTGCTTTACTTTTTAATTCATGAGTTGAAATGAAAAATTATACCATATCACATCAATGGATTTACAAATGTAAAAATCTTGAAATGTAGTAGATTGCCTGGTTCTTGTCCTGAAGACTTATGGTTGCTCGAACGTTGAGATACTCTGAGTGGAGGTGTAGGGATTAAGTGAAAAAATTATTTCATGTAATTATTTTTTATTTAGAACAGATTTATATGAAACATTTTGTGGGAGTTGTCGTTGGTACATAATATTTTTCGAAAGGTTTAACTTTATTCAGCAACTGTTTTTCCGTATACATTTTTATAAAACTTTATGCTGGTAACGACAGCCATGTTGTTTTTGTGTGTGATTGACGAGTCTGGTTACTAACATCAACGTAAAACCAGAACTCTTTCAACTTCTCCGTCCTTACCGTCTATATTGGCACATAGATTTATATTTTCATGAGATTACTTCAATGACGACTGATAAGAATCCATAAATTGTCGATGTTGTATTGAGGAGCATATGGCGGGACATCCTACATTTTTTCTAGTTGTTCTTGATTTTGGTGAAACATGTTTCGCTAGCCGCGATGGTATTAATATAATATCCACAAAAATCGACTAACGTTGTTAACGGAATATGCAGTTGTCTTAAAGCGTGGAGACAAAACTTTGCCATTGTCTAAGACGTTTCGGTATTCATCGAATCAAATTTCAACAGATTCTGTTGGATTTTATCCATTTCAGTAAAGTATTGAACGCATGAGTAAAACATCTTTTCACCCTTCCGCTGGTATTTTATCGAATGAGGGCGCTAGATCAGCATTTCGGCGATTTCTGTATGAGTTCTGGCCCAGTATGCTTCCGCATAGAAGACCAAGAGCCTCTACGCCTGAATGTTAATGAAACTTAAGCTGCATTTATATGTTGCGTTAAAAGATGGCGTTACTTGAGTAGGTCTACTAGAGCCGAATAGCAACAAAATTGAATCATGTTGGAACGTCGGGACAAGAATGTTCTAAACGTGACAGTCCGCATACATTGAAGCGGATACCAACCCTATGAGTACCGGAAGTACTTAACCACTGCGGCACATTCGTCTCTCAACTACTTTGCACTAATTCAAAGACTGTCATTACCCGCCAATAAAACCGAATTCAAAAGCAATAGCAGTGTTCATAGCTACAACAGTAGGAGAAAGAATTATCTTCACTACTCAAGGTTAAATTATCTATGGCACACAAAGGGGTGAAATATGCCGCTTCAACAGTTTTTGGTCACCTACCAAATAGCATCAAAAGTCTGACGGATAGCAAACAAGCATTTAGAAATAAATTAAAAGAATTTCTGAATGGCAACTCCTTGTACTTATTAGATGAATATGTAAATAAATAAAAATAAAAGTAAAGAAATAAAAATAACTGTATCATTTAATGTTTTATATAATGTAATACCTTGTAAAGAGATCTTTTATTAACGTGACAAGTTCCACATCATTATGAAGTGTCATATTCATGATCTATGGAACAAGTACCATCTAATCTAATCTAGTCCATCCCGCTTACCTGTTGGCTTCCCAAACCTCCATATCATACAGAAGGCCACATAGCAACAGGATGATCGGGAACTACTCGCCACTACAGTCGGGGGTTCGAATCCCTCCTCCGGCATGGATATTTGTGCCGTACTTGGTATTAGTTAGTTCATATGCAGTTTGTACGTTTAGGGACTGATGACCCTATAGTTATTCCCATAACCTTTACAAACATTTCAACATTTGATTTTAACCACTCACGACACGCAGTGTACAAGACTTTTCCGTTGCCCGTTGGCCTGCAGTGCTGTCTTGGCCTTCTCATTTTGCCGCTTTCGCATACCGAAGACGTCTGGTCGATGATAGTGGATCGGCTGAACAAGCGTACACCACCTTTTCTTCCACCAGTCCTGGTTTGGCAGTGAGTGGGAAGAGCATGCAGTCCTATACCGGGAAACAGATACTGAGCCTCTTCGACTAAGTCGTAACATGCAGGAATAACGGCAACAATCAACACTGATTACACAATCTTTCTCGCTAATACACTCGGGGTTGCATTTGCAATCATGCGAAATTTTCACAACGTGATTTCTCCCAAATAAATCTAGCTTGGTTACCTCCGGCACTTCTTGGTGTTGCAATTTTGATAGCCGTAAATGTAATGCTTAGCGGTCGGGATTGCCGTTGTGGTGCTGCGGGTATTATTCCTCTGTAATTTTTATGAATGTTACTTTTGTGCGCATTTATTTAGCGCTCACTTTTCTAGTACCTGAAACTGGATGGGGATTTTTCTACTCTTAATCCTCTCTCATCTAAGTCGCAACTGAAATAGAATTTCCCTTATCTCTATCAATTTTAGAGGACTCGGGAAGTTCGAGGAAAAAGTATTTATAAAGCCTTTAGTAAGTGGGTATATTCTTCCCAAAATAACATGCACATTAAATTTTTCAGAAAATAGTTGCTACCGAAACAGCGCTCGAAGCATCAGATCCACATGCCACGTAAAATTGCAATGAATTACCTTTACTGTGCAGTTACAGGGAGTCGTACCGCCCTATTTCTACAATGTTAAATTGCCTATATAAATGCTCCGTTTTCTCGGGAACCGTTGAACATATTAATATGCTGTTTTTATCACATATTTTCGCTTGTTTTGTGAAGTGCTTCTCAATCACTTTAAAATAACAGCTGGAAAAAGTTACACTATTTCCCTAAACATTGAAGGTGAAGCATTGAATTAAAATTTATCATGCGGCCAGGAATCGAACCCAGAGCTCCATGGTCACTGGCCAGACGTCTTAACCACTAGACCACCGCAACACTAGCGATCAAGCTGCCTCAGAATAGAATGAAACTTCACTCTGCAGCGGAGTGTGCGCTGATATGAAACTTCCTGGCAGATTAAAATTGTGTACCGGAACCGGGACTCGAACCTGGGACCTTTTTTTTTTTTTTTTTTTTCTTTTTTTTTGCGCTGTGCCATTTTCCTATTTTTTTCTCGTGACGTCTTTTATTGCAAAATAAAAGTGCTTCCTTGCAAATGGCATAAAATAGTATAACAGAAACGTTATCCTTGAAACAAAGAAATAATAAAAAGAAAACTCTTTTGCATTAAATGCACCGTACATTTCAAGGCAATACTTATTCCTTGTGGTCTTTATGTTCTCGCCATGTGATGTTTTGTCTGCGTCTTCTTGTGGGTCAGCAATGCCGTTTCAGGGTTCTGCTGAGGCCTTCACGGCTACCGTAGCGGCCACGGGCCTACGAAGTCCCCACCGTACTTCGCCCTCAACAGCAGTCCCCTACTTTAGCATGCTATCTCCATTTTCTAGGTGATGATTTTTATACTTTAACCTATACCCTGTCTCTGAAACAGAATTTTCAGCATATTTCCGAAGTTTCTTTTAGGGTCCTTCTTATTATATATTCTGTAAAATTCTTCTTGTATATATTCTCTATATTCTTGTATGGTGTCATTTCCTTTTTTGTTTATTACATAATTTACGAAAGTACCGAACAACCACACTATGACGTTGTTTCTTTGTGTTGGAAAAAACACTGCGTCCGGAAAAAATAGGTTGTTTATTGTTATCTCTCTACCATCGCTACGTTTTATGAATGCGATCTGTTGTCTTACGTCGTTCCAAATATCATTGTATCCACTGCAGGTAAAGCGGTGATAAAGTGAGTCGATATTGTTACACTTTGGGCATGCATTTGTTACACTGAGTCCTATTGAGTACAGTTTTTCATTAGTACTCACTATATTATTAATGACTCTATACCAAACCACTTGCACTTCTGTAGTTAATATTTTATTACTTATATTTATCCATATTTTTGACCAGTTCTTGTTGGGGTATTTTACCTCAATCTTATTGTAGTTTTCGTTGGATTTTAACCTACGCACAATAAATTTACAGTTCCTTTTATGTCTATCCTCTATAATACATTTCAGGTAGCTTAGTTCAAGGTAAAAATGCCTAATATACTGCAATTTGTAGTGAATTTCAGTCACAGTTACCGGAGGCTGCATACTTTCGGGTTTCAGTTGCTCAAATAAAGCCGCGGTTATGCTGTTCGGGTAGGTCTCTATGAGTTGCAGTGTTCTTTTGACAAAGAGGGCCGTATTCTTCTTCCGAACATCGGTACGTCCTAGGCCTCCTTCTTCCGGTGGCATAGTAGTTGCGCTTACTGCAATTCTGAAGATATCACCTTGCCAGATATATTTACCGATGGTACTCATGATAGCTCTTGCTGTTTGTCTGGGTATAGGTAAAACTTGACTGATGTATGTAGCTTTTGAGAGTACTGCGCAGTTTACTAGTTTTATTCTTTGCTTAATATTTAAATCTCTGATTCCGTGTAATATTAAGCTGCCTCTGATATTATTTAGCACCAGTTTCCAGTTAGCTGCTATTGTCCTGAGTGGGCAGTTGTAGAACAGCTCTCCTAGTGCAGTGTGATGGTCCACACATTCCGCCCAAGGTAGCTCCATTCTTTCTAGACCTTTCAGATTTAAAAAGGAACTTTTAGTCTCATTTAATTTAGCTCCAGTTGCATTGCTGTACAGTGACAACTTGTCCGTTAGCTGTATGCAGTCCTGTTGACTCCTTACTATCACTCCAACATCATCAGCGTATGCATTTGTTACTTTCTTTAGGCCACATATTGTTATGCCTTCCAAGGTAGCGTTCAAGTGTCGGAGGAGGGGTTCCAGAGAAACCACGTAAAGTATCATTGACAAGGGGCTACCTTGTGGCACTCTATTTGAAATCGTAACAAATTTTGTAAACTGTCCATTTATTGTAATCCTTGTTGTTATCCCTTTTACGATGTTCATCAGAACCGTTATGTTGTTATCATCTAGACCTATGTATTTCAAAGTTCTGAAAAGATACTCATGATTAACCGTATCAAACGCCTTTGCAAAATCTAAGAAGGCAAGGCCTCCATGTGCTGATGATGTCGAGAAAATTGCAATGATATCCCTATATTCGCATACCGTCTTAAAAATGTTACGCTGAGGGAGACAGGTCTGATGACATTCAATTACATTCTCGAAAATAGGTCTCAGTCTTTCTTTAACTACCCTTGCTATTATTTTATAGTCGGAGTTCATCAAACTGATTGGTTGCATTTTACTGAGTTCCTTTACCTCTGTATTCCTTCCTTTTGGGAGTAAAACCGTTACACTTTCTTTGGACTTTGCAGGAACCACCTCCCCTTTCAGGACCTCATTAACAACGTCGGTGAATTTGTCGCCTATTACGTGCCAGAATTGTCTATAAAATTCGATTGGCAAACCGTCTGGGCCAGGAGACTTTCTAGAAGGAGAAGATTTAATTATTTCGAAGATCTCTTCGTTTGTAATGTCTGACGAGAGGTTTCTATTTTCGTCTTCTGTCACCACACTCTCCATTCAAATTGCGTACTGAGTTTTCATCAATGTCATTTCCTGAATAAAGCTGATGGTAAAATCTGTACGCTTCATTTATAATATCTTTTTGTTCTGACAACACTCTTTGGTCTTCCGTTCGAAGATTGGCAATAAAATTTCGCCTTCTGTTTTTTGAGTGCTGTATTAAGTGATAGATAGAAGTATTCTCCTCATCCACAATGCTGCTGGTGTGGGATTTTACTTTCAAACTCTCCAGCTGAGCCCTCTTAATACTTGTCATTTTGGCTTTGATTTTCTTTATCTCTATAAAAACCTTAGGGGACATTGATTGCTCGTAGAGGTCCCTAAGACAAGAATAATAAAATTCCATCGTGCTTCTAAACCATCTCGATCTTAACTTTGTCTTCGCGGCCAAGGTCCACCATTCAGTATTTGACCTGTACTTGTTTCGCATCCTTAAGACGGCCTGCCAAGTCTGTTGTATTTCCAGGGCAAGGGCGTTATTCGGCAGAATACTTATATTTAGTTTCCAAAATGATCGGCCCCAGTATGTCTTTTGTCTTTTAATTTAATGCTGCACTTCAGACTAAGGTGGTCAGAGAAGCTGGTTGGTATCACTTCGATACTACTGACATTATTTTCTAAATTTGGGGTGACATACATTCTGTCTAATCTACTCTGTGACGTACTCGTAAAGTAGGTAAATCTTACCATCGTCGGGAACTTTATTTCCCAAGCGTCACACCACTTCATGTTTTTTACTAGTGCCTGCAGTTCATGGGAAAAATTAAAATTTGCCCGTTGGTCTTTTCTGTTTAAAACTAAATTCCAATCTCCCCCAATTAAAATCTCTGAAGAGTTGTCTTTAAGAAGAAATAAGATTTCCGTTTTGAAAAAAGCTGACCTGGTCTGTCTGGCATTGTTCCCTGATGGAGCATAAATGTTGAGAAAAGTCGTATTAAAAATTTGGCAACTAATTCCCCTCCCTGATTCTAAAAGACATACATTTTTCAGTTCGATGCCATCTTTGACAAGTATTGCGGTCCCACATGATTTTCAGGTGCGACATTTAGAATCTCTTTGTACCCAGAAACATATAAGTTCCGAATGTTAACCTCCTGTAAAAAGGCGATATCCGTGTCGGACTGATATAAGAATTCTTTTAGCAAAGCTACCTTAGTTGCACTCTGAATTTTATTTATATTTCAAGTGGTCACATTGTACGTGTGGTCCACTTTGTTACGCTACGAGTCGCAAAGTAGAGGATACATATTTGGACTGATGACAGCAAATTCCAGTACACTTTTGTATTTCTTTCTTTCTTTTTCTTTTCTTTCGTTTTTCTTCTGAAAATTCATTAAATGATTTAATAAAAAAAGTCTTCTTCAAAAGCCTCTGCCGTGTCCATTCCTTCTGTCTGCTCCTCTCTATCGACCGCCCAGTTTAAAGTCGTATCGGTGGTGTCATGTCCAAGTCGGGTAGCATCGTCAACTTCCGGTGTTGCACCAACAACTAAGGTTTCAGAGTTTTCCTGTGGTCCTTCAAAATCTCCCGGTCTCTCTCTCAGGTCAGTTCACTCGCCAACTCGTTCCGTTCTGCGCTCGTCTTTCTTCTTTGCGGCATCCTGTATCTTCCGCAGTCTGTCCCTTAGAGGAGGGGCCAAGCTTTCTGCGGCCTGATGTGCTCTTCGTCGTTTTTTGTTCCTTCTCGACTTCGGTGAGCTCGTTGGAGACGCCTCTGGTGAAGTTTCGAACGACTCTATTGAAGCTCTGTGAAGTCCGGATTGTTCTTGTTCCTTATCCGAATCATTCTTGACTCCGGTAGGTTGAGTGTCGGCAGGTATGTCTTCTCTTTCAACGCGTTGTTCTGTTGATTGTGTTCCTGCTTCAGTCTGTACTGAAATTGGTCCTTTCCCATTCACAGGGTGTGCTTCTCCTTGTGTCGATCTTCCATCCACAGTTTCCTCATGTATTACTTGGTGCTCTTCTCTCATACTGTGTTGTTCCACGGCCGGAACGGCGTCTTCCTGCTCACCAAAAGGTGAGGGCTCCGTGACTTCTCTGTCAGGGGTCATCAGTGCGCTCTTCAGATCGTTTGAAGAACTCTCGATATCCCGCGATACGCAACTTGTGCTTTCCACTGACTCATGGCTGGCAGATGCCTGATTGTTTTCGGTATTGGGCGCAGTGCGACTTCCTGTTCCCGCGCGCGCACCAGAGGCTTCCCCCTGCTCCGCCGTAGCCGGTTGAGCGGGGCTGTGTACAACTGTGGCGGCAGCGTACGTCAACTTCATGCTGACTGCTGGCCCCGGAAGCGCAGCCTCGTTGTTGTTCGGTAACTGTGCGACTCGCCTTTTACTACATTCATTCCTGAAGTGCCCAGGAGCACAGGTCCTTGGCTGGCCATCGTAAGAAAGGAGGGCACGATAGCCACAAATATGTAGGTAAGACGGTATATGCCGCAAAAGCTCTATTTTCACCTGCCGAATATCGTTAAAAACCGGAAACATGTGCAACTCTGACCACTTTTTTGCCACATTTGATATAACCCTACCATATGGACGGAGAGCTTCATTTATTGCTTCAGCAGGGACTTCGAACGGAAGTTCAAAGACTCTCACAGTTCGAATACCTAGTCCAGCTTGCGTAACAGTTACATCACTAATTGTTCCATCGGAATGGTTAAACTTCATCGTTCCACCACATTTTTCCACTATTGAACTACATAACTCAGGAGAATTCATTTTTACAAAAACAGAATTTGTTACGAATGACAGATGCATACTGTAAATATCGTCCCCTGTAATCTGTACTGTTTCAGAGAGCCACCGCTTAATCTCAAAAGGCATTGGTCTGTTAAATTTCCAATCAAATCAAAATCTAATCGTATCTTTCCGTTCACAATTATCCAAATTCATTTTATCTTTTGAAACATTCTAAGGACAAGCGCAATAGCAGTACTGCAATGCAAATAACCTTGTAGCAGCGAGACAGCCGATGTTTACGTCCGCACGTCCAGCGCTGCCGCCATGCGTCCGTCGAGCTCAGCGGCCGAGCAGGGAATGGACTGTGCTATCCCGACAAGACTCACGATGCCGCCTCACAACTTTACTTCTGCCAGGAAGTTTCGTATCAGCGCACACTCCGCTGCAGAGTGAAGTTTCATTCTGGAAACATCCCTTAGGCTGTGGCTAAGCCATGTCTCCACCATATCCTTTCTTCCAGGAGTGCTAGTCTTGCGTGTTTGGAGGAGAGCTTCTGTGAAGTTTGGAAAGTAGGTGGCGTGGTACTGGCAGAAGTAAAGTTGTGAGGCGGCATCGTGAGTCGTGTCGGGATAACACAGTCGGTAGTGCGCTTGCCCGCGAAAGGCGAAGGTCCCAGGTTCGAGTCCCGGTTCCGGCACACAATTTTAATCTGCCAGGAAGTTTCATATCAGCGCACACTCCGCTGCAGAGTGAAGTTTCATTCTGGAAACATCCCTTAGGCTGTGGCTAAGCCATGTCTCCACCATATCCTTTCTTCCAGGAGTGCTAGTCTTGCGTGTTTGCAGGAGAGCTTCTGTGAAGTTTGGAAAGTAGGAGACGAGGTACTGGCAGAAGTAAAGTTGTGAGGCGGCATCGTGAGTCGTGTCGGGATAGCACAGTCGGTAGTGCGCTTGCCCGCGAAAGGCGAAGGTCCCAGGTTCGAGTCCCGGTTCCGGCACACAATTTTAATCTGCCAGGAAGTTTCATATCAGCGCACACTCCGCTGCAGAGTGAAGTTTCATTCTGGAAACATCCCTTAGGCTGTGGCTAAGCCATGTCTCCACCATATCCTTTCTTCCAGGAGTGCTAGTCTTGCGTGTTTGCAGGAGAGCTTCTGTGAAGTTTGGAAAGTAGGTGGCGTGGTACTGGCAGAAGTAAAGTTGTGAGGCGGCATCGTGAGTCGTGTCGGGATAGCACAGTCGGTAGTGCGCTTGCCCGCGAAAGGCGAAGGTCCCAGGTTCGAGTCCCGGTTCCGGCACACAATTTTAATCTGCCAGGAAGTTTCATATCAGCGCACACTCCGCTGCAGAGTGAAGTTTCATTCTGGAAACATCCCTTAGGCTGTGGCTAAGCCATGTCTCCACCATATCCTTTCTTCCAGGAGTGCTAGTCTTGCGTGTTTGCAGGAGAGCTTCTGTGAAGTTTGGAAAGTAGGTGGCGAGGTACTGGCAGAAGTAAAGTTGTGAGGCGGCATCGTGAGTCGTGTCGGGATTGCACAGTCGGTTGTGCGCTTGCCCGCGAAAGGCAAAGGTCCCAGGTTCGAGTCCCGGTTCCGGCACACAATTTTAATCTGCCAGGAAGTTTTGCCTCAGAATAGTCTAAGTACGACTTCCCCCAGGAGCTGAATTAGTTTTTCTAAGGTGGAGGGAAGTCGTATTTAGACTATTCAGAGGCAGCTTGATCGCTAGTGTTGCGGTGGTCTATTGGCTAAGACGTCTGTCTGGTGTGGATGGAGGTCCCCGGTTCGATTCCCAGCTGGAGCACAAAATTTAATTCAATGCTTCACCTTTAACTAAAATATTTTTGACATTTTCGAGACGCAAAACCGTCTCTGGGAATATACATATAGATTTTTGGTGTCCATTTTCAAAAATTTCAAAAATGTTCACACTACTTATGAACGAACTTATACTAAAGACAACACAAACATCCATTTCCGAGGGAGGATTCGAACCACCGACGCGGGAGGCCGCGCGATCCGCAACCTGGCGCTCCAGACCGCTCGACTGCTCCCGAGCGGCTCAAAATTTTAATTTCTTGAATTTAATAAATACTACTAAAGTAGAGCAGCAATATCATTGTGGTATGTTTTGTGATAAATAATTCATAGAAGTAAATTCATAACTTTCTGAGAAAAAGTGGCATTTATAATAAAAATTTCATTTTGAGAAAAATGCGTTCAAAGAAAAATTTTTAATATACAGCCAGCTGATACATAAAAAGTGTGTTGTAATCGTCCTGGATGGTGGTCCTCATCTCCTCCTTCATTTTCTTTACCCAGTGCTGCCCTCCTTCTCTTTCTTTCACATCTTGCTTGTTGTAATCCCTGCCTTCATGATTTGTAGTTGGTCCATCACACTTTTAGTGGTGTTGTAACCTTTATGAATTCCGAGGTATTTCAAAACCTGTAGTCTTCCAGAGCAGCCATCATTAAAAGTAAGTCCAGCATCAAAAACACCAAGTTCAAACACTAACCTTGGGTGGGACTGATGACCTAGCTGTTTAGTCCCCTTAAAACAACAACAACAACAACAACAACAATAAAACATGGGTAGCAGACAACTGTTGTTGTCAAACACAAACATAGTACAGTTCAAAGAGTTTACTGCGAAGTACCGCTAATGTAGGCAACTCAAGAAATGGACAGTTCTCTCTGAAACAAAAGAAGCCACAGCCTTCTGGACTATACAGTTCCAGAGAAAAATGCCAATATGGAAAACAAAATTCTCAGAATTGATTAAGAAAAGGCAAACCTACAATTCTAGCTTTTGTAGATTTGGAGAAGGCTTTTGACAATGTTGATTGGAATAAACTCTTTCAAGTTCTGAAGCAAGCAGGAGTAAAGTATAGGGAACGTAAGTTTATTTACAACTTGTACAAAAACCAGACAGCGGTTGTCAGAGTTGAAGGGCATGAAAGGGATACAGTGGTTGGAAAGGGAGTAAGACAGGGTTGTAGCCTTTCTCCATTGTTATTCAATTTGTACATTGAGCAACCTATAAAGGAAAGCAAGGAGAAATTTGGTGAAGGAATTAAATTTCAGGGGGAAGAATTAAAAACATTGCGTTTTGCCGACGACATAGTAATTCTGTCAGATACAGCAAAGGACCTGGAAGAGCAACTGAACGGAATGGACAGTGTGCTGAAAGGTGCATATAAAATGAACATTAACAAGAGCAAAACTAGAGTAATGGAGTGCAGTCTAAGAAAATCAGGTGATGCTGAAGGAATTAGATTAGGTAACGAAGCAATAAAGGAGGTAGATGAGTTTTGTTACTTGGGCAGTAAAATAACAAATGATGGTCGCAGTACAGAGGATATTAAATGCAGAATGGCAATGGGTAGAAAAGCGTTCTTGAAAAAGAGAAATTTGTCAACATCGAATATTGATTTAAGCCTAAGGAAGTCCTTTCTGAAGGCATTTGTATGGAGTGTTGCCTTGTATGGGAGTGAGACATGGACGATAAACAGTGCGGACCGGAAGAGGATTGAGGCTTTTGAAATATGGTGCTACAGAAGAATGATGAAGATTAGGTGGGTGGATCTCGTAACTAATGAGGAGGTACTGAACAGAATTGGGGAGAAAAGAAATTTCTGGCATACCTTGACTAAAAGAAGGGATAGATTGGTAGGACACATTCTTAGACATCAAGGAATTGTGAATTTAGCGTTGGAGTAATTTAGCGTTGTGTGGGGTAAAAATCGCAGAGGAAGACCAAGAGATGGATACAGTAAGCAGATTCAGACAGATGTAGGTTGCGGTTCTTATGTGGAGATGAAGAGGCTTGCTCAGGATAGGGTATTGTGGACAGCTGCATCAAACCAGTCTCCGGACTGAAGACCACCACATATTACTTTCAAATATTTATTTAAAATAGTAAATAACCTAATATTTCGATAAAACCAACAGCAAATTAAGCATAAATATCCATATTTTCATAATTTGCTCAAAAACAAAATTGTGAAATTTTTGGTCGTGATAAATATCTCACCACTTGCCTCACGAAGTTTCAAATGTCTACATGTGACAACGCGAAATGAAACATCAAAGCGAAAGCAGAGCCACAACCGTTCGTCAAGCTAGCATGTTTCAATAGCCATCATAAGCTAGACGTGACCTCATAATTGTGGATTTTCTCGCTTCTTTCGTCTGACTTGAAGGGTAAGCAATATATGCCATCCTAATAAACGGTCGGTTCAGAACGGCAAAGAGAACACCCGCCTATCGGCAGCTATTGCTGACACAGCGGTGTCCATTGAGGCCTCTGTATTACAATTTTTTATTTGCTTACTCCATTTTATATGAATTCCTAATAAGTTAGAAGGCATTATTACAATTTTAATGATGATGACTGCGTGCGGCATGTTTTGTCGTTAGACCCTTGCTGGGATCGTGTTCGCCTGCCTGGTGCAAGTCTTCGGGTAACGCCACTAGGGTGACTTGCGCGTCGATGTTGATGAAATGATGATGAGGACAACAGCCAGCGCAGGAAAATCCTCGATCAGACCGGTAATCGAACCCGGTCACCCTGCGTACCAACCCACCACGCTGTCCACTGGACTACAGAGGTGGACTATTATCGTTGAAATTTAAATAATTTTTACGAAAGTCATTATATATGAGTAATGGTGTGGCTCGGCGGCAGAGTGGTAGAGTCGCAGAGGAGGCGACCACGAGAGAGCATTCCTCCAAGACACACTGGCCTTACAGCAGGCCTTATGGACTGAGATGGGATGAGCTACAACTCCCATTGACGTGACCAGCGCTCCGTACATGTATAACGTTGTAAGACATATTCATTTGCCATTTTAGTAACAGGGTCTTGTTCCAATAGGATAATGCTCACCTAACACAACGTGACAAACTGAACGAGCTCTGCAAGACTTGCAAAAATTTCCTTACCTAGCACAATCCCCACATTTCATTCGAGCACTTATGCGATATTATGGGAAGACAACCGACAGTATAAGCTCCCCACCCCTATACCACTTGTTAATATACAATAATTAGAAATGAAGACCGATGTCATTAATCATTATAATTGTATGGTAAGGCTATCGTTAATGTGGCCGATGATGTAGTGGAGGGTATAACTGGAACGTTACTGCGCCTTTTTGGTGGCAACAACGATCGATGATTGATAAAGAAAATAAAACTTGGAATAAATGATTTATGTTTGAGTAAAATGCTACACAAACAAAATACGCTAAATAATTTAGAAAATAAATAAATAACTGATTTTACGGTCGCGATCTTGATGCACGAGCAAATCAATTTCAGTGGAAAGTTAATGAAATAATGCTAATTGGTGATCTGAAATATTACGTAAAATGTTGGTTGGCTAGGAATCGGAATATGTGAGTCAAATCCTGGTTCAATAGGTACAGATATCGCACAAGACATTGGCAATTAGATCTTTAACACTAAAAGTGAAAACACTAAACAATAAAATGCATGGAAAGGCAAAGCAATTTTCACATGCAACAAAAGATGCACATCTGACCTTAATGCTTACCATTTACAGTTTCAGATATTCAAAATTATATATATAATGCTGGTCATCTGCAAGCATGCAAAGCTGCTTCAGCAATAATCAGGTCGTGGTTGAACAACTAAATTTACTGATGATATTTACAAAAATAGTTAATGTTCTGTACTGATGACATTTACAAAAATAGTTAATTTGAAATAAATGATTTAAATATCTGATCAAACTTTGTTTTCCTCTGAATATAAAATTAACACTTCCCTGTCATGGAACGTAAATTATAAACAATCACTATTCGCACCAACTGGTGCTTACTAGCAATGTTTCTGCTTTAAATGAAATGCATTGAAAATTAGTCTTTCTTGTAAAATATTCGAAAAGACCTTTTGCCAGTAAAGAATTTTTAAACACTTTCAATCAGACTCTAGAAATCTACAATTAGCAACACTTGTATTGTTAACACCGGGACAGATGACCTATCTGTTTGGTCCCATCCGCCCATCAGCCACCAACACCACTGTTAACACCATGAACAGAAACTGTTCTCGACAAATTAAATATTGTTCATCTGGCACTGTGCATTTAGTGTTAATCTTTAGTTTTCAGTAAGTTTTGAATGTTTTCTTGGTAAAAACAATGGATAAGTAAGGAACCTGTGAGAACAATGATTATGGGTAATGAAACCTTTAACAAAGGTTAACAGTTAAAAAGTTTTTACTATTGAAAAATTAGCACTACTACGCTCGTTCGCTGCACATGCAAAAAATGTTAAACTGGTCGGATCTTACTTCTTTTGTGTGCGAGGTGGTGCTGCTGCTGATGAAGACTATGGGCACATAACAATTGGCAAACACAGGCCCTTCTTAGCGACGAGAAATAATTACAAGTTTGGGTCCACAACATTGCTCTTGATGCATATTTGTTAATTACTTCGGCTGTGCCCATACAAATTTATAGTGTTGCCTATTCGTCGGTTCCTCTTCTCGTGTCATTCGTCACATACTCACGAGCACCGTTTGACTGTTACGTACAACTTTGCCCAGCGCTCTACACCGACTCTCTGTTTCGAAAATGTTCAAATGTTTGTAAATCTATCGGACCAAACTACCTGGTCATCAGTCCGTAGCTTATAATCTACTTACACTAAGTAAACTAACCGAAGGACAACATACACACCCATGCCCCAGGGAGGACTCGACGAACCTCCGACGGCGAGCAACCGCGCGCTCCGCAGCGAGGCGCTCGGCTACCCCACCGTGGCTCTGTTTCGCTGCGCGCCTCCACGCTACCAGCGATAACACTCCATACTCACAGATGACTCTGTACAACAGGAAAGCCCTTGAAATACAAGCCTGTCTACTTCATTATAAAATTTGTTTTGAGTCACACATACAGAAGAAAAGGACATTGCAAATACATCAAATTAATAAAAGTGTAGAGAACCCGAGCGAATACTTCGTACCGTTAGTGGAATGACAAAAATGATGGGAAAAATGGAGGTAAAGTTTAATGTTCACGCATTTCTTTCTTCAGAATCAATCAATGCAAGTGTTTAAGAGCACAAATGAAAGAGCTTGATCCGCTGTTATGTCAAAAAGAACTGTGTACCTTAATTAGAACCGAAGACATCGTAAAAGAAGCAGATTAAAATATTCAATGCAAGGAGAGAAGGATACCGCGTTTGAATAAAAATAAAGGATGGAGAGACTTCAGTTAATTCTGATACTTGATGACAAATATCTTTCGTTTAAAGCAAAAATGAAGGAGATCGGTCGGATAGATCGGCCTGACCTACTGACTTTAGTTTACAGCAAGGACATCCTCATAAGAAATATACAGAAGGAAATCGCGTTTGAGTATAGAAAAAGGAAGGCGAGAGTTATGTAAATTATTATGCTAGATGAAAAATCTTTTTCTTTTAAAACAAAAATGAAGGAAATCGGCTGGGTAGTTTAGTCTGACCGACTTACTTTAGTTTTCGTAGATTTTTTTAATATGTAAGATAACAAATTAAAAAAAATACACGAGTAGAAACAACAAGAAAAAGTAAACCATTACATTATAGCAAATGGTGTATATACACATGAATGAAAAGTGGCGTTGTGTCACGTGTTACTCGTCAAATCATAACTCCTGCAGAACTACATGAACGTATCGATCAAGGGTGGAATACAATTTCCAAGTAGTCGCCACCTGTATAACAGAACGGATAGAAGCTGCTACTCCATCACTAGCGCCCATGGAGGCTACACCTCGTACTGCTGTGGCTGTTACAACAAGGATCGACAACCGGTACCTGCGTACCGCTTCAGCTATTCATCCGTAAATATAATCATTTCATGTACTCAACATGCACTGCTTTAATAACGTATTCTGAGTGAATTTGAAGATTCTGAGAGGGTATACTATTTCTTTACCGGTAGTGTATTAGGTTACAGACCAAAACCGCACCGACTGTATTTCCATTTCAGTAGTAATCGAAAATCCATAAGCATTTACAAAAACATACACTTAATGTTCTACTTTCCGACCGATGTACATTTTTTGATCACTGATTGATTTGAGAGAGGATGTTTCTGTGTCTCTTACTGTGTATTTCTCCAGTATATCCAAAACTTTTAACATTTCGAAGTCCGCCTGTTTTGCGAACCATTACAGTTGTCGATCAACGAAGCACAGTTTGCAGACTTTTATCATATTATCTGATTCTTAAGTGAAGCTTTGTTAGCCGGCCGCAGTGGCCGAGCGGTCTGTGGCGCGCCAGTCACAGTGTGCACGGCCGCTACGGTCGGGGGTTCGAATCCCTCCTCGGGCATGGATGTTTGTGTCGTCTTCAGTATAAGATAGTTCATAAGTAGTTTTTAAATGTTTAACAAACATTTAAGCTTTGTTATCTTAACCACATTTCTTCAACTAAACATTTAGGAAAACATTACCAGCTCCTTCTTTAAGCCATTAATCAGAAGGAAAACATTTTCGGGCACTATTAATGTAAACGTTGACGGCCCCTAACCATCACAACATGAACATAACAACCATCATTATAACATAAACAACACATAGTAGCTTCATCAAGGAGTTCCCACCTCTCTTCAGTTTTTATTACGTTACTGGATATAGGCTACTAGTAGAAGAAATAATACTTAATTGTTTGGTCGTGATTTCTGTATAAGATGCTTAGTGTAACCATTATTCTAATGGTCTCAAACATCCTGCGCTACTTCAGTATTAAGACCGTTGGTGTGAGACGACATAGTTTCATGAGATTTTTGAAATTCTCCATTCTTTGTACAGAAAAGGCTACAACTGCATCTCCGGTGCCTTTTCTAATCGTCATTCAACAGAGGCTTAATCCTCTTTTCCATTTCTCCTTGTATGTTTCTACTAAGTTTCCGGGATGCATAATTTCTGAATATGATTTTGCAGTAGTTCTCACATTTACAGACTATACATATTCATCTGAAAATTATATTAGGCCACCTCTCCAAAATATTTCAGAAATTGGCAGGAATATCACTTATTTCTACTGATGTCTTGCATGCTATAAAGTAAAAGAGTTCTTACAGTTGATGTTGGGTGACGATGTCCATATAACTTGAAAATCACTTCAGTGGATAAATTAGTAATGGAGCCGTGCTAGCTACCTGGTAACTTTCCTTGTTATTAATTCTCTTGTGGCCCAGGAATTGTATTGCAATTTCGACATTTAGTTGCCGGCTTCGCCATCGGTGGCGCTGCGCTGTATCGGTAGTCAGCGTGCCGGAATCTTTGACGGAGCGTATTTCGAAGGGTCAGTGCGGAATGTGCCGTTCTGAAGCCGGGAAGTAAGTGGGCTGGGGTGTAACCTGTGGCCGTTTGGCGGTGTTATGCACGAAGCGGGTCACTCCGCTGGTTTTTTGAACTTCCTGTGGAGGCTTGCGTGAGTCGCGAGCTGTGGAACTTCTTGAAGGGCACCGCGTGGTGTTGATGAGAATGTCGGATGAGCAACATGTACTGGTTGAATGCCTCTTAGCGGTGCGAGCGTGTCATTGTCTTATAAGGAGACGATATAGGTATCGGATTTTAGAAAATTTTATTTCCGGGACGTTAAGTCCAGAACTTAACAACCTGCCAAATCCATTCGATGCAACTGTCAAAAATTTTCGAGAAAATCGACTTTGAATCTTTGCAAGTACATATAAGTACCAATAAATAAAGCAGTGGCGGCATATGTCGCTGTAGCTTAGGAGGAAGCTTCTTTACCTGATAAAGCTGGGTTCCGTAGTTTGAATACATTCTCGGCAGATTTTTTAAAATCTTTATTCGTTGTTTTCTAATACTTACACAATTTTAATATCTAATGTTAATTTTGCAGTTTCTCCAATGTTATTCAATTTGTACATTGAGCAAGCTATAAAGGAAAGCAAGGAGAAATTTGGAGAAGGAATTTAAGTTCAGGAGGAAGAATTAAAAACTTTGCGTTTTGCCGACGACATAGTAATTCTATCAGATACAGCAAAGGACCTGGAAGACCAATTGAACGGAATGGACAGTGTGCTGAAAGATGCATATAAGATGAAGATTAACGAGAGCAAAACTAGGGTAATGGAGTGCAGTCTAAGAAAATCAGGTGATGCTGAAGGAATTAGATTAGGTAACGAAGCAATAAAGGAGGTATATGAGTTTCGCTACTTGGGCAGTACTTGGCAGTAAAATAACAAATGATGGTCGCAGTACAGAGAATAAAAAATGCAGAATGGCAATGGGCAGGATAAATTTGTTAACATTATTGATTTAAGCCTAAGGAAGTCCTTTCTGAAGGCATTTGTATGGAGTGTTGCCTTGTATGGGAGTGAAACATGGACGATAAAGAACGCGGACAGGAAGAGGATTGAGGCTTTTGAAATGTGGTGCTACAGAAGAATGCTGAAGATTAGGTAGGTGGATCGCGTAACTAATGAGGAGGTACTGAACAGAATCGGGGATAAAAGAAATTTCTGGCATACCTTGACTAAAAGAAGGGATAGATTGGTAGGACACATTGTTAGACATCAAGGAATTGTGAATTTAGCGTTGGAGGGAAGTGTGTGGGGTAAAAACCGCAGAGGAAGACCAAGAGATGGATACAGTAAGCGGATCAGACAGATGTAGGTTGCCGTTCTTATGTGGTGATGAAGAGGCTTGCTCAGGATAGGGTATTGTGGAGAGCTGCATCAAACCAGTCTTCGGAATGAAGACCACAACAACAACATTTTAATTATTACGAAAAATGCACAAATTTATGTTTATTCGTAATGTTCTATATTTTATAAAAGGTTGTTAATAATGATGTTTCTAATAAAAAAAATCATAACAGATTACATTATTCTTACAGTATTGGCTTCACTATTACTTGACAACGGTGGTCTTTGATTTTTCAGTTTGTGAAGAGCTTTGACTCCGTAGCCCTGGTCATATCGAAATGAAGGATATTTTTTATTTTTTTATTTTTCAGTATTGCCACAAATATGAAATTTGCCTTTTGTTTTTGTGTTATCTTCCTTTTAAATTTAAATCACTATAATTGAAAACCTTTTATAAAATATAGAACATTACGAATAAACAAAATTGCCTGCAATTTTCAAAAAATTACCATTAGGTATTATAATGATTTTTTGAAAGCAACGAAGAAAAAGTAATGTGCCACAGCGGGATTCGAAAGACCGCCACCATGGTTACAAGGCCAGAACGCTACCACCTGAGCTACACGGACAGACGCTGCAATTGCTTTAATTACTGGTTCTGCGAAGTACTTACAAAATTTCAAATTTTTCTCGAGAAATTTTTGATGAGTTGCGATGAATGGCTTTCGCCTATTGTTATTTACGTTCTGAAATTCACGTAGTTGCTTGGCGTGATGTCTCGATAGGCAGAATTACTGAAGTTTAATGCCTTGTGGTGTATCGTAAGGTGTGGCGAGTCTAAGGCGGTTGTGCTTTCCTTCTGACATCGTAATCCTACGGAGTTGCAAGTGCTTCGCTTAGTGGGTTAGGCAGTGATTTACTTGCACTCATTTGGCACCTAAATATGCCGTGATGCTTTTTCTAGAGGTCGCTGTGAATTGTTGTTTTGCCCTTTGGGCAGTTACGTGGTCCAGTGGTTTCTTCCGCTTTGTGGCCGTTGCCGCTGTCGTAACTCCCCATGTTCGTGCGTGTATTTTTTCCTGTCTCCTCTTTTTTGTCTTTCACGTACGTTTCCGTTGGGAGATCTGCGAGGGGTAGTATTGTTCTTTCTAGGTTAATTCTGTTTTAATCGTGGTAAGTGCTGTAATTGCGTGGCTAGTAATTCCAGTGTTATACCATTTACTCGCTTTTTTTATTTATTTATTTTTTTTTTTTTTTATTTCTTAGCTTCTTTGCGGCATGACGTCACGGACTGCTGCTGCTGTACGTACATACACTACGTAAGCAGGAAGAAGCTTCTATCGAAACCATAACCAACCTTGTTTCTGGATTATTATTGATTATTTTAAGCCTCTGGTGTTATTTGAGGAAGACCCGATTGCCTGGGTGTGTTGTTAGATCCGTTAATTGCCTCAACCCCCGGTATTTCACGATTGTGATTGTTCTTACTACGTACTTCAAGGTTACGTCCAATATGCGGTAGTCTGTGTTATTTTGAATGTTTTGTGACTGATCTATATTATATCATTTGGATCTTTGATGGTGAAATAAGTTTATTTTTCTCCTTGATTATATTGTACGTGAGAGGATTTATTAATTTGATTGGAAATCTGATTGGTGAATGGCATCCTACGAGTGAACAGTTATGTTGAATGACGATTATGGGCAGACAAAGCTGTAATTATTACTGAATATATATTGTAATTTGTTCACGGTATTAACCGTTGTATCAATACGCGTTTGATTCAAACTGATTGTAATATGTTCAAATGTTTGTTAAGCTTATGGGACTTAACTACGGGGTCATCAGTCCCTAAACTAACAAACTACTTATGAACTACTTACGAACGAGGACGGCACAAAAATCCATGCCCGAGGGGGGATTCGAACCCCCGACCGTAGTGGCCGTGCAGACCGTGACTGGAGCGCCTCAGTCCCCTCGGCCACCGCGGCCGGCATTGCAGTATGACCGCTCAGTGGAAAAATTATGTGACACCTGTAATCTATTAATAGAATGGTTTGACTGTGGCAACAATATATTTTCCTGTCAAATTTTCAGGAAAAAGGAAAATATATTGTTACCACAGAACTCCTGTTAAATTTTACACCCCCATAAACCACAGACATTGCCGAGGTGGAGTGGCTTGCGTGTCTCAACGATACCGTAGTTACAACCACAGCGGAGGGGTATCTGTGGGAGGCCAGACAAACGTGTGGTTCCTGAAGAGGGGCATCAGCCTTTTCAGTAGTTACAGGGGCTACAATCTGGATGATTGACAGAGCTGCCCTTGTAACATCAGCTAATGTGGCTTTCAGCGAACGGCTCGAGTAAAATATTCCGGAGGTAAAATAGTCCCCCCATTCGGACCTCCGGGCGGGGACTATTCGGGAGGATGGCATTCAACAGGTCGGAGCGTGGAATGTTAGATCCCTTAATCGGGTAGGGAAGTTAGAAAATTTAAAAAGGGAGATGGATACGCTATAATTAAGATATAGTGGGGATTAGTAAAGTGGGGTGGAAAGACGAACAGGATTTCTGGTCAGGTGAGTACAGGATTATGAATACAAAATCAGTTAGGGGTATTACAGGAGTACATCTGATAACAAGAAAATAGGAATGCGGGTAAACTATTATGAGCAGCGCAGTGATAGTATTATCATGGTCAAGATAGATACAAAGCCAACACCGACCACAGGTGCCGATGATGAGATCGAATAAAATATATGAGGAGATAAAGGAAATCATTCAGACGTTTAAGGGAGGGGAAAACTTAATTGTGATGGTAGAAGGAAGGAAAAATAGTAGGTTAATATGAACTGGGCAAAAGGAATAAAAGAGGAGATTGCAAAAATGTAGGTAAATAAGGAAATGGGACCTGTATAAATTGAAGGAGCCTGAAGTTCTTGGGGATTTCAGACGGAGCGTTAGGCAACAATTGACAGAAACGGGGGGAAATAAAACTGTAGAAGAATAATGGGTAGCATTGAGAAATTAAATAGTGAAGGCAGCAGAGGACAAAATAGGTAGAAAGGCAAGAGCTACACAAAATCCTTTGATATCACAGGAAATATTAAATTTAATTGATGAAAAGGGAAAATATGAAAATGCAGTAAATGAAACAGGCAAAATGGAGTACAGACGACTAAGAAATGAGATTGACAGGAAGTGTAAAATAGATAATAAGTAGTGGCTAGAAGGCAAATGCAAGTCTGAAGAAGAATGTATAAATAGGGGAAAAATAGACACTGCCTATAGGAAAATAAAAGAAACATTTGGAGACAAGAAAAGCAGCTGTATGAATATAAAGAACTCAGATGGAAAACCAGTTGTCAGCAAAGAAGGGAAAGCTGAAAGGTGGAAAGAATATATAGAGGGGCTCTACAAAGGAAATGAACTTAGAGACAATATTGTAGGTAGGGAAGAGGATGTAGATGAGGAGGATATTGGGGATACTATACTGAGAGAAGAATTTGACAGGGCACTGAAAGAATTAACAAGGCCCCTGGAGTGGACATCCTCTCAGAACTACCGAAGTCTCTGGGAGAGCCAGCAATGACAAAACTAAATGTTGAAATGTTTGTTAAGCTTAAGGGACTTAATTGCGAGGTCATCAGTCCCTAAACTTACAAACTACTTATGAACTACCTTATACTAAAGAAGACACAAACATACATGCCCGAGGGGGGATGAAGAATGAGACTGGCGCGCCGCAGACCGCTCGGCCACTGCGACCGGCATGACAAAACTATTTCACCTGGTGCGTAAGATGTATGAGACAGGAGAAATACCCTCAGACTTTAAGAAAAATGTAATAACCCCCATTTCAAAGAAAGCAGGTGCAGACAGGTGTGAAAATTACAGAACCATAAAGGCATGTTTGCAAAATTTTAACACGAATTATTTACAGAAGAATGGAATAGCTGGTAGAAGCCGACCTTGTGGAAGACCAGTTTGGATTCAGGAGAAATGTAGTAACACGGGAGGCAATACTCACTTTACCGCTTATCTTTTAAGACAGATTAAGGAAAGGCAAACCTACATTTCTAGCTTTTGTAGATTTGGAGAAAGGTTTTGACAATGTTGAAGGAAATACACTCTTTGAAATTCTGAAATCTGCAGGAGTAAAATATAGGGAACGGAAGGTTATTTACAACTTTTACAAAAACCAGACAGCAGTTATCAGAGTTGAAGGGCATGAAAGGGATGCAGAGGTTGGGAAGGGTTGTAGCCTTTACCCAATGTTATTAAATTTGTACACTGAGCAAGCTATAAAGGAAAGCAAGGAGAAATTTGGAGAAGGAATTAAAGTCCAGGGTGATGAAATAAGAACCTCGCGATATTCTGATGACATTGTGATTCTGTCAGAGACAGCAAAGGACCTGGAGGAGCAATTGAACGGAACGGACAGTGTGTTGAAAAAACATATAAGATTAACAAGAGCAAAACAAGGGTAATAGAATGCAGTCTTAGTAAATAAGTCGATGCTGAAGACATTACATTAAGTAACGAATCAATAAAGGTTGTAAAGGAATTTTGTTACTTAGGCAGTAAAATAGCATATGATGGTCGCAGTAAAAAGGATATAAATGCAGAATGGCAATGGGAAGAAAAGATTTTTTGAAAAAGAGAATTTTTTAACATCAAATATTAATTTAAGTGTAAGGAAGTCCTCTCTGAAGGCATTTGTGTGGAATGTTGCCTTGTATGTGAGTGAATCATGGTCGATAAACAGTGCGGACAGGAATAGAGGCTTTGGAAATGTGATGTTACAGAAGAATGCTGAAAATTAGGTGGGTAGATCGCATAACTAATGAGCTACTGAACAGAATTGACTAAAAAAGAAGGGGTCGATTGGTTGGACACATTCTTAGACATCAAGGTATTGTGATTTTAGCGTTGGAGGGAAGTGTGTGGGGTAAAAATCGCAGAGGGAGACCAAGAGACGCGTATAGTAAGCAGATTCAAGTGGATGTGGGTTGCCGTTCTTATAAGGAGATGAAAAGGCTTGCTCAGGATAGAGCAGGGCGGAGAGCTGCATCAAACCAGTCTCCGGACCGAAGACTACAACAACAACAACAACAACAACAACAACGTTAAATTTTCTCAAGCATTAAAATAATTTCGAATCGGAGTTGTTCTTAAGTGTACATATCTTTTCTTTTTATGATACTTGGATTCCACCTTCCACCACTGTTTCACTGCGTTTGTATTCTGGTTTAATGGAAGTAACGGGAAAATTTGAATGTGAAATTTTTCATAAGGTTATTGTAATCTAATGACAGTAACAAATTTGCTCTAATAATGTAATTGAAAAGTGAATATATGTTTGTTAATGAGCTTATTGTATTACAGGGATTTTATCGATTTTGTTCATTCAATGAAAATTTGTTGATATCTGATGAAAATTGTCATTTAGAAATAAAATGGAAATGTGTGATTATCAAAATGACAAAGATGTTCGTGATTTCTTCTCAGCTCTTCCAGTTCAGTGTTAAGTGTTACGTATATTTACCCTGCCTACCAGCTCTCCATAATGTTCAACATACACACATTTGAAATACAAATGGTGACTTTAAAAAAGCTGAATCTTGTTTGAAATATACAGAACTGGTGTAAACTACTTCATTTTTCTTTGTTATGACGCGTTTCGGGATAACCCAGTTCCTGATGACTATTATTGTACATAATATAATATTACGAACCAGATATGTTGTTCATACAATCAGGCAACTTTGCAGAGAATAAAAGAACTTTTTACAAACAAAAATTTATAAAAAGGCGACACGGTGTTAGAGTCGCAGTCGTGCATATTTAACATGAGGTTACATGTTGTCTTAACTGTACACGGTCATATGCAGTAATGACAGACATTACAATTCGTGCAGCACAGGAAGACATGACTGTCACTAGCCGCCGCTACTGTACTGCTTGTCAATGATAAGCGCCACAGTTGGGCGTGGTTTATGTAGTATCTTTTTTTAAATATACAGCGTTTATCATTATGTAACATATCTAGATTACATATTAGGCAATCAGAGCTATACATTGAAGCAACAAAAACTTTTCTAATACAAATGTAGACATTTTTAATTGATCATTTGAAATTCAGAAAGTCAAAATGCAATATAAAATTGACCATATTACAAGAGCCTTGTGATACAAGTAAAATTTTTCTATAATATTTTATTTATTTATTAGTTTTTTTCTTGAAACCGCATTAGATAGTAATTCTAGACTAAATTTGATTACTACATGCCAATTTCATACTCATTTCATACAATTTCAAAACGACATCATTAATCATGACATAAAAGTTTTCTGGGTGTTGTACCGCGTCATGATGTAAGGCTATTACTTAAATAACCGACGTTTCGGCCAACGTTACAGTGGCCTTCATCACTTTTATGTCTTCTGACTCTAGCCGCGGAAGCCTACGTAATTATATCATTCATCATAATTGCCCATGATCAACACAAACCTAAATATTCCGATTACATGCCAGACATTAGTGTCTACATAATGAAGCAACAAAAACTGTTACTGCGAAAAATTACAAAATGTTGGATTAGGAAATAGTCTGTATAAAGGTAACAATAAAAATACTTTCTTTCATTATAACAATCTATACTCTTTATCTCATGAGAGGAAAGCTTCAGCTTTATTTTAATTAGAGAAGTGGTCATCAAAGATTCCGAAGTACCAGTTTCGGCTTCCAGTTTATGTTCTATGAAGTTGTTTATCGAAACTGGGACGAGAAAATGATATATATACAGTATTAGAAGAAGAAATGAGAAACAATAGAAACTAACGTCTCTTCAATAAAGTTATCATTAGAGACGAAGTACTCGATCGTATAATTTTATGTAAGGGATGGAGAGGGATGAAACATATTAGAGGGAGCATTTTGGCATTTGACCGAAATGATTCAGATAACTTATGGGAAACCTAAATCAGCATGGCTGGTTTTCTCTTCAGCTAACCCATATGTGAAACTGACATACCTCAAGTTCTTCACGGCGTATTTTAAAGCAATTTTCGGTATTCAGTAAGAGGCCAAAGCTGAGAGCCTCGTACACGCTGTTTCTTTTTGTTCATCTTTATTAGTACTTTTGAAATTATTTAATTACTTCAATTTGTCTGATGTAATGACGAATAAATCAAGCTCCAGTCCTAAAGGTGATGGATCCATCTCTTTTCCAAACTGTGTATTGTCTACGTTGGGAAGGCAGGCACAATTGTTGATTCTAGATGCTCGCGCACTGCCCCCAGTCAAATACGCTGGACCTGCATCCGGCACACGGAGGGAGCAAACTTCCTCCTGACAGAAAAACATACAAACCTTTTGAGAGATTTTCCAACACAGTTTGTTCAACTGCTCTGGTTCCGGAAATTCCCCGTCACTACAATACTGTTTGGAAAGTCTGTTACCAGAATGAAGACGGAGAAGAAGGAACAGTTGTCAGTATACAGACGTAATTCTTCTACATGTAGAGTGAGGATTTCTGCCGATACTATTTTATTCTTCTTTTGTTATACTCGTGAGGCACAAAGACACTTTGTTCTAATGATACCCCGCTACCAACCCATGAAGTTAATCGGCATAGCTTTGTTAGTCTCTGTCTAGTATTCATTACGAAAAGTACTAAAGATGTCATGTTATGTATGTATGTTCGTTACTCAGAAATTAGGCTTTATGATAGGACCAGATCTGTGCGTTTGTTCTTGTACAACAAATTACCAGATACCGATGGCTCACACCATTGATCTCACAAGGGCTGCTATCAAGGTAAATGAATTTAGAAAATAAACTCATGATGTATCTTTATTTTCTTCAAAATGTTCAAATGTTTGAAGAGTCTATGGGACTTAACTACGGGGTCATCAGTCCCTAAACATACAAACTACTTATGAGCTACTTACAACTAAGGACGGCACAAATATCCATGCCCGAGGGGGGATTCGAACCCCCGACCGTAGTAGCCGTGCAGACCGTGACTGGAGCACCTGCGCCTCCTCGGCCACCGCGGTCGACGATCATTTCTTGAACAATGGAGAAATGGGGGGAGGGGGTTCAGCTGTTTTAATGAAGTCATTACAAGTTACTACTGATTGGGAGAGACATTGTTGATCATTTATTCGCTCACGGTCGGATTCGAATATTCGTCGAATACAGGGGAGGCACTTGTCAGTACCGACGTTCACCTTTTTCTGAAGAAACAAGTTGCCATGGAAACATATATGTAACAGGGAGATTTGTGGGTGGGGGAAGTCGCTTATCGGAAAGAGTTATATTGACAGACACAAGTAAAGATGATAAGTTAAGGGCATATCTATCATCTAAAATTCCAATTTTTTCACTGCAACCTCAATGAACGTCAATATGAAACGAGTTTACCGTCGTAACTGCACAACTTTTCGTCACATACGGGATTGACGGGTATATCCGTGAAAATGCCTGTGCCTAATAACAGCAAACACTGAAGCATTTTTCTGTGATTATGATTTACGATGATTTCTAGCTTTATATTATTGATGGGTAAATACCAACTAGAAACGTATTTTCTTGTCCTCCGAACTCAGAAGCCTTTCTTTTCGTTCTCTACGTTACTTAAAACTACAATTAGACGTCATGCCAAATACTGCGTGCCTATTTTACGTGCATATGTATGGTAAATTGGAACCTACGAATTTCCATAACGGTTAGTAATACGAGAAAAACTTTCTATGTTTCCTGGGATTATCATCTAAAGGACGTATCGTAAAAACTACGACGAATTACCATGAATAGAAATCTCCTAATGTATAGTAATAATGTATAAAACATTTTATTAATGAACATCCAAACAAAGTAGAGGTAATATCTGAGTCATTTGCTACTACTCCCCGATACGACTATTCATAAATGCCGTTTTGGACATTTTGCTATCGCGTGATATCGTGCATGGAGGATATTTTGTGATCCAAATAAGATGTCATTCAGCTTTCAACGTTAAATAAGATTTTGATACGTTATATACATTTCATACACAGCTATGTGGACCCGACATAAACCTTACGCAATGTGTTTCTACGTCTGCAGATGTTGCAGTACTTGACTAAACTGGATGCTGCACATGAGCTGTGATGAATAACGAAAATAAAACTGCCCCTTCATCGAGCGGAGATATCGGTCTGTAGTAAATATCAAACTCAAATTCTTTCGATGTGTTTTTTCTTATCGGATGGTAAGTTTCAGAGCAACATGAACCCCTTCTTCCAACACAATACGCATCACGGAGTTTGGTTTGTATATTGATAATTAAGAAAGATTTTCGTAAACGGATAAGCGGCGATTCTAGATAAATGTCTACAGGATGTATAGTAATTATTTAAACAATTTGCTATGATAATGTATTTAGATATTAGCGACTCACGGCGCAAAAGCAACTAAAAAAGAGTAACGCGATTTTGTACAAATGTGTACCTTAGTTTTAACGGGTTTTCGGCTAGTAATAAATAAGAATAAAAAACAAAGAAGTGTAAACATCGACTTACTCACCGATAATAATAATAATAATAATAATAATAATAATAAAAGCACTTCATTTACAGTTGAATAAGAAAAATGCGGTATACCAAATCTAATTTCAAAACAATAAGATTTCATTACATATTTACTGGAAAATAAATAACTCCCAGTGTTATATATAAAGCCTCCGGTAACTATGACCAGTAACTTCCTTTGTTGAAACCAACTTCTTATTGTCCAAACTGATGATCTAATTGGAGCTTTTCTGTGTTTAGTAAGACATTATTTTGAATTTTACTTCTAGGAACGAGATGCCTCTGTAGTTGTTGCGGTCTGTTTTGAACCCTTCTTAATGGAGCGCATGGATGAGTTCCGTTTTCCATTAATCTGCGATTCTTTCAGTTATCCAGATTTCTTCAAAGACGTTTTTCAGAGAGTCTTTGTCATTTTTGGTGAAATTTTTCCAAAGCTACTTTCATATGAAGTAACTGAGCATTTTTTTTCTGTTAGAACAAAAACACGATACTGGTAAAATACTTTACAAGATGGTATTAGTGATTAGGACAATAGTTCCTGGCCTACATTGCCAAAGAGAACAGATATCTATATTTCTTTATTTCTGAGAAAGTGATGTACTCTGGAATACTACTGCAGCTTCTCACTAATATTACAAGAAACGAAACAGAATTTCAATTTGAAAGTCTGGGGCGCCACGTTACGGATTGCGCGGCCTCCCGCGTCGGATGTTCAAATCCTCCCTCGGGAATGGATGTGCGTGTTGTCCTTAAAAGTTTAACTTAGTTTAAGTAGTCTGTAAGACTAGCGACTGATGACCAACGTAGTTTGGTCCCATAGGATTACAAACATTTGAACATTTGAATCAATTTGAAAAAGAGTTTTTCCTAATGATACTATGTCTGCATTCATTGACTAGATCTTACGAATATTCAACTGTAGTGCATCACAAGTCGGTATTTTCCATAATCAGGTAGTAGTTATATTAAAACTTCCTGCAATCTGATCGTCTGATATTAGAATGTACTTTTCGTATAAAGGATATTTGTAGAAATAGGTTTACCCTGCCGCCACGAAATTCCACCTTTACTTCATATTGCGTCACCATCATTGCAATGGAAACTATAACAATTTTCAATTTTCCGTAAGTTTTGAACAGTATTATATATGATTACTAGCTTAAACCCGCGGCTCCGATCACGTGTTGGTTGGTTATGATAAGCTATCTTTCAGTAGTGTGCTATGAGAATGGTTTTGAAGGATGAAATGAAATACAATACCTTCTTCAGAAACAAACATTTTTAATCAACATTCAAATTAAAAAATATATATATGTTAAGTACCGTAGAGGAAATCACACGTAATTATGCACTCGTTTCGAAGAATCCAATCACTAAATTCAACAATAATGATTGTGATAATATCACATATCGATCATTTGATGTAATGCGCTAAACGTCAAATCATTTTTTTTAAAGAGATGTATTAAAAGAAATTTCTTTTTCACTGCTTGATTTATTTATTCTTATATTTTATTATTCATATGCTTGTTCTGATAGAGAAAGAGCTGAAGACATTGTAGCACGCAGAGACCAAGGATATGGTCTGTGGCGTCACGTTTCGCTGTATGTAACCTCCTTGCTATAGAGTCGCAAACGTCATCGCTGGCCTTCAGTCCGAATTTTTTTATAATTTGATATCTTTCAACCACCATATCTTCCATCCCCTTATACCTATCGGCATGGGACTGCTATGGCGTACAACGGGAGACTTCAAACTACAATTACACACAGACCATTCGTTTGCGTTCTGTAGTTTTCGCTGCAGGGCGAAATGTTAAAACACACACGCGTAGAATTTTAGATACACCGATAACTTTCCATCCCAATATACTCCAGTATTTTCTCATTAGCAACCTTCAAGCAACACTGCAACCAATAAAACCATTTTCAAAGAGTAAATATAATTTTCAGAGAGTAATTATTGTTCCGCATTTCGCATTATATTCTTCAAATTACTAAATATGTATCAGATCGCTGTAAAACCGCGCCTAAAACCTTCCTCACGTATAAATTAGTAACTGTACAAACATTTAAGTCTCTACGTCTTGTCGTTCGGACGTGATAAGCGTACACCGAACAGACATTCACATTTATAGATATAGATTATGTGTCATATATAATAAGCTTATTTTGTTATACATGGACGAATGCACATAGGAAACAAGCATTCAGAAGATTTTATGTAATAGGAGTAATTAAAGTATGAAGTAAAAAATTAGTTCAAGCTTGTGAGGTGTGAACTATGTATTACAAGATAGGAAGACCTTTTACAAGACGCCTTTTTCCCCTGTCGCTGTTTTGGGATGTATTAATGCCGAAGTGACTATTATTAAATCCATTTCATTCGGCAATAAAAACGACAGCCTCAGGGAATACGATGTGACGCACGTAAAAAAAGAGAATGCAGTTGTTTCAACACAGTTTCCGGCTGTTATTTCAGTATCATGAAAATTGATGAGGGCGATGAGTGCTGCAATTTTGTCACAGGGTGGATGGAGCTGATGAATGTTTTCCCTTGCTGAGTTTTGGGACAGACAAAGTTGTCAGTAATGCAGCAGCCGGAAAGAAAAAAAAAGTTTAAAAAATTCTTTCAGCAAATAATAGAAGAGTCCATGGTGATGTGCCATAATAATACATTATTTAAATTCGTTGAGTTAATAGGCTCTCTTGAAATAAAGAAGTATTATTTAAGTACCCATCTAGATATCTGTAAATATCTGCTGCTTTCGTCACTGACAAAGTTTACCTTGAAAACTATCAACATTGGCTGTAGTCCGGAGTCAGCGTAAAATTTGTACGTCTCCCAAACTCATTGCTTTCGTATGGTCAATGGTCGGAGGATGACCCGTGAGAGCCAGAACGCCTTTCCTCTATAAGATGAAATTTATCGTTTATGTACTTACGAAAATACTCATTGAAGAACACTTGTTTTCGGAGCTATTTTTTTTTGCTTTATTGTATTTTAATGCCCCGTAGGGCAGGCTGGCAGCAGCCTCGTAGCTGCTCTTGAGTCCAGGGTACATGTGTGTTTGATAACATGAATGGTAGGTTAAAACAAGAGATAAAAAAACTTCCGGGCAGATTAAAATTGTGTGCCGGAACCGGGACTCGAACCTGGGACCTTTGCCTTTCGCGGGCAGGCGCTCTACCACTGAGTTACCCCAACACAACTCACGATGCCGCTCCACAACTTTACTTCCTCCAGTACCTCGCCTTCTACTTTCCAAACTTCACAGAAGGTCTCCTGCATACCCCGGTAGCTCAGTGATAGAGCGCTTTCCCGCGAAAGGCAAAGCTCCCAGGTTCGAGTCCCGGTTCCGGCACACAATTTTAATCTGCCAGGAAGTTTCATACCAGCGCACACTCCGATGCAGAGTGAAAGTTTCATTCAAGAGATAAAAATGTTGCATATAACGATAAAAAAGAAGATAAAAAATGAGAGAAATTAGGCGAACGAAATACAATGAAATGGAGGCCTTAAAACACACACAGTCAGTATTAAAAACTGCCACAGTGGCTAAAAAACACAGATTTTGTACAGCGAATGGCGACGATAAGAGAGAGAAAAAAATGGCAACAAAGTGTCCTGCCTGTGCAGCGGTTGCTGAAGTTTTAAAAACACACGTACACTCGAAGCACTAAATCACTGCACACTTAAAACCACTGACACAGAATTAAAACACTGAGCAGGCCCCGCAGTGGAGAGAGAGGGGCAAGGAAAGTGCGATGGTAGAAGGGGAGGGGGGCGGAGTGAGGATGGGATGAGATGGGATGGAAGGACTCCAAGGGAGTGAGTGGGTGGCGATGGGGATTCAAGCGGAGGAGGGGGACGTGGCACTAATCTACAAGGAAGGCTAAGCTTGATAAGAGGGGTACATGTCAGGACGGAGGGCGTCATCCGGGAGAGGAAGTTGACGGAAGTTACCCTCGGATATGATGTAAGATGTGGAGAGTATGGAGGTGGAGAGAGGGAGGAACATGATGGTAAATGCGTGGCAGAGGCCCGGGATTCAGGAGGATAGGAGAGACCAGTGGGTGACGAGATTCTATTTTGTGGGAGGTGTACAGGATGCGGAGATGTTCATTTTCTGAGCTAAAAGAAGAAGGAAATTAGGTTGTCCCGTTGACAACTTTTATTAGAGCACAAGCGCGGAATGGTTTTGTTAAGGACTGTGACGGAAATGGCACGTGCATTTTTAATGGGTCTTGTGACATTCGTCGATGAATGTCCGCTCCCACTATTCCTTCCGCTGTCAGAAAACGAACATCATCTCCTTGTTGTTCTTTTGACGCCTCCGTGGCACTGTTTGCAATGCCACTGGAAGCGTTGGATCATTGATGCATGCTGCTGCTAGCTTTGTATACTCACGTAACGTGCACACGTGCTCTCTAGTGACGGGCTGTTAACTTCCACGCTCTGGTGGGAATCACGCCGCGTTACACACGCATCCATATTAACCTCCTGTCACCGGTTTGCGCATTCTAGACTACGGCTGGTTTATTCTTGAACGTCCCTTATAGTAAGGGCGAAAGCGTCACAGAAATGATTAGAAAAGATTCAGTGGCAGACGTTGCAAGAGAGGCGTTCTGTATCGCGGTACACTCTTTTGTCAAAGTTCCAAGACCAAATATTTCATGAAAAGTCAGCCGATATATTACTTTCTCCTACGCATATCTCGCGAAGGGACCACAAGGATAAGACGAGAGAGGTTAGCCTCCACACAGAGGCACAAAGACATTTTCCCGCGAACCATTCACGACCGGAATAGGAGGAATTGACAGTGGTATGCAATATACCCTCGGCTACAAACCGGAGACGTAAATGTAGAATGTGACTGTAGATCTAGAACAGACGAAACCACTGGCCGCCCTGCTACCCTCAATGGTCGTGACTGGCGACATCAGGAAGGTTTGGTCAATACTGACGAAGTGTCCTTCATCACCGGGCGCTGATGACCTCGCTATTGAGCGCCCTAAAACGCCAATCATCATCATCATCCTTCATCACAGGACATGCAATACACGTTTCCCATGGACGATCTACAGAATATGTGATCCATGGGTCACGATACTCGGTGCTTCACGCGGTTGCCATTGTTGACGGAATGCCGCGCGGGAGTAAGCACGTGGTCTAAGGCATCATGCTGTGAACTGGGCAGCCGCTCCCGCCAGAGGTTCGAGTCCTCCCTCGGGCATGGGTCTGTGTGTGTTGTCCGTAGTGTAAGTTAGTTTAAGTGCTCCAACTTCTAGGGGCTGACGACCGTAGCAGCGCAAGAGGATTAAAGAGTGAAATAAAGAATTCACCACCATCTGGGTCTTCATAATTACTACAGTCCAACAGCTTTTTGAAAGTATTTTTTTAAATAGTTGCTATAATGGCTGCATACCTCCATCACAACCTCAACTCTGATTTGCAGGTTTACAAACATTTTAAGATTTTGTTAATAGACCATCATCGCCTATTACTGGCTGTATTTGTCGCCGATCACCTGGGACCATAATGTTGGAACGCGATACCGTTGGAAGTATCAGTACTTCTACTGCACCATGCCGATAAAGCAACGACTGCCGTCGCAGGTCACATGAATAATCTGCCAAGAATGAGTAATACAAGGCAGCGTTGTGTGTGTGTGCCCCTTGCTTCTTCTAAAAGGGAGATTTCATGTTCTGCGGTATGTTGAACTCCTCGAGGACCATCTCCACTTAATTTTTTCCGCCCATTATCTTACTGGTTTTGCGATGTTTCACGTCGCGTCCACGCCACCCGGGAAGGGTTCTGGAACTTGCAGGGGAGGTTAAAGAACAGGTATGATCACCACGGAGGACAGACTTCAACCCGATGACCATATTTGGCATGTCATGATCCAGCAAATAGGAACAGATTAGAATTTGCTCTCGGAAGGAGGAAGTGCGTCCATAGAGGTAGAAAGGGCTTGCAGAATTATTGATACTGTATCTCAATGCAGTCCACAGGACTAAATTAAGTACGTTTCCCTTTCCTACGTCAGTGTATACAGGGTGTTTCGGAATGAATAATAGAGTTGGTGGTACAGACGAAATGCAATAATGATGTCATAACATAACAGGTGTGCAATTTTTATAGAGTACCAAGAAACAGTTGTTACTATCTCACCAAAATAAAGGCAAAGTCAAATGAGGATGATGAAAGCTGATTTTCAAAATGGACATTTGACTTATCCTGATAACACCAGGTGCAGCTCTTCTAAGGTAGTCTTGGCGATCTTTTACAAGGGCTTGACTACTCATAATCCGAACGATCAAATCGGCTCTTGTGTTTACTTTTTCTGTGTATACTCGGTCGTTCCACCATCCCCATAGACAAAAATCCAAAGGGATAAGGTCAGAGAACCTCCGTGGCTAAAAAACGATCATCTATCGAGCCTTCTTTCGGGGAATGTCAGGTTTAGATGTTGTATTACCTGACAACTGGAATATGCAGGAGCACTATCATGCTGGAAGTATTTGAAAATCCTTCTATCCGATTATGCCACATGCTCACTTGGAAACAAAGAAAAACAAAAGGGGGGGGGGGGAAAACCCTAGATTACAGGTTCCTGTACGACGCTGCGATACTACAACAGCCGAATCAATTGTTTTCCAAACCAGAGAAACGTTATTGGAAATGAATCTTCACATTGGGTTTTATCAGGACTATTGATGGAAATTACAAAGCTTACTTATCCCGTAACATGTGGAAATGCCTTCATCAGTGAAGAGTAAAAATTGAATTACTTGGCTATTTTCAAGTATGCCACTATAACATTCCAATCATCTGTCTTCATCTCCTTCTCGAAGGTGTTGAATGAGCTGTAAAAGATACGGATAGTTCCCTTGCGTACGTCATGTCCGTCATACCGTTTTATGTGGAAAGTCGACACATCCATAAATTCTACAGGTGCTTGTTCACGGACCACATTCTATCGACTGAATAATTCTTACTACTTTATTTACATTCTATTCATGTACACGTTCATATGACATATGACTGGAGGGCAGTGTCACGGAGTGAACACAGAAAACTATATAATCTAGTAGTCTGCTATCAGTAAACCGAATACAGTATTACCTGCGAGAAGTAGCGTACCCACTTCAAACCCCATAAAAAAGAACCATATCGACATATTCTAGATGTGTAAAAACACGCGGCATGTTACGCGCTACAGTGCAGTAGATGTGCCCAAGAAGAAGCCATTAAATTTGATAAAGGGACAGTGTCTCTGAAAAATCGATAGATCAGTTTTTATCCTTGATCCTTGACTGTCGACGATGATTACGTTTCATTTCAGACGAAGATAATCGTGAATATGCCAATATCACTTACTATTAATGTCACTCTGCGACGTCTAACGCTTTGGTCAGCAAAACGGGGTGTTTGTAGAAACACTTCCGAAGACATTCAGCAAAGTTCTTGACGAAAGGTCAGGAATGGTAAAGAGTCTTAGATCTCGGCCACAAAACGCGCAAGACTTACCAGAAACTCAAGCGTGATGTCACAGGTTATTGTGTTATTTTATTTCGATCACCAAGTTTGTTGGTGGTTAACGTGAGTAGTGGCACTGCTCGCCTTCGTTGAAGTGGCTCTTTGCATGCTACTGTGCCGACCGCTTATAAGGCCCAAGTCCCGTGGGAGCGACACCTGTTGCACTGCTCGCGTTCTGAGGCTCCAAGCTAGAGGCAACAAAGTGGTAATATTACGAATGAATAAATGCTTTTCAAAAAGTTAGAGCAAACTACCAGTTCTCTGGCCTTTATTTATCGAGTTTCCTCTATTAGTTTTGACATCAAGACAAGCTCACTTTTTCCATATAGTATTCCCATAAGGCAGCTGGCCGAATTCTAATATTGTACCTAACTAGTAAGTGTGCAGTTTATACATATTGGTAAACTAATTATAATTACTTAGCACTTAGAAACCAAATTATATACCTATAACCACATCTACACTATGGAAGTCGTCTTACGGTGTATCGCTGAGGGTACTTGAGTAACGATTGCTGATAATTTTCCGCGTGGTTTCGAATCTATCAACGTTCATAGTCTACTCTCGAGATATAGGGAGAGTAGTACACAGTGAAACGCAGTACACAGTGAAACATTCAATCTCAATTGTTTTTAGCAATTTTTTTCTACTTGTTGGTATCCCTCTATGTTTATTATGATAAAATACAACGTTGACTGTAATTGTGGACAGTTTGCTTGATTATCATGGTTTCTATACGTTATTATTTCTCGGTGGTCAGATGTTACAATTAACGTCTCTTGTAAGTTTAATATTTTCGATGTAACATACAGCTAAAAGAAATACTATGTTTTGTGATAAGTTACATATCTTTACTATATATTGACCAGTTGTAGATTTGGTAGATACGTAGGTTAAGAGCTGTGATTAACTTTTTAGTGACTTTGGTACACAGTGAAACAGGACCATTGGCCTCAGATGGATGTATGACTCCTCCTAACACTTTGGAGTGTACTGCGGAAGACGTTGAGTCAGCCAGTTGCAGTAACAACAGCAAACCATGCATCTCGCCAAAAGAGTTTCTTGGTTTGCCCACAGCACCTCCCAGAAAAACAAGTGGACGTTCAAGAGGTAGAAGCACACCAGAGCGAGCAGCTATTGAAGAAAAGACTTGGAGAAAAAGGACAGATCGGAAAGAAAAGGAGAAAAGAAGTTTGAAGAGAGCCAACATTCAAAAAAATAAGTGGTGTGTGAGTAAAACAGCTACAAGTGAAAGGCCATCCGGTGAAACAGAGACAAGTGTATTATTAGATCTTTTTAACTTGAAACGGGACGTTATGATTGGTGACTACATTTTGGTGAAATTCCAAAACAATGTATATTTTGTAGCGAAGGTCTTGAAGTCAGTAGTTAGTGGTACCGAGTATGAAGACTCGGAAAAAAAAAGAAAATACGGTTTTTGTATTCCCAGTTACAGAAGACGTAGTCTGTGATTCACATGAGGAATTTGCAATGATTTTGCCACCTGTGTTGCCTATGGCTACTAAGAGACTCTTCAACCACCAGTATATTCGTTTTCCAATCAATTTTGGAGGACTTAATATTCACTGAATACAATAATTTTTGTACTTGTATTTAACAAAGATATTTATGTTTTATAAGTCACTCATCAAGTAATAAATATAAAAAATGGCAGCTGTTTCACTGTGTACTATACACGGTACACAGTGAAACATTTGCGCAGGTTATTTAAAATTGTTATTTCACTTACTAATTAGTACCAAAATTATTTTTTTTTTGTTCCAAGATATTGACAAAGTATTGTTCTTCCCAGTAGATAAAGAAAATTTGTTTTGTGAGTAGTATTTTACACGAAACAATCAAAAGGGTCATTTCTGTTTCACTGTGTACTACTCTTCCCTACTCAGTAAGGTGCCGTATGTTTTGCTAGTGAAAGGATTCCTGATTTGTAGATGGTCCATGAATAGTGCTACAGTAGCGGAGCAAAATGAATTCCGTGTGCTTCCTCAGTGTCCTTCGAACCGCAAGTGCAACAGTCGCGTTCCGTCCTCGGAACTAAGATTTCGTTAAGATCTTGAATTTCAATATACGACTTTGTAGACACTACCCAAGAATCGCAGTTGGATTGGAACTAGTTTGCAATGTGTCATTTATTAGTGATACAAGATACTTAATCAAATTTCTGATTGTAGTAATTCACTATGCGTTTCAGTAATTCAGCCTACTTTTTTTCAGTTTTGGATACTGCCAGAAGGCCTACTTCTGAGGGTATGAGACTTGTGTCACTCCAAAATGTTGTCTTTTAAAATCAAGTTGTGGGCAGCGAAATTATGAAAAAGCCAGTGGATGCGATAAAAGGAAGATATTTGAGTCATTATTTCGTGTGGATTCCCGTAGTTCTGTTTCTCGGGTGTGGACAGATAATGAAGACAGCGCTGATTAGAAATGTATGTTTCTCTGTCCCTTTGAGGGGAGAGAAAAATGAAGGAAATTGTCTATGGGGTAGGGAGTGTTTTCGTTGGGAACATCAGCTGTGTGCTGGAAACACGGCTGTAAAACGCGGAAAGGTGAAAATTGCTAATGCTAGTTTCACTACAGTGACTGATGTATCTTTATTGTAATCAAATTCGGATTTTCTCCGCACTACCTTATGTAGTAAACTAATTTTCCTGTATGGTGCTCAGTGTCCGTGTTTTACGAATCAGCCAATGTAATGGCACCCACACATTAACGCTTCGGTTGAATCAATAAAATGCGGCCAGTGGACATTGTATTTCATGTCGAATCAAAGCTTGCGACATTTAATAAAAAATCGCCATATGTGAGGATCAGACACGGAGCGAGCACTATAGAATAATAGTAGACTGTGAGTGACCTTTGAACTTTGGGACGCTCTAAAAAGCGTTCGCGGATAGTGCAAAAGTTGTTGGCGCGGTAGCTCAGCGTAGTCCTTAGAAAGTTCGCACACTTTCCGTAAAGAAACAAAAAATTAAGACGTATATCATCCATTAACAAACAAAAAGAAATACAACAAAAACAGAAAGCAAAACTTGACAGTTCACGAAAAGCGAATTCTGAGTTAGGGACCCAGTACGTCATAAATTTTTACATGCACGAATAATTTGTATTGCTGGTGCTTCATTATATTGGCAATTACAAATAAATAAATAAATACATTTCTTGTAATATTTATACAGGTACACACTCATGAATTTTTCTTTTGAAATAATTATTCCCGAAATTAGAAAACACACGATCCAATGTTACACAGCCCTCATATACACTGCCTAGTATGCAAAAGATAGGAAATACAATGTTTACTTTCGTTACAAAAAAGTTGTATACAACGAAAATCAATTATGTGATAATGACTTCAAACCTGACAATTAAGATTGCAGAGAAATTTATATTATTTGTATTAAATAAGTACTTTCGGATCCATTCGAGCCATCTTCAGATCTAAAATATTTTATATACATCATAACATAGCATGATACAACAGCTTATATAAAAAATATTGCGATTTTCAAAGTTATTGCTCTCCTATACCCATAAGATATGTAAATAACTGAACGATACGTGCTACTAAAATACTGTGGCTGTCATCGTCAATGATTTGTTACGCAATATTTAAACATCATAACACTCTTAAAATTGAAAAATAACTTGCAGATTGTCGTCCTATCGGGACAAAAATCGAGTGATTGAATGAAACATATTGAAAATGGTCCATACATTGTGCGTAAAGGATATTTGCGTTATTATGACCTGTGTAACGAATCCACATATATTACAAGAAGACATCTCGACTACCTCACTATTAAATCACAAGAATGTATTTAAGGTAGTAAAGTATTGGAAAATACCATTGAGCTTAGCAGGTACCAATAAACTGTCATGGCGTCTTACATTTTAGTACCATATCCTTCTTATCAACAACTTCTTACACCTAAAACTATTGATTAGATGATTATATTAGATGTAATTTTCGTCCTAGTGGATCGATATTGAGGAATTACTATTGGATGTGACACAATAAATATAAAATGACAGCATATGTGTTAATGTACCTTCCACAGATCCCAAATGTAATTGCCCTTGTGGATGTGGAATTGCTCAGAAAAAACAATTATCTTAATAAGATTTATATTTTCAAGGGCATAAAAATGACCAGACATACTTAATATTGAATATATTTTGTGCATATTATAATTCTTAGGATTTTTTTTTATCTGTGTTACAACTCTTTATTAGAATGATAAATTTACTGCACAAGATCAGTACTAAAGTCAGAAAATATTCTTATTTGTGAATATCATATACAATAACATATCACTTTTGCTAAGAAATTCATCAATGGAGTAGAAGGAGTTGGCCACAAAAAGTCTTTTAGACTCTATTGAAAGTGAACTTTATCGTGAGTAAATTTTTTTTATGGCTGCTAGCATTGATCATTGGCAGGGCGCCGTCCATACACTGAGCGGGTTCTCTGGTGCCACTTGCCGCGACTATCGACGGGATCCGCCTTCAGACTGGAGTATCTTTGCCTTATGTGCGGACGTTTTGGAATTTTGCCGAGGGATGTCAGTCGGCGTTTGAACTCCGAGCGGGTGTTTTGGCTGACAGGACGGGTTGAGGCGACAGTCTTTGTTTCGGGCGGAACTGTGGTGTGCGCTGTGGAAGGCTACCGCCGAACAGTATGTTTTCATATTGAGACAATTGTGTCCATATTCGAGTGTTGTCGCCGCTTGTCACCGAAGTCGCCAACTCTGCTGAAATTTCAAGCATGTTATTTGAAAGTGAGGAGCGCTAGTTTTGCTGCGAGCAGCTCCTTGGATTCCGGGAAGCTCCTGACAGAAGATAAGTGTTGTACCAGTTATTATGTTCATTTAATATTAACTTTAATAACAATACTGTGCGCGTGGTGTTATTTACTGTTGTTGACATTGGTGCCGGGTTGTTACTGTTTGATTCCCTTTAGTGCTCGCGTCTGGCTTGAACTAAATTAACTGAAGAGTCCGACAATCCTCGTATATTGGTTAATACTGTTCTAGCAGTATTGACCGTCTCATTTGTTAAGGCTTACGTTGTGGAATCGAAGAGGGTGATTACTCCTGCGGAAGTGCTGTGCTATGGCTGTGGCATCTCTGTGGTGCATGTGCATTTCTAATGTGAAAGAAGAAATTGCTTGCTTCCAAACCATGAAAGCAAAATCTTTCGATTAAGTAGTAAATCTTTATTTACGAGTAAGCTGTGCTTGGCAAGTACGTGAAGGGAGCCTATAACTTGCTTACCGTAGCTGCACTGTTGATTTTTTCTTCTTTTCTTTTTATTGTCCACAAGATGTCACTTATATTCAATAAATCGGAAGGGCCTTAGTTTTAACATTTGAGTTATTTATGTGATTTATATTGTCCTTGGTATATATATATATATATATATATATATATATATATATATATATATTTTTTTTTTTTTTTTTTTTTTTTTTTTTTTTTTTTTTTTTTTTTGATAAACTCTACCTTCATGCCGAAGACGGGAATCGAAACCAAACCTTGGAGGAAGCGCCTTCAGGAACTGTGGCATGGCGCCGCCTCGACTACTTGTCAACCGCCCCTGTTCAATAAGGAGAAGGATTAATTTCTCCCTCGCCAGTATGGCAGCCCCGTCGTGTTTACGCCGGAGGAACAGAGAGGAGCAAGCAGTCAGGCGTACACGCCAGTACTCCTATGGACGCTCCCAGCCTGATACGCGCCATGCGTTTACTTACAACTGATTTTGCAGAAGACGAAATCTAATTTAAAAATTCGAATGCAACGTTGGATACTGCGGTTACGTGTTAAGCCCGAAGCAATTTTGCTAAACTCTTCAATGCGAGGTACCGAGTGTTTTATTCTTCCCGCATTATGGTAAAAAAAACATGGTTGAACATTACTACGGTCAAACATGTCCAACACCTGTAATGGCTAGAAGTATTCCCATTGGGTAAATACGCTGCGAGTAATTACAAGGGATAAAGACATTGGTAGTAAGCCTGGAATAAGTTGGATTTCGACGTATTTTTGAAAATTTTTGCTATCCCTTTCTGAGTGATAGTCGGACGTTTTGGTTTTTGAGCCGTGAAACACCTGTCTCCGCCTGCATGAAAACAAACTCTGACCTGTACTTTTGTATGACAATACTACTGGCCGCTATCACTTCGCCAACATTTATTTACTGTATAGTGCGTGTGAATCCATGTTTAAGTAAACTACTGGTCGCTTTGATTATGATGAAAACCGGAGAAAGTATGTTCTTTCAGCAACAATGCCTTCTCGTCCGCACAAAACAAAACGTTAATTTCGACACTTTCTAAAACGAAAATCCATTTATAGAACATTGCTACTAAGGGTTTCCTTTCTAGCTTTGAATCTCATTTCTATTTGAGAAAAGTTGTGCAGATTTCGCAAAGTTCGTATTTCCTTTTATTCTTCGTAATGCCATATAAATTGCTGCCTGATAATTCATTTATTCATATCCTCGGTCACATACTTATTGTGAGCTTCTTGTTTCTTCTTGGGCGCTAGTTTAACCGTAGCCTCGCTGTACCTCGTCACGTGACCTAGTTCCTGACACTGCCGCGTCACCACTTCGCCTTTCCAGACAATAGGTATTGTTGCGTTCTCTACAATGAAAACTACAGAATTCGTTTCGGTAGTTGGCCGAGGGAGTCAAGATTGGTCAGAAGCACTTGCATTGCGTTTCGTAAGAACAGAAGAATTGGTGCGTCCGAATTTCTTGCAACTTGGGATGCAATAGGTACGTGTTTTTCATATGACGTATAATTAGTATTGCACATGCATGTTACTCATCAGTACAATTTGTCTCCTTCAAGATTGCAGAGTAGGAAAATTTATTTTTCTTATGATCTATTACTTCAAAAATTGGCAAGTCGCCAAATAAGCACGCGTCGTCCCAATAGCTAGAACGGAAATAAAGCGAAGAAAAGTAAAGTGATATAGCGACGGCTAATTTGTTGCCCCTTATTCCATAGTCGGACACGAAAGAACTGAAACATGGAAATTACGACAGATGGCGAGTGTCAGTTATTTGAAATGAACAACCGAAGTGCAGTGAGTTAATATATTTCGACTGGCATCAGTACCCGTCGATGCCCCGATGTGTATTTATTGAAATATTATGTTACTCCATGTCCTTCCTCTCTCTATTGTCTGCTGCCCCACTCATTGACCGTTTCACCTGCGTCTCTAGTGGAATTCGGCCTGAAATTCAATTCCAATTCTTATGACTTCATATCCTGAACAGCGTATCCTACAGTAATATTTCACACACATTCGAACATTTTTGTAAAATGACAACGATTATTAAAATTAGCTAGATTTCTTCAGTCAGGTTTGACTCCATTTTCAAATTGGTGCCCAGCGACGGTTTTGTACAAATCTGTAGAAAATGTCTCCAATCAGTCGCAACTTTTGTTTTCATTTTCCAGATCTACATACATTTCGGGCACAGTGTGGCTAATCTCAATGCTTTGAGTTAAGTTTACATCTATACCGTCATGATGAACGTAACTGTCAACATGACGGTTCAGATGGAAGCACATATTAAAAGCTTTGAGACTGGCCACTCAGTGGCCGAAACCTAGGTAGATCTGAGAAGTAAAAACAAAAATTGCGATTGATTGCTGGCATTTCCTACAGATTTGTTTAAATGAAATTTCATAATAGTTATGTAAAAAAAGGGGGCGGCAATTTAGCAGCTCGCACTGGGCGGCACTTGGGCTTGCGCCGGCCCTGGGTTCCGCTGCTTGTGGGCCCTGTGCCCAGTTGTTTGTCACATCAGCGCCGCGGTGACGCCTGACTCGTCGTAGCACGCAGACATCCACAAGTCTCGCGCCTTCTCCTTTAGTTAAGTTTTATTTTCCTACTCTTTCCGTCTTGAGAGAGGTCGTGGACGACAGTCAGGGGCCACTGAGGCGTGTTTAGGTATTGCTCTTAAAGATTTTAATATTTCTCATGTAAAAGTTCACACTGTAATTTGCCGATTAAGCAAGTAAATGCAATTCGAATTGCTTCTATTATATCTTATTTGCATTTTATCAATGAACTTTGTCATTTTTTATTAAGGTCATACATTTTCTAAGCAGGACGAATAAAGTCCGGTACCTTGTTTGTTTTCTTTGGGCTAGTTACTGTGTAAGATAGTGTCATCAGGCTAAGTGAAATTTTTATTTGTATGTTTTTCCTTCACACCCTGCTGTTTCACATTTTGGTTTGTCAAGTTATTGGTTAATCCAGTTTAAAGCTATGTTAAAGGTTGGTCCTTTGCTCTGGGAAGTTATTTGTTAATGAAGTTTAAGGATAATGTAAAGTTTATTTATTTATTTTTTAAAATTTTGTGCACTGCCCAATTAATTGTTGAGCCTCATGTTAAAGAGTTGTCAGAGGACGTTCGTTCGGTAATTTTTTTAAACGATGTATTATTGTGAAATAGATTGTCATTAAATAGAACGACAAACGACATGTGCTCAATCCCGCCCTTCCCAGTAGTTTCATAATATACCTTCCTTGATTTCTTAACCCTGACCTCAGGCATGTTACTGAAAATATGTATTGGTGAATAGTGGACATCTTTTTTTGAGCCAAAGTAAGTAACTTTAAACTTTTGTCAAAGTTATTATTGTTTCTAGTATTGCTCCCATGAGCTGAGCTATTGGTTTTAAAAAAAGACATTTTGCTACTATAACACGTAGATCTTGAGGTGTTCAGTTGGTTTCAATCAGTATAATGCTTAATACTGTCAATATTTTCTTACATTTTACATGGCTATGGAAATGCAATTATGTATAAATTAATAACACCATATATAACCCAGCTATAATCATTGTTTCAGTGTCACATCTACTACACTTACACCTCGAGTGACATATTATCTAGACCTTGAATGACATATTGCCTTAGTCGTACAAGTGCTTTCATTTATCTGTTATATATATAAATACGCCAGAGCGCTTTCTTCCAGCGAGATTTTGATAACCTGATGATAGCTTGAGGATTGTATCTCTGACTCATAGACAAAACTCCCTTATTCTCGGATTCTAATCCAACCACTGCTTAAATTTTCAATAATAATCATTACTAATTGTTACCGATTTCTTCCGGAATCAGAATTAAACCTTTTCCTATAAACGTAGGAGAAGAAGAATGTTTGTAGAACTTTATGGGACTTAACTACGGGGTCATCAGTCCCTAAGCTTACAAACTACCTATGAACTAGCTAAGACTAAGGACGGCACAAATATCCATGCCCGAGGGGGGATTCGAACCCCCGACCGTAGTGGCCGGGCAGACCGTGACTGGAGCGCCTCAGTCCCCTCGGCCACCGCGGCCGGTGTTTGTATTTTTATTTTTCCGATTTTGTAATTATATCACTTTTCCGGGTTTTGAGACTGGACTTCTTCCGTCTCTGTGAACGTTCCCAATCGCATGTTGCTGCATTTCAGTAGCTTCCTCATGAGATTCTATGCAGTTCCAGGGGTTGCATGTCGTAGTCAATTTTCTTTATTTTTCGGAAATTGAATGTTTACATTTTACAAATTTCAAATGTTTGTAAATCGATCGGACCAAACTGCGTGGTCTTCAGTCCGTAGCTTACAAACTACTTAAACCTAGGTAAACTAACCTAAGGACAACACACAAACACCCATGCCCCAGGGAGGACTGGAACCTCCACGGTGAGCAACCGCGCGCTCCGCAGCGAGACGCTTTAGACCGCTCAGCTACTCCACCGCGGCTACATTTTACAACAGAGTATTTTCTTGCACAGAGGAGGCTTGCATGAAATAACGGTTTTCCAGGGTGTTCACAAAAATAAAATTCCCGCGGGGCAGTTTCCCATTGCAAAGTTGTCTGTTTGTTTATAAAGGATGTTATTGAAGGAGAAGTAATTGTAGAACGTAATGAGTGGGAGGAGAGAGATGAGCTCGTCGATTTCATCTGGATTTAGTTTGCCATATCTGGATAGGTTGTAGAAGATATCTATTGTGTCTTGGACGGGAGCAGCTGTTAGCAGCCTTCTTCACATCTGGAACGACTGTAAAGCCTACAGCTCATATATACTGCCGAAACGGGCTTCCAAATGTTGCTTAAAACCCGCTAGCGGGCGTTATGACGTCACCGGCTCGGCCCGCTGCGCTCGTGGGCTTGCCGACGCGGCTCGCCGCCTTGGTCGGGCCTGGCGGTACCCGCAGCCGCAGCAGCAGCAGACTCACGAGCCGCAGTTGTCGGTTACACGGGACCAAGGAGGCCGGCGGGCGCAGCGGGTACAGCGAGCCTGGCGAGACGAGCTGAGACGAGCCTGGAGAGCCACGCCTAGCCTGTCACTCTTGACAGAAGGCGCGCAGAATTTTCGCTTTATTCCAAACTTGATGAAATGATAACTCATCACTTTCAAAACAAGAGAATGGTCACTCTTGCAGGGATTCGTGTAGTGCATGGCAGAGGGTGATTCAGTTACAGAATTTCTTACAATCTACGTTTTTATCATGATCTTGATGTAATCTGCACACTTGACATTCAAAAAAAAGGTCACGACCTACATAAGATATACGTGGTGGATTTCGGAGGATACTTCACATATATAGTTTACAAAATTTATAGTATTATTTCTAACTTGATGAAATTTCGAGCACTTGACGTCTAGACTAGCGGAAGGTCACTGTCTACGTAAGATTCGTGTGATACATAGCGGAGGGTACTTCAGTTAACAATTCTACAAAATCTAAAGTTTTATTACGATCTTGATGAAATTTCACACACTTGACAACTAGCGGACAACTACATTGCAAAACTAGCGGAAGGTCACTGTCTACATAAGATGCGCCTGATACATGACGGAAGGTACTTTACTTACGAATTCTACTAAAACATAACAGGGGTACCATCATGCAAAAGATTTTGTTTCTTTAAGGGGGGCGGGGGTAGCTTACTCCACACTTAGTTCCGTGGTTTGTGATTTTGTTCGACAGATCGTCTATGTCTTGTCATGTAAGCGGTAGAATAGACAAAAATACAACCGTTTTCTGTGCAATGTACATGCTTCGTGCATTTTCCTTCTGCATCGTTCACTACTGCGTCAAACGCTTCCCAGTCGCCACTCTTTCTCTTCTTCAGCATATTTGCAAGTCCGTACACTCTATCATTTAATTTTCTTTTCGCATCCTCTACGGTCTCACAACTAACAGATTCATTACAAGCTACGTCATCGCTAGAGTCGGTCATTTTCGCTCTGCCAATGATACGCAACAAAGCGAGATCGGGCACTCAACTGCCGTGTTACGTCGCGACTAGTACTTCCTGTTCACTTTACAATTGCCGACGGCAGCGCGCTGAACCAAACTTTGTTTACTGCCAGAGAGGGCCGAAGGCGTCCGACAACACTCGACAGTACACGATCGAGGCACGTGGCTCCGCATTCTAGAAAATCTTCAAATGTTTGTAGAGCTTTTGGGACTGGGTCACCAGTCTCTAAACTTACAATCTATTTATGAACTACATCTACATCTACATGGGATACTCTGCAAATCACATTTAAGTGCCTGGCAGAGGGTTCATCGAACCACAATTATACTATTTATCTCCCATTCCATTCTCGAATAGCGCGCGGGAAGAAAGAACACCTGAATCTCTCTGTTCGAGCTCTGATTTCTCTTATTTTATTCTGATGATCATTTCTACCTATTTAAGTGGGAGTCAACAATATATTTTCGCATTCGGAGGAGAATGTTGGCGATTGGAGTTTCGCAAGTAACCCACGCCTCAGCGATAAGCGCCGTTGTTGTAATGATTCCCATCCCAGATCCTGTATCATTTCCGTAACGCTGTCTCCCCTGTATCGCGACAATACGAAACGAGCTGCCCTTCTTTGGACTCTTTCGATGTCCTCCGTCAAACCCACCTGATAAGGATCCCACACTGGGCTGCAATACTCCAAAAATGGACGGACAAGCGCAGTGTATGCAGTTTCTTTGGTAGTTCTGTTGCATCTTTTAAGGGTTTTGCCAATAAAACGCAGTCTCTGGTTCGCCTTTCCCACGATATTATCTACGTGTTCTTTCCAGTTTAAGTCTGAAGTAATAGTGATTCCTAGGTATTTTGTGGAGTTTACGGCCTTCACACTAGCTTATACTAAAGACGGCACAAACATCCATGCCCGAGGGGGGGATTCGAACCTCCGACCGCAGCGGCTGTGCAGACCGTGACTGGCACGCTGCAGACCGCTCGGCCACTGCCGCATTGTACACTCTTGCTATTGTCACAGTGCGGCTACGTAATCTGAGCGTTTGCTGAAATGGTTAGGTATCGCGCAAATATACGTCCTCACAAAGGAAAACTTAAATAATTTTCAGATTTTATCGATTACTCAAAGGCTCAGCAGGGTGAATGACAAATCTACACCAGCGTCCATCCTGGCAGCGGGGAGTTATTAGCCTGTACCTCAATATTTTAATTTCTTAGATTTTACTATTAACAGCAAATGTATCTTTAGCAGCTATCCGCAAAACCAAATTATTACATTGCAAAATAATTTTATTTTAATTCCGTACAATTTTCTGAAGAAAAATATATTAATAGAAAATGTATTATGCATTCGCTCCAGTTATTCCATAGTAACATTAAAGGCATTTTTCAGTTCACATATTTTTCCGTCAGAAGAATATATTAAAAACGACTGTAATGTTTTTTCTCTGCAAACATGCTGCAGCATTGTTTTATCGAAAAACAATACATTTAAATTCTTAATATTCATTTCGATTGCTTTTCTGTTCAAGAATGAGTTAACAGAAGCGTAAATATAATGCTCGTACGCCATACGAAATAAATGATAGAACAAGTCAAGAGTTCGCAGCGCCTTCAGCAGAAATGGCCATTATAAATTGAACGGGTAACACTGTGACAGTACACGCTTTAGTATCCGTCGCTAAGTTGTGTGATGGAAATGTTTGATCCTACGTCCCACGTGCGCAGCCAAGCAGCACAGTGGCTGACTCGGAGGCAATTTGAGACGGGCGGCACAGCGCAGTCTAATGGGGCCGCGCAGACTGGCAGTAGAGGGTAGGGGGCGCGACACCAAGCTGATGCGACCTGCACTGCACCTGAACAGCGCTGGGCTGCGTGTAGTGTAGCTGCAGCCGAGTAGAGGCACAGAGAGGGGAGGGGAGGCGGGGAGCGGGCGAGCACTCTGCCGTACGCTCCGTATCCAAAGTGGCACTATTGGTGGTTCTTCAATATGTTACAATGTGTGTAAAACTACTGGACCATACTGCTATAGTAATCAGTCCGTAGACTTACAAACTACTTAAACCAACTTACACTAACACACACACACACACACACACACACACACACACGCACGCCTGCGGGATTTCTCGAACCCTCGGCGGGAGTGACCGCCCAGTCCATACATTGTTGGCTGTTCGAAGAACATTGCCTTACGACTGTAAGTGTTTGTCATAAACTAGTGATTCGTTTTTCATCATTTAAGTTCTAGTTCTCTTTTCATTTGTACATTATACTTTTCAGTTACTGCACACTTTTGTTTAGTGAAATATTGTAACATCATACGATTAACAACCAACGCAGAAAATTTTAATTTCATAGTAGGACATCGTTGAGACAGTGCAGTAGATAAATGGATGCAACATTTTGTGGCTTCTTAAATAAATAAAACCAATCATTTTGTTCCTAAGGAACTAGTAAAATTATAGATAATTTTGTCAGAATTGTGGTAGTTACTGTAATTAATGCTAAAGAATTTCTGAATTCATACATAATGTGGTTAGAATCTCAAATATAAATTTTAAAGCTCAAGTCAACATTCCATATCTTCAGGAGTTGGTACGTTTGTCTTTTCTTGGTTGTCATTTTTTGTATCAGTTACTTACTGGAAGATCAGCTTATGATTCGAAACGTATGTCATTCTTTATTAATAAATGAAATAAAGCTTTCGTTTGGTTCAACGTCTACCGTACCTCAAAGACACCGCCGATTCCGGTTCATTTGCAATAGTCTCTTGCAAATTACATTCATGTAAGTCAATGGCGTCCTATATAATTCCCTATTATACTTCTGAAAACTGCTTCTTAGTCAGTCCGATGTAAAATCAGCATCACTTGTCTTCGTAGTAGTTTGACATCTTCCAGATTTTCCATTCACTCTAATGATGATATTTGGTGATATTTTTTATGCAGTAATGAATAAAGCAATACTTCGTCGGTAAATTTGACGATTGATATGACCACATGATTGCCGATGCGCAGGGATGGAAATGGAAGCGCCAGTGCCTCGAAACGAATTAACATTTATCGTTCTGCTCGGTTTCAAATGAAAAGTCAGAATATTGTCTTCATTTCAGACACAGCAACTTTTGAACAAAAATCGACTGTACCAAAAATTCTATGCAGTGTGATTTTACCAAAGCACATTCTTAATTTTCGTGTAATACTTCACTTAATTCGATGATACACAGTAATGAAAATAAATTTAGGCCCTTATTACATCAAACTATAATACATGTAAAATCTCCTGCGAATTGTTTTCCTAATATGGTAAATTTATTGAATGAGTTGAGAGTATAGCATGAATGGGTGGAAATGATTTTCAGTACAATGGTATGAAGTTGTCTCGACACATTGCAGAAAGAAACTGATGAATACTTGATCTGAAGTTCAAGTGTGCAAAATTTCAACAGAATCGTAAGAAAACTGTTGATTTTGTCGAATTCTGTGAGTAAAGTAGCCTTCGCCATCCACCACATGGAATATTATGAAGGCAGTGATACTACTCTTATTTTGAAGATCAAGTATGCAACATTTCATCAAGATCGGCATAACACTGTAGATTTGTATGAATTACAAACGTATGGTCGCCGAGCTCACGGAGACAGCGAGTATGGGTATGACGTCAGAGTACCCGCGGAGCTCACGTCTGGTGGCTGCTGTGAGAGCCCGCGAGTAGGACGGGGCGGCTGCGCCAGCGCACTTAGGCCCGCTGTGCTCGCGCACGTTCAGGGGGGTTGTAGGGAGGCGGCCGCGGTGGCCGCGGGGACTGAGGCGCTTCAGTCACGGTCTGCACGGCCACTACGGTCGGGGGTTCGAATCCCCCCTCGGGCATGGATATTTATGCCGTCCTAGTTCGTAAGTAGTTCATAAGTAGTTTGTAAGTTTAGGGACTGATGACCCCGTAGTTAAGTCCCATAGACTATACAAACATTTTTTGCTGAAGGGAGGCGTTTGTAGTGTATGCAACCCGCAAGACCGGGCTCATACTCGGCCCGTTTCTGACCTCTATATATACATGCTACAGTTGCGCTCGCCGATGCACGCGCGCGCGTGCACACACACACACACACACACACACACACACACACACACACTCTCACACACGCGTACCATACACACATGCCCACACGCTCACCGACCCCCCCCCCCCACACACACACACATTCATCTACTTCACATACATTTCCTACAATGACGTAAAACGATTTTCAGGTGTGTGACGATGAGCACATCTGATAATAATAACCCTACAATGCATTCTGACATCTGTAGTGCAAATATGTATGAAATTGAGGTGCATGAAGTAGGTTTAGAGTTACGTTGCTATTTAGGAATACGTATATATCCATCCATTTGTAACAATTTATATATAATGGATAAAAAGAATGATTATGTCCTTATTTCCACCTATAAAATAATCTGTATGTTAATGGAAGTACACAGTCGAGAACATGAGGGCCGCAGCGCAGTGGCAGAGCATTGACGCACTATGCTCTGATACGTAAGGCCATTTCTCGTCGGGGCTTCGAATACCCCCTCAGGCATGGATATTTGTGCTGTGTTTATTATAAGTTAGTTTATAAATAGTTTGTAAGTTTAGGGACTGATTACCCCGCAGTTAAGTCCCATAAGCTTAAGAAACATTTGAACATCCTTTTTGACAACATGAGCGAGTGGTCTAAACACAAGGATTTTGTAGAAACCAACGGTCCTGCAATAGTAATTGACCTTGTGAGGAAAAGAATGGATCTGTCCTGCCTATACGAGCGATAATTGTAGGACCATCAGACTGTGGCAAGACAAATGTTCTCATGTCAGTTCTGTCACATCCTGATGGAATCCGTTTCGAGCACATATCCATATTCTCGAAAACGTTATCTCAACCTAAATGCCAGCTATTACGGGTGATATTGCATGGGATAAAGGGTATAAAATACATGCCATTCAGCAAAAGCGGTGATATCACCGCTCCAGAGATAGTGAAACCGTATGCTGCGTTTGTATTTGACGATGTTGCAGTTGAAAATCAGGATGAAATAAGAAAATACTTTTGTTTCTGGAGTCATTATGGAGACGCTTGTATTTAAAACCACATAGGAAAAGACATGGTCTGTTTATTAAGAGGGAAAGAAATGTTCAAATGTTTGTTAAGCTTATGGGACTTAACTACGGGGTCATCAGTCCCTAAACTTACAAACTACTTATGAACTACTTACGAACTAGGACGACACAAATATCCATGCCCGAGGGGGGATTCGAACCCCCGACCGTAGTGGCCGTGCTGACCGTGACTGGAGCGCCTCAGTCACCTCGGCCACCGCGGCCGGCAAGAGGGAAAGAACTTCTAGGTATTCTACCGAAAAGACCGCTCAAACTATGGATGATTATATTTATCACAAAATTCCATATTCAAGGAGTGTTCATGCGCGGCACAATACCTACCCGCATGTGGAAATCTAATGACTGCGGTATCGTCAATTTAGAAGAGTCGCGTCTTCTACACAGTTTGTGTAATTCGTTTTGTAGAGAAAACATAACACCAACCCACTCTACAGCATCGTTCTGTTATTGCTAGTATCTCGGATGCCATAATGTTGTTCTCTCCACTCAGAAGAGCCGACAGAAAGACGTCGAACCATTTTAGTTAATTCTGCCGATGACAAAGTCAGAATCCTGATATCTCAACTGATCTCCTAAATCAAATGTTCTAATGTTTAGAAATATATGGGACTTAAACTGCTTGCTTATTAGTCGCTAGGCTTACAAACTACTTAAACTAAATGAAATTAACCTAAGGACAACACACACCAATGCCCAAGGGAGGAGTCGAACCTCCACGGCGAACGACCCCGAGCACCGCGGCACGGCACCTCAGTGCGCACTGCTATTCCGACGCGGCCATAAGATCTCCTAATTGTTTTGATCTGTCTATTTTATGAAAGTAAATGCTTCTCGGTTTGTTTTGTTATTAATGAAAATTTCTAGATTCAGTGGAGATATGTAGATTAAGAGACTGCTTTGTATCAAGCACTGATTTATACCTTATATGTTAATTCTGAATGATACTGGATTATTAACATTAGAAAACTGCAAGTACGTCTGATTGTGGTGTCGTAATGAGCTCGAAAAGTTTTCACAGACCTTTCACATGAAAGTTTCGTAATGGATATTCGCATGGATGTACGTGCTCTTCCAAAGTACAATGCACATTTCTCTAATCTCCTCATAACTTTATTCATTTTCCGCCTTACACCTTTCTGCTTCTGTCAATTTTAAGTTCCTTAGGTTTCATTAAAACTTCATAAGCTCTTGCAACCAGAACTTAATATACGACGTAACGAGAATACAGTACACTCCTGTGTCACAAAAGAGGCTCAGAAGTCAGAGGAAAAGGCAGCGAAGCCTAAACAAGTTGTCGGTGGATTTATGGAATTTAATTTTCGACTCCTCGCCGGCGTTATAACTCGCCGTGCTCGGCGGAGGAGGCTGCAGCATAGGGTAGAGGGGCAGTTTATGTGGCCTGCCGTATGTGGGGAGGCCGGCAAGAGCTACGTGCCTGTCAGCCAGAAGCAGGGGTACCTCTGCTGCAGGTGGATAGCATGCTGCACCGAGGAGACGTATCGAGGTAGGTTGGCCAGGCCTGGCACGAAATCCTCTTTCCAAAACATCCCTAAAGTGTTCTATAGGATTCAAGATAGGGCTCTGTGCAGGCCAGCCCATTACAGTAATATTATCTCTTGTAATCACTTTGCCACATGTCGTGGATGATAATGTTGAAAGATGCAATGCCATTCAACAGTGGGAAGCAATGAGGTGCTCAAAAGATAAATGTGCGACGCAAAACAACAAGGGATGCAAGTCTCCCCTCTATGAAAAACACGTTGTTGTTGTTGTTGTTGTTGTTGTTGTTGTTGTGGTCTTCAGTTCGCAGACTGGTTTGATGCATCTCTCCATGCTATCCTGTCCTGTGCAAGTCTCTTCATCTGAGAATACGTTCGGAAACCTACATCCTTTTGAATCTGCTTACTATATTCATCTCTCGGTCTCCCTCTACGATTTTTACCTCACACGCTTCCTTTTATTGCTAAGTTGACAATTCCTTGATGTCTCAGAATGTGTCCAACCAATCTATCCCTTCTCTTAGTCAGGATATACCAGAAACTCCTTTTCTTTCCAATTCTGTTAAGCACCTCCTCATTATATAAGGAACTCATTGTTCGATGGGCCGATCTATAATTGTTTAATAATGATTTTGCAGCCAAGATCCATTTTTCATTTATTAATTTACCGGTTTCAGACCTGTCGTAATTTACATAACATCACGACATTTTTTATATATTAAAAGAGTACATCCAGGTTGAGGCATCACTAAACATACTGTTATACTGAACTTCAATTAATATTGAACTTCGACTTTGAATTACCGCGCTTCAGAACCATTAGAAGATGGATGTATATATTTTATTTGTGACTAGTAATTTTATGTTTGGTGATGCCTCAACCTAGATGTACTCTTTTAGTATATAAAAAATGTCGTGAAGTTATGTAAATTACGACAGGTCTGAAGATGGCGTCGAGTACGCCGAAACCGGTAACTTAATAAATGAAAAATGCGATCTTGGCTGCAAAATCATTATTAAATAGTTACGTGATCTACCCATCTAATTAGCATCATTCGTCTGTAGCATCCCATTTCAAAAGCTTCTATCATCTTTTCATCTGAACTCCTTATCGTCCACATTTCACTCCCATACAATGCTACACTCAAGACAAATGCTTTCAGAAAGGACTTTCTAACATTTAAATTAATACTGGATGTTAACAAGTTTCGCTTCTTTAGAAACGCTTTTCTTCCCATAGCCATTCCGCATTTTATATCTTCTTTACTTCGGCCATCAGAAGTTATCTTGATACCCAAGTAACAAAACTTGTCTACTACTTTTATTGCCTCATTACCTAATTTAATTCCTAGCATCGCCTGATTTCTGACATTACATTCCATTACCTTCGTTTTACTCTTGTTAATGTTCATCTTCCTTTCAAGACACTGTCCATCCCATTCAATTGCTGTTCCAGAGCTTTCGCGGTCTCTGACAAAACTACTATGTCTTCAGCAAACCGCAATGTTTTTATTTCTTCCCCCTGCACTTTAATGCCCTCTCCATATTTCTCCTTCCATTCCTTCACTGCCTGTTGAATGTACAGATTGAACAACATCGGGGAAAGGCTACAACCCTGTATTACTCCCTTCCCAACCTCTGCGTCCCTTTTTGGCCCTTCGACTCTAATAAACGCTGTCTGGTTTTTGTATAGGTTGAAAATAACTCTTCGCTCCCTATATTGTACCCCTGATACCTTCAGAATTTGGAAGAGTGTATTCCAGTCGACATTATCAAAAGCTTTCTCCAAATCGACAAACGCTAAAAACGTAGGTTTCCCTTTCCTTACCTATCTTCTACGATAAGTCGTAATGTGAGTATTGCCTCCCGTGTTCCTACATTTTCCTGATCTTTCCCGAGGTCGGATTCCACATGTTTTTCCATTCGTCTGTAAATAATTCGTGTAACAGAACAGCCTGCAGTTGGCACTGCACACGCTGCCAGATGACGTTTGCCGTACATTCGCCATACCCACAGCCCGCCATCGGATCACCACATTGTGTACCGCGATTAGTCACTTCGCTTTTCCACATTTCAATCGTCCAATGTTTACACTCCTTACACCAAGCAAGGCGTCGCGTCGTTTGAATTGAGTTGCTTATGGACAGCCAATCGACCATGAGATCCACGTTTTCTCACCTCGTGCGTAACTGTCATAGTACTTGGAGCGGATCCTGTTGCAGTCTGGAATTTCTGTGTGACTGTCTGGGTAGATGCCTGCCTATTACACTGCACGATCCAGTTCAACTGTCGGTGTTCTCTGTCGCTCAAAGGTCAAGGTCGCCCAGTACGCTTTCGTGCTGTACGTATCCCTTCACGTTTTATCTTCACTATAACATCAGAAACAGTGGACATAGGGATGTTTAGGAGTCTGGAAACCACGCATACAGACTTCTGACACAGGTGACACCCAATCATCTGACCACACTCGAAGACAGTGAATTCCGCGGAGTGCACCATTCTGCTCTGTCACAATGTCTAATGACTATTGAGGCCGCTGATGAGTACGTGGCAGTAGGTGGCATCACAATGCACGTTTAGTAAGCGTAGCAAAATCATATGAAAAACGTACGTTCTTGAGGGTGTCCGCATACTCCTGATCACATAGTGTACGTGAAATGTGGAAACGTCTAAGCCATTCAAACTACAAGGAAGTGTTAAACGGAATACTGAAGAAAATGAAGTACACGTCACTAACGTTTCGTTACGTATGCACAGAGATTACAAAATCATGGGCTGGTAATATGCACAGAAACAGGTGGCGTAGTACTCCGAACATAAGGTATAAAAGAGTTTTGCGTTGGCGGTTCTGTCGTATGTACTCCGGCGGGCTGGTTATGGCCTTTAGGCTAAAACTGACAGGCTTTGAATGCAGAATGATGGTTCTATACGCGAGAGACTAGCCACAGAGATTCGTTAGCTCTAACAAGGGAAACGCAGAGCATACACTTCACGACCGAGAGCAGCTGCAAATACATGCAGATGTCAGTGAAGACAGGCACTCAACACTGCGTGGCGTGTAAAAGCTATACAAATCTACTGGCACATACGACGAGAGTATTCGTTTGGACAGCGCGAAGAAATTTGGCGTTTATGGTGGTAAACGACCTTGTGCCTTTACTAATAGCACGACGTTGGGCTCGTGACCATGTCGATTGGTCAGTAGAAGACTAGAAATCCGTTGAGTCCCGATTTCTGACGTTAGGGTTCAAGCATGCGCAAACTGAAAGATTCCATGAACCCAAGTTGTCAAAAAAACCCTGTGCAAGCTGACAGTGACTAATAATGTAACGTGTTTGCTTTACATACAATGGGCTTGGCCCTCTGGTCCAACTCTAGCCATCAGCAACTGCAGTTGGTTACTTTCAGCTGGATCTGGAATCATTCATGGATTTCATGTTCCCGACACAAATGATTTTTTTTTTCGGTGTCACCGAGCCAAATTGTTCGTGTTTTATTGGAATAACATGTGAAAAGTTCGATATTATTGGCGGATTATGAGAAAGTATGCTTCAGTATTCCAGTATGGCTTAATATTGCTGCAGGGCTCCAATAACGACTTAAGTCCATGCTACATAATTTCATTGCTCTTCATTAGGCGAAAGGAGTTACGGAACGATGTTAGTATCTATGCCACGACTTTCATCATCTCGACGTAAATATGCGAAATACCTTAGGAAGGGTGCATGTGGAAAGAAGCGTTTAGCTTTCATTAAAGGGGAAAAAAAACAGAGCTAAATTTCCTCTTTATATTCGTGAAGATTGTGGATATTCCAAAAGAGCTTCCTTGGGGTAATTTTGGGGCTCTGAGGTGGAACACAGTACTTTTGTATAAATATAACATGAAAAGAGAGATAAATGGAAGCATTGAGAATTCAACGGCACGTAGTTGTGCGAAATTGAAACGAACAGGTAACCTTTGTAACGAAGAGATACTGTAAAGTCTACGTAGGAAGTGGAAACGTCTGGTTGAGGCTCAAAAACGTAGTATAAGGGGTATTCAAAAAGAAACCACCTGCATTCTGGGATGTGCGCCGGCCGCGGTGGCCGAGGGGACTGAGGCGCTTCAGTCACGGTCTGCACGGTCGGGGGTTCGAATCCCCCCTCGTGCATGGATATTTGTGCCGTCTGTAGTCTTAGCTAGTTCATAAGTAGTTTGTAAGTTTCGGGACTGATGACCCCGTAGTTAAGTCCCATAAACTCTACAAACATTTGAACATTTTTCTGGGATGTGCAAACCGGAGACAGGAGGGTAATATCGTGGCGTGTGTAACGAGGTGCGGTTCCGATCAGAACGTGGAAGTTCACAGCCCGTCGCTACACGAAACTACACAAAGCTGGCAGCAGTGTGGAACAATCGTCCAATTCTGCCAGTCGCATTGCAGGCGTAAAACGAAGAGCAAAGAGGTGTTGTTCGTTATCTAACAGCGGAAGGAGTAGGGGAAAAGGAAATTCATCGACGAATATCACAAGTGTACAACAAACACAGCATGTCCCGTGCTAAGTCAATACACGACACAAGCGCTTCAGGGAAGGACGATGTTGTCGTTGTACTTCTCTCTCACTAACATATGCGCACTCACTCACTCTGAGGGGGAAAAAATCCCTCAGAGGGAGTGAGAGCGCATATGTGAGAGAGAAAACGACGAAATCGCCATCTGTCGAATTCTCAACTTAATAACTGACCGAATTACTAACCTTAGTATGCACTGGACCATCCTACAGGGATGTTCTGGGGGAATTTCAAATTTATTTTATGCTTGACATATGTCTCTGACAGATATTATTTTAAAAGGAATGTTTTAGTTTTACTTTGATATGTTTTTAAAAGATATGGTGAATGTGACGATTGTGTTCTTATGTATGTTTTATCAAAATGTTTGATGAATATTAATTCCATTGTCTTCTGTAGCCTTCGATAATGACGAATAAATTGAAATTCGTGGTCAAGACTGTAAAGTTCATTTCAAGTGCATCAAAATGGCCACGCTCACAAATGTGTAAGGGAGACAGCAAGGATTATGCTGAAGTTCTTCTTTGACCAAGATGGACCTCGTTCACTACCTGCAGCACGGGACAACAGCGAATGCCTAGCGTTACTCGCAAACGTTGACAATCCTTCGCCATGCTATCAAATGAAAACGACCAGGCAATCTCATAAAGTCATTCTGCCCCACGACTATGCAAAGCCTCATATGGCCAACACCGTCGTGACACTCCTGCAGAAATTCAAATTGGAGGTTCTGGGCTACCCTCCGTACAGCCTATACCCCTCTCCCTGTGATTATGCTATATTTGGTCCCCGTAAAAACGCTCTGAGGGGCCTCGACGACGTCCAGTTGTACGTGCGGAACTGGTTCTCATCGCAGCACCGGGAATTTAATGAAACAGCCATTCACCGCTTTGTGTCACAGTGGAGAAAGTGTCTCAACATATAGTTGAAATGTTTGTAGAACTTATGGGGCTTAACTAAGAGGTCGTCAGTCCCTAAACTTACAAACTACTTATGAACTAGCTAATACTAAGGACGGCACAAATATCTATGCCCGAAGGGGGATTCGAACCCCCGACCGTAGTGTCCGTGCAGACTGTGACTGTCATCATATATTTTTTGTTTTTGAATGCCCCTTATACATTGGGCACTTTACTATAGAATTATTGAAATTACAAAATCAAGGCAGTATAAAAAATTCTCGAATATCATGATGGAAAACCCTTTCAAGTTACCGGACGATCTCCATTGTCATTCAGGTACGATTTAACTTTTTCTCGAAAGGAGACCTTTTGGGGGTTAAGAGAGCTTAGGATCTATTACGTGTTTGGATGATGTTGACGACAGCAGGAGGATATGAAGAGTGGCATCAGCTACTCGCAATACCATAAGCTCAGACAAAATTGCATAAAAGTAATTGCAGTTCATTATTTCGCTTAATTTTCGCAGAAAGCACTTTCCGAATGTCGACCGTTACTGGTGACCTACTTTGCAGGCATTCAATAACTTCTTGTGCAGCTATATTGTTCATGCGCTGTAGTACGCAATTACTAGTGGTTCTGTACAGTCGTGATACTGCGGTGGGCGTTGATTTGCCACTTGGAAGTTGACCCGCCTCTTGGAATGTGATTATCACATGTCTCCGCAGTTGTGAATATTAATAAGCATCACGTGTACAATTTATCGGTGAGATGAAAATTTGTGGCGGACTGGGAATTACCTAATCGGTCGCGTTGACCATTAGGCTGTCAGCACTCGTCTGCCGGCCTGATCGAAATTTCTGTGGGCCACACATTTCTATAAGAGTTTGTACGTTACACTACGTAAGTCATCTCTACGATCTGTGCCACCCATAGCACGGTTTGAGGTTGGTACAGTAAAAGTCACTCCTCGTGTGGTAATATAATAATGAAATATATGGGCACTTACGGGTGGATTAGGAATTGTACTCTGCTTCGTAGCCCAGGAAACGCTTAAAAGTATCGTGCCATATACTTTACTTCGAAGGTGTCAAAGTCGCATAAAACGTTGTAGAATACATCATCGCCCTGAACTACATAGTTTCATTGTGTATGAATAATCTTACAGTCTAAATGCAAATAGATATTTTAGAGAAAATCAGAGTAGTAACATTTAAGTTGCAGTTTGAATGAAATCATGAGTGAGTTTCTGGGGAAATTACTCTCTTTTTGGGCGCTTCGTCGAACTTTTTGTAATTTTTTTTAATATCAGTTACAGGTACAGAGCGTAAATGTTCCACAAAGAGACTGAGGAATTCTGAACTTAATATCAAGAGGAATTAATTTAGATTTCAATAATTCGGTGTCAGTAATGTCTAGTATTATTATTATTGTTGTTGTTATTTAACCGGTATGTAACAGGTATTCTCTGAGCTACGATTTATGGGTTTGGGTTACAAGTTTCACTGTTTGCCTGTTCATCAAGGTTTGCTGTCATGGAACCGTCTGACTGTTTCGTACTTGGCAAAATATTGTCCAAGGCGTAATTATTAATACCAGATAATGAAGTTGCGACCGATTTTATGTTTTCGAATTTTCTCGTCCTGCACTGAAGAACTTTACTTCGGGTTAAATTATCGGATTGGAAGCCCATGACGTTTTATACCCAATGTGGGAGAGATCTTCGGAGTTCAATCCAATTCGCCCTCAAGAAGTTCCCAATTTCTATACTTTATGTTAAAAAGTTTTCAAATGTTTGTAAATCTATGGGACTTAACAAATATGCTTATCAGTCCCTATGCTTACAAACTACTTAAATTAACCTAATGAAATCACACACACCTATTCCCGAGGGGGGGGGGGGACTCGAACCTCCGACGGCGAAAAACCGCACACTCTGTAGCAAGGCACCTTAGGGTGCTCTGCCATTCCACCACGGCATAACTTTAAGAGCGGCAGCAGGAGATGATCGTTATGCTCCGGTAACAGCCTGTCGGTACAGAAGGCTGAATGGATATTAGCTGTAAAGAATCCTCCAAATAGTAGTAGGACACGAAATATGAAAACAATCAGTCCGAAAATGTCTTGGGGAATGTGGCCTCTACACACAGAGGCCTATGGTGTACATCTCCGTGAAACCACGACACCGTTTACACCGCGGAAACTGTGCGGGGGAACAATAGGATTGGGGTCGTAACAAATGGCGCCGGGTTCTCTTCACAGATGAATCAAGATATTGCGGTCAGCTGGGCATTCGTCGTTCCATCATCTTTGGAGAACGTGGAACTCGGAACAATCCTTTTTATGTGCAGGTAACATCACGACATCATGGTGGTGGACGAATGGTGTGGGCAGTAGTCAGTATTGATGGACGTACGGACCTCTTATTTGATTCAGAATGGCGCATGGTTTACTCAGAGTAATAGAGACGAGATCCTCTGATCTTTTGTTGTGCCATACGCTGGTGCATTAGGAGATGGGTTCCTTCTGGTGGACGATAACGCCTGTCTCCAACGAGCTGCACTTGGGGACGAGAAACATGAATCTCTGGGAATTGAACGAATGGAGTGACCAACTTGTTCACCGAACTCAAGCGCGATAGAGCATGTCTTAGATGCTCTTGACAGACGAATTGCAGCCATACCAGTACCTCCAACAATGGTTGAAGAGCTGAACTTTTCACTCATGGAAGAATGACCAAATATCCCTTAAGATCTGGTTGATAATCTCATACTGCCCATGCCACGCAAATATGCAACTGTACTGGCAGTCAGAGGTGATCACACATCACATTAAAGGGTAACGAGATTGACGTTTTTACTATTATGATAGCCCCATTGGTCCTCGCCATGTGAACATAAATTAAAGAGTTGACAAAGCAAAATATCGTATTTTATCACACACAAATTATAATTTTAACCAATTCTGAATAAAATATGTAACCATAGGTATACTGCATATATCTCACTTGATTTACTAATTGTTTTGAGCAGTGTACATAGTGAGCTGTAAATGAGTTAAAATATTACTTACAAAGTGCGTAAACAAATTTTTCCATAATGAAACTTTCACTCTGCAGCGGAGTGTGCGCTGATATGAAACTTCCTGGCAGATTAAAATTGTGTGCCGGAACCGAGACTCGAACCTGGGACCTTTGCCATTCGCGGGCAAGCGCACTACTGACTGTGCTATCCCGACACGACTCACGATGCGGCCTCACAACTTTACTTCCGCCAGTACCTCGTTTCCTACTTTCCAAACTTCACAGAAGCTCTCCTGCGAACCATTCAAGACTAGCACTCCTGGAAGAAATGATATGGTAGAGACATGGCTTAACCACAGCCTAAGGGATGTTTCCAGAAGTAGGAGGCGAGGTACTGGCGGAAGTAAAGTTGTGAGGCGGCATCGTGAGTCGTGTCGGGATAGCACAGTCAGTAGTGCGCTTGCCCGCGAAAGGCAAAGGTCCCAGGTGCGAGTCTCGGTTCCGGCACACAATTTTAATCTGCCAGGAAGTTTCAAATTTTTCCATATTCCTATGCCAATAAATTCCAATGGACCGATCCGTCGTAAATATTTTATATTGTTGCAGATCTAGATTTCGGCCCTTGTCTCGTAAAATGTGCGTACCTCTAAACATGACACACACAAACACGTATATGTAGACATAGTAAGGCTTTGATACTTCACGTCGTATACTGGCAGCTGTCTCACTAAGACAATAAATCAGAATGTTTTAGAACAAAATTTCTGAACATAACTACATACTGCAGATTCACTCAAGTCTAATATGGTGGCGGGGTATGAGGTGAGGGAGGAGGGTTTGGTGGTTTGAGGGACATGATTACTCTCTGTTTCGGTTTCTAAATACGTCTCTTTAATTAAGAATTTTAATGCAACACACCACCCCCATGAACCACAGACATTGCCGAGGTGGGGTGTCTTGCGTGCCTCAACGATGCAGATAGCCGTACCGTAGGTGCAACCACAGTGGAGGGGTATCTGTGGAGAGACCAGACAAACGTGTGGTTCCTGAAGAGGGGCAGCAGCCTTTTCAGTAGTTACAGGGACAACAGTCTGGATGATTGACTGAGCTGGCCTTGTAACATCAGCTAATGTGGCTTTGCCACACAGATACTGCGAACGGCTGAAAGCAAGGGGAAACTACAGCCGTTACTTTTCCCGTGAACATGCAGCTCTACTGTATGGAAATATGATGATGGCATCCTCTCGGGTAAAATATTCCGGAGGTAAAATAGTCCCCCATTCGTATCTCTGGGCGGGGACTACTCAGAAGGATGTTGTCATCAGGAAAGACAATACTGGCATTCTACGGATCGGAGCATGGAATGTAAGATCCCTTAATCGGGTAGGAAAATTAGAAAATTTAAAAAGGGAAATGGATAGGCTGAAGTTAGATATAGTGGGGATTAGTGAAGTTCGGTGGCAGGATGAATAGGATTTCTGGTCAGGTGAGTACAGGATTATAAATACAAAATCAGTTGGGGGTATCACAGGAGTAGGACTGATAATGAATAAGAAAATAGGAATGCGGGTAAACTACTGTGAGCAGCGCATTATCATTGTCAAGATAGATACGAAGCCAACGCCGACCACAGTAGTACAGGTTTATATGCCAACTAGCTCTGCCGATGATGAGAAGATCGAAGAAATATATAAGGAGGTAAAGGAAATTATTCAGACCGTTAAGGGAGAGGAAAACTTAATTGCGATGGGAGACTGGAATTCGGTAGTAGGAAAAGGAAGAGAAGGAAAAATAGTAGGTGAATATGGACTGGGCAGGAGGAATGAAAGAGGAAGTCGCCTGGTAGAATTTTGCACGGAACGTGATTTAATCGTAACAAACACGTGGTCTAAGAATCACAAAAGAAGGTTGTATACATGGAAGAGACCAGGAGACACCGAAAGGTATCAGATATATTTTATAATGGTATGACATAGATTCCGGAACCAGGTTATAAACTGTAAAACATACCCAGGGGCAGATATAGACTCTGACCATAACTTGTTAGTCATGAACTGTAGGCTGAAACTGAAAAAACTGCAGAAAGGTAGGAAAATAAGGAGATGGGACTTAGATAAATTGAAGAAAGTGAAGTTCTGGTGAATTTCAGAGGGAAATTTAGGCAACAATTGACAGAAACAGGGGGAAATAAAACAGTAGAAGAGGAATGGGTAGCATTGAGAGATGAAATAGTGAAGGCAGCAGAGGACAAAATAGGTAGAAAGGCAAGACCTACGAAAAATCCTTGGATATCACAGGAAATACTAAATTTAATTGATGAAAGGAGAAAATATAAAAATGCAGTAAATGAAACAGGCAAAATGGAGTACAGACGACTAAAAAATGAGATTGACAGGAAGTGCAAAATGGCTAAGCAGGAGTGGCTAGAAGCCAAATGCAAATCTGTAGAAGAATTTATAAGAAGGGGAAAAGTAGATACCGCCTACAGGAAAATGAAAGAGACATTTGGGGACAAGAAAAGCAACTCTACTAATATCAAGAACTCAGATGGGAAACCAGTTCACAGCAAAGAAGGGAAAGCTGAAAGGTGGAAAGAGTACATAGAGCAGCTCTACAAAGGAAATGAACTTAGAGACGATGTTGTAGGAAGGAAAGAGGAAGTAGATAAAGATGAAATAGGAGATACTATACTGAGAGATGAATTTGACAGAGCCCTGAAAGATCTAGGTCGAAACAAAACCCCAGGAGTAGATGACATACCCACAGAGCTACTAAAGTTTCTGGGAGAGCCAGCCATGACAAAACTATTTGAACTGGTGTGTAGGATGTATGAAACAGGCGAAATACCCTCAGACTTTAAGAAAAATGTAATAATCCCCATTCCAAAGAAATCAGGCAGACAGGTGCGAAAATTACAGAACCATCAGTTTGATAAGACATGGTTGCAAAATTTTAACACGAGTTATCTACAGGAGAATGGAAAAGCTAGTATAAGCTGACGTCGGGGAAGATCAGTTTGGATTCAAGAGGAACATAGGAACCCGGGAGGCAATACTCACTTTACGTCTTATCTTAGAAGATAGATTAAGGAAAGGCAAACCTACATTTTTAGCTTTTGCAGAATTGGAGAAAGCATTTGACAATGTGGACTGGAATACACTCTTTCAAATTTTGAAGTCAGCAGTAGTAATATACAGGGAAAGGAGAGTTATTTACAACTTGTACAAAAGCCAGACCGCAGATATTAGACTCGAAGGGCGTGAAAGGGAAGCATCAGTTGGGAAGGGAGTAAGACAGGGTTGTAGACTTTCTGCGATGTTGTTCAGTTTGTACATCGAGCAGGCGGTGAGGGAAAGCAAGGAAAAATTTTGAATAGGGATTAAAGTTCGGGGGGAAGAAATAAAAACATTGCGTTTTGCTGATGACATTGTAATTCTGTCAGAGACAGCAAAGGACCTGGAAGAGCAGTTGAATGGAATGGACAGTGTGTTGAAGAGAGCGTATAAAATAATCATTAACAAGAGCAAAACAAAAATAATGGAATGCGGTCTTAGAAAATCAGACGATGCTGAAGGAATTATATTAGGCAACGAAACAATGAAGGTGGTAGATGAGTTTTGTTACTTGGGTAGTAAAATAACATGCTATGGTCGCAGTACAGAGGATATAAAATGCAGAATGGCAATGGGAAAAAACGCATTTTTGAAAAAGAGAAATTTCCTAACATCGAATATTAATTTAAGTGTAAGGAAGTCTTTTCTGAAGGTATTTGTGTGGAGTGTTGCCTTGTACGGGAGTGAAACATGGACGATAAGCAGTGGGGACAGGAAGAGAATAGAGGCTTTTGAAATGTGGTGCTACAGAAGAATCCTGAAGATTAGGTGGGTAGATCGCATAACTAATGAAGAGGTACTGAACAGAATTGATGAGTAAAGGAATTTTTGGCATACCTTGACTAAAAGAAGGGATCGCTTGGTAGGACACATTCTTAGACATCGGGGAAACGTAAATTTAGCATTGGAGGGAAGTGTGTGGGGTAAAAATCGCAGAGGGAGACCAAGAGACGCGTATAGTAAGCAGAGTCAAATGGATGTGGGTTGCCGTTCTTATGAGGAGATGAAAAGGCTTGATCAGGATAGAGTAGGGTGAAGAGCTGCATCAAACCAGTCTCCGGACTGAAGACCATAACAACAACAACAATGCAACACAACTTTTCACTGTTATCAACCCATGAGCTATCTTTCTTTCAACTATAAATTACATTAAATATAAACTAGGGTTTGTTAACATACACACTTTACGGAACAGCCGTATTCGAGTGAGTGTTGGCCGTTAGAGATTGGTAGTTTATTTTTTTCATTTATTTTTTTGTTTTGTGTTTGAAAAGCACTGAAGTGAAAGAGATAGGGCGAGGAAGATGGTGTTCGTATTGGAAGACATGAACCGGGGGGGGGGGGGGACGATTTCGGCAATTTGGTGGCGTGAAAAAGATAAAGAAGGAGAGAGAGGACGGATCCCTGGGATACACCGGCGAATTTCTATCGTGCACTGGAATTGTTGACACCAGATGTTTACAAAGAATTTTGAATGACACTTTTATCACTTTTAGTTTGGCAGCTACAACCATTTAAAGTTTTGGGGCCGAAGGTACGACAGCGTATCTGACTGGCTGGTGGTCATGAGACAGTGGGCCATGTCCCAGGGGCTAGCTACTCTGCCAGTCAGCTACACTATCGCAGCCTCCGCCCCCGAAATTCTGAACGGTTGTAGCTGCCAAACTAAACGTGATAAAAATGCCATTCAAAATTCTTTGTACACAGCTGGTGTTCAAATGTTTGTAAATCTATCGAACCAAACTGCGTGGTCATCAGTCCGTAGCTTAAAAACTTCTTAAACTTAGGTAAACTGACCTAAGGACAACACACACACCCATGCCCGAAAGAGGACTCGAACCTCCACGGCGAGCACCCCGCGCTCCGCAGCGAGACGCTTTAGACCGCTCGTCTACTCCACCGCGGCAACAGCTGGTGTCAAAAATTCCAGTGTATGATAGAAACAACCATTGTTCCATTAAAAAAACTGTATGTTTGAATAAAAAATACACTTTGTAAGTAATATTACAATCTGTTTGTTGGCTAATCCATTTTGTGAAAACCGAGCATCAATCGCACTTTCCGTTTCCGTAATATTTGCGGTGCAAGTCTAAGTTGATTCACCCTGTATTGTTATGATATGATGTTGCATTTAAAATCTTTTTGATTATTACGTCTGAATAGTGTAAGATCACTAGCCAATATAAAATGAAACAACACCCAGATTGCCGGCCGCGGTGGCCGAGGGGACTGAGGCGCTCCAGTCACGGTCTGCACGGCCACTACTGTCGGGGGTTCGAATCCCCCCTCGGGCATGGATATTTGTGCCGTCCTAGTTCGTAAGTAGTTCATAAGTAGTTTGTACTGTTAGGGACTGATGACCCCGTAGTTAAGTCCCATAAGCCATACAAACATTTGAACATTTTTGAACACCCAGATTAGGGAGAATGAGATAACTAATATTGGATGATAAATCGGTAATAACAGGAAACGAGCGAGTTTAACGCTCGGCATCTTCTATGAATAATGTATACATATTCTAAAAATGTATATGTATGTTTCCTCCACATCTCCTCGTAAGTACGGCCCGATTTCAAACAAATATGGCACACATATTCATTACTACGGTATACAGTTCAGGAGATTTTAAATCATTAACAGTTAAATTCGTGAAAAACTGCTTATGTTCCACAACTATTCCTAAAGAAAAAAGCGATTTCAACGAACTTGGCGCATGTGGTATTTAGAATCAGAAAACAAAATATGCGAATGTAGAACTCCTATACGACCCATGTTACAGGAGAAATATCGTTACAAATAATGAAACTAGTTCGATCACAGACATGAATAACGAAGTTTTTATCAATCCACTATTATAGAATGAGAGCACATAATATGTAATTTGAAACTTTTATGAAAGGTTCTTTGCTGACATTTCCAAAAAATGATGAATGCAGTTTGTCGCTGTTTACGCAGTGCTCTCTTACGTGCGTCGTATCGTCGAAAGAAACGATAACGGGTTTATATATGGATTGGTTCTAAATCAAGACTATCTGGCTAACGTGGAATTTTGATATCGTAAAATATGAAATTACGTCGAACCGTGACGTCAACGTTATCAGACATGTCGAACTGTCTTCAACTGTTGTAATTGATATTAGACTGTCATCGCACATGAACATCATTTTGTATCAGAATACAGCGTAATACATGCATTGTTATGCATCTGGACAGTCAGTCATTCGCATTGTGTACTATTGATTTGGAACAGTGTGAGAGCTTTCAACCTAACGGTTATTATATTACACTGTAACCAAATCTTATTGTATGCTTAAAAACAGAATTAACTTGTATTAGCGAATAAAAATCCCTTATCGACAATATAGCATCAGGGTTACGTGCATAGTTTGTAAGTGGAATCTAAATAAATATCCACCCACAATCAGCTAACGAACAGAACTGAAACTATATATATGTACAGGGTGTTTCACTAAGAGTGTTTGCCTCTGTAACGTATAAAATAATAGGTGACGGGAAATTTTAATGCGGTAGATCAACACAAGAAATGTCACACTTTCTGCGGAGCTATGAACATAGTTTATTGTATCATTTTCCAAAGAGTTACACCACAAAGATATAATTTTTTAAATGGAACAATAGTTTTTCCTATCGTGTATTGGATTCGTTTAAACCAGCTGCGTCCAAATCAATTTAAACTACATTCCTATCACTGTTAGTTTGGGAGCTACAACGCTTCAAAGTTCCGGGGGCAGAGGCTGCGATAGCGTAGCTGACTGGCCGAATGGCTATCCCCTGGGGCACGGCCCATTGTCTCATGACCACCAGCCGGTCAGCAACGCTGTCGTAGCCTCCACCCACTAAACTTTGAAGGGCTGTAGCTGCCAAACTAACAGTGATAGGAATGTAGTTTAAATTGATTTGGACGCAGCTGGTTTCAACGAATCCAATGCACGATAGAAAAAACTATTGTTCCATTTAAGAAATTATATCTTTGTGGTGCAACTCTTTGGAAAATGATACAATAAACTATGTTCATAGCTCCGCAGAAAGTGTGACATTTCTTGTGTTGATCTACCGCATTAAAATTTCCCGTCACCTATTATTTTATACGTTACAAACACTCTTAGTGAAACACCATATATATTATTGCTGCCACACTTATCCATCTACAAGTTTCAGGTAAAATATTTATTATCACGTAATGATTTTATTATAGATCGAGCAGACCATGTGATACTTGGCATTTTTATATCCTACTGGAAGACTTAAGAGCCCTTTTATGGTTGAGTAGTTTCTTTGAGCAAGTACTGAAATTACTGTTCTGCCTATGACGCGATGAACAAGTATATCGGTTTTGCTTGTTTTCTTCTTTCTCACATAGGTCATGTGGCACGGCTCTCACGTATTACGAGACGATATTGTTACATTTTTCTATTACTATTTCGTGATCCTTATATTGTGAGCACAGGACATAATTTGCTGTGAACGAAACCTTACGTTTTTCTTGCCGGGAAGATACGCTCCACGTAGGGTCCCAGTTTTCCCTTTGTCAACAGAAGGCAATCAGTTAATGTTATTGGAAGAGACCTCGGATCCCCAGGGAAATGGGACTTCTTCGTAGAAGTGGAGCTACAGCTCGCTGGTCTTTTCTGAGAACGGAGGCACCTGTAACGCTTCTATTACCTGCAGAAAACTGAATACGACCTCTTTGTCTTCCTGCATGAACAATGATGGATGTGGTTTCATCTGACAATTGTGAGAAATTCAGTTGTATTCGCCCAAAAATTTCAGTCTCAAACGTGTCACCGCCGATAATGTCATTTCTCTCACTGAGCCATTAACGAGGTATTGATTTTTCCTTGTCTTTCGCAGACAGTTTAAGTTGGAAAACTAAGATTCATCCTCACCACTATGTGGTGCTGACACTAAAGAAATGTGTCGCAATCCCTTGTAGTGTCGGATCCCACTTTGCTCATAGTGGGAGAATACTGTGTAACATGAACCACGTTCTGAGCACCTTGCAAACTTAATGACGGGACGGAACAGAATAAGGTGATAATGGCTTTATAGTTCGAGACAGCTAATTATTGAAAGTTAATAAATCCACGGGTAACTCAAAAAGACAAAAGCACTGCACGTAAGGGGGGGGGGGCTGTATTGGTTCGTACCGTATCAGGGTATGAAGACAAGGTTTTTTTTTTTCCCCTTCACTAACCTGATATCTTCTTTCGTTGCTGTTGTCCCCTGCGCAGAAGCAGCACTCAGATTGTTGATCCGTTATGAAACGAAACATGTCAGAAACAATGTTGTCCCATAAAGGAATATGTTCATTTCGGTAACATTATTGCTTTTTTAGAATAAGGAAACTCACTTCAAATGAAACTGCGTCAAAATAATACACGAAAGTGCTGATTTACGTGAGCAGGCTAACCAGTATCCTCTAACGTAGAACTGCATTGTCCCCTATGGTAAAAATGAATAAATAAAATAATACAATTAACAAGTTGAATAATATGTTGATGTATTAGTAAAACAAAATAAAATAACAGTGTAGTAAGCTTTAAATTATTTCTAATCGTTCTTGAAGCGACCCGATGTAACTTTTATCTAGTCACCATTACCTAGTAAACAATAGCTGTGAGTATGTGTTGCATCGCAAAATGGTGGCTTGAGGCACATGTTCACAATGCAGAACAACCAGCGGTTCGCTATATGTAACCCATTTGCTATTATAGTGTCAAAAGTCATCGTTACTCATGTCCGAATTTTTTATCAGCTGACGACTTTCAAGCACTATATCGTCCATCCTCTTATAGCTATCGACACTGACCTGCTATGATGTACAACGGTATACTTTGTACTACAACAACACAGAGAGGTCGTTCGTCTCCATTGCGTAGTTTTTGCTGTAGAGCAAAATATTGACACCCATACGTGGAGTTTCATTTAAGTCGGTAACTTTCACCTCTCATATCTTCCACCCCCTTATCGTTATCAATCCTCTACCACCATAGTGCAACCTACTACCACATACAAACACCATTAGTTTGCGATGAGTGGTTTTGGCTTCAGAATGAAATATAGGCACAAACACCTCAATTTTATATATATTAAGATTAATTACTTTTATTCTGTACTTTTGAGTAGTTTATCTATGATGATAGTCCAGGAGCGAAACTAGTCGAGTTCAAGAATTTAATAAATAGCTGATGGTTAAAGATGCATTTCATTAAATTTATGGAATTTATTTGGTTATCGTTTTCTTTTTTAACTGAGACCTTTTGTTATTGTGGGCATTTAAGGGGCTACACCCTACCTATCTAACTCGTGTTAATTTAGGCAATATTGGGCCCATTTCTGAAAAGAACTATTTTAAGCAGGACCTTAATATTTTTACTGTATTTTTCATGATGCTAATAGAGTTAACTGTACTAAAATCTACTTTATCCAATTTATGGGTTTTAAGAAATACATTTTTAAATTTAATGACAAAAAATTTTAAGTTTTTTCTGCAGAAAATATTTTTTGTCAACTTCCTAAGGGGGAAATATTAATGAATGTAATACCAGAGGTGGCTTTTTATGTTATGCAGAGTCTATGAAAATTTCATTCGTTTATCTATGATAGCTTCTGATGTAATGGGGCATATGTACTGAAAATTTTAGTTTGCGGGAAATTTACTTTAAAGAAAAAACTTTTGAAATTTGTTACTTACAATTAATTAAAACTGTGCTGCTGCATATGATGGCCTTTCTTTGGCCTCTAGCAGGTTTTCCAGCTTCTTTTTCTCCTTCCTGGATGTTTGTCTTGCTTTCTTGGCGATATTAGATGCAGACCTGTCTGCATCGGCTATCCTCATTTTATCGCAATGTTGCAGCCCAGGATTATTTCCACCAGGATTAATTCCCAACTTTTCAGTAGCGAACACTTTCCTATATTACCACAAACGAATGTAATAACAGCATCATGAACTCCTAGTTTCATTGCATGCGTGCCCACAAATACAGTTTTAGAAAGGTGGTTCCAAATTATGATGTTGAAACATTTATTTGGGTTCTACGCCTGCCCATGCTGACATTTCCTTAGGTCACGATAAGCCAAGTCTCTTGAAAATAGGTTTAATTACTGTATTAACAGAAGCAGGAGAGAATGCTGGTGAGAATAAGACTTTCCAGTTGCCCGAACCCTATTGCATTTGCACCAAAAATTTTCTCCTGATGGACACAATGCTTGACATGGTTTATCGTGGACTCTAAATTGTCGTTTCTTGAAAACTCCTTTACGTTAAGCTATCTTCAATAAATACAACACTGCAAACGTAAGTATAAAAACTACTCGCAGTCACACTTGAACAAAACTAACCGCGTGTTTGAAAGCGTGTTTTTTTACAAACAGCAGAAACAAAAGAGCACCGACAGTTGCATACCAAGCACAGCCAACACACTAGGGAATAAAAAATAAATAAAATAATAATGTAAAAAATAATGAAAATGAAATAAAATAAATCTCTAACGTGTAATGTAGGAGATATAAAGATCTAAAATATATGCAGAAAAGTGGGTGACAGAAAAGTGGGCGTGACACATAAACACACGAGGTAGGAAAATGCTCTTTAAATGCTCGAAAAAAAAAAAAAAAAAAATCAGAGGCGATATCGGGCGTTCCACAGTGTATTATTATTGGTCCTCTGATGTTCTTTAGGTACATAAGCGATTTAGGGGAAAAATCTAAGTAGCTCTCTTAGCCGTCATTTACCGTCTATTAAAATCATCTGAAGATCAAAACTAATTGCAGATCGATCTGAATAAGATATCACTATGGTGTAAAATTGGCAATTGAGTCTAAATAATGAGAAGTGTGAAGTCGTCCACATGAGTACGAAAAGAAATCTGTTAAAATTTTACAAGATAACTCAATCAAAAGTGAAGACCGTACACTCCACAGAATACTATTACTTCAGACTTAAACTGGAAAGAAAACGTAGATAATGTCGTGGGAAAGGCGAAACTGCGTTTTATTGGCAGAACCCTGAAAAGATGCAATAGAAGTACTAAAGAAACTGCATACACTAGGATTGTCCGTCCGTTTTTGGAGTATTGCTGCCCAGTGTGGGATCCTTATCAGGTGGGTTTGACGGAGGATATCGAAAGAGTCCAAAGAAGGGCTGCTCGTTTCGTATTGTCGCGATACAGGGGAGTCAGCATTACGGTAATGATACAGGATCTGGGATGGGAATAATTACAACAACGGATCTTATCGCTGCGGCGTAGGCTACTTACGAAACGGCAATCGCCAACATTCTCCTCCGAATGCTAAAATGTATTGTTGACTCCCACTTACAAAGGTAGACATGATCATCAGAATAAAATGCGAAAAATCGGAGCTCGAACGGAAAACTTCAGGTGTTCTTTCTTCCCGCGCGCTATTCGAGAATGGAATGGGAGATAAATAGTATAATGGTGGTTCGATGAACCCTCTGCCAGGCACTTAAATGTGATTTGCAGAGTATCCGATGTAAATGTAGAATGAGTAATTCCTCCTTTTTCTTTAAGATATATAGGGTAAGAGGACTGCAATTCGCCTGGGTACTGCATACCGCTACCCCGACTTTTTCCCACTTTTCGTTTTTTAATGGTAACTAGAAGTTATTGGGCCTATTGAATTCGTTCTGTACTTAGATTAAAGCTAAATAACTGCTTGTATGACTTCCCCGTGGGATGTTCATTTTTGATCTAGTTGAAAGATCACTAAAATAGAAAATTTGAACTGTTTGGAGAAATAAGTCAATTTTTGAAGTCCAGTATCTCGGGAACTATTTGGCTTACAGAGCTGCGGCTGGGCTTAAATTTTGTAATATTTTATCTACATTAATAGAGTTGAGAACGATTTTTCGTTAAAAAATCACCTTTCGGGAATTATAAGCCAAAACCAGAAAAACATCTGAAGATTTCGAGGTGTTTTGGATGTTAAAAGTTGGACTGAAGGATTTCTAAGCTGCAAACTTGGTTTAATAGTACTCTAATATGTCCTAACAACATATAAAAAATTTAGCGCCTTGCAATAGTTTTGGACCTAAGGCCATTTTGGCCCACTTTAGGTTACGGTAGTACCACTAAAAGTGGGCCTTTTCGATCATCTTAAGACAGCTCGAAATTCAAATGAAAATAACGGCTTATCTATTGATCTGACACGAAAATTGTATAACCGAATTTGTGGAGGAGAAAATTCTCTACAACTTTGCTCTGTTATGTTGTTTTCGTATCTCGTGTCGTTTGAACATATTTGCAAAAATAACGGAGATTTGACATTGAATTAACGAAAACCAACCGTTCGGAGATGTCACGTGACATTCCTCGCGTATTTGATGATTTTCTTATTGTAACTTACACGTTGTCATTTCAACGCAACGTCACACTGAGGAATTAACAAAGGTAAGGTAAGGTAAAGCAGTCAACAATCCGAAGATTGGTTTGAACACCACGGTGCTTTGCTAGGCATGGTCCTGTTTGGAGGTGGTATGCCGTTGCCTTCCTCCGACCTTCGAACCGACTTACCCAGCCAGTTATAGGGGGGGCCCTACAGTTTAAAGTGGGTTCCGAACCACGGTGCTACTCGGTATTTTTCACATGAGCAATACTGCCAGAGGTGAAAGAAGTGGGAAGTGACATATAAAAATCCTAGGACCTGGCGGGGATCGAACCCGCGACCTTTGGATTTGTAGTCTGGCACTCTACCACTGTGCAACCGAGGCGCACCCGAAAAAACACATCGTTATTCGTACGATAAATGATACTCTAATGTCTGCAAATGCCATATTAACATCAGTTAACAACGGCCATCAATAGTACGAGATTAAAGAAGTTCCGTTTTGAAAAAAGAAAAAAAAATATATTATTTAGATTATTATTTTGGTTGAAAATATTTGCAAAAACTTATAAAACTACAAATCTAAAGTGGGCCGTAAAACACGTCAGTTCAATTTTTTTTTGTCTGCGACGACTGCGCTATTAAGGAAATTATGATTAGGTCGTCGTGCGAACCGCTTTGCTGTTGCAAGGCCGGTGTTGTCGCGGCACCGGTAGCGGAGAGGAGGGGCGGAAACTTGGCGAGAGAAGCCAGCGCCGGCGGCAGAATACGGGAGGGCAGCGAGGCGACGGCAGCCGATGACAAATTCAGGCGCGTGGGACGCACACCTCCGGCCGCATTTACATTTCAAACGGCCGGCGACACAGACACAGACAGAGACAGAGACAGCGCCAGAGGCCTATATCGGCACTGGGTCACCAGCGCGGAGCGCGCCTCAAACAGTACAGCGGCCGTAGCTAGGACCAAATGACGGCAGACAGGGTGTGGCCAAAGGATAGTGGACTGGCGGGAGTGCAGAACTACGCTTCTCACCAACCATAGCGCAATACCGTGCGTCCAAATCACGTGACGTCTGCAGCGTGTGGCAGTGGCGACGGGACATGCTCATTCGTGATTGGAATTTCAGCGACGGCGCACATAGCGAGAGGCACTAACCCACACCTCCAAGTACTGTGCACGCTGTATTAGGAGAATCTACACTCTTGGAAAATATAAAAGGAACACCACGAAATCGTCGACCCAGCAGAAGGAAATGTTATATGTGGTGTCGCACGAGTACAAAGTGCGCGCCACCTTCTTTCGCCGCGCGCCGCCATGCACGCACGGCGCGGCGTTCTTACGACGTCAGCCACGAGCGCCCTCTGTTACAACTCCGCTCGTGGCCACCACTGAACGACGTCGTTCACTTGGGACTGAGATAGGAACGAGTTAACACTTCGGAATCAGATAGGCACCAGTGAAGACTTGGCTATCGTACAGGCACTAGGCAGGACTCTAGCTCAACTATGTATCAGCATTCTGCAGTACTGATCTATGTAAAAGTTAAGTATTGTATACATTCTGTGCAATATATATCTCGTTCTAATTTACTCTAGTGTTTCTAGTTTCTGGCTACTCCCCTCCGTACCTGCACCAGCGTGCTATCTTTATTCCTGTGTCGGTCTCATTCCACTCGGCCACCGACACCTACGACGGAAACGAGACACAAAAGCGGCGACGAGGCTGGGACACAAAATTATCGACACATTCTCACGATCACACAGGCATAGCTAAAACGCACGTGAGTACAGTCCAGCGAGCACAGAATAACAAAATGTTCAAATGTTTGTAATGCTTATGGGACTTAACTACGGGGCCATCAGTCCGTATACTTATAAGCTACTTATCAACCAACTTATACTAAAGATAGCACAAACATCCATGTCCCAAACGGCCTCACGCATCGGAACATAGCGCCTCAATGCGCTCAGTCACTCCGCCGCGGCCCAGAATAACAAAAGAGAGGCCTTATCATGGCACTGAAAAGAAGCCGGCCGAGAGCGCGACACCCAACCAACATGGCGGCCGCAGAGCTTTGAATCGTCATAGTGCCGAGCGACACCCGGCCACAGCTGCGAGCACAGCGTGCTTGAGTGTTTAGAGAGGTGCCTATAAACGGCCACATCACAAATGTTGGTGCAGTTGAGTGACAAAGTAATTTATTGTTAAAAGGTATTTTACGCCACAGCAGAGCGACCAACAGTTTATATAAAACACTTCATTCAGCCAAGATCGCTAAAAATTTATTTTCGTCCCTTAACCGGTTTTTGGTGAGCTCAGTCGCCATGTTCAGAAAGTCCAGTACAATCACTTTCTGAAGATGGTGACTGAGCTCACCAAAACCGGTTAAGGGACGAAAATAAATTTTTAGCGATCTTGGCTGAATGAAGTGTTATATATCAAAGTAATTTGTCTTTACTTAGCCTGTGGTGTAGTTTATTACTCATAAGGTATCTTTTCCTGTGGTGTCGTACAAGTCTGAAGTGCGCGCCACGTACTTTCTCCGCGCGCCGCCATGCAAGCACGGCGCGGCGATCTTACGACGTAAGCCACGAGCGCCCTCTGCTGCAACCCCGCTCGTGGCCACCACTGGACTGTATCGGCCACTTGGCAATAGGACAGGCACTAGAACAGACTCTCATCAGTAGGCAGGATTCTACTTAGTTAAACTATGTATCAGCATTACACCAGTCTGTAGTAATTAAACTTGTAAAAATATTACAATATTTCTACGAAATATATATCGTGTTCTAATCTAGCTTAGTGTTTCTAGTTCCTGCTGTCCCACTGGCCGGTCACCTCAGACTCTGTACCCACACACGCGTGCATCCTATTTCCCTGTGTCGGTCTCTCTCTACTCGGCCACCGACACCTAGGACAACCGGCGGTAACGAGACAAAAAATTTCCGATTTTGTATTAATTTATCAAATAATTTTTCTTGATCTTGTTTTCTTTTTATTGTGCAGTATTATTAGCATATTATTATGGTATTCATGAAATTCGTCATGTCATTTTTCAATAACATTATTACTGCTATACATGATTGCATCATTGATTTCTTGTCCTTTCTAAAAACTGACACGTACCGTGGAAAGGAAGAAAGAAAAATGGCGTATAGATTTGGAAGGAATAAATAAATATCTTCCAAAATGCAATAAACAATTACAAATGTTAATCCCTTTCACATATATTTTAAGACGTTCCTTTTTTACAATCTTTTTGCCACAAGTAATTATAAATTTCAGCTAGAAATAGCAAATCATACTGTTACATAAAATAGAAGCACATTTTCCCTCTGTCTGTGCCTTTAACCTCATACAACTGGAGGAGCACCGAACTTATCGCCATGCGGTTTATTTTAATTTCTTCTTTAGAATCCTGACATAAACTTAGGGTATATTTAATGTTGATAGGAACTTGTGAAACAACCAAAATAAGATTCATACCGTAGAATCGTTCACCGCTTCTGCACTTCAGTCAGCTCTGGAGCCTAAACTAAAAGAGCTAGGTCAGTGTACATAGTATAGAATTGCAAAACTAACAAAGTTAAAAAAAAAACTAAAAAAAAAACGTGAGGGCATGTGTCTAACGTTTACGAGTGAACCACATTTATCACTTTTCTCTTCTAAATCGCTGGCGCCAGATGGCTTCAGGTACAGATATAGTAATTGTGATCCCCCAAGTTCGACATATGATTTCGTAGCCTGTTTTGCTTTTTAAATCGTCCAGAGTTCTATAACAATTCTGTACTACATATTTTGGCGTAGGTCTCGTAGCCGGCCGCGGTGGCCGAGGAGACTGAGGCGCTTCAGTCACGGTCTGCACGGTCATTACGGTCGGGGGTTCGAATCCCCCCTTGGGCATGGATATTTGTGCCGTCTTTAGTTGTAGGTAGTTCATAAGTAGTTTGTAAGTTTAGGGACTGATGACCCCGTAGTTAAGTCCCTTAAGCTTAACAAACATTTGAACATTTTGTAGGTCTCTTAGTTTATGCTACAGAGGTCACGAAAGTGTGGAAGTGCCTATTTTTATTTCCGTTATTTTACATTTTCGGGGAAACAAACCTCATCACGGTACATTATGCAGTTCTCGAGTTAAAGAAGTTTAAAGATTACCAATGCAAAGTCAGGACAGATCTGCTCGTTAGTAAAACATAAAAAGTATTAAAGTATTATTTAATACCGAAAATTGTACCCCAAATTAAAAAAAAAAAAAGAAATTTGGCGAAATTGGTCACAAAGTACAAGGTGAGTGGGCAACAGAATCTGTGCTCGCTGGTCGGCAAGCTTGCTGGTAGTAACGAGTAAAATTTGAAAGGTTCCGCCGCTCTTTTGTACCCAAATTTGTGAGAAAACTAGGGGACCTATAAAAAAGTTGTTTAAGGAAAAAGAAAAGTTCATTTCATTATCTACAACTTTCTTGCTGACAAAAATTTCCTGACGACAAAACAAAAAACGTGGCAGGCGACTAACATTTTCACCTCGTAATTTTAATTTCGTATAAATGCAATAGTTTCAATTATTATTTTTATCCAAACACAATACGTATTGTACATGCTGAGAACACTGTTCCAATTATTATTTTTATCCAAACACAATACGTATTGTACTTGCTGAGAACACTGTTTCATTCCTGAAAAATTTTGTAATTTTCTTCCTATCCTGAGGGGTTCAAGCGACAATGTAATTGAGGCGAGCACCATTTATCGGCCCAACTCAGTTTCTAGCCCCATCCACGATGGCTACCGTGATGTCACTGCCTGTACGCTCATGTAAGCAGTGTAGTCTCTCTATGTTATTCTGTACTCGCTGGTACAGTCACCAGAGCGTGCATAATGTCGGCTTTAGTATCGCGTATACCCTCCCTTTGCACCAATGCAAGCTGTAATTCTTCCATGGAGGCGATCGTAGAGTATCCGATGTGATCCTGTGGAATGGCCTGCCATGCAGTTTCAACCTGATGCCTCAGTCGGGCCACATTGCCTGCCGCTCATGCAGACCACTTTACATGACTTTTAATGCGGTCCTTCGCTCACGCCCCGACATCGTTTTGCTCGCCTCAAGTGGTGTCACGGTAGGCACTCTTAAAGATAACGAATGGACACGTGTCTTCATTGGTGAGTCGCTTCGCCTCGGTGCCTTACGTCTCTGTGTAGTCGTGCAGGGGTCTCTGGAGTGTACGCGACGGAGGTAAACGGGGCTGACACCTGGCAACATGGTGTGGGGAGCCATAAACTACTAGCTGTGATCCTCTAGGGAAAACTGAACAGTGCACGCTAAACTGGAACCATCATTCAACCCTTCTTATCACCGATCATGCACCAACAAGGCGATATGCTTTTCCAACAGGACATTGCACTTCTACACGTATCCCGTACAGCCGCGGTGGAGTAGCCGAGCGGTCTAAAGCGTCTCGCTGCGGAGCGCGCGGTTGCTCGCCGGTAAGGTTCGAGTCCTCCCTGGGGCATGGGTATGTGTGTTGTCCTTAGTTTGTAAGCTACGGACTGATGACCATGCAGTTTGGTCCGATAGATTTACAAACATTTGAACATTTTGTATCCCGTACAATCCAACGTGTTCTTCTACTTGTACGGCAACTATCCTGTCAAACATTATCCCCAGATTCGTCCCCCATTCAGAATGTTTGGGACCGGATGAAACTTGATGTTGCGCGGTCTACATGAATGGCCCGAAATCTGCCCCAACTGAGGCACCAGTTGGAAAATGCATGCAATCATTCCGCAAGACTGCTTTCGGCACCTCTACGATCGTCTCCACGGGGGAATTATAGCTCGTATTACTGCAAAAGGAAGACAAACACGGTACTAGCGGCGGCAATGCTCACGCTCTGGTGGCTCTACTGACTTGACTATGGATCTGTCTTTGTGATCATGTATACATCCTCGAGAAAATTAAATTTCCCTCTACTGGGTAGACTATAACCCTACCCGTCCTACACCACCGATTAGTATATGATAATTAGAAAAATGACCCGTGTGCCTAATTATCTTAATTTGGTGAAAAAGCTATCGGTAATGAAGCCGATGATGTAGCGGAGGCTATAACCGGAACGTTGCTGCACCTCTTTGGTAGACAACAACGATCGATAGGAATAAAGAAAGTGGAAGGTAAAATTTGGAATAACATTATTAATGTTTAAATGAAAAAAATTGCGGAACAAACGGAACACAGGGATTAACTTGGAAAAAGTGAATAACTTATTGATTTACGGTCACCAGCTCGATGTTCGAGCAAATAATTTGGTGGGATGTCAATAATGGCAAAGTTAATTAAAAACGTGAAAAATTACGTAAAATTTGGGTGGGCAGAAAATCAGAGTGTGCGCGTCAAATTCGGTACAAAAGACACTGACAATATACTAATAACTGAGAAACAGTTCACTAACACAGGGTTCAATGTAAGACAGCGAAATGCAAGCCATAGCCGCGCAAATGCAACATGCAGCAAATTATGCAAAAATCTCAACTTAATACTTACTATTTACAGTTTCAAATAATTAATTGTTTATATAAGTACCAGAAATTATTCTACAGCGAGTATGCCATGCGCTTTAGCAATAATCTAGTTGTAACTGAGCAATTAACTATACTAATGGCAAGCTCAAAAAATTAATTAATGACTTGTCGTGATAACCCTGAATATTTAGAAAAGAACCATTTAACCTTCTGATTAACTTTTGCTCTATTTTTAACCAGGAATTATTAGCATAGTAAACAATTACTATTCTCACTAGTCAGTACTTGCAAGTTAAAACAAACTTTACTTCAAAATAATATACAGTGGAAAACAATTAATCTTTTACACTGTTAGTGAAATATCTTTTGAAATTGAAAGTTAATCTAGCAGTTTCGTTCAACTTAGCAAACCTATTGATTAGTAACGCTGGCATAAGCTACGTTTAGTAATACTTTTCTGAACACATTTTTTATTAACGACTGTCACATTGTCTTTAATGACTCTGATTTTTAGTTTTCTATAACTTTGTGAATATTCTCGGAAAAACAATGGATGAGGAAGGAACCTGTCTGGACAATGACTATGGGTAATGATTTTTAAACACAGGTTCACAAATAACAGTGTTCGCTATTGAACAATCATCACTAATACGCTGGTTAGCTGTACATGCTAAGACAAACTGGACAGATCTTACTGAATTTGGTATGCGACGTGGTGCTGCTGATTGAAGACTGTTGGCACTTAACAATTGGCAAACACAGGCTCTTCTTGGCAACGAATGTTAATTACAATTTAGGGCCCACAGCATTCCTCTTGATGCATTTATTAATTATCTGAGCTGTGGCCGTATGAATAAATAATATTGCCTCTTCGCCGTCTCCTCCACTAGTGCCAATCCATGTACTTTTGCCGTACACCACTGAGCACACAGTCTCACTAATGCGTCTGTCCGCCGCTACTTCTCATACTTCTCAACAACGACTGTTTCTCGCTGTGCGCCTCTGCGCTACCAGCGATAAAAAAACTCCCTACTCAAAGATGATTCTATACAATAGCAAAGCCCTTGCTAACCCAGCGTGTCTACTACATTTACAATATTTTTGAAGTATATGGAAATTAGCAGGGCAATGCAAATATATCACAGAAACAAAATATACAAATACATAATAAATTACAAAAAATACAAATAATGAGGAAAAATACATAAAGCATCGTTTTATATATCACCCTGTACGCACACATGACTGGAAAGCACCGTTGGTCACTGTGTTGTTGTGTCACAAGACGACTCATTGTGTTCTTTTTTTCATTTTCCAGGAGTGTTAATGTAAAGGAGACGGTCCAAATATGGGCAATGGTCTAAATATGGGATATTAGTGTGGGCCAAAGAGGTATATAAACAACATAGAGAGGTTACAGGCAAGTTACAGCGCTCTGGGTGGCAGCACTAAGCAACACTGGCCGCCATATTTGAGAACGTCAGTTTGAAGCAGCAGCGTGAGCAGACGCTTCTGTTTGTAATCCAAACTAACGTGTAAGAGGTATCATTAGTCGCAAATCATGCCCAGTGTATATTCGGCGTGCAATTGCAGCAACCGCAGTAATAAAACTGTTGGAATATCATACATAAAGAAAGAGAGATGTCAGTATATAGGTCGTTGTGTATCAGCGTGTATTTGCCTAAAAGCATTCATCATACTTAACTTTCGCATTTACAAGTTTCAAAATTATGTTCACGACCATCAAAGAGCTAACCAGAGGGCGGATGTATTTGGTGTGTTTAAATGTAATGACACTTGTTTATATAGTGACATTATGAAGAAAAGTCAAAAGTGCATTGATGTTCCTCCTGCAATTTTTGAAAATCAACTTTGCCTTTTCTTCTAGTTTTTTTAATATTTTTTCTCTTTCCTTTTTTGGGTTTACATACTAACAGCAGTACCTTTGCACTCAATAAAAGTTTAACATATTCGTCTACGGTTCCACCTCCTAAAATGTTTAAATTCCTCTTCAAACACTCTGTGCATAAACGTTAACTGCATTATGCCACCACATCACACATAGTTCTGTGCCCGCTCTCAATCCTTATTGTTGAATAACTGTTAATTGTACTTTAAAGTGAACAGTCTGAGTGACTGCCTTGCTAAATTGGTGCAACATATCATACCATAAACAAAACAAAAGTTTTATTTTAGACATTCCCAAACACAGACTGTAAGATGGCAATGCAGATCCGCCAAACCCGGCCTCAATAAAGGAAGTTTAAACGTCATCCTGGCTACTCTGCTTTCGCATATTCCCATTACATTTTACTTCTTTCACTGTCTTCTATTCCTGTTCTAGTTTTACTTCCTGGCGATAGTCTCTAATGAAATGCGTACCAGCGTTGAGAACCCAACTGTTGTGTGCCTTAATTATAAGTCATCATCAAGAAAGTCATCATTATCATTATCACATTCCACCGTTTAGTTATTTATTTATTGTTTATTTTGTCAGTAGTCTTACATCTGACCAGGTAACAATGCAAATAATAGATATTGCAAAAACTCACACTAATAATAAAATAATAATAGCCGATAACAATAATAAAAATGGTAGTAGTTAAAAAGTATTACGGAGCATTTAAAATATATTCGTTAAAACATTGTCATATTTAGTGTTTTAAGAAGGAAGAGAGATAAAGATAGAGTAGGAGTCATAGGCTCTTTGAAAAGAGTGGAAAATGAAAGAATGCCGAAGCAGGGGAAGCGAAAGTTTGATGGGTAGCGCGAACTACTCAGACTAAGTTTCAGAGATATGGTTTTTGTATGGGGACCACGAAAAATAAATGTTCAAATGTTTGTAAAGTTATCGGACCTAACTGCAGTGGCCATCGGTTCCTAAACTTATCACCTTCTTAAACTAACTTATCCTAAGGACAACATACACATCCATGCCCGAGGGAGAACTCGAACCTCCGACAGCAAACAGCCGCGCGCACCGCAGCAAGGTGCCTTAGTGCACACGGCTATACCGCCGTGGCCACGGAAAATATAGGCAGCGGTTTTTTTTTCAGGGTATTAAAGCATGGCTTTAAAACATATTTTACAAATAAAAGCTATTATTTCATTACAATTTCTATTATTTGAAACTAATTCAGAAACCCCAGATAAAATGTTGATGGCCGCTCTCTTTCCGAGTATGCACTGTGCAGAAGTTGGGTAGCCAGTTATTTTCAGAATACAATTGTGTTTCATGTACACGTATTAAAATCTCTGGGATGAAGACGTTTGTAAAACTGTTTTTCTCATTTTAGCAATACCCACCAAAAATTGCAAATCATGCAGTTTATCCTGCAAGTGTTATTTAAAGACATACTAAATTCGTTCAACATTCAGAACACATTTCCACTTGCTTTACCAGGTAATATCTGTGTAATTGCCTGTACAAACAAAGTAATTTTACTAATACGATACGGGAAGCTTGTTAATTATCCAGTAGCATTTGCGTGAGTTTAATTGCTTGATTGCGGGTTATAATAGGCCCACCGAATACTGCATGTAGTAGTGGAGTGGTACTGCTTATTTAGCATCAACCCAATTAGCAGCGGGCTTGTTCCACCAAATGGTAACCAAACATATAGCCGTCTGGCAGAAAGCCGTATAAGCCTGTGAATCACGTACGCAGTTGCCAATATATCAGTAATCGCTGCTACCCAGGACTATCGTATTTCGATAAAACTGTTTCAAGGAGGATAGTATCGTCATGTAACGTATCCAGCCTTCTGGATACATCACGCACGAAACACATATGTGACAATAGGGCAGATACAAAAGTAAAAAATCTTAATTTTCAGTTACAACCCTTTCGAGTGTTCTGGTCCGTACTACAACATGTGTTACAACGCGAAAAAAATTCTTCCATACAGACTTCCGCAAAGCTATAATAAAATCAAGCCTGTTTTTTCTTCTTTTTGTTACGTCCTTTTCTTCTTCCAGGGGCTTGGTGCTCTATTGACTTGACATGGGTAACTTTTAAGGAAATGTGTGCTCCCCAACTATATGCATAAAGTGTTTGTAAATGTTTGTGATACTTTCGTATCCTGCAAATCGGCACTTTACACTTCGCAGGTAAAGAACAGTTCAGTAATTAGGTTTACTAGATCCATACTACTAGTCCATCGCTCTTAGCAATCAATGACTGAAACGGTAACCATAGTATGTCTCAGAGTGTAATGACCTGCAGCTGAAGGAAAAAAGTAGGGTATTATCAAATTGAATAAGGTGGTAACGCTTTACTTAAGAATGGCTATTCGTCCACAGAGATAAGGAGAGCTTTGATACCGACACGTAGAGTTGAAAACGATGAAAGGAGTCCTGTGAAATCCAAAGTCTTCGTGCCTTTTATTAAGGACGTTACTGACCGCATCGGTAAAATTTTGCGAAACGGAATGTTGCCGTTATTTACAAACCTACTCGGAAGATACAGGATCACCTGAAATCGGCAAAGGATGCTCGCAAACCGCTGGAACAATCAGGAATTTATAGGATACCGTGTAGCTGTGGAGACGTATACGTGGGTACCACAAAAAGAACAGTCAAAAAACGACTAGATCTACATACATACTCCGCAATTCACCGTAAGGTGCGTGGCGGAGGGTACACTGTACCACTACTAGGCATTTCCTTTCCTATTCCACTCCCAAATTGAACGAGGAAAAAAAGAATGCCTATATGCCTCCGTACGAGCCCTAATTTCTCTTATCTTGTCTTTGTGATCTTTACGCGAAATGTAAGTAGGCGGCAGCAAGATCGTACTACACTCAGCTTCAAATTCCGGCCCTCTAAATTTACTTAACAGAAATTCACGAAAAGAACGTCGTCTTTCTTCCAGCGATCCCCAATTGAGTTGCCGGAGCATTTCCGTGACACTCGCGCATTGGTCGAACCTACCGGTAACAAATCTAGCTGCTCGCCTCTGAACCGCCTCTATGTCTTCCTTCAAACCGATCTGCTGCGGGTCCCAAATACTTGAGCAATACTCAAGACGTGGTCGTACAAGCGTTTTATACGCGGTCTCCTTTACAGTTGAAGTACATCTTCCCAAAATTCTCCCAATAAACCGAAGTCGGCTGTCTGCCTTACTCACAACTGTCCTTACATGCTCGTTCCATTTCATATCGCTCTGCAATGTTACGCCTAGATATTTGAACGACGCGACCGCATCAAGAAGCTCACTACTGATGCTGTATTCGAACATTATAGGATTGCTTTTTCTACTCATGCGCATCACCTTACATTTTTCTACATTGAGAGCTAGCTGCCATTCTTCGCACCAACTAGAAATTTTGTCTAAGTCAACCTGTATGCTATTACAGTCAGTTACAGACGACACCCTCCCATACACCACAGCATCATCAGCAAACAGCCGCAAATTACAACTTACTCTGTCCATCAGATCATTTATATAGATAGAAAATAATAGCGGTCCTATCACACTCCCCTGGGGCACGCCTGACGATACACTCGTCTCTGATGAACACTCGCCGTCGAGAACAACGTACTGCGTTCTATTACTTAGGAAGTCTTCCAGCCAGTCACAAATCTGTGAACCTATTCCATAAGCTCGTATCTTCGTTAGCAGTCTGCAGTGTGGCACCGTGTCGAACGCCTTTTTGAAGTCGAGAAAAACACAATCCGCCTGTTGCCCTTCGTCCATGGCTCGCAAGATGTCATGTGAGAAAAGGGCAAGCTGAGTTTCACATGAACGATGTTTCCTAAACCCGTGCTGATTCATGGAAAGAAGCTTTTCCGTTTCAAGGAAATTTACTATATTCGAACTGAGAATATGCTCCAAAATTCTACATGAAACCGATGTCAACGATATTGGCCTGTAATTGTATGGGTCAGTTCTCTTTCCTTTCTTATACACGGGAGTCACCTGCGCTTTTTTCCAATCACTAGGAACTTTGCGCTGAATTAAAGATTCGCTATAAATGCAAGCTAAGTAGGGGGCCAATGCCGCAGAATAGTCTTTGTAAAACCGAACTGGTATTCCATCCGGAAGATGAGCACAAGGGGAACTGTAGAGGGGGAGAGATTGACAGATCAGCTGTTGTTGAACATGTTTTTCAATCAGGGGATCACCTTATTCAATTTGATAAGTCTCAGGTTTTAGCAGCCACAAATGGATACCACGAAAGACTGTACAGAGAGGCTATAGAAATTGTAAAACACCCCAATAATTTCAATAGGATGGAGGGCGTGAAACTTAATGAAATTTGGATTCCGGTTTTGAAGAAGAAATGTAACTGTCTTCCACCATGGGACTATATTAACGGACGGCGGCAATCGACAACGACGAATTGCGCGCGCTTATCAAAAACATCTGACGTCACACCTCTGCGAGCGAGCCCTCGTAAACGGAGTTTGGCTTCAGTCAGTAGCGAGCCAGTGAGTGCATCGGACATTCAGAAGTGCCACGATCCACCTTGAGAATGTCCTCCGCAGTCGGGGACGAAATGTTGGGTTTCCAGAATAAATTCACAAGACCACGGCATTATAGCCCGGAAATTTTTAATAATTTTGACTAAAGAACATCACACAAAATTAACTGCACCAATGAAATGTATCAAGCTGAGAATCATTGGAAACATCTGCAGGAACACTAATTCATAGTGGAGGAACCAACTATAGACCAATAAATGTTTATTGCTACTCATGTGCAGAAGACAGTTTCATCACACAATTTACATAAAATTCACCTAATGGACTGAGGTATCAAGTTTAACGATCACGTTTTCCATCTTTCACGTAGATACGTAGGTGGAAAAAATAATATGAACACCAATATGTTGTTATTTTTGGCACCACTCAGATGTGATCGTAGTGCACAATTGAAGTATGGACTGTTCTTTTGAAACTGGATGAGAAATGAGAAAATTGACCTCGTATTTTTTAATTAATTAATAATTTCTAAATGTGCCAATTAAGGTAAAACAAAACCAGTATCATAAATTTATCCCTTAAATAATTTCTATTTTTCAAGTTGAAATTCAGTGAACTTTGCGTTATTGCCCAAATGCGACACTTTGTTTGTTGTTGCGTATCAGATTTCAGCAAACTACGATTTATTTTGAAGCTGAATAACTGAAGTTTATGTAAGTATGTAAACATGAAATGAGAACAATTTATTGTTGTTAAATACTTTTCTTCATTTATTAAAATTAACGCATTTTCAGAAGGATGAAACTTACATAGGCTTGTACTTCTTTTTACTACACGTTTATTTCTAAGTATTATGGAGTCCCTTATCTACAACGTGAAAAAAAAATCAAGTATTAAATACGCAAGCTCACGCTGCACAAACAAGATAGACTGCAGTGGGCTACTGTCCGCCACTCGATAGAACAAGATACCTTGCAGCGTGACACGGTCAACAGGGGGTGTAAGGATGTACTGGTTGCTTAAAACACAGTATACCATAGACGGAAAATTTGGCGAAGTTTCTCCATACATTTTATTTTTTCTACAACTCTCTATTCAAGACACCGTAAAACTGTTTACTGATACTGTTTCTCATTCAAATGCTGATCAATTTGGCATTCATTTTATTCAATTTAAAAATGCATTTTATAGACAAATGATGAGAAGTACTTAAAATTTAAATTCTAAAAGTACCGCATAAGTACCATATGAATATATACATAGTTGTGCCTTTATTTTTTAATTTATTTGAAAATTTTACTATGAATAATGAGTGCTATAATCACTTGTTTTCATGTCATTAATTTACTTTCGCTCCTAAAAAGCAACCAGAAGCGTTTGCGTGTCACAGCTGTGAGTTTATCAAATATGTTAACGTTTACTTTCTATGACAAACAACAACAAAAAATCAAGGTTTTCTGCTGTCACCATTTAAATGGAATGGTCCGTACGAAGTTTTGAACGTTACATTGCAGTATTATTATACGTTTTGTCGAATTTTTTTCAGTAATCAATCGTAAGTACTATATATTAATAAATCAAACGACTGAGTGCTGAAAATAATTCTACAAGTCAAATTACAGTCGTCGAGCACAAGTTCCACTACGGAATCAAGCCTGATAATATTATACGTTTTGTTTTGCCTCGGTAAACACAAATGATTGGTGGAATGTGGGATATCAGAGACTACCAAAGAGGCAAAGTTGATGGAGCGCACTTAGTGGGATCATCTATGGTGAAGACGACTGCACTGTCAAACGTTTCACTACCGACAGTACCTCGGTAACGACAGCGTACACAAAACATCACTGACAAAGAGGAATCTTGTCGAAAGCCGAAATGGTACTTACTTTCTGGATACACCTCGTAAATTAAAACAAGGAAATTTTTTGATGCCATTTAAATATATTTTACATATTTTGCGTAAAATGTTATGCAATAAAATTTATATTTGATCCCTGAGTAGTAGATTTACTACAGAGATGGTACGTAAAGGCGCCAGCCAACAGAGAAGATGTTATTTCTTCTCATTATGTGAATGAGGTTTTCTTTAAATCATCGTTTGATATTTCCATTTACTTAAATGTTTCTTGGTGCTGAGCAATACGATCATTACATTTGTAATGGAATCTACTCTTTTGCCTTGACCTGTGTAATATTGAAACATCGCTGATTACTGACTTTTAGATATTCATAATAGTCATTACTTTCACGACACACATAAGTTTGCTCACCACAGAAGCACTGTATCTCTACACTCTGATCACTAAAATGCCCAATACACAGCAATTAGAATTAGTCAGTGCCCATTATAAATTTTACACTAAATAATTTTCATTTATTCCATGCTTGATGTGAGATATTGGTGTTCTTTACACGCAAAATACAGTACCTATTTTATGAATTACACATTTCTCGTGCAGACATTGTTGCGAATTTTCCTCGTCGAACGGGCACTGATGTAGTTATCAGTAGAAAAAAGTTAGTTAAATTCAATTATTATATGTCTGGCATCTCGAGTAGTAAAGCGGTTTGTTAATTTATCTACTTTAACAGTTTCCACATAGGCCTACTAGGTTATATCGTTTACTTTGTACCTACACTTTGCTACAATAACATTACAAATTACTTCGCCAGATAGCTACACGGTATTTCTAATTAGCTGTGGAATTCTCTCACAATAATAGAATTAATTGCAACTCTCCTCAATATACGACAACTGTAAGACACACTAGTACATCCAGTCATAATCATAATCATCATCATCATTAGAGACTGATTATGCCTTTCAGCGTTCAGTCTGGAGCATAGTACCTCTAATAAAATTCCTCCATGATCCCCTATTCGATGCTAACATTGATGCCTCGTCTGATGTTATGCCTTTTACTTCAAAATCATTTTTCACCGAATCTAAGTATTTTCTCCTTGGTCTACCTCGACTCCTCTTACCCTCCGCTGCCGAGGTCATGAGTCTCTTAGTAACCTTGCTTCTTTCATGCGTGTAACATGACCCCACCATCTCAGCCTGTTCACTCTAACTGCTTTATCTATGATGTTCATTGCAAGTTTTTCTTTGATTTCCTCATAATGGACACCCTCCTGCCATTGGTCCCATCTATTAGTACCTGCAATCATTCTTGTTACTTTCATATCTGTGACCTCCATCGGTCTCCAATCGGTCTCATATTTCTAACGACGTTTGCAACTGCCACACTTAGATTATTTATTATTATTATTATTATTATTATTATTATTATTATTATTATTACTGGTACACCTGTTTCAAAGTCACTTGTAACTTCCAGGTATGGGGACCATAATCTCTGATGTTACATAAAATCACTTACCAGGAGTGTTGGATCAGAATCGTACTGGACGATTTGGGAGGGAGGGGGGGGGGGGCAGCATATAAACAACAAGTCGCTACTTGACTTTGTGACATGGTGAATTACCTGGTTGAAAAATGTACTGTGTAATGTTACTTTTTTTTTATCGCGGGTGTTGTCACAAGATGAAAGTTGAAAACCGGAATTGGAATTTAACTAACTGTAAGATCTGCAATGAATATTAATTTTTGAAATTGTTATCAGTTCTCAGTAGCAATGTAAGTTAAAAATTACGACAACACCAGAAAGCACCATTACATAAGAAAATAGTGGAATAAGTTACCTGGTATGCATTCATTGGTGGAAGCTGTGACACTGCAGTTGAACCTGTATGAATTGATTAATATCTTCGTTCTCGTAAACTGATGCTTGGTTTCATGACTATTAATTATTAAAGTTTTAAGACCGTGTGTAATTTTGATCACTATTGTTATCGAAAGTTAAAGAAATTATCGGACTTCGCTTTTAACAGAATGAAGATTTCCTGCAGGCATAGAATTCACTGTTCAACACAAAATGAGAGTAAATAAATTTTGCATTCTTTTGTCATCATGAGACGATAGGCAACAATGACCAAGCATCAATTTACTAATATTGCTGAAAATAGGTATCAGTTAAATGAAAGATGGGGAGAAATAGTAGTTATTTAAATGAAATAGGAATTCCAAATGAAAGTTAAAGTTTATTAAGTAAAAGGGTGCTAACCAGAGCTCATACTTACATGATTATGGAGGTCGAGTAAAATACGTCCGCTCAGTACAAAGGTAGAAAAACGAAAGACGACAAGCGATTCCGTTTTCTCTCCAGATCGTTTTGAAATAGTTGAAGGTATAACTTGAAACAAGGATAATCACAGATTTATTGGCAGAGAGAACGGATGCTAGCGACAAGCGTCGCAGATATAATTTTCAATAAAAAAAATATTAATGTATCGCTACATTTGCCCCCTCTGGCTTTGAGTTGGCAAATGTACATTTCCAACTCAAAGACATCATAAATTTCTTGTTATATAATTTCTTGTTATACAATTTTTTTAAAAAGATTATTTAAGACTGTGTGAGCCCACTAGATATGAGATTAGAAGTTACAGTTGTGTCTTTTTCCTTATATATATATATATATATATATATATATATATATATATATATATATATATATATATATATATATATATATATATATATTAGTTTTTTAATTTTTTTAAAAAAATTTTCATTAATTTTTATTTTTTTATTTTTTTCAAATTGTACAATGCGAAGAGTCGATGGTCGGACCAACGGTGCAGCGAGCGGTCCCCAGCGCGCCCGGATTGTTGACCGGTGGGCGTGGCGGTGCGGCGGCGACGCGGTGCAAGGCGGCAGGCCGATTGACGTCGGAGGAATGCGCCGCAGACTCGGCCCCAGCGTAGCGGTGGGGTGAGATGCCAGGATGAGGCGCCCTTTGATAGAGCACGGACTGCTTTTCCCGCATCGCCTCGGTGTGGTTTTACATGAAATGAAAGTTGTACATATGCCATTAAAATTTATCCCTTAACTAAAATTTACAGGTTTGATTACTGAATGAGTTTATTTCTGTTTTATTCAGTTGAGTGTTTCAGTACTATTATAGTTTTTGTGGTGTCGCACAAGTACAAAGTGCGCGCCACCTACTTTCGCCGCGCGCCGCCATGAACGCAAGGCGCGGCGTTCTCACGACGACAGCCACGAGCGCCCTATGCTGCAACCCCGCTCGTGGCCACCACGGAAAGACACTGGCCACTTGGGACTGAGTTAGCAACCAGTTAGGACCTTCGTAATCAGATAGGCACCAGTGAAGACTTTGCTATTGTACAGGCACTAGGCAGGCCACTGACAACTATGTATCAACATTCTGCAGTACTATGTAAAAGTTAAGTATTGTTACATTCTGTGCAATATATATCTCTTTCTAATTTACTCTAGTGTTTATAGTTTCTGGCTGCTCCCCTCCGTACCTGCACCAGCGTGCTATTTTGTTCCTGTGTCGGTCTCATTCCACTCGGCCACCGACACCTACGACGAGGCTGGGACACAAAAGCGGCGACGAGGCAGGGACACAAAAGTGGCGACGAGGAGTGATAGACGAACCGTGGACCAGCCCGCTTGCAGCAGCCAGACAGCAGCAGTCGGAGCACGCAGAAATTGCTCCCGCCCACCCACCCTTATTATAAGAATTTTGGGGGACAATATCAGTTACGTGTTTTGTGGACTTTTTTGTTGCAGAGCGTCCTCTTTCATATTGCATTTGTGTTTTGTTATAATTTACTTGTATGCGCGGCGCCTAATCGGTCAGCATGGCCACTACCCCGAACCCAAAGTTAATGGAAATTATTCAGTTACAGACGGCGCAAATCACTCAACTACTGCAGGCCGTGTCGCAGTTGACGGCACAGGCTGCTCACCAACAACAACAGCCGTCACATCAGCAGCCCACACCTGCCGCTGCACCGCTTCCTACATTACGCCAGTACAACGAACGTGAGGAAGAATGGAGCGACTATTTCGCACAGTTTCAAGAACTCGTCGCGGCTCATCAAATTACAGGTTAGAGAGTGAAGAACCTTTTCTTATCGATTGTGGGCCCCCAGACCTTCGTACTATTGCAAAAACTTTTCCCTCTCGCATCTCCTCGTGATGTAGACTTTGAACAAATTGTAGATGCACTGAATGCTCATTATGAGAGAAAAGTTCTTGTAGCCGCTGCACGATACCGATTTTTCAGACTTAAAAAATTACCGCAGCAGTCACACCAAGAGTGGATTACGGAATTGAAGGGCTTAACCCGCCAATGTAAATTTACTTGCTCTTGTGGACTTTCGTATAGTGATGTGATGTTAAGAGATGCGATTACGCAGAACATTCAGGACCCCAGAATTAGGGCAGCAATTCTGAAACAGTCTGACCCCTCATTAGACAGTGTACTGCAGCTTATAGAAGCGCATGATACTTTTGACTTAGCAGATGTAGAAATACAAAGCCACAGTGTAAATTCAGTGCGCCGTAACGGACGCTTTCCTAGCCGTAGTTCTCAGTATAGCACTAGTGATTCTTATTTTTCTACTGGCCGTGCTGAACAGACAGTGAACAGTAGACAGTGTAAAAGTGCGACACAAAGGTCGCCCCGTCGTATTAGAAACAGTGATTTGAATAAAGGGCGCCAACGCTCATTTCAGAAAAATGTTCGTAAATCGTGCCCCCAGTGCGTGTCTCGCCACTAGCGTGCTCATTGCCCTAGTCGCAACGCGACCTGTTATCACTGTGGCAAATCAGGACATGTGCAGTCTGTGTGTATGCAAATTAAAAACTCAAAGAAGAGTAACGTTAGAAACAGTGCTTCGCAAAGTGCGAGAACAGTTCATTCTGTAAATGTTATACGGGCTGTGGAATTGAACAGTGCTTTCCTTGGATCTCAATTGCAAGAAAGTAGTTCTGCGCCTATGGCAAAACTATATAGTGCACCACGTAGCAAGCGCCGACGAGCGCGTAAAACAGTGCCGCTGTCGCCGCCGCAGATGAAAGTGTCACCGAGAGGGACTGCGGGACCGTGCGGGTCCCTCCAGCTTGGGCTACGCACCTCAGAAGAAGATGACCTGGTCAATCTGGGCGGAAGCGTGCGCCCTTCCCCAGGTTTCGGCGGGTTTCCTGGAGGATCTCAAGGCGGATGCCGGGGCGCGGACGGCGTCTCGATCCCGGCCTCAGCTACGACGCCCGTCCCACCAGTAACGCCCCCGCCCAGGCCCTCCTCCCAGTGCCGTCGCCGTGGCCCTCAGCCCTACGCCACGACGGCACGGCGGTTTGGGGGGGGGGGGGGGGGGGAGGAGTGTGGTGTCGCACAAGTACAAAGTGCGCGCCACCTACTTTCGCCGCGCGCCGCCATGCACGCACGGCGCGGCGTTCTCACGACGACAGCCACGAGCGCCCTCTGCTGCAACCCCGCTCGTGGCCACCACGGAAAGACACCGGCCACTTGGGACTGAGTTAGCAACCAGTTAGGACCTTCGTAATCAGATAGGCACCAGTGAAGACTTTGCTATTGTACAGGCACTAGGCAGGCCTCTAACAACTATGTATCAACATTCTGCAGTACTATGTAAAAGTTAAGTATTGTTACATTCTTTGCAATATATATCTCTTTCTAATTTACTCTAGTGTTTATAGTTTCTGGCTGCTCCCCTCCGTACCTGCACCAGCGTGCTATTTTGTTCCTGTGTCGGTCTCATTCCACTCGGCCACCGACACCTACGACGAGGCTGGGACACAAAAGCGGCGACGAGGCAGGGACACAAAAGTTTTTAGCGAACGGATGTAAGTGTGAGCTTTGATTTTAATAGCAAATATCGCAACCAACTGACATGAACATATGCCCATTCTTGACATAAATTCATTAATGGAAACTAAATTATATACAAGGCATATGTTCAGTTTATGACTTTACCAAGACTTATAATTAACATATTACATAAATAAAAAAATTTTATTTGGCTCACTGTGGGAGCTTTAATCGTTCATGAAATTATTTACTAAGACTTACATACTACTTCACATATATACATATAGACATTTATACATATGTAGAGGCATTGGTAACTGGATGTTACATTTTAGCGAATTTAACTTGTTTATTTTTCTGACGTAGGGTATTCTTTGTACGTATCATAGCACAGTTCTTTGATTGGGAAATGCCGTAGAGGCGGTTTTCGCTGTGTTCATTATACAAATGTTAGATACATTTTGTTTATTTTGAAATCATTCACAGTGATAGTTTGAATTTTCACACGGCGGGATCGCCATTGGGTGCGTGACGTAACAGTCAAGCGTCAACAATGAATAAATTGCTACCGCTGGCCAGCTTCACTGCTTCAGCAGTGTTCGTTCAAACGTGGCAGCGGCAACCTCGCGAGCATTGCGTACAGCACATAACTCGCCGACTTTGTGTTTTCGCGTGTGTTTTTCATCTTTCTTCCAGAGTAGAAGATTCATCCATAACAGTTCATAGTGAAGATCGTCGCAGCGCGGTGAGTACCTAATTATTTATATTAAGGTGGTTAGGTCCGCTTACTTGCTGCGCATTCTTCATTTATTTTTAGGTTGTCATCTCAGCTGCCTTAAACTCCATTAGCTGAGACAAGACCTACGACTTAGTATGCAAATATATACGAATAGCCATCACTTCGTATATGCACTTCGAAAGTCACTTCACTGCACGATTTTTTTAATCATGACTGTTTATGTCGGTATGCCGCACGTAACAAGTTTTTTTTTTTTTTTTTGCGGTTTATTTCAGATCACACTATTTAAGTGTCCACAACCATAATGCAGATATACATATAATCAAGTACTTGTCAGTCTACACGTTCACTTATCACTTTAATTTATTATGCGAGTGCTACCTTTTGTAGTCCGAGCTCACTATTGTCAATGACAAAATCACTTCACTAGTTAATATGTTCCTGAAGACATAGACTTCTGTCGCGCACTTTGACTATAAATGCGTCCTAGTTTTGTGAATACAAACACTGTTTGTGTGGATAGTTTTATCACTTAAAGTTTTCTGTCACTAATTTCTCACAGTAGTATCACTGTCCTTTCAGTTCGTTTTATCACGTTCAAAACATATCTTCTGGATTTTATACAGTTCATATTAACCTATCGTTACTTTACTATTTACAAAGGTTATATACAGTGACAAATTATTCTGAAATACTAGTCATTAACAGAGTTCATAAATCTTCAACTGACATACAAGCCATATTTTATCGTTTTTGGTTATTATTTAGTCATCATTATAGTTTTTTTTAGACAATATAGTGCATTGTACAATAAGTCGCGGCCTATGTTCATGTCAGAGGTCGGTTGGAGGGGGTCCTTGTTTTCAGCAATATTATTCCTCATAATCTTTTTACTTTTGAGCTTAAAGGTTCATCATTAAGCATTCATATCACTACATTGAATATATCAGAATTTTTTTATTTATTTATTTATTTATTTTTTTTTTTTTTAAGGAATGAGAAATGGATCTTTGGAATTTTTTATCTGATTTTGTCAGTAATAACATGGGAGGTGACGTCTGTCACACAACATTAGCAGTTAGCGTATAAATTGGGATGGTCCTTTAACATTTTTTTTTTAAACAGGTAAGGCAAATAAATTTTGCTGACACAGGCAAGGTGAGACTCATCAGCTAATTTGGTGCATAGATTCGGGCTAAATAGCATTCAGAATAAAGATCGAGTGAGAGAGAGAAAAACAGCATTATAGTTAGAGAGGTCTCTCTAAAATAGTACACAACATAAATTCAGCACATCAATCCATCATTTGCAAAAATTACCATTTATATTATTATTATAAAATATTACGTCAAACTAAAATATTCTAACGTCTCTCATAGCAAAGCACTCCACGCTTCTCTCTCACATTGCTTTACGTTTTTCATGCGGTATGACCTGCTATTGCCTGTTCTTTCCTTATCAGAAATGAAATGTGTAGTCCAGATTTTCTGTTTTAAGTACAACGTATCTGTAGTCTAGAAACATCATGCTATGCGTCTAATATTTTCAATCGTCGTGTTGTACGTGAGTGTTTAAAGTGTCTTAAAACAAAATAATAGTCATATAATATATATATGTGTGTCTCCTCCGTCATTTTGATGTTGAGTTGTCGATCTTCTTACCGTTGGCAGGAACACAATTCTCGTGCACGTCGTCAGCTGAAAAAGAAGTCTTAAACTACTGCTTATACTAAAAGTTGTTTAGTCTAAAGATTGATTTTTTCAATTAGTGAACGCTTCTGACACATCAGCTTGTAATGTTGTTCAAAATATTTCATATCTGTTGCAAATGTTTTGATACGTACCGTAAATAGTAGTATTGACGCAACATCGTAATGACACTGTCATCTTAATTACTGCCAAGCTCATAAGCATCAGCATAAAGTCGTGTGTAATTTTTAAGACAGTTTTGTCCCACAATACGTAACTAGAATTGTTCAATAAACTTAGATGCCTTTAAAGGTCATATGTTCCCTCTTACATAAATTGCACAGTTGTTGACATGTGTTTTACCTGTCAGCTGATCACCATTAATCTATAGGTTCCTAGTGGCTTATAAAACTTCATATCATTTATACTGTCTTTGAAAAGATAGCTGACCGCAAATACGTTACGTTATGATGTCTCGTATAGCAACATTGTTTGGATTTGAGTGTGTGTGTGTGTGTGTGTGTGTGTGTGTGTGTGTGTGTGTGTATTTGTATGTGTGTATGTGTGTGCGTGTGTGTGTGTGTGTGTGTGTGTGTATATGTGTGTGGCTCGTATTAGGAGCCGTTGGGCAAATAAAACATTAATATATCCTTATCACTACATTTCTTTCCAAAAAAAAAAATCCTCCTACTTCAGATCCATCGTACTAAAATAAATCATTTGCTCCATATATTCCTTTTCTTCATCATAAATATTCTCTTATACTTATACTAATAATTATAATAATTAATGCCCATAGTAAGTGTTTTATGTTGTATTAAACATAACAGTGGTTCGATAAATCTGTGTTATTTGCTAAGTGTTTGACATGAGAACAGTTACACCGTCAGTTAATGTTTGTTGTCCATTACGTAACATTGTAAGAGAAAAAAAATATTTTGTTCAGCTTATTCTCCTTGGATCTGTGAATGTATTACTTATTCACTAGGAACTAGGTGTCATATTTATCATTTTTGTGATCAGCTTAAAAACTAAGCATAGAACTTTTTCAAATGCTTGTGTGGATATAAACCTCTCACTCTTCCCGAGTGTACTGTAGATAATAAATAACTTCCCTCGTGCGGAATTTGAACAATTCTAAAGGGTCCAGAAAATAGATGTTGCCACTTTTTATTACGTTTTAAGATAGCTGATGGTTTAGGATGATCTCGCAGAAGTACTAGGTCTCCGATATTAAATGTTTGTGTTCTTTTCAGCTGCTTATCAGAGTAGGCTTTTCTTTTTATAGCTGCATCAGTTAGGGCTACTAATATTTGTCTTACCTTTTCGTCCAGTGTTACGTCACCTCGGGGAAATTTTGGTATCGGTTTTACCCATTCGTTTGTCTCTTTGGTTTGTAAAACTGAATCGGTGGGTGTATAGGGTGTAGAATACAAAGGTAGGTTGTTAACCACTTGCTCAAATAGTCCAATATATTCAACCCAGGATGTTTGTTTGTTGGAAGCATATGTTCTGATGAAGCGATTTAATTCACGGAACATGCGTTCCATTGGATTGGCAGAAGGATTGTAACGTGAAATGAGAATGTGATTCAGGTAATTTTTATGAATGAAATCTTTCCATGCGTGACATGTGAAAGTTTTTGCATTGTCGAACAGAATTGTCGTCGGCTTCCCGACAAAAGGGAAATAGTCGCACTCCAGGCGCCGAATCACTGCTTTTGCGGTAGTCGTTTTTAATGCGTATAATTTCACAAATTTTGAAAACACATCATAGATGCCAAGAATGTGTTTGAGGCCTCCGCGTCCAATCGAAAGAGGTCCTGCAGTATCAATTGAAACTAATTGAACAGGTTTATATGGCAAGATAGAATGAAGCGGCATCTTGTTTGACTGATTGTTAGGCTTGCATTTCTGACAGATTAAACAGGATTTCAATGTGTAATGGATTTTTCGTGACATATTCGGAAAATAACAGTATTGTTTAAGCTTACGGAGACACTTTAGTGCGCCAAAGTGTCCCCAAACTCTATGAGTGTGCCAAATTAGAGATTTTTCATACGTAGCAGGTATGCAAACACACCAGAATTGCGATTGTACATGTCTACGAAAGAAAAGTACTCCTTTGTAGACTTTGTAGTGTTGATTTAGATGTGCATTTGACTTGTCTGTAATTTGTGTAATAATTTTCCTCCACCTGTCATCTGCTTGCTGTAATACCTGCATGTTTTTGCACATATCTAAATAATATGTTCTAAATTCCATGTCCTTCATGAGCATTATCTTAAACTCTGTGTTTGACTCAAGGTAGTCTTCAAATTCTGGTAAACCCTGGGGAAGTCTGGAAAGTGCATCAGCTATGACATTATCTGATCCTTTAATGTGTTCAATTTCAAAATCGTATTCTTGTATTATCATGGCCCATCTGGCTAATCTATTGTGTAATAGTCTGCATGACATCAAAAAGCTAAGTGCCTGATGATCACAGAAGACTCTTGTATGTTTACCAAAGATATAATGATGAAACTTATTGAATGCCCAAACAATTGCAAGAAGTTCTAACTCTGTGGTTGAATATCGACGTTCGCACTCAGTGAGCGTGCGACTAGCAAAACTGATGACTTTTAGGGACTGTGGATCCAGATTATTTGAAATTTGGAACAGACACGCCCCAACACCAAAATTTGACGAGTCCGTAACAATACAGAAATCCTGTGACATGTCAGGGTGGTTTAAGACGTCTGAGTTAACAAGGGCTTGTTTAATTTTGTCAAAGTCTTGCTGACACTGTTCTGTCCAATTCCAAGGAATGTTTTTTCGGAGAAGTGAAAGAAGAGCAGTACTATTGAGCAGTTGTTGTGGCACAAAGCGCCGAAAAAATGAACATAAACCGTAGAAGGCTTTTAATTGCTTCCTATTGCGAGGTGCAGGAAAATTTTGAATTGCTTTAATTTTTTCAGGGTCAGGAACAATGCCCGTGGGTGAGATAATGTGCCCAAGAAATTTGATTTCAGTTTTAACAAACTTAGACTTTTTCAAGTTGACAGTTACTCCCGATGACAGAAATTTATCTAACACTCTTTCAAGTAGGATGACATGTTCTTCACATGTAGAAGTAGCAACAAGTATGTCATCAACGTAAACTGTAATATTATCTAGTAATTCCGGACCAAGTACTGTATCAAGTGCTGTGATAAAGACACCAGAACTCACATTTAGACCAAAAGGCAGTACCTTAAATTGGTACGATCGTCCTGAGAAAATGAAAGCAGTATATTTACGAGACTCTTCTGTTATAGGAACCTGCCAATATGATGCTCTAAGATCAAAACTTGATAGATATTTGACTCTATAGAACTTCTGAAGCTGTTCTTCTAAGTTTTCTGGCCTAGTTCTAACTGGAATGATAATCTTATTGATTTGACGTGCATCAAGCACAAGACGAACAGACCCATCTGATTTAAAAATTGCAAGAAGAGGGCTGGACTACTGTGACATTGAAGGTTCTATTATGTTCCATCTAAGCATACGGTTAATTTCTGCTTTGACAGCTGGTTGTTTTGCCCAAGGTATAGAATATGTTTGCCTACAGAATGCTTCATGAGGCTTAACTTGCATGTTATACTGATATGTCCTAATTACACCTGGCCTTTTGTCAAATACTCGTATGTACTTGTGTAGCAAGTGGAGAAGTTGTTGTCTCTGACTATCTGTAGCATTAGTGGATTCGTTAACTTTTTGAACTATAGATTCAAGAGATTCATTTTCAGATTCCTGAATTCCAGTATAATTTTCAAATTGCATTTGATTAACAGTGACTTGCTTCAACCTAACAGTTACAAGATTTTCTTGGTGTCACTTCCTTCTTAGTCAGATTCAAAATACAGACACAGTGGTTTACTGTCAAATAACATTTACCTTCCTTAAAATCTAATTTTGCTTCTCGACTTTGAAGATATTCTAAACTAAGTATACAGTCTTCTATGACAGCATCTACTACAAGGAATGAGCAAGTATCAATTTCATCACAGATTTGTAGTTGAACAAGTGTTTGTAACTTAACTGGCTTAGATTTTGCACCTACTGCACCAATGATTTTGCAGTTCTGTAGAGGAAAGGTAGGTAACCTT